>OU015490.1:5642457-6258700 GCA_907164885.2 Dolomedes plantarius | reverse complement strand
TCCAGAACTGATTTTTTAATTAGTTACCTGTGACATTCAAGCACAAAAATAGCTCTTATTCAGTCAACTGATACATGTCCTGTATATATATGGCCTTGTTAGTGCTTCCATGTAATCTTACTATGTGGCAGAGCTCTGCTTAGCAATCCACGGTTCGGCTTGTTGGTGCATTTAATTGAAAGTTACACAAGTGACGTGGTGGACACAGATTCTAAGCACTGAGTTAACATTAAGGTCTGCGTTAAGGTATCAGACTACCTTTAAACATCCATTTTAACAGAAATTCCGAAGTTGTTTTTAATTCCTGTTTTTTAAAGATTGTGAATTTCTGTTTCTGCTTTTATTTTTTCTGTGCAATCATTAGAAATGAAATGAGAGCTATTTGAAGATCAGCAGCAGCTATGAACTTCAATACAAGTTGAAAATTTTAATAGTGTTTTAACTTACTTTTCATCAAAAATGTAAGCCACTCTTGTGATGACTCAAAATCTAACCATGATATGTCTATGAATTTTTTTACGTATTTTTTTTTCATAATACTAAGAATGTAATGAACCACAGATTTGGTTTTAGGTATATTGTTTGTTGATTTATAGCTACATTTATTTAAAATCTCACGAATAATTATTAAAATTGTGCATGGAAATGCATATAATGACTTTATTGTTTGTAAAATATAAACAATAGAAATAAACAAAAATTAAAAATCAAGCATAGACTGCTAAATCACTTTAACATAAAACATATTCTGCAAAGAAAACATTTTCAATAGAGGATAGCGCAGAAGCTTCATATCCCCATAACGAAAAAAAACAAATAAATAAACCAACAGAGATAGATAAAAATAATGCAAATATAGACAAGAAACAAACAGAAATCAAGCACTCTGGACATCCACACACCAACGGCAAGATTCAGTATAAGTGCCGGAACTGAACCATAAAACAACAGAGGTAACCGACAGGTCTCTTCATCAGGGAGCCTAACCATTCTAGGTAACTGTTATGGTTAGGCTCCCTGATGAAGAGACTGTCGGTTACCTCTGTCATTTTATGGTTCTGTTCCGGCACTTATACGAATCTTGCCGTTGGTTCGTGGATGCCTAGAGTGCTTGATTTCTGTTTGTTTCTTGTCTATATTTGTATTATTTTTATCAATCTCTGTTGGTTTATTTATATAACTTTACTGTTTTTAGATTTTAGGATTTCTATTAACTTATAGCTCATCACACAGAGAAGGTACTTACGTTCATATGACAAAAAAAAATTATAGGCATAACACTTTTTTTTTTAGAGCTAGAGCCATTTTTGTAAAAAATTGCTAAATTTCGACCCAATTACTACTATACCACAACCACCATATTCACCCGACCTGCCGCCTTGTGAAAGCAAATCGTCCTGAAGAAATTGCAGAAATCTAACCAGCTGTGACATTTACTCATAATCATCCCGGATAAAGCTTTTTCGGATTGATTCCATGACCTCCAGAAACGATGGGATCTGTGCTTAGATAGCCAAAGGAACTAATAGTTTGACAAGACCTAGTACTATTTGAATCAATAAATTTTTACGAGCTCAATCAAGTAAACTTTTCTGGCTAAAGTTATACAAGCTAAGCATCTGAACAACATCCCTGCATTTCCCCATAATTATATAAAATAGGGAAGACGAATAGAATAACTGGTAGCCCAGATTTTTACAAGAAAACGCAATATTTATAGCGATAAAATTTTTGTTTCAATAAGATCAAATAAAATTCGTTAAAGAGTAACAGTTTTAAGAAAATCAGAATACGCTCCATTAAAATTGTAATAATGGGGTAGTTTTGTCTTGACAATGCGTTGCGAACTTCTCGATAAATTTGCAGATATATTTCAAATTTATAAATAATGTTTATCTTCCCCAAAATGTAAAAAAAGCAATAATGTATAAAGAGAATACCATTTTTCCCCGCATTTCTCCAGTTTTAATCCATGAGTTACCAAATGAGAAAAATATCCTATTCTGGTCAATAGGATTATTGAAGATTCAGTAGAAAAAGAAGCAGCACACACACACACACACACATATATATATATATATATATATATATATATATATATATATATATATATATATATATATATATATATATAGATAGATAGATAGATAGATAGATAGATATATATATATATAATTTATTTATTTGTACATTAATAGTATATATCTGTTTTCTTTAGTTTAGTTTTCCTCAATGAAACAACAAAAGATAGTTGATAGCCATTTAAAGCATTTCTATTAAACAGGATTGAAAATAAACACTCGTTTTGAAAATTGAATTGTACCCTGGTGAGAATTTAAACGGTGTTTAGGGAACCTTTTATTTTGTGAACGGTAGCTTGTATTTTTGGAACGTTTTATTTTTGCGTTTTTGCTTTAGTAAGTTACTTTTCACATGTAAGGTTAAATATTTTAAATGTAACGATTTTTTTAAAATTTAAATAGTTGTTTCTTTTTCAAACAATATTAAGATACATGCAAGTTTCAAATGAGTAAGTAAATACATTATTATTATTTTGGAGGGCAACAACTTTTTATCTAATTTCACTTTATGTTGCAAATTATCTTGATGTCATATTTTAAGTAAACCAAGAATGACCTGTCGCAAGGCTAAAAATATTTTCCATTGTTACCGAGATGTATAAAGTATGAAACCCACAGCGAAACGTGAATTTAGAGAGGGAACTGAACAACAGAGGAGAGACTTTCCTCATTGTCTCAATCGCGGAGTCCGAAACCTGTTTAAGAAGTTTACCCATCTTATTAAAACTCATTCCAAACATAACCAAACTTTTCTCGACAATTTGTGCAATCAGTTTCACGCGATGTTCAGGAGTCTGAACAGGAATTTTTATAGAGGGCTGAACAAGAGAACTGGAAACTTTAGTGTCCAAAATATAATCAGCAAACTTGTTATAGATTTCTATGATGGCTGGAAAAATTTAGTCAAAAGCACTATAATGTTTTCTAATATAGAGGTCCATTATATCGACCAGGTAACTCGTCAAATCACAACTATAGGTAAGATCACTGAAGCAATTGTAATATGGTGTTGGCCTAGCACGACTTAACATTTTCAGGCAAATATTCAAGTATTTATCAATGTCTAGAAGAATTCTTGAATTCTCTTGTCAAAAGTGTCATTTTTTTCGAAGTTTATGAATTATCAGAAAAAATATAAATATATTCCTCTAAAGTAAACATCTTTGGCTCACAGGTAGTCCCGGACCAACGTTTCGCCTTTGATATGGGCTCCTAGGCAAAGTTCATGAGTACGCAGGTGTGAGAGAAATCTCTAATTTGGATTTTTTGCAATTTTTTTTTCTGGTGACAGACTAAATATAATCATCAAGACTGTTGTAAATTCCAAAGTGTAAATTCGTTGTAGCTTTTCTTGTTGTTGCTTATGTCCCTTGACCGACAGCAACATCAGATCAAACTTATATAGGCTATTCCGTTGAAGGGGGCGTCTCCGGTTTTAATTAGCACCACAAGGGTCTGAGTCCGACTTGGCTACGAACCGGTCCCGTAATTTTGAACCCAGTCAAGTGACGTTTCCAGTATACTCTCGAGGCAAATGCAGTAAAGCAGGGGTGTCTAATCTTTTAGCTTCCTTGGGCCACATTGAAAAAAGACGAATTGTTTTGGGCCGCACAAAAATATACCTAACATTACAATATACCTAACATTACAAATAGTTGATGAGTAAAAAAAGTATAATATATAGTTATCATATTCGTTTCATTATAAATTTTATTAAAGATAACTATAGGAGTCATAAGATTAATTGTGATATTTGGCATTGAATTTAAGAAACTAATGCCTCAATATCTGAGTCAATTGAAGTGGTCTTAATTCTCGGGGAGTTCATAAGTAGTTCATTCTAAAGTAGTTCATTCGATAATTGGTTCTAATTTGACTCTTAGTGTGCTTTTTTTACTCGTACTAATTTTAATATCATTACAAATATGAAATATTAAATCTGTAAAAACTTCACATTTCATTTTTGTAATAAAATTAATATACAGAAATTACATACGGAATTTTGTATTGAATTATGTATTTCAAATGATGTATTGTCGAATTGTTGAATGAACAAAGCGGGATCAGTAATGGTCGCATGCTAACATCGTCGAGGTGGGCTATTGATATTCTTTTCGCTTTGAGCTCTCTTCCTGGGCCGATCTATTACTTGCTTTGGGCCGCATGTGACCCGCGGGCCGCGGGTTCGAGACCCCTGCAGTAAACCATACTGTACAGAGGTAAGTATTCAGAAATTACGGCGACCCCAGCTTTCTCTTATACGCCTTGATCAAACTGACAATCGGAAGCCACGTAGCAATACCCGTAATCGCAGTCGAGGGTTAAATTCCTCGGAGCCATTTTGCATTCATGTATGGCCCGAGGATGCCGGATATACAGTACAGATCTGCAATCCACTCAAGGCACCCAGAGTCCCCACTGTAAAGAGGTAAATTCATATATACTCCAGGTTCCACCCGTACCTCAAGAGGAAAATTTGAGAACTCTGAGGACATTGCAGCACGACAAATGTTTCGTGCTCCAGCCGCCATCAATGTACACGGTGGTTGATTAGCCAGTGACGGGCATCAAACCAATGACGTTCAGATCACTGACTCGCTACCTTTGCCAACTGGGCTACCAAGCCCACGGTTAAAATTGGTCTTTAACAATTGCCATGGAAGGCGAATAATATGGATTTTCTCATTTCCTAAATGTAGCAAGATAATTTTACATTAAAATTCTGTCTATCTCTTCCGAAATACTGATTTACGAGAAATATTACGAAAGCGATTTTTGTAAAGTAATTTATGGCTGAAAACTTGACAAAATTGCTTCAAAATTTATAATAATGTATATATAATACAAACTACTATAAAGGAACATCCTATTATATTCCGTTATACACCAAGATGTCAATTTTCAAGAAATTTCGAATATTGTCTGAAATCAGTATAAATTTAACGTCAAAAAATATCCTGTAAGAGATCCTTCGATTACCTTTATTTAGAAATTTAATTATACTGCAAACGTATTGCACTTCTTAATTTATTTTATACACCTAGAAAAAATGAGAAATTTGAAATAGAATTAAAGCAGTTTTATTAAATTAAACCGTTAAAGCAGCAGCAGAAGGTAAATAAAAATTAATTAGGAAGTTAATGAATTTCCCATTGAAAAAGTTTACTTCAATCATTTTGCTCATATACATTTGATATTTTTTTACAACTTTCTAAAGATAAATTAGAATTTTTAATTGTCGTATGAACCAGTAACTTTTAGAAAAAGTATAAAAAGACGAGGTCAAACATAAATTGTAAAAATAAAAAATTGTATAAATTTTTAACATTATTTTCTGACATTACATGAAATCGCCTGTATAAGTTAATGTGAAATGGGTCGTATAATTTTATGACGTCTACAAAAGTGGACGTCTTGATAAAATATTAAATAATAATTCGACGAAGTAACACAATAGAAGGGTTCTGTGGTGTTGTGGCCCCACAACTATACTATTCGAGAAAGGTATTTTTGTAGAGAGAAGACAAAGCTTTTCACTAGAGTGAAGCTCTTTATTAAGTTTGTTACTTAGAATTATATACAAGTAAAACTCAGTTTCATACAGCATCGAATCAGCCCCGCCAGGAAATCAACATAATGCATTATCACGCAGAATAGAACGTCTGTCGAACCTTCCTGGGCTCCAGGGCTCTAGCTCCCAAAAGCTGATCCCCTGTCAACCTCTCGTCGTCACACCTCTTCAATCTTTGCTGAAATGTACTCGCGTTTTTAAACGGACAGTGGACCTTCAAACCTAACTCTTTTTGTTTTGAATGAATTTGCTTGAAATTTGAATATGTGATTAGTACCATAGATATGTAAAAGTGGTTAAAATTTAAAGATGAAATATTAATAATTTATGAATTATGAATTATTAATTGTATAAAAAATTGGCCTGGTTAAAAATGTGCCATGCACATTTCTTTTGCATATAATATAGTAATTTTTATTTACAGGATATCTTAATGCTTATTTTAAGCATTCATTAAAAATATAAAGAGAAAAAAATAATAATAGTGAAAACACCCTTTTTATTACGCAAAATACATATAAATCATCTTTTCAAGTACAAAATTTAGAAATTGTGAGCTACGAAGCATAAGTTTTTCAATAAGATTTATTTGAAATACAGTTAAGTATATAAAACTTATATTTCAAAGCAATACGATAGTTAGAAATGCGCCTGGAGCAGTTTGAATATTCGTTTGACATGAAAATTTTTGTTTTGAGAAAAACACATTTAAAGTTATAGCTATTAGTAACAACATAATATCTAAATTAATTACAAATGCCTATAACTAGACAAGAAATTACAAAAATTAAAAATTCTTTTTGCAACACATTCCTACTCGACCGTAGTTTCGCAATTCAATTAAATAAAAAAAATCGAATTTTTTGTCGAATTTTGAAAAAATCGAATTTTGAAAGTCCACTGTCTCCTTAAATCCCTTTCAAATCTTCTCGAACCACCTAGATTTCTTTTCAGAAATTTCAGGAGGTTCAAATAGAGACATTCCTAAGGTCTTTGATGAATTCCAGTGATAATTATGATAAGGGCTAGGACAGCGCTACAACATCAGACTTGCTAATTAAAAAATCATTTTAACCACGTTTAAATGCCTTTTTCATCAATAGGCAATGCGGGTCATGGGTGGATTATAGTTATGTTGCTAAACTTCGTTTAGAATTGATATTTAGTTCACAAAAATATTAATAGTATATATATATATATATATATATATATATAATTTTATTTTTGATATTTATTTTTCATATATTTTATACTTAGTTTTTTTTATGGGAGTCAGACAAAGATTAGGAATTAAGTCAAAATAATTGATATATTTTTAATATACTAAAAGACTTATAATACATTATTAATGTAGTTTTTAATAGTTCTATTATACCTCGTATATTTGAGACATTTGAAACATAATAAGCAGCAATTATATAATAGCAGATATAGTCACATATAAATAATGTTTATTTACAGATTATTCAAAAACATTCATATTAATAAAGAATAATTTTTTTAAAATAAATCTTGGCAACGAGTAATATTTTAAATTTTTTCATTAAAGTTAGACAATCTGATTGGATTTGATAGTAAAGAGTAAACAATTGGTTATATATATATATATATATATTTATATTGAAGATCCCGACCTTGAATGTCATCATTAATTTATCGCAACGAGCCGTTACAGATATCATGTCACATTTTATTTTGGCTTTTCTGTCACATTTTATTCGAGTATCCTAAGACAACATAATTTTTCGATTGCGAGACAAAAATGAAGGAAGAAAATCTTTTAGAGACGATCTTTTATTGCAAAATAAAATAATTTTTGTCGATTGTCTTCATATTTGGTTGTTCAATTGATCACTCATTTCCAAAACAATCTAACGAAATTAACTCACGCCTTGTAGTTTGCGTTATCAATAGAGGCGAGACTACTAAAAAAGAATAGAAGATATTAATTTTTTTGTATTTAATAGGAAATGTCTTCTTTTCTATACATATTTAATAATTTTATAGAAAGTTTTCGTTACTATTAAAACCTAGATACCTTTCCGCGTCTTTGCTACATATCTTGGTACCTTATGATTTTTCAAAATAGATTAAAAAAAATGATGGTAAGTGCCTTTGAGTGAATTGCTAGCGTAAATTATATTTTTAAATTACTGAAACAGATTTCGGATAAATAGGCCGTTATATACAAAAGATATTTTTTCTGAAATGATTCCAAATATTTAATACCCTGAAGTTACACGTATATGGTTCTGTTTCTTATGTACCCTGTGAATCCTCTAACGGTCCAGGCACACTATAAAGTAATAGGCATAAATATAAATAATTCCTTTATTTTCTACGTAGAGGTAGACTAACATAGACCGACATGGGGCTTCAAATAATAACACAAAAGTATCGCAACTTGCGGTACTGTTGTGTTATTATTTTAAGAAACTGAACTTTAAAGTCGTAATGAATCCTTTCAGGCAGAATATACGGCAGAATTCAGTAACTTTACCCGTAACCATCGGGCTCTGAACTAACTATGGAAATCGTGCAGCCACCTAGGCTAAATACTAATACGAGCTCTATCAGTTAACCATTGCTATCACCTTCAATCTAACTTTTCTCGACTCTTTCGTATCTCTACTAATAGCGTAACGTACTACCGTACAAATCTCCACTCCCTTCTTGGGCTCTTGCCAACTCAGCGTGTGTCACTTAAATAGACCAGACACCTGCTCCGAACTCACTTCGACTGGCCTGCACTGCGCAGCTACCAGAAATATGCATCTGAGCAACACTCGAACCCTACACACGATAGGCGGGACAGACGAAAGATCGCTTAAGTCGATCTATCGTATGTTGGGGTTTAACTTTGCATATAAATACACATAAATTGGGTGTAATTGACACCAAGAACTTGCAAAAGCACCAGTTTAAAGGAAAATTGTTGTATTAAAATAAAAATATTGTATTGCATATTAATATTATATATATATATACCAGATCGAGAGTTGGTGGTTTAACTTTTCTACAAGACTGGTGAATCCACAACTGTTACATTGCGAAAGTTTCGCACGGAGAAAGGACTGAAGGCGCAAAGAAGCCCTCTTCCATTGAATGTGATACTGAATTTAGTACGACGTTTTGAGGAAACAGCGAGTTTGGAGGATCGTCCACGAAGTGGCAGACCATCCTTGAACGCGGACCGCGTTCATGTTATACAAAGCATCATGGAAGATTTTGAAGCCGAGATATCGACGGGGAGTAGCAGTGCTCGTGAAGCTGGGAGAAGAACGGGGATTCCAGAACCGTCGATTCGATGTAGTCTGCACAGAATGTTGAATCTGTATCCGTACAAAATCCAGGCACTTCACCAGTTATTACTGGCAGATACAGATGCAATACAAAACTTTGCTACGTGGGCTCTGGCACAAATTGAACGTAACCCACAATATTTGCGGAACGGCATGTGGACGGATGAGGCCCTCTTTTCAATGCATGGTGACGTTAATACGCAAAACAGTCGTATCTGGGCGACATTAAACCCTCGTGAGTACCTGAGCTAGCCACTGCATTCTCCTCAAGTGACTGTTTGATGTGGTTTCACCAAGTCTTTTATCTTAGGCCCTTTCTATTTTGAAGATCCTTGTCCCGTATCCGGCAGAAAAACTTGTACAGTCACTGCAACCTGGTATCTTACGCGTTTGCGTGACCACATTAAGCCTGCTTTGCATGAAAGACATGCGTTGCATGTTGTCACCTTTCATGCAGGATGGTTCTCCGCCCCACATTTCACGTGAAGTCAAGACGGTCCTGTTCGAATATTTCACCGAAGGCCGTTTAATAAGTTGCGATTGTAAGGTTCAACGGCCCTCACGATCACCAGACTCGACCCCGGCAGATTTTTGGTTGTCGGGAATCTCAGTCTCGTGTGTACCGGGGCTCCCCAACCACTTTGGTGGAACTGAAAAATGCCATTCGACAGACAGCTGCTGCCACCGATGGCGACATGCTACACTCGGCTGTAATGGGCGTAGTGGCGTGTCTCACTTGCCTATTACCTGGTGCTGGTTGTAACGTTGAACATCTGTTACTTTAAAATAAATGCACAGTTTCATGTTAATATAATCTGTTTCATTTTCTTTTTGTGTTTGCCTGATTTGTATAAAGCGTCGCAGTATGACGTGTGAGCGCCCTCCTTCGGTTACTTTTGCAAACTTTTTTTTTTTTTTAACATGGAAAAAAAATCCAATGTCCCTCTGATCCTATTGTCTCAAACAGAAAATTTTTCGGAGCATTACTTCTTTTATTACAAATTTTTGAACTTTGCACGAATTTATGACGCACCCGGTATGTAAAAGATATTTAAATAAATGTTAAAAAATCTAATAAAATAGTCTGCCGTATTAACGTCTTTTTTTTCTTCGAAACGAATTTCTTCGTGGCATACTCACTTTTTTTTATTTCCTGCTTTGTTCTGATTAAGCGTTCTTTATTAGAGCCCCATTCTCTAAGATATATAACCCTTCTCAGTACCGCAGGGAAAGCCTTCTGTCAAGTTTAAATGGTCATTAGGTTTTCTTGTGGAATTAGGGCTGAACTGTCGGATTCTTCAGTGATGCTTTGGTCGTGTATCTCTACGATATCATCGACTGTCAGATCCTCAAGATGTGAATCCAACAGCTAGTTGACATCATGTCGACTTCCATATCTTATTGCCTGGCAAAATCGACAACTTCTTCTATCACACGAGCAACATGATAAGTTTCAAGCGTTTTTTTCCGTCTCGTTTTCCAGAAATATTGGACAAACTATCTTCTAGACACCATTTACGGTTTTCTGAGAAATTTCATTCCAAGATTTTAAAAGGGGAACGAGGCTAAAATCAAAAAGAGCGTATATCCCAGTCAACATAAGTCGGGGTATTACTGTATAACATTAAAATTATGATTTTTATTTACCTGAAGGCTTTAAAATATACTTGTTAATGTTTTTACATCATATATATTTCGTTGTTACATGATTACAATTCCATATCATTAACATTCTTTTAATTTTTAAATTGCAGTCGAACTTCTATTTAACTAAGTCGCTAAATCCCGAAAAAAATTTCGTTATATGGAAATTTCGTTATATAGAGATTCCCCTTTTAAAATACTTTAAACTACACAAAACAGATTTTAAATTCATAAACACTAAATATTATTAATAAAATTAATTGATCACACCTTTATTTTGTAAATTAATGTCTATTTGTTTTAAATATGTTACCCATCAAACAGAAATCTGCAAGGAAAACAAGAATAAAACAAAACATTTTCTGGGAGTACACTGTATTTTCAATTTTAAAAAATTATATGAAAATTAATGAATTTTAATGACATTATCGCATTTATTATAACAAGTAATTTTAAGCATACATTACTACATGCGTCCTTCAATTTAATTACTGATAAAAGTCTGCTAATATTGTCTGAGTTTTTTGTTTGAAAAAGTGTTTTCTTTCATAATACGTCTCTCATCTTTGTAATGCACCAAATACCCATCAGGTGTATTTTCTTCAAACTGCAACCCGCGTCGGAATGTGTTAAAAGAAAGCTAATGTGTTAAACGTGTTAAAAGGAAGAATAAGCTTGAAATGTTCAGAAATACACTGCTGGCCACTGTAAATGCAACACCCTGAAGAAAACATGCAAATAACATGAAATTAACAACATGCATTAGCGGAGGTGAGATATGCAAATGATTAGAATTTCAGCAGACGCACATCACGCGCGCCTGTGGCGCCACTTCAAAGCGCTATTTAAGGCTTGGAGATTTCGACGATTTCAAGTTCGGCAATTGTGTTTTTCTTGTGGTTTAAAAAAAACGATCAATTATGCCTCGTCGAAAACAGCGATGATCTTTTGATCAAGTATCAGAGTTCGACAGAGGAAGGATAGAGGCCTACCGAGATTGTGGATTATCTTTCAGGGAAATCGGTAGTCGTGTTGGACGAAACCAAACAACTGTAATGCGGATATGTGATCGTTGGATGCAGGAGGGTACGATGGACCGGCGTGCTCGATCGCATCCACCTCAGCGCACCACTTCACGTGATGACAGGCAAATTGTGCGCATGGCAGTGACGGATCGCTCAGTCACATCACGAACCATAGCACAGCACATGCAGTCTGTAAAGCATCATCCAGTGTCTGTGGGTACCATTCGACGCCGTTTACAGCAGAGTGGTCTGTCCGTAAGACGTCCATTGCTTTGTCTACCCTTGACGCAGAACCACAGACGTCTCCGCCGCCAATGGTGCGATGACAGAAGGATGTGGACAGCAGAATGGAATCAAATTGTCTTTACTGACGAGTCACGCTTCTGTCTGCAACACCACGATGGTCGCATTCGAGTCTGGAGACACCGTGAAGAGAGGATGCTGAACAGCCGCGTTATGCACCGCCACACTGGTCCTGCACCGGGGTATGGGGCGGTATTGGATATCACTCTCGCACACCTCTAGTACACATTGCCGGTACTTTAAACAGCCAGCGCTACATCTCCGAGGTGTTGGAGCCAGTTGTCCTTCCTCGCCTTCAGGGCTTGCCCACAGCCATATTTCAACAGGATAATGCGTGACCACAAGTGGCACGAATTGTCCAAAGGTTCTTCGTCAATCGCCAGATTGAATTGCTTCCCTGGCCGCCTCGCTCTCCGGATCTTTCGCCGATAGATAACATGTGGTGCATGGTTGCTCTACGATTGACCCAGATTCCATCCCCAGCTGCCACAGCAGATCAACTTTGGCAACGTGTGGAAGTTGCTTGGTCTGCTGTACCCCAGGAACTCATCCAAAGTCTCTTTGAATCAATGCCGAGGCGTTTGGCAGCGGTGATCTCCAACAATGGCGGCTACTCTGGCTACTGATTTTGGCAGGAACCACACTTCACAGAAGTCGATAAATTTAATCATTTGATACTTAGTCAACATGTTATCTACAAAATAAATTTTGTTGTGATATCTCTTGTCTGTCTTGGTGTTGCAATTTGGGTGGCCAGCAGTGTATCTTGGAAATATGGAGAAAAAAAAATATTGGATCACAAGAAAAAGTTCGCTAAATAGAGAATGCACTTCGCTATTTGGAGGTTATTTTACGAAGAAATTCAGAAAATGTTCTTGGTTCCAAGGAAAAGTTCACAAAATAGAGGTTCGTTAAATAGAGGTCCGACTGTATATCGTGAAAAGTGCCTTTTAGATAATGCCCACAAGAATGATATCCCCTCCGACAGCTTTAAAGAGCTAATGCGTTCTTTTTTAACAGCCAGAAATCAAACAAAATATAATCCAATGTGTTTCTGAAACAATAAAATATAGAACTCAAATCTGCGGTAAAAAATTAAAATTTCGATTTGTATCGGTATAATAATTAATACTGATTTTTTTTATATCGGGAAGAATCAGAAATGATTGTCCTTACGGATAATTCACAACCTCGAAAAGTCATTTTTTGTCATACACGGGAGAATTAATAGTGTTTTCGAAGAAATATGTGGTGTATCTAAAACAAAACTGGAGACTTGAAAGGAGTTTGTATATATGAGGGAAAGGGGGTGAAAAGAAGTTTTTATAAAGAAGTTCGTAAAATTGGACACTTCCGGAAATGACAGAATAAAAAGTAAATCAAGATGGGGAAAACTCTGTGGTAAAAATAGAATAGAGATGGCGGTTGGGTGGTATAAAGAGATAAAAGAATTATTAAATAAGAAAAAATCATGATTGTGGGATATTAATGGAATCATCTGATTGATGATATTTTCTTAGTCATTTATAAATATAAAACCTCAGGTTAAACCAATTGAGGTAGTTTTTTAGGCATCAAACATTTCTAGAAATTTGAAATAGAGATACGGAATCGGCATGGGAGAATAATTTTAGCAACAGAAAATTCTCAGATCTGAATTGAAATCAAGGACTTAAATGTTCTTTAATATTGAAAATATTTCGTACATTCTTTTTGGCCGATATCATAGTTAAGTATAGTTTGACCTACATATGTAAGTTTCGTTAAAATCTCCACAAAATACGTAATAAACTCTTGTGGAAAACCAGTTTTCTGGAGAGGGGTAAAATTATTGATTGAATCATAATTTAAGATTTAAAATAGACTAGGTATTCTCAAAGGAAATAGAAAAAGGTATCCAACTGGAAAAAACTACTAACTTTTCGTAACAGTAATTATTAGAAAACAGTAAGGAATAGTTAAGAATTTGTGGATGTAAAAGGAAGATAAAATGAATTTATTTTACTGCATTATGCTTAACTGAAATATCAAGCATCATGACGTAGCAACCAAAGCCTCTAACAGAACACATAGATTTACGAGATTGCGCAAGTTGGTAATGTTGATATACATGTATGGTACGCTTAGATAGAAAGTAGTCCTCAATTTCTGGGTTATACTGTGCAAAAGTGTCACAACAAGAGTATCCATATATATATATATATATATATATATATATATATATATATATATATATATATATATATATATATATATATATATATATATATATATATATATACATCTATATATATATATATGTATATATATATATATATATATATATATATATATATATATATATATATATATATATATATATATATATATATATATATATACAGAAACAAAAGGAACAGAGATTTATAATTATATGTACAGCATAAGCTGTTTTGCTTTTTGAGCTTTAGCAAAATGATTCCAGAACCTTAATTTTTTAAGACTTTGCAGTGAGAACGCGATGTCATTTTAATTAAGATATAAATTCACATGATAGTGTTATGTATATATATATATATATATATATAATTACTGCAAAGATAAAGGATTTTCTGAGAGTATATTTGCATGCTTCATTAATGACCTTATCACTAAAATATTTCTTCTGCCACTTTAACTTGAAAACAGTCTAGTTTTAATTCTTTTTTTAAATACGCGACTAACTGAAGGAATATGGACAGGTCTAGTCAGGAATGCTAAATTTTAATTTTACATAAACAAAAACATAATTTCACTTCTTTTTTATCCTATTTCATGTAATAGCGCAATGAAAAAAAAATAATTAAAATTAATGGCGCATAAAAATGATTATTTTTTTTCACAAATCCCATTTTCTGCATATTTTTCCTTAATTAAGACACTGCATGTCAAAATTTTAAATTACCTGAGAAAAATGCATGAGCCTTAAGTAATTTATGTCTTTAGTTTTAAATAAAAATCCTCAGACACCCAAGTTCCGGTGAAAACTCCTCAAAAAGGAAAATAAGAACGCAAAATTTTGGGGACGGTTAATTAAACATTTTAATTTACTTCGCTCCTCTCCGTAGTATATTTTGACTATTTATGGCTTGGGTGAGTAAAAACTTTTTAATACTCTCTGCTTTATGCGGAAATTATGAAAAGAAAAATCAGTATTTTGCAATTAAGTTTTTCCATTTATGAGAAAATTATTTCTAAAGTATCCGATTAAAGAAATTTTCTCCGGAGGAAAATAAGAACGAGATCTGAAACTAAAATTACTGAAAATTACTCTAGAAAGGTTTTTTGGCGAAGAGCAGAAAAAAGTTTCCTGGAATTCAAAGCAAATATCATATTTCACTTTTGTAGAAATCATTATCATGTGATTTTATAACCCAATTAAAATGACATCATGTTGTGTTTGCTAAGGCTTAAAAAAATTAAGATTCTGGAATCGTTTTGCAAAAGCGAATACCGGCTGAAAAAAACAGTTTTGTTGTTCATATAATTATAAAATCGCCTTCTTTCTTGTTTCTGTAAACCAGTGTGGAAAAAAAACGCTTCATAATTGCGTTAAGATTCTAAGAATTCAAAACTGTTTAAAAAAAGTAGAGATAAGTTATAGCTAAAGTTGCACAAGAGCATACAAAATCTTAGATACTTTAATGGTCATTCTTTGCTTTATTAACCATTTTAGATGGCCTTTAGGGTATTCGACTACGTTAGGAGTCGTTTAAAAAAATATATTTACTTGCTAAAATTTCTATCTTATTTTGCTAAGGAATATAACACGAAAGGAATGAAATACAAAAAAGCAAAAAAAATATAGACAATAACTATGTAACTTTTTACAAAATTGAGTAGTTTTTGTCGAAATTTAGCAAACTTATAGAAAAATGGCTCTGGCTCTAAAATTATAAATTATGCATATAACATTAATTCTTTATCTTACTAGCTGAGTGTCAACCCGGTGTGTTGCTTTTTAGATTTAAAATGAAATGGTTTTATTTCTTAAAGATTAAAAACTGTTTAATCACTTTAAAAAAAATATATTAGATTTTTTTTTAAAACGAAAGAATTATTTAAAATTCTCTTTTACAAATTTTGGTTTTTGGCTTTTGAAATAATTCTTTCACATTTCCGATTTCAAATTTTGCTTTTTAAACAAAAAAAAAGTTCAATCCATTAGAAAAAATTCTAAAGTTTTAACTTCTCATTTCCTAAAACTAAAATTATTTCTGGTACTTTAAAACTATTTCTGAATTTGAATTATTAAATGACTCCATCTCAACTAATAATATTTCCTTTTGGCAACATGGCCGAATGTAGTAAATATTAAATCTCAAAATGGGGAAAAGTGCTTAAAAAATAGAAAGACAGTTCTGATGAATCCAAAATTGGTGGTGAAAGAATCATCATTAGTTGTTCATTAATTAGAAACCAATTTCACGAACTTGCTGGAATTATTAGTGAGTAAAATAATAAGTTGAAAAATTACGAACTCGGCATTCAGTTATTTTAAGATATTATGGCGATAAGCGCGGGAAATTTCAAAAGTGAGTTATAAAAGTACGCTTTTTTAGAAAGATAAATTCTGTTTTTTATTAAAGATATTTGGTATATTTTGGAAGCTGTACATGTAGCAAATGCCGATAAATTGTAAAATTGACATAATAGGTGCAGAAAACTAAAATATTTGTCCATCAAGATCGTCGATTTCGGGAAATTCGGAAAACTGCTTTGGGAAAAAGCTTCGTTTGCAATGAAAATCATTTTTAACTTTATAAAAATGTGTATATTCTTAAAGATGAAGTTTTGTAGAATACATTGAAATAAAAAAATTGTCAATTGGAGGAAGTAAAAGTTGAATTTTGCATGCCTGAAAATAGTAGAAATTTGCGAAACGGAAATGAGCTGGCCCACCCGGAATGTCAGCTGTTTCTGTTGTCCTCTTCTTTTGAGTTCGATGGTTTTAATTTAATAATCAAAGAAGTTTAAAGTTTAGAAAGTTGGGGATGTCCTCAGTGCACGCATGTCGTCCGTCCTCGTCCATCGGTACCAGTCGGGATATCATGCTATCCTCGGTTCGCGAGATTAGCCCGTCCCCGTGTCTGCTCACTAACAAACATTTGTTTGTTTACCTTCAGCTGTTAATAATAGTAAGATACTAGCTGAAAACTCGTACTTCACTACGAAGTACATTAAAATTAAATACAACGGTCAATGTATGAAATTAATGGCAAGAGAATTATATATATATATATATATATATATATATATATATATATATATATATATATATATATATATATATATATATATACATATATATATATATATATATATATATATATATATATATATATATATATATATATATATATATATATATATAATAAATACGACGATCAATGTATGCAAGTAATGTAAATAAAAAAAACGAAAAAATATATTTATAAAAAAATCGTAATGCATAATTTTATGCACAAAATAATGTAGAAGAAAATATTCAAATTAAATCTAATAGAATATACTAAAGAATATAGTAATGTTAATATAGTACAGTTTGAGGAACTTTCTTTTACTGTATTTTAATATTTTTGGGAAGATGTCCAATCGTCTGCTGCATTAGAAAGAAAAACAAATTTTTTGTCAATTTATTCCGTTGTTATGCACGTGACGCAAAATTAGTTTAAAGTATCACAAAAAGGAAAGAAACCATGTGATCAGCATTTAATAAATTAAATTCTAAAAATTAATCTTTAAAAATTCACCAAAAATCAGAAAAATGGAGGTAAAGATTTGAAAAAGGTTTCATTTTAAAGGAAATCTTATGATCTTTCTCATAATATGAATTTTATAACCCTCGGATTATTATGTTAAATGCAAAGTGTAAAGAATGTTACAAAAACAGATTAAAAATTTAATTTAAAAAAATCTAAGAAGAATTTTTCAAAAATCTCTCTTAGTGAACCCCTACAAAATAAGAAGAAACGACATGTAAAATTTCAGCCCTTTAGGTCTAGCGGTTTGGTCTGTGCGTTATATATCAGTCAGTCAGTCAGTCAGTCAGTAAGTTACAGAACTGTTATATATATATATATAGATTATACATAAATACCCCATGAGTGTTATAACCTAAATGCAAATCGATAGCTTGAAATCTAAAAAAATACGGGTCATTATGTACAATTACATGAAAATTTCAGTCATTTCTCGTGAGATTTTTCCTAAATGCAGCTATAAATCCATAAATAATATAACAAGAACCAAATATATAGTTCATTACATTCTTAGTATTGCATACATTCATTACATTCTTAGTAAAACATTCGTGAAAAATTCCATATAGATAAAATGGTTGGATTTCGAGTGATCCCAATAATCGTTTACATATTTGATGAAAAATAAAATCCTCAGAAAACACAATTAAAGTTACAACTTGTATTAACATTGATAGTTTATGCTCATATTTAAATTGATCTACTAATTTCCTTTCTAATGATCGCACAGAAAAAATAAAAGACTATTTAGAAACAGACATTCACGTTCTTAAAAAAAAGGAATTAAAAACAATTCGGCACTTTAAAGGTAGTCAGAAAGGCACGTTTTAAAGGTAGTCGGATACCTTAACTGTGGTCACCAATTGATCTTCCATCTTTAAAACGAAAATAAGGTTTAAAAGTGTCCAGATATGGCGAGAAATCTCTCGAAAAAAATGACAGAAATTGGTAATAGTTAATATACAGTCATTTTGAACCGCAACTGGCAGCGTACTGTTAAACTTAGGGAACGATTCACGGTTGTTTCAAATTTCATTTCTGTCCAGGGAGGGCTGAATGGGAAATCTCTTATTTAAGGTTACACAATTATATTTTCTGTAAAATTTTCGTAGTTCACCGTTACAGAAGTAAAGAGGAAAATAGAAAAAAAAAAGATTTTTGAAATTTTAAAAGGCAACCAAACTAAAATATCTTTGAATACAATAATTATCGATCTTAACGCCACTGACTTAAGTAGACAAAAATTAAATACGTTTCGTCAAATTCCTCCAATGCATTACTGAATAGAGTCTGTTCCTCAAATCAGCTAACGTTTTTCACATTTTTTTTGGTTTGCAACAATAGTTTTTCTCGAATTCTCGATACCCGCTATCGAACACCCTAAAAATAAAATTCAAACGTTCCAAGATTTGCCAAAAACGGCCGTTAAAATCGATAAGATATTAAACAGTAGTTATTGGATATGAAACGACTATTGAAAGTTATTTCATTCTTAATATATCATTAACACTGTTTAAAAAAATGGCCACATTGCCAACATCTGTTGCCTAAAGGTATAATTTTTATTATGTTTAAATTTCATTTTTTGAAAACTACACTGTTCCAATAATGCTCTTTAAGCTGAGGGAAGAAATGGAGATATTTGATACCCTTATAAAATAAAAAGCTCACGAAAACACCTTTCTTAATCTGAGAAAAGCTAGTTTTCAAAATAAAAAAGGACTGATAGATTTTATTTTATAATTTATGCCTTACATATATGAACCTAAATAGTTTGCGAATCTAATATAAAATAACGTAAATGCATTTAGGGGATATATCAAAATCTCCATGAATTATTCTAAACTAATCAAACATTGGCTATCGTCAATAACAGAAAATTATGTAATATATAACATGAAAATGAAAACTAAGCAAAATTTCTGTAATTCTGAATGTATTTTCTATATTCTGTATTTTAAGTTTAAAGCCTTAACAAGAAAAGATTAACAAAATGATGACAAATATAACATTCCTACAAATAATACTCCATTTCCCAGAGTACTATAACATCTCAAGAAGTTAGAATAGAAAGGATATAGTTTGTTTAATGGATCGTGACCAAAATGCTAAGGTTAGAAAACCCACTCCTGGACAAATATGTTCTCGTAGTACTTATCCCATCAGTTAAGTTGACATTTACGGCTATTCTATTGAGATAATCATACACTGAAATAATAATATATATATATATATATATATATATATATATATATATATATATATATATATATATATATATATATATATATATATATGTGTGTGTGTGTGTGTGTGTGTGTGTGTGTGTGTGTGTGTGTGTGTGTGTGTGTGTGTGTGTGTGTGTATTCTTCTAATCTAAAGTTTTTATTACATATATACTTCTCTAACTAGATTGAGCAAACAAATTTACAGTTTTCCGAGAAAAGTAAAAATATTCGTTCGAATGGAATTTTGCAATACTTCACTAATACATTTCAGTCTTTAAAATAGGTTATAAATCATATCATATTATATATATATATATATATTCGATAAAAGTTGAAATTTTGTCCCAAATTTCATTAATATAAATCCACACCGTGATATTAATCTTCCCCTAACGCATCGTAAGTCAAAAATAAACGTCATTTAATTAACAGTCGAGCCTCAAATAACATTTGTTTTCTTTCACATTTAGAGCTACTCGTTTCGGCTTACGTGAAATTCGAAAACGGAATACACAAATTAAATGAGTGTTTGAGCAAGCACGTTAGCCGATCGTTTGAGGACTTAACTTGAATCCATTAGCGGAGACTTTAATCATAAAAATTATTTTAGCTGCAAACCCGTAATTTTACAACTCTTTGATTATGGTAATATCATGGAAAGCTATTTATTGGGATAAAATGGCGTTCCTTTCACGCAAACTAAACTTGGGCGTTTTAGGTTTTTTTTTCAATATATTGGAAATTACCATAAAATTGTCGTTAAACGAACGTTAATGTAATCTTGCAACTTTAATTATGTCTGTCTATTATGCGAAATTATTGACGTGGTTTAGATATTTATTTTCAAAACTCAGTTTCCAAATACTTAACCTATTATTAACGTGTATTATGGGACTAAAATTTTGTATTTCACAGAAAAAAAAATACATATATTCTATATGTAGGTACATTAGCGAAAGTCCGATGTTTTCCATGAAGTGTAAGAAAAACTAAACTTTAGTCCTTTTCGTACTTTTTTTGGAAAATATTTGTAACTGCACATGACGTAGGGATAGGAAAATACTAAATTTTCCTAATTTCATACTGGAATTAGTGTAGTATTTAGGCGTTTTATTATGTTCATACGTTTGACTCACATGAAACACATGTAGAATTTATAAAAACATTTTAATTTTCCGATTTAAGTTTCCTTTAATGTTTTAATCTCTGTAAATTATGCATTCATTTAATCTCAGTAAATATTGAGTTGGATTATTAAAAATTTTTCAAGACAAGGTCAGGACATTTTCTATGATTTTCATTTTGTCGGGATAATTCCCAATTTTCCTATTAAAATGTATTAAGCTCAATCCTGATTAAAAATTAGGATAATAAAAAAAAGTAAATTTTATGACTACGAGTGAATCAAGGAACCTAAGCCGTCAATTTTTAATCATACATCATTTTATATATCAACCCATTCATACATATAAAGGAATAAATATATATATATATATATATATATATATATATATATATATATATATATATATATATATAAATATATATATATGTGGCATTTCACCACATGATTTCCATAACGACACACAATAAGCACAAACGACGAGGCAGAGTTCTATAAAATTGCAGTCCTTTATTTCACAGTAGTTGGGAGCGGATATCAGAGCGTCTTTCTAGCATGACGCGAAACATACAAGTGCTTACAAAGACAGACAATCGCAGACTGCCTCTTAGTCAGGGGCTGTACCAAAGTCAGCGACTGTTTACATCAACACAGATGTTTTTCGTGGGTGGTATACTACTAAGAAGCACATTGGGTGCGCTTTATCTTTATGATATTGTTTGACACTTTTGATCCTTTATCTCTGGCACCTGCAGCCATTATCTCTGAGATATTGTGAACTACGGATTTTAGATGACTAGAGACGGGGTTTTGTTACTCCTTCTGGGCGGCACGGCTAATATTCCTATCAACTGAAAAGGATTTACTGTGTTGTTTTCCCCACTGGAATTTGCAGATGTTCACTTGCTTTTGGGTGGGCTATTTCTGAGAAAGGGTCCTCTCTTAACAGATGTGGGGACCCGAATTATAGAAATATACGAGATTCAACTTATAATGTCAAGATTCAACTTATAATGCCACATCCCCCCTCCCAAGAGGCTATCATCCTATGCCTGCATAGGGTGAGAGACACCTGAGTGTGAGTATGTTGGGACCTCACCTAATTCACTCTGCAAGATCAACATTATAAGTTTTACTACCTCAATTTTTTAAGTTAAGTCATAATCGATATAAAACTCTTGATCTGCAGTATCAAGCCCTTTATATCGACATACGTTAGCTGGAATTATAAATCTTTCCGTCTGTCTGGAGAAGTTCTCCACCTACCTAAATTCCTCCATCTCCAGTCATCGTGTTCAATCCCATAACAATACAATTACTCGGCCTCAAATTAATAGGTGCACAATTACAACAATAGTCTAATAGTAATTAAAAGTACATAATTATAACAATATTAGTGGGATAATAAAATAAGTAATAAGGTAATATACTAGTATAGCCATGAAAAGAATAACATAGAAATGGCAAGTGATATGGCATAATTGAATTTCTCTGCAAATACATCAATAGTCTGGTAATAATTATGAATAAAATAAGGTATAAGATAATATAATGGTATAGCCATGAAAAGAATAACATAGAAATGGTAATGGATATGGCTTAATTAAATCTCCATGCAGATACATTATACCGAAAATCAGTTCTAACTCAATAGTAATCTACATGAAATCATACACAAAAACAATTCAATTCTGATACTTGTAAATCAATGCTAAATCAATACACAGAAATCATACATTAAATACTTCAATTCAGGTAAACGTAACTCAACATTAATCAAATATGAAGGCATATTGACAATCACGCACTAAATTAGTTCAATTCAGAAAAATATAACTCAATACTATTTACACTTCTAGAGCACTGGTTTACTCGGATAATAATTACTATTTATACAATTACAATAATGCCAGTATGATCATAAAATAAATAATATGATAATAGTGCGTAATAATGAAAAAGAAATAACAGGTGATATAATATAATAAAATCCTTACTAAGACACAAATATATCATATGAACATAATGCTTTTTACAATTATTGGATTATTCATCTCTTTCATTCCACTTAAATTCTCTCATGTTTTTTAATTCACTATATTCTTTAATACAGAGGAATAATTTCTATTTTTCTTAACCTCAAGATCTCTTTCCTATACTCTTCTAGATCTCTACATTGAGCGAAAATTAATCCTTTTACCCTTCCAGTATTCATCTCTCTCAAGCTCAATTTTTGCATTACCTTATCCTTCTAACCTAACTGTAGTGTTCTGACTTATGATGACATCTGCTAATCAGAGTACTAATTTCTCATGATAGCTTGTCTTTGAATAAGCCTGTCCTATTTAAATGAATTTAAGATTCTACTGAAAGGTACAAATTTCCTCCTTCCATTTTTTTCTTAAATCCATAATTTATATATAAAACAATAATAAAATAATTCTGACAACTTCAACTAGTTTGGTTAAGATAAAATTATTATCCGTCTCTTTTTACACACTCAAAGGAATCGGGGACTCGCTCTTTCACCACTCGCTCTTTCACGTCCCCCTCTAAAACACTACTCGTCGTTTGACCTACTTCCGTTGGGTGGGGTCAGGGTTCACACTGTTACTCCTAGCACGCTCTATAAGGCCTCAACGCTACAGGTAGTTCTGACGTTGTAATAATTTCTAGCAGGCTCCATTTTCACTCTCACAATATCATATTTACTTTTAGGAAATATACCAATAAACGATGACAATAGAGGAATGATCTCCGACGATAGATTCATGTTAGCAAATTCAGGTAATTTATCCTGAATGGCATTCTGAGTCTTATAGTCTTCAGTCAAATCAAGTGTATTCCTGATTTGCATAGACGTTTTTGGATGCTCAAACTCTCCATTGCCATTCGTTAGCATTATATCATCACAATTATTTTGAATACGACCATAATATAATTTAGCACAGTTATTATCATCAGAATATTCATTTATCATTTTACTCGACCTACATATCAATACACGTGACACCTAATTCAAATTAACAAAATACCAATTAAACAATTATATACCAATTCACTACGCAATTACTAATTACACATATGAAAAGTATTGAATTAACCTCTACTCACAAATTGAAATTAATAAAATGTCATTTAAACAATTATATACCAACACACTAAACATATACTACCCATAAGTATGAAAAATAGTAAATCAACACTCACTCACAAATTTAAGTTAATAATAATAATAAAACATACTGCTAACGGAATCCAACAGACGTAAAGATGATACTATAATCACTTAATTTAATATTCAAGTTAAATAATTTCATATGTGGCAAAGATAATAAGATATAATTCAATTGGGTATCAATAACATACACCTCAATAGTTCTGGTTAGATCACCTATTGTAGCTTCTACACTGATAATTTTAACAATAACAATATTACCTTGCGTTTGTTGCACTGTTAGCGGTAACACTGTTTTTATGAATTGTCCGTTATAATCACTGTGTTCTGGATTCTCTAAACACCATAGTTGGTTACTATGCATTTCACTAAAGTTTTGCAGCAAGAATCTATGCGATGAGCACATCACTCAACGTGATCACAAATACACACACAAAACACTAAAAATAACACTTCGTCGCTCGATGACACTTAGGGCCACATCAAACGCTAATCAGAACCTTTGACACTCGCATTGCCCGTCATAAATAATACTTGACGTGCACACATAATCACACTGATCTATATTTCATTTCACACAACCTAATTGGATCTGCGAGTCGGCGGGGTCTGTCTAATCACTAATAAATTCCTGTGCCCATTCATTACTCTCTTGTTCTACCACATTCTGTTTTAAAATTGTAGTTTACTAAGAAGAGGTAATCGAAATTATCAACACCGGTTCATGAAGTTACATATGTTGTCAAACCAAAGATTAAGCAAAACTGACGTTTCATTAACCCTTTGAGGGGCGCCGGTTGCACAGTGCAAACGCCTAAATCTATTCTTTTTTCATTTGCATTCAATGTATTCCAGTTAAATGAGCAGAAAAATCGCTATTACTGCCATCTGTTATCAGTTTAAAGAAGTAAAAAAAATTCAACCTTTAATTGGAAATTTTTTCAAGATTCTTAAGGTTACAAAAATCGGGGAAAAATCTGCACCATGTGGAGGTTGTTGCCCCTGAAAGGGTTAAGAGAGACCAGGTAAAATGCATCTCGAGGATTCACCACATAACACTGTACAGCTTTCTGACACGAATACTTTTCTTCTGAATATCGGAGAAACATTACGACTCTCAAATGGGTTTAGTCCCGATCTCTTGTCAGCCCCTCTAGTCTCAGGTTGCAGAGTAAGTTCATTTTCTCCCCTTACTTAGTTTGTCCGCAGCTAGTGTCAACGACCTCTGATTATCACCGAACTCCTTCCATCTTGTATACGAATGAAAACGAAACTGTCTTTCCACTACACCAGCACTGTCTTCCTTCGTAACGCGGGTGAAATATGACACCCTCCTCGGTTCGGTGTGGGGAATTGGAAAGCAGGGCTCGTCCGCCATGTTTGTCCTTCTTGTATGCTATTGCCTTAAAAATGCATATAAGTTCATTTAATCAATTTGATTTCTTCTTATTAAAATCCATTAGGTGTTCCTTCGTAAAGTAACAATCATGTCAACTTGTGGCATTTCACCACATGATTTCCATAACGACACACAATAAGCACAAACGACGAGGCAGAGTTCTATAAAATTGCAGTCCTTTATTTCATAGCGCGTTCACATCCATGCTCTCCTCCAGAATTCTGCGGGGAAACCAGTGATTTATGGGCAGCGGCCTGCAGAGCAGTCCTGCACTGATCTTGTGTCGGAGCGGTCTTTGCCGAGAGCATCAAAGAAAACGAAGGGACCTTGGGGGCGGAATGGGGGATGAGAGTGAAATGAACCCTACCCGACGGGTAGGGTTACCGTGACTAATGTGATGACAGGAATTGGGGGTACTTCCCTGCAGTGCAATGTGAATGTACCATCACAGTAGTTGGGAGCGGATATCAGAGCGTCTTTCTAGCATGACGCGAAACATACAAGTGCTTACAAAGACAGACAATCGCAGACTGCCTCTTAGTCAGGGGCTGTACCAAAGTCAGCGACTGTTTACATCAACACAGATGTTTTTCGTGGGTGGTATACTACTAAGAAGCACATTGGGTGCGCTTTATCTTTATGATATTTTTTGACACTTTTGATCCTTTATCTCTGGCACCTGCAGCCATTATCTCTGAGATATTGTGAACTACGGATTTTAGATGACTAGAGACGGGGTTTTGTTACTCCTTCTGGGCGGCACAGCTAATATTCCTATCAACTGAAAAGGATTTACTGTGTTGTTTTCCCCACTGGAATTTGCAGATGTTCACTTGCTTTTGGGTGGGCTATTTCTGAGAAAGGGTCCTCTCTTAACAGATGTGGGGACCCGAATTATAGAAATATACGAGATTCAACTTATAATGTCAAGATTCAACTTATAATGTCACATATATATATATATATATATATATTGTTACCAATTTTGCAAATTAACCTTTTACACGCCAATGTTCCCAAAAGGGAACATCAACTTCAAAATTCTGTGAAAAATACAATTTTATTCATATTGCTCTATAAAAAGAATTACTTAGAACGAAAATATGGATTGATTTTTTGGCATCGAGGTTACGATAATAAAATAAATAGTGTCTAGGGGAAAAAATCGTAACTTTGGCTTTTTTCTAACTTTTCGCCGAACAAAATTCAAAAATTCGTATAAAATTCAAAATTCAACAAATGATTTTAAAATTAAGAGGGAGTAAATAAAAATTATCATTTTCTTGGTAGAACATAAGTTATAACAATAAAGATTAAATTTTCTTGTTACTATTAGATGAAAAATTTGCATGTTCCCAAAAGGGAACATTGGCGTGTAAAGGTTAGTTTTTCAACATAATTAAGTTCTTTTGATTACAGTGCATAGGAGTAATGATAAAATTTTTTCGAATACGAGAGATATTAGTATTTATCAAGGAAAGATGTTTATGACTGTGATCTACTTTCATTACCCCTGTTCACTCCCCCTCCCTCAACCCCACACACATGGGGGAGAGGAGGAGGGGGACTCTGATGGGTCTGAAGTGGATTACTCATAGCTGCCGCTGAAAAACGCGTGTTTGTTGATAGACGTTGTTTATGACTCTATTGGAGGGGCATATAATATGTTGGAAAACACGTGATTATGAGTTCTCGTTATTTTCCTTTACTCTACGATTTTCTTCAGTTGAAAGACGATATGTCACTTCCATTCTAAATTCAGTATATATGAATCCACAGTGCTCTGTTACGGTCATCATTAGGCTAAATTGTGTATACGGTGTAAACCAATACAGTTTGGTTATATATATATATATATATACAGATGCAGAGGATTAAAGAAAGTGATTTCGCCTGTCCCATCACTAAATTTTCTGTGGGTTTTTTTCGAGTAAACTGTAAAAGTATAGCTTCATTTTCCTATTTAAGCCATACACTAACAAAAAATGTAAATAAAAGCATTAACATTTAAATAAAAGCATTCCTTCCGCTTAAGTACGAAGTTCGATTTTAATGCTGTAGAGGTAACAACCTTCTATTTTGAGGTTCTATTTCTTCGACTTATAAATTTTCTCAAGCGTGAAGAGTAATATCTGATCGATAATTCGCCTTCACTATCCAAAGGCAGAATGCGATAACTTCTGAAATCGAAAATTTTAAGGTTCGAGACACTCGATGATGAAAATGAAACTTAAATGTTAATAGGGTAGTAAAATTAGGAAAAATATATTCAAAAACAAAGTTTCGTAATCGATTTGTTCATCAAGATTTTAAGATAAAAGAGTTGCAACAACTAACAGATTCTGATATATATTTGAACAATCTGTAGAATTTTTCATGCAACATATTTTATTTATAAAAATTTTATACAAATTTGCTTATTTGAAAATTGTAATATTTTCTTAAACGATTCACTCTGCACTGGTCGCGCGGCGTCTCACAGACGCCAATAGCACTTTATTTACATTTTGCGTATTGATGGATTGCTCTGCATGCCAAGGAGATGTCACTACCTTCGAAATGTTTATGTATGAGTCATAACTAGCAAACAAAACAACCGCAGTTCATATCATTCTTTTATATTAAACAGAGATGTACCAAAACACCCGATTGTCCTTTCACCAAATTTGCAAAAATTTGTTTTCACCAAATTTGTAAAAATTTGTTTTCACCAAATTTGTAAAAATTCTTTATAGAAATTCCCTTTATTTCGTTTGCTTTAATTTATTTCATTTTTAAAAGTGCATAAAAACTACATTTAAAAAAAATTGTATGGTTTTCATTTAGATCCATCATGTCTTTAACCCTTCAGCGGACGCCCGTCTAGGAATTGCTACATTTTCATAATTTTCAATGGTTTGTTTTTACATGTAAGGTTTGAATGTTCTAAACAGTTTCTATTTATAGCTACACCCTTTCTAATGCAGGTCAGATTATCTGACACTAGTATTCCTTTCCATTCATTGTTAGTCGTGATTTAACCTTGGTAAACCAGCTATTATACTGGATTACAATACAACAAAAGAAGGAGTTGATGTAGTCGACCAAATACGAAGCTACATACACGGTATCCCGCATATCACGAAAATGGGCAATGTCATTGTTTTTTAGATTTTTGGACATAATGGGAATAAATTTGCAAGTTGTCCTTAGATCCAATAAACCGGTCAGTTTTGAAATAAGGCGATTGTATCTGCGTCTTTTGGACTTTTATTATAAATATATTTCAATATTATCAGCATTTTATATCTTGCAATGAAACGCATATTATTATTATTTTCAATTTGAAAAGAAAAATTTATTACGAAAGGAATAATCAAGGTCTAAAGAGACGTTGCACTTTGTGCAACGAGCGCCTGCTGGTGTTCCAAAAATTGGCACACCAGCTGCAGGGTTAACTTGCTGTTTTAATAAATATTTATCTTTTACAAATAGAATAACCAAAACTTAAAGAATATAGTGTGGTGTCTCTCACGCCACGTGACCATGCCTGCAATTTTTGCATGTGCAACCAGAGCAGGTTAAACAGTGTTGTTCAAAACTCGTGTATTTTACCAATACATGATCGGTCTATCACAATGCATTCACACCGCGTCCCAAGCATCCAGACAAAATAAAGGCTTTTTATTTATAATATAAGGACATATTTTGCGTAATAAATATACATTTTTTGTATATTAAAATAAATAATTTTTGCACTATTATGTATTTTTACGAAAAATAAGCATTGACATTGTATACAGTATGCCTCTAAATTCCTTTCCCACCCTCTTAACTTCGGAACGGCTGCTGCTATACTCATAAAAGTGGTGTCTAGGTATAGTAAAGTAGCCATGCGCTACTGAATGAAACCACCTACCGCGCTACCTGGTGGAAATCTGCGGGGTTAGCATTCCTATCTCGTAAACGGAACGAGATAGGGCAAAAAAGTTATTTACAAAGTTGTAGAAAATCATCGATTTAGTACAAAAAGATACCTTGTGGACATTAATGCAAAGAATAGAACGGTTAAAACGCGCATTTATTTTTTCGTGATTTCCTACATTATGACGTGACAAAACGATCTGAGAAAGAAAAAAACAACTAGTTTTAACAATATACCTTTATATGAGATGTTCAAACTTCTAACCGTGACGTCACAGTGTAGAAAATCACGAAAAAACAAATGCGCGTTTTAACCGTTCTATTCTTTGCATTAATGTCCACAGGGTATCTTTCGTACTAAATCGATGATTTTCTACAACTTTGTAAATCCCTTGTTTTCCCTATCTTGTTCCGTTTTCGAGATAGGAATGCTAACTCCATAGTTTTCCACCAGGTGGCGCGGTAGGTGGTTTCATTCAGTAGCGCATGGCTACTTTACTATACCTAGACACCACTTTTATGAATATAGCAGCAGCTGTTCCGAAGTTAAGAGGGTGGGAAGGGACTTTTGTGGGCATACTGTATTTAGTTATAGACAGTATTTTTTATATTTCTAATAGTTTTCAAGTTACTTAAGGTTTTTAAAATCATTCACTTATAAAAAGGCAGTTCAAAATTTTAATAATACTATGTAATTCCAAAAGCATAATTATTAGCAAAGCTAAAATGAGACTGGTGATGATGATTTTATTGTGTAATGTAGAAATATAGGTATTTTGGAATTTTAAACGTTCATGTTATCTCGTAAAAGGTAAATTAATAAAGTATTTAAAAAAATTAAAAAAAAAACATGTTTAAAAGAAACTCAGTAATCGAGATAACGGGAATCTTCATTTTTTTAAAATCACACCCTACAAGTTTTTTATTTTTACAAAACCCATGAGATTTGTCTATTAACTACTATATAATAAGTTTATCGGATTTTTTTTATCATGCATATAATGGTGTATAATTACCTTTAATAATTGTAGATAAAACTTATCTTTCGGCATAATCTTAAAGACCTTCATGATAAAAATTAATTTTGTTATATAGGATCATTTTTATCCAAAGCTGCAGATGGTTTCTTGGATATTATCCTTACCGTCATATAACACCAGGACATCGCTGGCGACTTTTCTGGGAGCATCGTATATGTAGACCAGCATTAACCCCCTATGGGCGGATCCTGTAATTTTGAACCGAGTCAAGTGACGAAATCGGAACACTCGACCCCGCATCTTCAGAGGTAAATTTGAGAAATTGGAGAACATTGCAGCCACGACATATTTTACGTGCCCCAACCACCATCAGTGAACACGGCGGTGGATTTGTCAGCGACCGGTATCGACCCAGAAACGTTTATATCACTGGTCCACTGCCTTTGCCAACTGGGCAACCGTGCCCTTAATCGAACCATAAACCTCTTGAATTTCAAGGATATTCGATCATATTGTCCCTTAAGTGATATAGCCCGTCTATCATTCAATAGGTGTATAATGTTTTAATATTTCCCTCAAATTAAACACAAAAGGTCATACTTATATAGGATCAAAATATTTTCCCTGGGCAAGATTTATTTGAAGCTTCTCAATGGACAACTTTACAATAAAATAAGCGGATTGAGGTAGCCTAGTGGTAACGCGTTGGCTTTTGGTGTTGATGGTAATCGGATCGAATGCTATCAGGCGCTATTCAATACCTCCGTGCCTATGTCGGATACGGCCAAGTTTAATACGTACACCGGAAATCCCCTCTAAGAGGTCAGAGAGCGTGGGAGAAGGTACGATCCATGCAGATGTCGCCCCTTTGGGTTGCTTGGTCAAAATTACGGTGACACCAGGCTAAATCGGACTTCAACTGTTGTGGGGCTATTATAAAAACCGCAACCGCAACCCTCAGCTAGCTAACCTATATGGACCTGATCTAGAATAAATAATGTTCATCAGGGATTAGAAACAACACCAAGTCTAACAATAAAATAACTCGATTATCCGCACTTTGGATAAAACTCATAATGCTCTTCAATATTAAAGTAGAACTTCAATCACGTAGCAGGGCAAATAACGTACTTTCTAAATAACTTTACGTTCCTGGATTTAGACACAAAATATGTGTTCCTTCATTAAAGCATGTCCAATTATAACCTCGTGCTAACCAGCATTAACTAAATTTCACCATCAGTGATGCAAACCATATGGTAAGTTATTACGAACACGAACGAGTTCACATAGGTTCTGTAATAAGCACGTATAAATCAAATATTAAGAGTCGGCCCCTCATGAAGAGTTTAATTACTGCGCCGAACTTAAAAACGTGACAGAAATTCAGTCCAGAGGTTTGAGACGTGACTTCAAGATTCGTTGCGTGAAAGCCTAGAATGTGTTGTACGTAAAGCTGGCAAAACGGATATGGCAGGTTATAACTTCAACGAAATTATCAAGTTATATATTATGGCAAAACACCTCTATACATCATTCCGCATACTGAGAATATAAAAGGAAAATACTTTTGTATTTGATTTTAACCGCTGGTTTAAATATATATATATATATATATATATATATATATATATATATATATATATATATATATATATATATATATATATATGTATGTATTATATGTACATTGAAGCGCGCCTATTTATATCCTAATAGGTGTATAGTCATGCGACCTCGAACTCTTGCAGTGATTGGTGTAACCCTCATATCTGGGCTCGGACAAACTAGAAAACAATAGGGGTTGTATAAGAGGTTACAGTGGTTATATAAAAGATGTCTGATTTAAGTTAATTCCTTTGTTCTTGAAATCGAACTATGCAATTACTTTACGCCTAGGGGAATTTAAAAGAATTTATAATTTTGAAAGCGTTTTGGGGTTATATATATATATATATATATATATATATATATATATATATATATATATATATGGCTGGATATACGTTCACATTTTAGTTGTAGAGATATGGATGGGTAAGTCTCACTCATATCTTATGTAAACTAGATCGTCTTTATCCGTTAACTATTCATAGGTTATGATGAATCTCATTCGAAATAGAGCATTGATAAGATATCATGGATAGAATGCCGAGTCTGCACCAAAAAAATGTTCTTCATTCAGTAGAATTGTAAACTCCCCAGAACGCATTATGAAATCATGCAGTTTTTACATATTTAATTTTAGAATCTTCATAAAATTCCGTAAGATATTTCTGGTTAATAAATAATGTTGCAATTTTTAACATATTAGCATTATTTTGTCTTCAAAAGATAGTTGAATTAAATACTGTAGTCTTATCGTTAATTATTGCTAAAAAAATTATAAATATTTATTACTTTGAGCATTACTTTAAGTTTACTCTTTAATGTATATTGTAAATGATATTTTTAATGTATTTGAAATTTATTAATAAATTCACCGAGGTTTTCTTTTTATGGCCTAGGCATACCATTATAAAGCTAAGGGCACAACACTTAACGTTCGTATAATTTTCAAGAAAAGAGTAAAAAATTGACTATTTTTTCCGGAATATTCTATTTATTTCTTGATCTACCACATCTAGTTTTAAAAACCCCATTCCCAATTACATTATAAATAGTCTGGTGCTGCCATCTGGTACGTAAAATAAGAAATAAAAATTTTCAGGGTAAATGAAAGGAATTGTTTTTAATCTTTTTTGTGCGTTACTTTTGGACACTCCAGCCCGGAAATATCACAGGAGAAATAGAGGGCGAAACCTCGCCCCGTAATTTTGAGGGGAGCGAGAAGGAAGGGGTTAAAATATGAAATATTTTTACAGTAAATAAAAAATCATTCTCAAGCCAGAAGGGAGGGAGGCAATAAAACTTGAACATACCATTGAAATCAATGATGGAGGTACTTCAAATTGTGATTCATATAGCTGTAGTTATGAACAACTTTCAGTAAGTATTACGACTGATTTAGGAAACTTTTTATTAAATCCAGCAAGCTTTGGATTTCATTTATAATACGAGGGTCATTTCCAAAATAGTGCACACGAAATTAGTTAATTTATGCCTATTTTATTTCTGACAATTTCTCTCCACAGTCCTTCTATATACCCCCCTCCCCCCTGATTTTCAATAACAGAGTCCGAACATCTAGGAAGATATCTGACTGCGCAAAGGTTTCAACAACGGTACAATGTCCAGGTGCTTCTGTTTTCTTCAGATGTCCAGGATGCAGTGAGGAACCCATCGAGCCCAAACTTCACAGCTTGATGTATGATATTTGATCCTCTACACTCATAGGCGTAGTGTCGGGAGGGGGCACGTGCCCCCCCCCTTGGTATAAATTAATACGTTAATAGAAGTTCAGTTAAAATCGGAAAATTCTAGAAAACTTTTAAGAAAATTGTTTTTTCCCCGCTTTTTCGAAGTGTGAAACTGAAGATTCCGATTATGTCTTTAGCCTTAACATAGTTTTTAACAATGATATGATCCATAACAAAAATTCGATGCTATATTTTTTTTTCTCATTTTATTCATATTGTAGATATTTTTCTCATTGTTTAACTTTTGAATACTACTCAAATATCAAGTCCATTTTTATTCAATTTAAAAAAATCATAATATTTCATGTTTTAAGAACACCCGGCAGTTAATAGCCGGAGAAGGGTAACTGAATTCAATTCGTTCCTCCCCAAAAGTCAGAAGCACGCGCGCACTACGCCTATGTCTCCACTAACAGTCATGGGCGTAGCGTCGGAGGGGCACGTGCACCCCAATTTAACTTGAACTAAACCAAAATTTTAACCAGAAGTTCTAAACCAGAACTACCAAGAAGAACTAAACCAGAAGTTAAAATCAGAAAAATGTAGAAAACTTTTAGCAAAGTTGTTTTTTTTCCGCCTTTTCAAACTGTGTGAAACCGAAGATTCCGATTATGTCTTTAGCCTTAACATAGTTTTTAACAATGATCCAGAACGAAAATTCGATGCTATATTTTTTTCTCATTTCATTTATATTAAGTTTATTTTTCTCATTGTATAACTTTTGAATACTACTCATACATCAATTCTATTGTTATTCGATTTTTAAAAAATCTTAATATTTCATATTTTAAGGGCCGACCGGTAGTCAATACGCTGAGGAGGGTCCTAACTAAATTTGATTCGAGCACCCGCCCTCCCACGCCAAAAAAAAGTTAGAAGCACTCTACGCCTATGCTAAAAGTACCCGAGACACCTGCAGACTCCATTTCAAAAAAATTTCACTTCAAAACACGTTAGAAAACTTTCAAATACACGTAAATATTCCTCCAGCCCTTAACTAAAAATGGCGATTTTTCTTACTATATCATCCAGTGCGAAATGGCGTCGTCTTTTTCATTACTTTTGATATAACGCTCATAATACGAAACATACCTCATTATGTTTACATTTGGGAAGGGCGCGGTGGCCCCGTTAGCATAGGCGTGGAACTAGTTATCTGAGGATTGCGGGTTCGCTGCCAGTCGCTGGAAATCCACCGTCGTGTTCACTAATGGTGGTCGGGGCACGTAAAATATGTCGTGGTTGTAATGTTCTCCAGTTTCTCAAATTTACCTCTGGTGGTACGGGGTCAAGTGTTCCGGTCTCGTCACTTGACTCGGTTCAAAGAATTACGGGACCGGCCCATAGGGGGGCAATGCTGGTCTACCAATATGGTGCTCCCAGAAAAGTGGCCAGCAATACAACGGTGTCATCTGACGGTAAGGATAATGTCCAAGTAACCGCCTGCCGCATTGGAGAAGTAGATGTTTGCATTTGGAAAAAAATTGGCAGTCCGTAGATAAATCGAACAACCCTTAATTCAGTAGCACCTAGCGCAATTTATACAAAACAACTTATTCCAAACAACTAATCATATTTTTCTTTATTTGTGACATGCAATTTATGTACATCACACGATCTTCTGAAATGAGATTTTCAAAGAAATAAACGCTGTGAGGTACAGATTGAAAAGAAATGCTTCGTTTGAAGTCAAGTAGAAAAAAAAAAATCCTTTTTAAAATTAAAATTAAAATGTTCGAATTCTCGACGTGGGATAACAGTAAAGAAATTAAAAAACAGTAACACTAGAACATAATAATAATATTTTTAAATATAAATGCTTAGACTTAACTTCTTTTACATATGTTTGTAAGAAAAAACACATAGTTAATGCTCAAAAAATAAATCAAAACAAAGAGCATGTTTCGAAAAATTAGTTTTTACTAATATAGTATTTATAAGGTCATAGCTATTTTTTCAGTTGTTAATTTTCTTAAAAGATTATTTACTTAATGCAAAAACAAAATATTTTAGGGAGACTAAAGTAGAAGTAATCTTGCTACCAAGTATTTAATGGAGTTAACTCCATTATATTTTCTGCAATGAGGAGAAAAATCTCCGAATCTTTATTTTAGAACAATATTTAACATTGAGAATCCGTAATCAGTCAAACAAACGAAAGGAAGATTTTATTTACTAGATTTGCGAATGTAATTACAGTGCCAATAGATTTGCATTTCTCTATGTTTTGAGCTTATTCATTAAATTTTACGGATAGTCAGTTTCAATTTAAATGAAGGCTATAAATTTTAACAAGTATGACGGAGGTTTTCGTAACACATCCATTCTTTTTTATAGTCGTAAGAATGAATAAAAACTGTTTCTAATAATATTTATTAATACTATCATAGGAGTAAAATCGAATCAGTTATTATTATAATTCCCAGATTAAATCCGATTTGAAATTTATGTGAAAGAAAAACTGTATAGTAAAATATAAATTTAATTATCTCTCTCATACAGATGCACAGAATTTTTTTCAGCATATTATATATATATATATATATATATATATATATATATATATGAAATGTCCGGAATGGACATCTCATGAAATAGTAGCTGACATCGTGGCCGGAAAATAATAAAGTCAGCTTCAGGAACAAACTTATTAACGAGTAAAGCAACACATCTTATTCGTATCGAGCCAGTCCAGCGTCTACTCGTAGAAGAGCCAAAATTCAATTACCTCAGGGAGGTTGCCAGAATTGGCGGAGGAGTGTGTGGAAAGGCGAGGCATTTACGCCAAAGAGAATAAAGAGGAGTTACCCGAACAGAGATAAGTTAAGAATGGGTGATTATAGGTAGTTAGTATTATTATCACATATATATGTGATAGAACGCATCTACACGAGCAATATTCGTCATAGAAAGTATGGGCGGAACGCAAACAGCGAGGCGCTAGGTGGCGCTGTAAATGATATCTGCATCCCACACCTCCTCATTCGTTCCAGCGGCGGTTTTCCGAAAATGTTTGGGCAGGGATCCTCCATGACCATTTCGTTGGCCCATGCCTCCTGCCACACCATCTGGACGCCGAATCGTATCACACCTTCCTACAAGAGGCGTTGCCGGAGCTGCTGCGTCCGATTTCAACCCCCATCAGGTCGAGAATGTTGTTCCAGCACGACGGTGCGCCTGCAAACTTCAGCTTGGATGTGCGGAACAATTTAGTTGCAACATTCCCAGGGCGATGGATTGGTCGAGGTGGTCACATAGCTTGGCCACCAAGATCGCCGGATCTGTCGTGTTTGGACTTTTTCCTGTGGGAACATATGAGAAGCCCAATCTACGAGTACCTCATTAAAACCAATATGGAACTAGTTGCCAGGATCGCCGTTGTTGCCGGCGATATTCAGGAAATGCCTGGTGTCTTCGCAAAAATGAGTCAGTCCCTATCTCGCAGGTGTGAAGCTTGCATTACATTTGGTGGAAGCTCTATTCAGCAATTTCTTTGACAATGTAAATCAATTACATTCCTGTTAATAAAACGTTTTCTTCAGTATTTCCTCTCATTTTAGTGTTAATTCTCTAAATGTGACAGTGGAAAACTACCTTTTAACTTCTCACCGTTTGCGTTCCGACCATACATTCTATGACGAATATTGCTTGTATAGCTGCGTTCTATCACCTACTAAAGTTTTGCCCACTTGTTCAGATTCACCCTGTATATATATATATATATAGAGAGAGAGAGAGAGAGAGAGCGAGAGAGAGAGAGAGACGAATAACAATTACATTGATATATACATGATATATGCAGAATATTCCTTTTGAACAACAAATTAAGTATTCTTAATTTACTATGAATGAAACAAATAGTAACTTTCCTCCGTGTAATGTGCTATAAAATAATATAGTAAACCATCTTCCCATTTCTACTTATCTACATGTAAAATTCTAGAAAAATGTTTTTCATATTGCATCCATTAGTGATATTTTATGGCAAACTGAAATGTATTCCGCATTTGCATATGTTTTCGAAATTACGTCTATAGGACATGTGCATAATTTCTTTGTAGAATTTAGAACTATATATGCGTATATTTAGAATTTCACCGATCAGTAATTTTGATATATCATTCCAAAATCGCCTGGCAGTGATTATCCTCATCATCGAGTTTGAAAGGTTATTCTATATTTAAATCGTAATTAGTAGATAAGATGTTAGTGGAGTATATTGAGCTGTCTATTGTACCGATGTTCTGCTGTAATAATGACAGACATACACATAATATATTTCATGCCTTATTAAGCATTTAGTCAGAGAGCGTTGGTAATGCACTCTGCATATTAATGAACTATAATTACTTTTCTCAGAATATTCATCTCTGCATAATTTAATGGAGATTAAATATAAATAAGGTTTGAAATGAGTTCAGCAATTAAGATGATATGCTCTAATTTCCAGCGTAGTTGAAATTTACGGTGGATATCCGAACATTTAACGGCCTAGCTAAACAGATTGCGACTCAAATATAAACTATCTTGCAATATACGAGTATAGTTAAAATGTATTTAATTGTATTAATATTGCGAGTGGTTTTATAAACTGCAACCCGTTGGTTACACACAATTTATGATTTATTAATAATTCAAAAGGACGTCCAAAAGCAATGGATGGTATTTTGAAATATCCTAGAACTACAAGTATGTGGTAGAAGTTTTAGTTTCAGTTGTATACTTTTGGATGCATTTTAGGGCTATAACATTTCCATGCAAGCGTTGAATACCATTTTCTCTGTTTGTTATTTTGAGCGTTTTTAATTTTTTATAGCTGTTACAACTTATAACAAGACCTTTCAAATATGATTAAAGAAGGTTTTCCCTGATGTAAGTATGTATATTTTGAAATTGAGAAACAGAAAGCGCCTTTTTTATCCGTATTATAATAAAAAAATTTAGACACGTGGTGCACTGCAGTTAATGGTTTTTGTTTTATTGTTCATAAATACTTGGAAGCAAGAAAGCTAATGACTTAATTGTCAAACACCTGGTATTTTTCAATAAAAAAATAAAACACCGTGATTGCTCAATAGATAATAAAAAAATATTTTTATATTTGATAAATGTGCTCAAAAATTTATAGTTGTTCTTAAGAGTTCTCCGTTTGTTCATGAATTTATTCCTTCACTTAAGATACGTACACCTTCGGAGGTGATTTTTTGAAATTTTTTGAATTTCGTTTTATTAACTATTTTTTATCATAGTATGTAAGTTAAACCGTAAGAAATTTTTGAAACAACTTAGCTGTTACACTAAAATTATTTTTTCAGGGGGGGGGGACTAAAAAATGGTTGAAACTTTGACATTTCCGCAAAACATAACTCAAAAACAAACAAATATATTGCCATTTTACAAATTGGAGAAGGAAGATAAAATGTGTCTCTGGAAAAATAAAACACCGTGATTTCTCAATAGAGAATAAAAAAATATTTTTGTATTTGATAAATTTGCTCAAAAATTTATAGTTGTTCTTGAGAGTTCTCCGTTTGTTGATGAATCTATCCTTTCACTTAAGATACGTACAACTTCGGAGGTGATTTTTTGAAATTTTTTGAATTTCGTTTTATTATATATTTTTTATCATGGTATGTAAGTTAAATCGTAAGAAATTTTTGAAACAACTTATCTGTTACACTAAAATTATTTTTTTAGGGGTGGGGGGGGGGACTAAAAAATGGTTGAAACTTTGACATTTCCGCAAAACATAACTCAAAATCAAACAAATATATTACCATTTTACAAATTGGAGAAGGAAGTTAAAATATGTCTCTGGAGAATAAAAGATTCTCAATATTATACTATGTTTATCTCAGAGTCTGGGGCAGATAAAGTACTGATGTACCAAATAATCACTAAAAATATTTGCGATGTGGCCCAGTTTGCAGGAGCAGTGGGACAGGGATCTGAACGTCCCTGGTTCAATGCTCGTATAAAATAGGATGTGGCTGCAATGTACTCTACATTTTCTTATTCACCTCTGGAGGTGCGGGTTCATGTGTTCCTGTCTCGTCACTTGACTCGGGTCAAAATTACGGGATCGGTCATTTAGCCGAGCCGGACTCCGACCCTTGGGGTGCTAATTCAAAACAGAAGCCGCCCCTTTCAGCCCAATAGCCTATTAGGACATGGTGAATGGAACCTCCAACCAGGGGGCATTAGCAACAACAACAACACTAAAAATTCATTGTGACTTCCTACAATTGTAATCGGTAAAAGTTATTTTTCAATTCATACCATTGTAAACAAAAAATAGTATTTTATCTGCTATCTTGATCATAGTCTATTGATTTTATAAACATATATAGACAAAGCATGCAAAATTTTCAGTTATTTACTCCTCACTGTTTATTATAGGAAGTTTTTCGTAGATAGAAACTGTGAAAATATTAATATTCAGAAAATGCTAAAAATAACTTCATTTTTAAATTCAAACATAATGAGAATGATAAAATACTAGAGTTTTTTGTTATTAAATAAAAAAAATCAATAATTTCACCAAAAATATTGTTTGAACGGTGTAAGGATACCTAAACAGCCCATGAATTAAAAACATCCCCTTTTACTTCAGCACTTTCTCTCCCCCTCCGGATATCTCAGTTAACACTGGTGCTTCTGTATTCAAGGCCTCAGATATCACAGAGGATTGTTTTATCTATAATACACTGATATCGAAATTTATTTTTTGATAATTCAGGTTACATATTTCAGTCTCTTTATTTTAATGTTGTTTGAAAAAAATATTAACATTAACCCTTCCTAATTTTTTAAAAAGGAGGTCGGTAAAGAATATGTATGGATGGTCACATTTATGCATTTCTGTCTAATCCGACACCTTTAAGGAATTTCAATTTTCAAAATTCTTCGGCAAAGAGCGTCATTACCGAGATCGCGTCATTTTTATAGTATAAAATAAATAAGTAGAAGGTTGATATCCGTGACGGAAGAGAGCAGCAACGAAATTAGATAGGAACTCGTTCGATTTTTAAGGAATTAGGGATTATTCAATTATTTTTACAAACAACTCTTAGTACTAAACAATTAACATTTACTATTTTTATGCCTTATGGATCAAGTTTAAGCCAAACTCGAAATATTAATTTAATTAATATTTTTTTGAGGATTATTATAAACAGTTATCTTAAATTTTTCTGTCTTCCCTCATCAAATAGTACAAACATAAATAAATGATTTAAAATATTGCTTGTAACCATTATAAATTTAAAAAAAATATCCATAATTCAGAAAACATTTACGCTCTTTTTACAGAAATACTTATACAGTGGAACCTTGCTTAACAAGAACCTCGTATAACTAGTATTTCACATAACGAGCAAAATAAATCGTTAAAAAATGGCTCGGTTAGCGAGCAACATTTCGCATAACGAGTGACGTGGAAGGAAGTCCCCTCTTGACGTCACTCGGATCTTCACGTCACCAGGATCATCAACGGCCGAAAAATAAGTATTCAAGGGTAGTCATGGATGGTTTGAGAAGAAAATATCATGGGACTGGAGAAGAGAAATTATATTGAAGAGCTTGTGGAAGAGCACAACCAACAGCTGACCACCAAACAGCTAATAGAATTGCAGTGTCTTTCACAGCAAGTAGTTGTAGAGGGGAGTTTGTCAGTAGAGAAGGACGAAGAAACAATCTTCTGGCGCAATAAAAGAAATGATGAAAGCATGGGAAACTGTTGCATCGTAAGTTACAAAGTATCACCCTGATAAAACGGTGGCTATGTGCGCTATAAATTTATTCAATGACAATGCGGTGACACATTTTCAGGAAATTTTGAAGCGCCGAGAAAAACAAATGTCGCTAGATAGCTTTCTAGTAAAAAAATTAGATGTGTGTCATAAATTCGTAAATAATAAACTACATATGGATGATTTTGCTCCTGAAGAATTTATGTATAAGTAATTTTCTTCAAATAATAAACGTTACATCTAAAAAAATTTTCAGTATTTTTTGCCATGGAACGCAATATCGTAATTTACATTAATTTATAAGGGAAAAACGAATTATGCTCGTTATGCGAGGTTCTACTGTATTCTTATGCATTTTACGGATATTCTTATAACATTAAACTACAGTGGAATTATTTATTATATTAATTCAAGGCAAATAATTTGTCCAATAAGAGGTAACCATTAACCTTATACCTTGTGGTAGCAAAACATTAACACAAGTGAAAAACAAGCAGGCATTTCTTTTGTAGTATAAAACTGTATTTCGGAAACATAGCACATATGTTACTGTGTAGCTAAAAACAACCCTGAATATCAAGAAAAGAACTGGACTCTCATGCTGTTTTCGGCTTAATTACAGATTTTGTCTCAAATACGTGATGTAAATAAAATGTTTGCTTTTTGTAACTTTTCGGGGTCCGAAAGTTGCGTGAAAACGATGGATAACCAGTCAATAAAATACTATATAATGGAAAGTGGAAACACCCAAAAAGGGCAATGCTCGAGAATACAAATTTATAAGACAAAACAGTGGAGTGTTTATATTTTATAGCTTACTAGCTGAAAACTCGCACTTCGCTATGGAGTACATTCAAATTAAATACAATGGTCAATGTATGCAATTAATGCCACAAGAAATAAATATATATATTTATAATAAATACGACGATCAATGTATACAATTGATGTAATATATATATAAACATCATGATTGATACTTTTAAAGACAAAATAATCTAGAAGAAAATATTCAAATGAAATCTAATAGGACGTACTAAAGAATATAGTATAGTTAATATAATACAGTTTGAAGAACATATCTTTTACTGTATTTTAGTATTTTTTTATTGGATAATGTCCAATCGTCTGCCGCATTAGAAAGAAAAAAAATTTTTTTTTTGTATATTTCGTTGTTATCACGTGGTGATAAATTTATTTAAAGTACCAGACAAAGAAATCACGTCATCAGCATTTAATAAATTAAATTCTAAAAATTAATCTTTAAAAATTCACCAAAAATCAGCGAATAGAGCTAAATAGAGATCAAATCAGGAAATAGAGCTAAAGATTCAAAAAAGATTTCATTTTTAAGGAATTTTTAGGATCTTTCTCCTGATATAAATTTTATAATCCTCAGATTATTATTTCAAATGCAAACTTCAAAAAAAAAAGCTACTAAAACAGCTTAAAAATTTAATTTAAAAAAATCTAAGAAGAGTTTTTCAAAAATCTTTCTTAGTGCATACAAAATTCCGGCCCGTTAGGTCTAGCGGTTTGGTCTGTGCGTTGTGCTATGTTAGTGAGTGAGTCAGTCAGTCAGTTACGGAACTGTTATATATATTTAGATAGATTATGTCTTCATTCGGCAAAAAACTTTTCTTTTAAGGTATCTGACTATGTTTAAAATGTCGATGTTGATAAAAGTTAGGATTTTTTTTTAACTCTTGTTCCTCAACGAATGCGAGTTTCTGTTTTTAAATCTGCTTTTAATTTTTATGTACGATCGTAAGAAATGAAGTTAGAACGATTTCAAGAAGAGTAGCAGCTGTCGATTTCAATACAAGTGAAAATTTTAAATGAGTTTTCTGAAGAACTTATTTTTCAATAAAATTGTGTACGACTACTATGCTAACTCAAAATACAATCATGATATGGGTATGAAATTTTCCAGGTATGTTTTTCCAAAATACTAAGAATAGAATGTACTACAGGTTATTATTTCCCTCGAGGTATATTATTTTTTTATTCATAGCTGTTTTTATAGAAAATCGCATGAGAAAATACTGAAAATTTACATGTAATTTCATATAATGACCTGTATATCTTTTTTTAGATTTTAAGTTATGGATAATTTTTCAATCTCCTTATTCTAAAAAAAAGTAACTGCCGCTGCCGCAGCCGCCGCCGCTGTCAAAAGCTTGTCACGCTATCTCCTCCAAAACCGCTGGGGGTATGGGGTCGAGACCGATACCAATCGATGCAGAACAATGAGGGGAAGAAAGTTAGACATGTCTCATATTCGTCGAACTTTAATTTTTTTTTTATTTTATGTTTTGTGGGAAAATATTGACTTTTTCATGTTCAGATTACGATAACTCACCAAAAAATGATCGTAGATTTTATTTTATTTTACAATCTAAGACTACAGACATTTCTCCTTCAAACAATACCTCATTTGTTTAAAAATAATTTAAAACAGACAGATATTTTTATTAAAATTGAAAACCCACTTTTTGGAAAAATTTATGCATTTCGAGATATATAAATTCGATGCTCTCAGACTTATTATGTTACAAAGAAAATATTTATATCAACTGGAAGATGAAAGCTTTCTCATTTATATAAACTTCATTTCAAGTCTCTATCTTAAAATTTCGATTTTTAATTGAATTTTAAAGAAAGACTTCTCATTCGCTTCCTTTGCAGAAGGAAAGAAGATCCAATTTTTCACCCATAGGCAGGCTTCATCCATTTCGCCGGGAGGGGGGGGGGAAAGCTTCAACTGTAAACAAATGACTGACTCAATCGCTGTAAACAACTATTGAGTCATTCATTCACTTGATTCACCAGAGGAGCGAGCGTAGCGAGCCTAGGGGCGAAGCCCCTAGCTTATTACAATCATGAAGTCCTTATGTACTTATGATAAAAATAGCTTAGTATTCTACGCATAGTTTTTTTTCAGACCTAAATCCGTTTAAGTAAAAATGTGTTAAAATTCGACTAAAACTCTTCAATTTTTCAAAAATATGTATAGCTATACACGATTTTTTTTCCAAATTTTCAATTTTGGGAATATATTCTCCCAAAAAATAGGACAAAAATATACAAAAGTAAAGTTATCGAAAAAAAGGGTTCCGAAAGTAGTCGAATACCTTAACACAGGTTAAAATTATTGGAAATATAATAAAATATTACATTTAGTTTTAATTCTTGAGAATGTACTACCAAACTAAATTTGTATTTCTCATGCAAATATTTCACAGATTTCATTTTAAATATACACGCACCACATCAGTACTAGTTAAAATTTTCTATAAATGTGGGGAGAAGATTCTCTTAAAGGAAATTTCTTTTATATAAAAAGGAATTGAATTATATCAGGTTATGCACTTAAATACTTAATAGTCACGGAAAATTTCATTTTCTTCTATTAAATAGTTCTAAATTAATATATATAATTTTTTTAAAAGGATAAAAAAAATAGGGAAATTGAAAAGTTTTGTAAAGCCAAGAAATAATTTATACATAATTCTTGTTAATGATTAATATTTTACTCTTCCAGGAATAATAAAGAAAACACATGAAATTATGTTTAAAGATGGTACGACTTTTCTATAGTGGGCCAAAAATGTATAAGATTTTATTATATCTGATTCTCAATTAGATTATCTGTCAAACAGTCACGTGACATAACTAAATAAATATTGTAATTTAATAAACTGGATATAAAATCAGGTATAAAATTGACATTATTGATAGTAAAATCCTGTTCGTAGGTCTCATGGTCACTGTTTGTGTCAGTTTACTAGATTTGGAGCGCTGACGTCCTTAGAAGGAAATCTTATAGTTCGTTATCTTTTCTGACTCAAGATCAGCCTTAGAAGGTATAAGAAATGGGGAAAACCCCATAATCCACAACATAGGGGATCGTCTTTGTGAACTTCATTGTAAGGGAAAGTTCTGTACCCTTCGATGGATCCCCGCACGTGTCAATATTCAAGGAGACGAGTGTGCCGACTAGCTCTACGAGGAAGCACAGAACTTGGCCTAAACCTGTTCCCCCATCCAACTAGGAGATTTTAACTCAATGGCCAGGTACAGATTGGACAACCAGCGCCTAAAAAAACCACTTATTTCGAACTACAACTGTCCCAGAGAAATTTCTTCTACAGTAGCTAGATTAAGAATTGATCAATTTAAGGGTTTGAATATCCACCCTGACGCCACAAGATCGTTTATAAACTGTAGAAGTTGTCCAGAATCCCAGCCTTCCCCAGAACATATCTTTAAGTGTCTACTTTTGAAACTCGTTTTGTCACCGCAAGAACTCCTCTACAGCTTATTTAGCAGCAGCTGTTATGTAGGCTTTTGGTTCTATTTAACACTTTTTTCTTCTGCCTTAATCGTAAACTCGACACAACAACAAAGCTTGTTACTCGGGTGTCAGACAACTGCTTTGCAATCTTAATTTTTTTTTATTGAAGTATATCATGAAAACCAGCTTTACTACTTACTCTATAGCAGCTTTTGCCAAATACTGTTTAAACAGATATGTATGTACATAAAAAATCAGGTTAAAATTTCTTATGACTATTCTTTACGCTTTCAATGGTCTTTAGGTAGATATCCCAGAAAGAAAAGAACTTCAGGGGTTATATATATATATGTATATAAATATATATATATATATATATATATATATATATATATATATATATATATATATATATATATATATATATATATATATAATGAAATTCTCTGCATGCCGTTTTTTAAAATGTAAATCATATAAAGAAGAATATTTTCAAACCCTACTAATTTATTTTACCTTATAAAGGACTCATTTTTGCCCAACAATACACTTGGTTAAATACCTCTGAATTTTTAAACATTGTTTCCTCAATTGTTGTTAATTATACTCATATAATATTCATCTATATTTCACTACATGTTTAATTTTTCATTGCTAGTTCAGAAAATAATTACCTCTGTTTTTTACTTTGATTTTTCCGGTTAAGTTTCATTGTTAATTAGTCTGTTCATTTATGTCAGCAGTTTATTCAGGATGAATAATTCTTTTCGATGCGGAATTTTTCCTTTGTTTTTATCTTCACTGTTTAATGCATAATTATGTTTTTTATTTTTTCAGTTTCATCACCGCTTAATCACATCTCATTTTCTTTTTTATCTCGTTTGCTTGATTCTGCGTAGATAATATTTTCTACTGTTGACTTCATGAAAAGTTATTTTTACTACTTCATCCATAAAAGGATAAAACTTTTCAATTTTGTTTAATTAATCCATTTTCTTGCTTACCGTTATTTTTCGTTCCCTGCTGTAATTCTTTTTCATTTGGCCCTTCACTTGTTTCAAAAGTTATCTTCAAAGGTATAAATAGCAATAGAAAATCACATTTTGGGTAAAAACATTTATGGTGAGTTTACGATCATTTTGTTTACGTCATTTATATTCATAAACAACCCGCTATTTTTAGGTCTTCAACTTCACATTAACCATATTACTGGATACCCGAGTCGCAACTTTAAGTACTTACACGTATTTGTAAAGAAATGGATCGTTATCGATTGCGTCTCTCCTTCCTCATTAAAGAAGCTCATTAGCGCTCTACCTGCCCTCGGCCATTAAAGCACAATAAATAATTTGCCGGAAAATGGCTCAATGCCATCTACTACGCCAAAAACATTTTACTGGAATTGTTTTCTTAGCCATTTTGCCAGTAAAAGCAAGACATCATTAGCATGAAAAAGCAGCAGCTATATATATATATATATATATATATATATATATATATATATATATATATATATATATATATATATATATATATATATATATAGAAGAAGAAGAACTTTCGTATAAGATTGTTTTTCTACTCAGTCAACGTCTCAGAAATGTTTTGCAACATTTATATATGTATAGCTTGCATTACGTTTTGATCAGTATTTAAAAATTATGATTAAGACTTCTCTGTACTAATCTTATTGGTGTCATTCAGATCAATGTTAGCCTATGGAGAAAATGTGTCCAAGGATTACCGACTTGGATTTAAAGATTTTTCTTTATTTCACTCATTAATAGAGAAAGAAAATTTTATACCTTGGGAATTTTTTGATTTTATTTAAAATGCAAATGATATTTTAAAATTTCAAATATTCGGAGTAAAGTATGGTATAATGTGTTTTAAACTCTCAATTCCTTTGGTGGATGAAATTTATAAAATAAATCCTATTGCAAGGTGCAGAAAAGTTCAGGTTATCTTAAATACCATTTTTATTTGATTATCAGCATTTATTTGGTTGTAAATACGAGGAAATGGAACTTTAATAGTGGCAACACTGTTGTAGAGGCCCCACCCAGAAGAACTCATGAAATCAGCTTATACCACACGTACGTCACACACCTGCCTTACCCCGAAGCGAATGAGCTCTCCCCAAAACATCACACACCTGCACAGTGACAGGATGAGCACAGACATGTTTTAGTTACCGGTCTCTTGTACGCAATAATTTGTTGCATCGTACTGATGGAAGGAAAATGCTTGTGCTCACACTGTGGCTCATGTGCTTGCTGTCTGGGGCTGGGAAGTGTTCTACAGTCCCCAATATTCCCCTGACTTAGGTCCCAGTGACTTTGATCACATCACCAAGATGAAGGAACGGATCCGTGGATTCCACCAGATTCTGCAGGCTGTAGACCACTCCATTCGAAGAATCACATGAGGTGCTGCCAACGACATCCTGAAGTTTCTAGGACATTAGCAACGGGTGCTAAACAATGCTGGTTACTACTTTGAAGGACAATAAAAGTTTCATCCCTGTATCTCTTCTGTATAATTTGTACATATCTAGTTGCCATTATTAAAGTTCCATCCTATGTAGTAGATAAATTTTCTCCATAGGTTAACAATGAGAGACTGCAAAAGGTACAAAGTAGCCTTAACATAAGGTTAGTACAGGGTAGCCTTAACGTAAAATTACGTTTCAAACTAGAATTAGATCTGTGTATTACACAAAAGCTATCGAACAGTGATTAAGAGTTTTATTGTGTATTTAAAAAATTATCAAAAGTTAACACGCTTTGAGAAAATTTTATAACAAACGAGTTTGCAAAACAAAAGGTTAGGTCGAAGATAGATTGCTTTACTGCCCATGATTTTTTTTTCTTCTTAAAAAACTTCTATTAGCAAATTTATCAATTTTCTGATTAACATTTACTGTTAGTTGACTTGTAACCAGATTTGGGAACTGAAGAAGTAAAGATACAAACAGTTCGTGCAAGTTATAACGAGTGTGTACGAGGGGAAAAATACTTTACTAGCTTCATGTTCGGGAAATTGGCAACTCCCGTTGGCAAGGAAAAATTTATTTTTTTAATCACAAAAAATATAAATTATCCGACACATCGAGGAAAAATGTAGAAGTTTTTGTGGCGTGTTAACCCTCGTACATGATTACGGTCATTAAGATCTTATCTTTGCAATTTATCAACTCTTGGTTACATAAAAACGCTCTATGTAAAATAGGCCTAAACTAATTACAATAGATGCAATCGGTTAAAGTACATGAGGTAGACTAAAATTTAATTAAAATAAAGTTATGGCATTTTTTTCAGAGAGGACAATTTTATACTAATTTTGATGTACTTTTTGTTGCTAAATTTGTGCTTTAGCAGTAGGGAACACCTATTTTGAATTTTCCCTTTTGAATAAAGCTGACTTTATATTCGAAACGGCCAACATTTTAATTCTGTTTTGACAATTAAGCTAGTAGCGTAATCGCATTGTCATTAGTTTTATCAGCGTATTTGAGAATTCTGAAGTAAATATTTTGATTTAAAATAGTTAAAATCGAAGTATGTTCAGTTTTAAAAATAAAACTGATGCGTTTGAATTTTAGATTGCAAATTAGCTAATTAAGCGGACTACGTTTAAATCAGATATAAAGTGAAAATTTTTTAGCAACCGTTTAAGGATTTCATGCATCTTCAGAAAAATTTCAAGGGGAATGTCTTTTGTTCATTGGTTGAACCCGAGATGGTCAAATAACATATAACTACCGCAATAGCAGATAACCACGAACTTGTTTTAAGATAAACATCTCAGGGTATTGACTCAATGAGTCGAGTAAAAATTATAAACGGATGCCCTTGGTTTATGCATTTCCAAAAGCATACGAAAAACCCACAAGTCTAAAAATATTGTTTACAAAGTATAATAATATTAATATATTAAAATGATGTAGAACAATGAACATACATTTCAGAATTAAACTCATTTAATTTATTTGGCAGCACTGAGCTTGGGCGGAAATTTGCTTCAGTTCAAAATACAACTTAAGGGAACAGTGGACTTTCAAAATTGTGAAATTTGTGCAAAAATTCGATTTTTTTATTTTATTGAATTATGAAACTACGGAAGAGTAGGAATGTGTTGCAAAAAAAAATTTTTATTTATGTGATTACTTTCCTAGTTATAGGCATTTGTATTTAATTTAGATAGTATGTGGTTACTAATAGCAATAACTTTAAATGTGTTTACTCAATATAAAAATTTTCGTGTCATACGAATATTCAAACTGTTCCTGGCGCATTTCTAATTATCGTATTGCTTTGAAATTTAAGTTTTATATACTTAACTGTATATCAAATAAATGTTATTGAAATTAATTATGCTTCGTAGCTCAGAATTTCTAAGTTTTGTACTTGAAAAGATGATTTATAGGTATTTTGCGTAATAAAAACGGTGCTTTCACAATAATTATTTTTTTCTCTTTATATTTTAAATGAATGCTTAAAATAAGCAATACGTTTCATTGTTAGTTCTATAAGGTATCCTGTAAATAAAAATTACCATATTATACGCAAAATAAATGCGCATGGGACATTTTTAATCAGGCCAATTTTTGATATAATTAATAATTCATAATTAATAAATTATTAATATTCCATCATTAAATTTTAACCACTTTTAAATATCAATGGTACTAATCACATATTCAAATTTTAAGCAAATCCATTTAAAACAAAAAAAAAAGTTAGGTATGAAGGTCCACTGTCCCCTTAAATTAACATGCGAGGCCTAAGAAACCTAGAGGCGGCTTTTGCCACCGAGGATGCTCGGTTCGATAAGCAGTTTCAATTACCTTCGTGTCTATTCCGGATGTGAACACGTTAAATCCATAGACTGGAAAATTCTTATATGAGGCAGAATGTACGTAAGCCTCACATGTCACCATCGATGGTGTTTGGTAAAAATTGGGATGGCACCTAGCCAAGTCACATTCGAAACTTTGTGGTGCTATTGTAAACTAGAGCCGCTCTCCTCAGCCCGCAGTTTATATGGACCTGCTCTGGAACTTCCGGTTAGGGGGCATTAGCAACACCAAAAACATCAACATTAAATTAATATTTGCTTTAATTAAACAATTGCAATTGAATTAGATAAACATACTGAGGAAACATTTAACATGTTGTTGTTGTTTTTAATGTTCCCAACCAGGAGGATTCCAGACCAGTTCCTTATAGGCAAGTTGGCAGATAGGTACGGCTCTGGTTTATAATGGCACCACAAGGTTCGGAGTCCAGTTTAGCCAGGTACCATCTAAAGCTTGTCAGAGCAAATCCCAGGGGTGACATCTGGGGGATCGTACCTTCTTCCACCCTCTGACATCATATATATATATATATATATATATATATATATATATATATACAGAGAGAGAAAGTTACATAGATAGATAGATATATAGATACAGAGAGAGAAAGTTACATAGATGGATAGATATATAGATATGCGTGGGCTTTTTTTTTTGCAACATCATAATATTTTTAAATATATAATTGTTAGCTATCGTCATATTATAAAACATATGCTCCTAATTTTAATCTTGCTACTAGCCTTAAAATAAATTAATTTGTGTTGTATGAGAGACTTTCTGGTCTACGGATGTAATGTGCCCATATCTGGTCTGTACACACAGGTATTATGGCGCTTGTAAGGATTCGATCCGAGCACTCTCAGCACCGAAAGCCAAACCTCTACCATAAGACTATCTCGGGACCCACTAAATCTGTAGCAATTATTATTACTAGTATACGGATAAAACGTAAAAAAAAATCAAAATATAATTCAAATTTCGGATTACTTAGATACACTAATTTTTAATATATTTTTCACATCGATATCAATTTTTCATGCCTTAAATGAAGCCTCATAAGCATAGTACGTGAACCCTTATTAACAATTCTGTAATTAGGGCATTAGCCCATATGTGTGTGAAAGGTGCTTCAAAAGAATTTCATAAATCGTCTATTAAAGTAGCTCGTTAGCATGAACTACCCCAACCTTTATGTGATCATTATAGGGCATTGAAAATACCCGGGAAAAAATTGTCTAAAAGACATTGAAAACTGCGGGGACTTTCAAAAAATTCACTCATAATGGTCGGGAAGTATAGTTTAAAAAGGACTTTATTATTAAAAATCACGTGAGGCAATAAATATAGCACTCCTTCCTCTCCAATACATATTTTATATATACTCCCTTGAATATTTGTTACATTTAAAATTATTATCACAATTCTAATTACATTATAATTTTAAAAGTAATAACTTTATACTTTGTATAATTTAGGTTGGATGTTTAAAGTGTGTTTGAGTGCGCCACACACACACACTTTATATATATATATATATATATATATATATATATATATATATATATATATATATATATATATATATATATATATATATATATGTACAGAGAGAGAGATACATACATAGATAGATATGTAGATATGTGTGGGCTTTTGTTTGTACAATCATAATATTTTTAAATACATATTTTTTAGCTATTGTCATATTATAAAACATATGTGCCCAATTTTAATCATGCTACTAGCCTTAAAATAAATTAATTTGTACTGTATTTACTGTTAAGTATGACAGACAAGGTATCATGTCTAAGACTTTTGCGACTCTCCTCATTTAACGCAACACCTTTTAAATACACCATTCCGTTCAAAATGACTCGATTTAATGCCAGTAAAAACTTGTAATAAAAGTTGGAAGTCGCAATGTAAATGCCAAAAATTATTATATCTATGAGTTTTTCAGTGAGAGTTTGATCCCGTTTGGAAATACGATGTGGATGATATGTGTAAATATGTGTATTTTGAGCATGTATAATTTTTCTGAGATTAATTACCTCTAATTGTAAACATTATCTAGCATACTTGGGAACATCAGTGTTGTCGTTTAAGCTGATGTATTCTTAAATGTAAAAACTAGGCCAAAATCGACGAGTTCTTAAATTTCGCCAAATGCCCGCCATATCTCTCATCAATAATCCTCAAAATGAGGGTACCTGGGTTCAGAATCATGGAAGGTAACTAGTACTTAACTGTAGTGGGTAACAACTAGTGCTGATTTAATTGGTACTTAACTGACGGGTAGATCTATTTGACATAATGAACACAACATAGGGAAATTGCAATATGAGGGAGATTCCAAAAGACATCACTCACCCATGCCGATCTGATGAAGTTGATGTTGTTGTTGCTTATGTCCCTTGACCGTCAGTAACATCAGATACAGTCCCGAAGACTATGGGCGATGAAGGTGCGGCTCCTGTTTTGAATTTACGCCACAAGGGTGGGAAGTCCGACTTGTCTAAATGACCAGACCCGTCATTTTGAACCGACTCAAGTGACGAGACCGGAACATTTGACCCCGCACCTCCTGAGGTAAATTTGAGAACTTGGAAAACATTGTAGCCACGCCCTATTTTACGTGCCCCGGCCACCATTAGTATTTACACGGCGGTAGATTAGCAGCGAAGAGCATCGAACCAGGGATGTTCAGATCACTGGCCCACTGGTCATGCCAACTGAGCTACCGCGCCCGTGATGAAGTGTAGAGTGATTGTGAAGGGGTATGTTACCAAAATCCTTTAGCGGTAATTCTTAAGGTAATCCATATACCTTTGAAACGCTATTTTCAATTTAAAAATTGATTTCTCTCTTATGCAATAATATCAAAGCCTATTCTTTTATATTTCTGATTCTGTTTGAATTACGTTTCTATTTTAACTAAAAGTCGCGTAACAACACTTTTAACAAGAGTTGTCAATGAACCGGAAGCAGCTTTTTCGCAAATGAATTTTTTCCCTTTACGCAAAATATCCTACAGTAACAAGTCGTGAGTGAAAAATGCCTTAAATTTTTGAAGGGTTGCTCTTCAAGCGTTTTTAAGGGGCGTAGACTACGCTCATCATTGCACATTAATTAACTTTTTTGTTTACATTGGTATCAATTGCAAATGCAAAGGAATTTAAAAAAAATTCTGTGCATCGGTACTTGAACTGTTACATCTGTGGCAACGTAGAAGGTGTAGTTATGGGGGTTTATTTATAGCTTTAATTATTATATTATAATTAACTAATTAATGTTAGGATAGGTATTTACAAACTTTAAAATCAATTTACTTCAAGAGTTGCCATTTGGCCATTAGTGGTTAGTACATTTTAAGATAGATGGTAAAGTTGCGTTGTGTGAAGCAATAACCCATAAACATATAATAATTAAAATTTACCCTAGGTTCATTACTGTCTGCATCACTGTGGTGATTAATGAGCCAAAAGAAAAATGAAATTAAATCTAATAAATTTACTTAACCTTGGAGAACACCTAGAAATAAAATTATCTCACCTAAAAGAAAAAGCTTCATATCTGCTGAAATAAAAATAAAACCTAAAGCTGAAAATCAGAAAATTTACTAAAAAGGCAAGGACCGACATGACACCACTTTACAAACTAACATAACAAATTTATTCCTTCCGATTACATTAACAATATTACCACCATTCTGTTAATCAGTTCTATTCAACATTTTTTTCGAAATACCAATATCAAATTATCAACAATACAATTGCTGCAAAACTAAGATCTGTATCTTCACAACACAATAAAAATATATTCAATGAAATTACCAAATGAAATGGCTGGCGAATATAAAAAAAACTAAGTCATTCTAAATGCAATTGCTCATCTTAATTTAATTTTACATTTAAATTTAATCTTAATGATGTTGCTGCAGCTTTAAAAAATGGAGAGAATTTAGTGATAGTATTTATAGAGAGGATAGGAAAGGAAAGGACAAAGCAAATTCACCCGTCGCCGTCACATCATCGTTGGGATCTTAGCGTCGTCCCGAGGCCAGAGCCTCAGCCCCGACCCCTCGGTCTTTCGCCCTCGCCTCCCCGTTCAGGATCCTCCAAAAAATCTCTCATCTTTTTAAACTCCGCGCTCCCTCGTCAGCACCTTGTCACACTTTCCATCAGTCCGGTGAAACCATCCTCCATTCTAAGTAGTTCCTTGGTGCTCCGTGGATTCTAATGGCCGAAATGAGGGGGGAAGGCTACAGGTAGCACTCTTGCACTCTGCAATTCTTTATACAATTAATTTTTTCCACCCCTCATCTCGTCCTTGTTGGTTATTTTAATTTCATGGCGGCCTGGTCATCCACCCGGCGATGTATCCCTGCGCGCCTTGCATCTGACCTTCTAAGATTTCTCCCCTTTCGAAAAAGGGCGCGTAGCGGACGTATTGGGTTACCGATAGTGGGGGAGGCTATGAAAGCTGTTGCTAGGCGCTGGGTCATTTTTAAGGAAAGAAGTAAATCAAAGAATATTTCTAAGACTTTTACCATTTAAATTACAAACCGCCAGCCAAAAAAACAATAAAAAAACAATATACCAGCCATTCACAAGGTTCATAAATAAGACTTATTAATTTATCAATATTAACAATAATACGGTATAACCTGTGATGATCTATTTCAAACTTAATTCTTCTCAATGTCAAAACATTTAGAGAAACTTGCGCACACTTCTCCAAATGCGATGACATTAATCAAATCAATTAATATCTGATCACCACAAGTATAACCCTTACATATATTTAGCAGAGGCTTAATAAATTGATTAAAACAAAGCACAATCGTTACTAAAATTTACTTACTTATTTACTTACTTTACTAATTTAATTATCTGAATACCCGATATTAATGTAAACGTTAATTATTTCTAAACTATTAATTATCATCACAACACATCTTCAGGGATAAACAGAATAGAGGGTAACACTTTTGAAACAGAAATATGATAAATAAGAAACATAGTAAGCAGTATTAGAGAAAAATACCGCTAATTATATTTATAATTTATCATTTTCACAAACTTAGAAGCATATGTCTGCTTATATATTATATGCAGTTCATGATGTAACATTGCATCGTTCCGCTTTCATACCCAAAGAGAATAGAATTTGAGAAGCTCGTGTATACTTAATTTAAATGTAAGGATGAATAACGTAGGATTTTGGAGCACAATAATTTGGGTCTTGAGTACCTAGAAACGTATTTCTGTCAATCTAATGCTGTGAAGCATTCTTTGCATTCACCGTAATCTTTCATTAAATTTTTAATGTTATTTCTACTTACATGGTTATGTCACAGATGTATTAATATTCGGTAATAATATAATTACTGGTATTTTACCTCCATTAAAAAAATTATCAAGGCCTTCTTATACAAATCCTTCTAAGAATTAACATATTAATTTCATAACAAAAGTTTTTATGTTATATGAAAATTTATGATACTTAATAAAGTTTTATATTCCCAGTTTAGTTAAAAACAAAAACATATATTCCTGAAAATATGAAAATACTTATTTCTTATCATTTTCACGAAACTTAAATAAAGATTCTATAGCAAATATGAAAGGTTTAACAGTAATTGTAATTCCTAAGCATAAATTAACACTTTTCATACATATTAACTTATTACAAACTAACATCATTCATAAAAACTAACTCCTAACAAGATAACCCTATTCATCTACGTTTAAGGAAAAATCTATTCGTCTAAAACAAAATTAATCATAATATGTATATTTTTCTGTTACTCCTTTCCACAAGATTTTTTTGCCCCTAGCTTGAAACTTTGGTATTTTGAATAACTAATACATGAGAAACATTTAATCTTTTTATTTTGATTATAAGCTTCTATATAAACTTTATGATACTTTACAACTTATATTACACCCTTATGATATCAAGTCTATCCTATTTAATTTTGTTTATATGTTTCTCCAAATGAAAGTTTTGATTTAAATTTGCCTTTTACGTCGCCGCAAAACAATCAAGAAAATTACAAAAGTTGATACAAAACAATATCATTCTCTCACTGGATAGAAAAATAAAGCCTTTTCTCCTGCATATACGGAAATAAGTGTCAGTTATTACATTGACTATAATTTAAAATGATTCTTTAGGAAAAAATGATTGATTTGGCAGCAAATTGCGTGTCATAAAGTAGCTTTAAATAACAAATCCACTAGGATCTCCTTATAATATCGTTTTTCTAATTTTATTTTGTTTACATGTTTCACCAAACGCAAGCTTTGATATTTATTTGACTTTTACGTCGCTATAAAGCAATCAAGACAATTCCGAAAGTTGATGACACGGAACAATATCATACCCTCACTTGATAGAAAAATAAAAAAATAAAGCCTTTACTTCTGCATATATGAAAATAAGAGTCATTTATTACACTGACGAGAATTTAAAATGATTCTTTAGAAATAATGAATGATTAGACAGCAAGTTACTTGTCATAAACTAGCTTTGTATAACAAGTCCCCTAATCCTCCAAAAGATAACAATGTACATATAAGTTTAAAGACGGAAGGAAAAAAAAAAACAACACGTCTAAAATCAAATGACACATTATACATTTTTCAGTTCTTAAAACGCCATTAATAAGCAAAATATGACCTTTTTCGGCTTCATTAATGTCCCATTTCCCCGCTAACGAGCTGAAAAGGCTGTAATGATCCAAAAGGGTGGAGAAAAAAAAATATTGCTGAAACTAAACGTAATTTTGCTATCGTTAGAGAAATCTGTCCGCCACTTATTTTGCTCAGTGTCACAGAGTGTGACAGCTACGCCCTGGCGACTCTGCATGCGTCTGTCAGATCTATTGTCCCTCGGGAGTTTTAATTATGCCCAGGTCGACTCTTAAAAGCTGCCAATTTCTAAACGAGATTTAGTCGAGAACTGAGATATCGTTGCATGCATCACTGGGCTGATTTTTTTTTAAATTTCTAAAGTCTCCACACCCGTTTCCGGGAAGTGGTAATTACGACAATTAGCAGTGCATAAAATGTAGCTGCCGTAATGAAATTTGAAAAAAAATTCTGAGAAGTATTTCGGATATGAAGTTCACTTTTGACGAGAAAGGTAGAGAGAGAGAGATGTTAATTTATTGTATTCGAATACTTTCGGAGACTGATTTATGGTATCCGTCTACTTCTCGAAAACTGTACTTGTGAAACTTCCTGTCTTATTTTTTGATAGAATACAACACGAAAATACGAAAACGATAAAAAAATGGAACACAACTTTGCAAACTTTTACAAAATGGATGATTGGTTGAAGTTTGGCATGGGTCGAAGTTTGGCAAATTTTTACATGAACGGCTCTAAAAAACAATTATGCATATAACATGAATTTACAAAAATAATTAGTGTCTCTAACCTCACAGCACAACCATAATGATTTTTTTATGGTTTTGATTCAATTACCGATTGTAAAAATTCATATTTTGACAATCCGAAATTTGAATTTTTTTTGATTTTTTAACGTTTTGTCCGTGTGCTAATAAAAATAATTGTTACAGATTTAATGGGTCCCGAGGTAGTCTTGTGCTAGCGAGTCGGATTTCAGCGCTGAGGGTGCTCGAACCGTATCCCAACAAGCGCCACTAAATATTTCCGTGTCTAGGCCGGATATAGGCAGGTTAAATCCGTAGACCAGAAAGTCCCTCTACGAGGTCAGAGACTGTGAGAGAGGGTACGATCCCCCCAGATGTCGACCCTGGGGGTGCTCGGTTTCGTAAAATTCAGGTGGCACTTTACTAAGTTGGACTACTAAATGTATGATGCAAAAGTGGAAATCCACGCGATAAATCAAATAAACATTCAATGGCTTCAGAAATGGCTTCAGCTTTTCACTACATTAATAAAGGACTGCAAGAATTTGAAGCAATGGATCCAAATGAAGAAAGATTCAGAAGTGTAAATCGTCGTGTTCAGAAAAATCTGGCTTGCTATCAGGCAATATACAAGGAAAACAAGACGCAAACTGTTCAAACTACCTTGGATAACTTTGTTAAAAATCTTTCAATGTATCTTCCATTGCAAATTCTGAACCAATGGATTCTACTTACATAATATGTGGTGGTGACTAAGAATAATTTATGTTATTTAAATACAATGTATTTTGAATTACGTATGAAGGTAAAAAATATGTGTATTTGCATATGCAAAAAGAAAAATTGCTTGAAACTCCACTTACAACAGACTCAACTTACGACCAATATCTCGGTCCCTATCTCTCGTAAGTCGAGGAAAATCGGTATATGGACTTAGTCTGGAGTAAATTCTAGCGAAGGAGCATTAGAAACAAACAAACAATCAACCATAAATTATTCATAAGAGGAGAAATACATTTCGGACATTCATTTATTAAAAATCTAAAACTAAATCAATATTTTAAGGAATTTTGTGTAGCACAAAATACTCGAAAACGATTTTTAAGACAGAAGAAGAAAAAAAATTCAGGTAGTCTCTTTTCACGAAACTACCGCGGGTTATTAACGTAAATTCCTTATCGTTGCTTACCTCTTATTTATTTAATTTTTTGACGCATTTTGGTACTTTTCTGTTTAACTGTTTACTGCCACTAGGTTTGGCATGCTGCCGAAATTATAACTCGCGACGCAGGGCGGACACTTTTTCTCTTTGCGGAGGACCGTTATTGAGGAACGTAATCTACGTTAAAACTTATTAGGAGTAGGAGATATACTACTGATATTTCTGATTTTACGTTAAGAAATATATTTATTTTAATTTTTTCAAAAAGTGTATGTTTATCTTGCTAACATTTACGTGCATTCAAAATATAATCCTGTTCTCTAAGGATCTGAACATAGTACAGAATGGAAGCATGCTATATATGTGTGCATAAAACCAGTTCCTCAATATTATGTCCTATTTATATGAAAATATCCCACAAACACGAAGCACCAGAAATATTTTGATCTTCAAACTGTTTATGCATGGGCCCATACCAAAATATTTCGTTTGTGTCATTCAGAGACGAAGAAGAAGCGGTCATTAAGAAAAGGGCCCATTCTTAGATATTTTAAGCGATTTGATCTGTCTGCACCGCGTATCTTAATGACCAGGCTAAGTATGAAAGGACGCACCCAGCTAACGATCAAGTTAATTATGAAGGGAAATCGTTTTCTTTCGCAAAAGGGACCCATGTCTCGAATCTTATTGTATGTGACGAGAATGAATTCCTCGTAAAAGCTTAGCCACGTCAAAGAATTTCAATCGCACGCAACGGAATTAGTAACGCAGAATAAATGAACGGGTGATTCGAGAAAAATGTGCGTTTCGTATTTTAACACACGCAGGAATAAAACGAATTGAATAAAAGTTTCTTTCATTTTTTTTTTGTCTTGTATTATCATATCATATACAAATGAACCCCAATTTAAAAATTATGTTCTTACTATAAACTGCCATTCATTTGATGAAAAATGCCTTTTTGGGTATACGAATTACTAATGTATACCCATACAGCAACAACAAATTTAGAGAATGATGCACGCGCACATCTAACCTATAGTAACAACTGCGAGATTCCCTTAAATTACTGTTTTTTTTTGGACCATATAACATATTTTAAATATCATTGTCACAAATAATTGTAAAAAGTTCTTTTTACATAAAAAATGACTTAAAATTTGAGTGCGTTTTGGGGTTCGAAGGTAACGTTAAAATAAAATGAACATTTTATTACATATATTATATATGTTTCATATATATTATTAATTATACTTATTATATATATATATATTTTTTTTTTGCCTTTATTAAGTAAGGAATTGAAAATATCTTTATATACTAAACAAAATACAAAGTATTCTTTTCTAAAAAATCCTCCCATAAATGTGAGATGCGTCTTATTGTCCGGTACATTTTATGGTCCAAAAAATACGGTATTTTTTAGGAATTTAATAGGTTTATGACAAAACTCCCTTTATTGGAATTTTATAAATTATTCACAAAAATTGCCCCGTAGAAATTAGACGCCCAATACGGCCTGTTATAGAATGAAATAAAAATTTATTAAGTGTTTTAAGTTAATATATGTAATTTGAAGCAAAATGTAATATGAATTGTTCACAAATACCGATCTAACAGGATCTAAAGGAACTTAGAAGAGTTTAAAATACACTATACCAGGTTTCCCCTCAAATAATTTAAATTTTTAAATATTATTTGCATATTTTAAAATTAAAAATGCTCTAAGGTATAAAATTTCTTTCTGTGTTGCGGAGTACGATTAAAGAAAAGTCTATTAATTCAAGTGAACAAATTGACTCCATACGTTAACATTGAGGTGAGACAATCCAATAGAGTTTGTACATAGCAGCCTTAAGTAATCATCTTTAAGTAGTGGTGTCCTGTATATGTCCTATGACCATTTTCCCGTGTCTCCGTGAATCATTTCACGTCCTACCAGGATAAAATGGAGTTTATTTATTTATTTTTTTAGTCTATGACCTGGTAGTTATTTGGAGACCGAAAACGAAGGAGGAAAAAAGATCACCAACTGTAGGGAAACTATCTATATATTTAAGTTGCTAAACCGACTTTTTGGACAGTCCGTGAGAGAAAACTACTGCATCAATTTACTTCATTTTGGCCTTAAACGAAAGATTGTAATCTGTAGATTTGTCAAATTTGGTTTTTGTAACCGCAATTGTTATTAATTAGTGATAATGTACAGTTGAAAAATTGATTTCTGCGCATGCTCAGTGGCATGTTTAAATCTGGATTTAGAAACTGACTGTTTCTGCGCATGCTCAGTGACATGGTTTAATGATGTTTATTCTGAGGAGTCTCTCTAGATCTCTCTTTGCCATTTTTATTTTCATGATAATTATGTTTGTGAAATATAAGATTAAACCTTGTGGAAATTGTTTATTTCGCGGTGCTTAATTGACGATAATTTATAGTTAAAAAATTTCTCTCTACGCAAGCTCAGTGACATTTTTAAATCTGGCTTTAGATACTCACTAAGCACGAGGCCGCTTAAACACATTAGTTTCTGGGCATTATTGTGATTTTCAGAATTTGGCAATGATGTGTTGAGTATAATTTGTGTATTAGTACATTTATTTACTATCTAGCCGTCATGTTTTAACGGGTACCAACTAATATTATATTATATTTTCAAATGTGGAGACACTTGTCGTTTCTAGACATTTTCCCAAATGTGAATTACCGGTCAGACAACGCATTGCAGACACCAGGCAAGTAGTGGTAAACATCGAATGTTGACGTCTGTCTTATCTCTTACAGCAAGACTGCTGGCTACTCATTTAAGGGGCCACCATACAGGCGGCTATCAATACCCCCTACAAGCCGTTCCCGTAATTTAGAATCAAGTCAAGTGACGAGACCGGAGAACTTGACCTGGCACCTCCAGAGGTAAATTTGAGAACATGGAGGACACTGCAGCCACGACAGATTTTACGTGCACCAGCGCTGTACGGAAACTTTAGAGAGATAAACGTTAACGCTATTCTTACTTATCAGTAGTTTTTCTCATGAGTTAAAAGTTTGTAATGGGTTATTCTCAGATTTTAAAATCCATCACGGTAACCAGATTAAATGTAAACTATCTCTAAACTATTTACTGTTATGGATGCTAGTTATTGTTTCTACAAATGAGGATTAAATTAAATCCCGAACTAGAATTTATACCAAATATGTAACATTTCATGCAAAACATACAAAAACAAATGCTTTTTATAGAACAATGTGCGGACGATTCTACTTAAATTATTGATTACACCTGTATATGCTAATTATATAAAAAATTGTCTAGTTTCTCATAAAAAAATTGCATCAGTATGCAGTCCCATGGAAATTTGAAAACATCTCTCCTGTCGGTAATTTATTTCACGTGTGATGTATTTGTTTACAAGCACTGCATGTTTTCTGTTTTGTGAAGGGCAGAGTATATTGCCTCATCAGAAATTCTTCTAATTAAGGAGTTGCCTGCATGCACTTGCGAAATTATTGATGTGGCCTGTGTAAGCATTTGACTAAATTGGTACGACATTGTAGGGAAAGGTTGGAGCACCTATTTTATAAGGATACGATGTCATTAAACTAATGATGTGAAGAAAAGCATAATTATAACATATAGTGTAGTATTTGTTTTGACCGAATTATTTACAGTGACTCGGGAAAAGTTATGAAATTTTATAAGAGCATATTTTTAGATGAAAGAGTATAATAGGAAAATCACGCAACCATTGTTTTCAGACTTATACGAAATGTCAAACAAGCGTGTACTTGATTTAAATTATGTTTATAAAGGAAATTTAGATAAACGAAAATACTATATCAAGAAAACCTTTTCTTCAAGAAAATAGTAGCTTTTAAACAGGTTTGACCCTAATAGGACAAAGAAATTAATTTATTAAAAAATTAATAACTGGGTCAAATTTTTAAAAATATATTAATCATTCAACAACTGCATATTTACATAAATAATCAATTATGTATATGTTATATATAAACCATTTTCATGAATGCTTAAAAGGATGCTATATCAAACACACATAAATAATTTATATCAGATGTTTTAAATGATTTTTAAAAAATAACGAAAACTAAAAAGCGAAGAGTATTTACATTGGCATCCTTTTTTCTTTTTTGTTGTTGTTAAAGTTCCAGTTTTCAGATCGAAAATATAAAATAAGTCAAATCTGATACACAAAATAAGGAATTAAGATTTATTATTGAACAAAATCTATCGGAATGTGATAACCAAAAGGGATTCAATACATAAATAAGTGAAAACAATAAACAAATATAAATATTTAACGCGTGACATTTTTAAAGATTGTTTTATAACGCATATCATCTAGACGCATAATAAATGAGGACAAATTTATTGAAAGGGTAAAAATGCAACAAAGAAATTGGTGACCCTGAAATAATCCACTCAGAATGAAAATTTCCTCCATTTTTACATCACTGGTGTCTAATAATTTTTTGCTGAGTTGTACACCAAACGACCTAATCTGTGCACTTAGATATATATCTACCGGCATGCAAAATACAGTTCTTTAGCATTGATCCATTGCTTGCAAAATTTTCAAAAAATCCTCTAAAATTATCCAATCAAAAGGAAAAAGTATCAATGAAATCTTGCCTGTAATCATTTTCAAACAAATTGAAAGAATGATGTCATTAAATGTGAGTAGTCCACCAAAAAACAATATTTAATGGGCTTGTTATTCATCCCTGATCTAGACAACACAATGCGTGGAAATGTGCAAGACAAACAAAAACGAAATAAATTTAAATTTCAATAATCAACGTCGTTGCCTTGCAGAAACCGAACCATCAAGTTTGATTTCTCACATCCACAAATAAAAAACCGATTAGTTCATGAGCAGGTCATGTCTTAGTAAAGAAGCCGTCCTCCTTTGGTTCGTGAACATCTGATGCTTCATTTGGGGTAAATTATATTGATCTATGAAGTTGTCTCGCTTTGCTGTGTCTTAGGCCGTCTGCACACGGAGCAACTCAAAAGAAACTGATAACTGACTCAAATCACAAACCATTCCGTGATGAGTCGTAACCTATGTAAGTGAATGGAGCCACGCACACCACTTACATAGGTTACGACTCATCACGGACTGGTTTGTGATTGGAGTCAGTTATCAGTTTCTTTTGAGTTGCTCCGTGTGCAGACGGCCTTATGCTTACTCCACACCAACGGCGACGGAGACGAAAATCAGGTACATTCATTGTTGCGCATAAGTATTACAAACAAATTTTCACTCTCCCGGTTCGTGTCCGTCACTGGTCTCTGCGGTTTCAAGTTGGAAAAAGTTCATCTTTTGTCTCTGCCGCCATGCTCGACAGCCAATCAGAATAGAAAGAGAAGACTTGCGCATGCGCAAATAAATTGCCTCTTCTCCCCGTCTCCTAGCGGTGTGAAGGCTTTTATGACAGCCAGAGAGACATGTGGCAAAATGTGTCTCTTTCGTTGCTGTCGCCGTTGGTATGGATAAAGCATTAGGTTAAACTGACATTAAAATCGAAAATCCAGCCTGCTGTGAAGTGCGGTCGGTGATACGATTCCTCGAAATGGATTACTGTCCGCTGGAGTTTGCACGAAACCGCGCGGCCGCACTTCGCCATCCGTATACGTGAATTGCTTGAATTGTTTGGTTAGGAATTTTTTGAACAACCACTGTATAGTCCAATTTTGTTCTGCACGTGAAGAGATTTGTGGCGAGTCAGAGCCTACAGAGTGATGAAGAAACAAAAGACGTTATGCGGGGGTAGATGAACAGGTTAGCGGTGAGTTTCTTTGACGAAGGAACGCAAAGTTAGGCCGTCTGCACACGGAGCAACTCAAAAGAAACTGATAACTGACTCAAATTACAAACCAATCCGTGATGAGTCGTAACTTATGTAATTGAATGGAGCCACGTACACGGCGCAACTGGTTACAAACCCGTCGGACAGGTTTGTAACTAGTGTGTGGCTCCTTTCAATTACATAGGTTACGACTCATCACGGATTGGTTTGTGATTTGAGTCAGTTATCAGTTTCTTTTGAGTTGCTCCGTGTGCAGACAGGCTTAGTCTCACGATACGACAAATAGCTCAACAAATTTGGCGACTACGTACAAAAGTAGTGTAATATGCGATTTAACATTTGGCAATGAAAATCTTTCAGAAACTTCTTCCTAAATATTTCACACCCAATCGGCCCTACTTTGTGGAAGCGCCACGTAGTAAGAAATAAACTGGATGACAAAGAGACGATTTATTATGATGACAGAAAAATATAAAGAAATTGAAATCAAAGCTGTGCGGTACGGTAATGTCGTTTACAGATAACCCATTCTATCGATTTTAGTCTTGTGAGTAACTGCACAATTTAAGGCAAATTGCTTAGTAGTTTTAGAAAAGTACTACGAACAGATAGATTTTCAATTTTATTGAAATTCCATATTATTTCCATTGCATTATTTCCATAAGGTTTCCTTAAATTATATGCAATTTTATCACACCAGTCATATAATAAATGTGTATTGTCATAAAATTATACATGTGCTTAACTTTTCTATTGGGTTAATATTTAAAGATATAAATGCATCCATTTGAAAATATCGAAAGTTTTGCCCCATATAATGACTTCCTTTTGATATTTTTCTTTGTATCACGACTACTCAGTTAAATATTATACGTATCTTTTTAAAACACACACTGTTTTCCATACGCCGTTGAAATAGATAGCTTTGGCATTGTCACAACATGTGAAATAATTTTTATTCTGTTTCAGGTTACATTATATCTTCTATACATTATATCTTCTATTACTGCATTTGAATCCAGAGGCATATTATAAATTAAGCTGTTTATAATATCAGTTTTGAATTTGGAATAAAAATTTTCATTTCTGCTGTAGAATTAAAATTGTTCATTTTGCGGTTCTTACCAGAAATCAAAGCATAATTTTGTAAATTACAATTTGGAACAAAAAAGGACTTCGAGCTAAGTATATTTTTGTGATGTGTGTGTGTTTGTTAGAATTTTTAAATAATATTTTACAACCTAAATTTGTGAAATTCAGCCACCTGGATTAAGAGCCGCTGGTAATGAAATTTTCGAAAGAATATATTTTTTTTTAAATCCCCAAAGTATGATAATTTTTATAAACTGTCTGTTACTTAAAAGAGAAAATTATTAGAGGACTATTTCATAAAGGATGTTAAAAATAGTGAATGTATTCTATTTTGAAGCGGGAAAGTGCTGAATAAGAACGTTACAAAATTTTACATTTAAAGATTTCCTTCCCGAAACAGCCATGTGATGACCGAATGCCTAGGGCTTTAACATTAGGTTGAGATCCTGTGGGTTCGAGTCTCATTCATGGCATGGATGTTTGTAGCCGTTCGGAAACGGCTTTAAACTGTAGGTCCCGGGCAAATTAGCCCTCGTGTAGCAAAAAGTTTAACGTAGCGTTCTAAACCAAAATCCTTTCCGAGACATTTTTATAGTAATGACGTTAGTATATGAGAAAAACTATGATGTGTTCAAGAAAATCATTATTAAGGCTTCAAATTAGCTTATATTACTAGCATTGAACTTTTAGAGTATAAAAAGATTGATAGAATTGAAAAGGAAAATATTGAAGGGTGGTTGGCACAAAACCTACAACACCTAATACAGACTGAACATAATAGAATATTAGTCAGCTAGAGAAATTTTACAATAAGTTCCATACAGATTCTACAATTTTAAGTTCTTTTAAAAAAGAACTTAAAAACTTTGAGAGAATTAACTTCCTTAACTCGAAACTTAACTTTTGTTTTTTGTTTACTAATGCGCTTGTCAATGAAGATATTCGCACTTTAACGGCGAAAATCGTTGGTTGCTTTCAATGGGGGGGGGGCGTACAGGTGAACCAACACCCCGCAAATTGTGCCACATCAATTTTGACCGAGCACCAGGGGTGACATTTTGGGGGATCGTACTTTCCCCCACCCTCTCTGACCTCATAGAAGGAAATTCCGGTGTACAGATTGAACGTTCCCATAACCAGCTAAGACATTATGGCATTTAATGACGTACCTCGGGACTAGATTGGAGTACCAACAGTCCGAAGCACCAACGCGTCACTACCATGCTACCTCCGGACATCTTCTTCATAATGTTCCATGACTTTTAAAAGTCCTTTCATTGTAGATACTAAATGGTTCAGAATAATCTTATTGTTAAATTGACATGTCTTCCAAACTCACATTTCGGACAGAATTTGTCTTGTTAGGGGTATACCTATACAGTTTCCTGTAGAGGTATATACCCCTTTTTCTCACTGTTGGGGGGCAAATTCCACTAGGTAGAATAATAAGTTCGTTAAAAAAATAAAATCATATCGTTAATTAATACAATAAGCTTTACAAACTCAATAGCATCATTAAGTTTGGCTGTCTCACCCCTTCACTGCAGCTCGTATAAGAAAACTCGAAGAAAACTCGAAGAAAAGGTTGGATTCGGTGGTTGGGGGTGCTTCAAATCTAAAGTTACTTCCTTCTCGCTCGTTGAATCCAACAACACGCTTAAAGAAGTTACAAGCATAATGAAGCGTCGCCGTCAGTTGTTTTCTTCGTCTGTCTACGAACATCTCTTATACAGCCTTCCAACCAGATGTCACCTCTCATTATGCATGTAACTGGTCTCTTTTCCCGCACATGATTCTTAAGGCTGCTATGTACTAAGACAAAAATCGTATTTCCCTTTTCCACTTCTTGCAGACTCTTGTGGTGGGAGGAGTCCTGTTGACACTTCGAGAATATATCCCCCCTTAGGATTGACATTTTGAGGGATTTTAATGGCTGTCTCACTATAGGGGTTAAGCGCTGCCCTCAAACTTTTTATTTAAAATATATTTTTGTCAACTATTTTCAGGTACATAAATGCTGATAATAAAATAAAATTGGTATTGTCAGATAGCCTGAACTTTTCTGCAAAGCGCTACAGGATTAATTTTATAAATTTCGTCCACCGAAGGAATTTATGAGCGTTTAAAACACACTATACCATATTTTTCCATGAATAATTTAAATTTTAAAATATTAACTGCATTTTTTATAAAAAATGAAAAATGTACAAAAATGTAAAATTTCTTTCTCTATGACGAAGTACATTTTTTTTTAAATCTTTGAATCGGCAATCCGTGGACAAATTTTCACCATAGGTTAACATTGAGGTGAGCGAATCAAATGGGATTAGTACATAGCAACCTTAACTCGGGATATTATCCGCCACACGTATTAGTGAAGTCTGTATAAAACAAAATTTTAAGATATTTTAATGAGAGAAGGCAAATGCATATCACCTCGCGCAAATATTTTTCATGCAAAAACTTCCTTTATCCATTTAATATACACTCTTAGAAAAAAAATGATGCCACGGATATGCATACAGGTTAATGGATGCATAATGGATATACATGCACTCTTAGACACACACAAAAAAACGACGTACCAAAAAGGGGTAATGCAAATTGTCCACAAATTGATATGCCTACAGGTTTCGACGGAAAATGCAAAATTTTAAAGTGTGGCGGCCAATGAATGAACATTTGACGCTGCAGCGAATCTTAACTGCGCGACTGGCAGGATATTAAAGAGGAGAAATTTCGATTCCAGGTCATGAATTCTTTCCGAATTTCATTCCGGTTGCTCAGGTAGACATTAACTATGCCTCGCATACAAGTGTGCGAACAATATGCGCAGATGTCAGTATTTGAGAGAGGACGTGTAGCTCGGCTCACAGAAGCCGGTTGGTCTAATTGGCGAATCAATCGACATTTGGATAGGAATGATGCCACTATAAGACAATGTTGGCAGAGAGAAATGACAGAACGGGAGGACCGAGAAATCGTCAGAGCGGCACTCACAGCCCCAGATCCATCAATATCATCGGTCGTGCGTGCAACTGGTACTTCAGTGACCGCAAGGACCATTCATAGGCGGCTCAGAGAAAAGGGACTGAGCTCACGGTACCCCTTGAGCCGACTACGATTGATCTCTGTACACCGACAAGCCTGTTTTCAGTGTTTTCGGGCACATTCGACATGGAATGTTACTGACTGGAGTAGAATTGTCTTCATTGATAGTCCTGCTTCGAACAGAGCCCCGATGACCAGCGAAAACGTCTCTGGAGACGCCCCGGGTAGCAGTGCGATACCAACCTGACACGGCGAGTTTCTACTGCTTGCCTTCATGCTTTCCCAACGCTACCTAGGCCCTCAAGATCGTCGGAGATCTTCCCCACTGAGCACGCTCCGAGCATTATGGGCAGGGCCCTCCAACCAGCTCGGGATTTTGACGATCTAATGCACCAATTGGACAGAATTTCGCACGATATTCCGCAGGAGGAGATCCTTCCCCTTTATAAATCAATGCCAAACTGAATAACTGCTTGCATAATGTTCAGAGGTGGACCAACGCGTTAATGACTTTTTCACTTTGTGAAGCTTTTATACTTGAATAAATTATCCAATTTCTTTCAAATTGTAATCATTTGTTTTTTTGTACATATGCATCACACCTACTGATTTTCGTCTCATCCGGATAACTCCTCCTTGGTGCGTCGTTATTTTTTTGTCTAATGGTGTGTGTGTGTGTATATATATATATATATATATATATATCACGTGACAAACAACCACTTATAAGCGTAAGCTTATCGTCGTCCCACCTAGAAGGCATCCAACTCAGATTTTATGAAGACCGGCCGCCGCGAGGGAGTACATCCCAAGCTCCAACACTCAGCACATATGCAACTTTACCGAGTCATTCCACTGGCCAACCGCCTGCAGAACGACTTTTCGCTACATCACAACACAGACTTTATTAAATGTTACAAACAGCAAACAGCAAAAACATACATCGAAAATAGCCTATGGCAATTGGACATGTTCGTCCATGAGCCTTTTAACGATTTTGTTTACTACTTTGCAAAAGTAGTAATCGTTATATAGTTTGTACTTTGTCCATTGACTTGCATTCCCTGGCAGGTCGGCCCGCAGGTCAGCAAAGTTTATGCAGTCGAATAGACAGTGCTCGACTGTCTGGATCTCGCCACAACTGCAGCTGTCCGACTTCCCGAAGAATTTGGCCTGATACTGGCCAAAGCTGCCGTGCCCAGTAATCACCTGGTTCCTCAGGAAGTCACATTGGACTCTATCCAAGCTGACTTTCTGGAATATCTCCTGCGTCCGCCTGCCTTTGGTGGACTCATTCCACCTTTCTTGCCAGATTTTTAAGGCATCTTTCATAAGAATGCCTTTAAGCTGGTTCTTGGTCAGCTTATAGTCATTAGTAATGGTGGGAAGCTGAGTCGCTCTTTTGGCGATCTCATCCACCTCTTCATTGTTGCTATTACCGGAATGGGCTTTCACCCAATGCCAAGTAATATATAAGCCGTTATTATTGATACTCTTCTTTAGGTTCTCCACCAGCCGACATTTAAAGCTCTTTTCTTTGAGCGCCTGTAGTGCGCTCATGGAGTCCGTGAAGACATCGAACTCTTCGGTTCGAGACCTTATTGCGTCCTCGATTACCATCTCTATCGCCCTTAACTCAGCCTGATAAGAGGAACTGTAACAACCACTTAAAATTACAAACAGTATAATAGCATTTTACTTTGGAGAAGCGTGTTTTTTCATTTTTTTTAATCGAGAGGAATAATTATTCATTTTAGCAATACACTTATACTCTTAATTACTGAAATAATACATTTTTTACAAATATGAATCGTTTGTATTTGTTTGTATACCCACAGTGTAGCAATGGTTTGTTAAATATTGGTATATTGTATTCCGCAACCATAAAATTTCCGTAATATTCAGTAAAGTCCATCACTCCTAACATTCTATTAGTAACGACATTTTGTGAAAATATATCCTTCTAGTCTGCAGCATAAACTGATAACACGATGGTTCCCTTATCTAGTGCAATACAATCTATTTATCCAGTGAACTCAGCAGGTAAATTTTATCTAACTTCCTTAAGAAGGAAAAATCCCAGCTACTTTTAATGTGCCAAGATAATTCTTTGATTTAATTAACGGATTTAAAGTAGTCAGGTTACAACTGCATAATTGTTTCCGAAAGTAATGCGACGACTTCCAGTAAAGGACTGTGTTAAAGGTATCAAGTTTAATTCAAATAGATTTCCAATAGTATTACATTGTATATCTGAGATTTATTGTAGAAAAGGAGACACGATTTTCCATTTACTGTTCAAAAAGGGGATTATTCAATTAAGCTGGAATGCTGCATTAGAATCTAAAAGGTAAAGGGATACGGAAAAATTTGTAAATTCCTGTTAGCATTAAAGGAATTCGCTTTAAATGTAGAGGCTTAATACCGAATTTTGCACCCATGCATAAATTTGTTGTATCTTTCAGCTGTGTGTAAAATATACGTGAAATAAAAAATTGTCCTTATATATGAAAATGCCGATATTTTTCTTATTGTTTCTGTAAGAGTGACTTTTTTATTTCCGTGCTTCACAATTTATTTTTAACTTTGAAAACATAAGTTAGTTTTATTCAGTGGTGTCCCGGTAATCTGAAATGATTGGGACCAGACCCATTTCGGATTAACGGATTTTTCAGATTAACAAATTTTTCGGATTACGCGAAATCTTTCTTAAAATAAACTTAAATTACATAATAACGTGTGAGTACATAAATATTACATATTACGTGTGATTTCACAATTTATTTTATAACGTCTGTCTAAACATAACAAAATATCGGCACGAAATGGTTAATAAAAGAACAGAAGTCTGCGCAGTACAATACAGTAGAGTGTAATTTGTTCTAACAATACGTCACAGTGCTCGGCAGTTGGATTTTAGACGATCAGTAGATTGTTGAAATGGTTTTGAAAAAACCTGTCAACGTGTCAGATGAGAGTGAAGGTGAAGCAGACGGTGACAGCGAGCAGAGGATATCCCAATCAGACTGAATTTGATGTAGCGCTACGCTACATAGAGCAACACTCCGCCGCGATCCCAGTGAACACTATTATTTTGACGCGTTGGCGTAATTTGGTTTCAAGGGGGAGGTAGTCCTCTCTTCGACAAAAAAATGGAACAGATTTTTTCAAAGCAATGAATTTCAGTAATAATTAGTTCAGTACATTGTGTAACCTTGAATTTTTTTGTTATTTTCTGAAATATACTTTATATTACTTAGTATCACTGTGGTTTCATTGTAACCTTAGAGCTTTTTGATATTGGGTTCCGAATTAAGTGGACTATCGGATTACTGAAGTTCGGATTATCGGGACTCCACTGTATTTGTAGGAACCTTGTGGTTAGCACGACTGCTTATGGTTTCCATGAACACATAAACCACTTCTTCCATACATAATATACCTTGGTTTATTCATACATATTTACTAAATCTATTACACTAAATTTTCATTATCAATGAATCATTAACCCTCTAACGGTACGGTGGGGTCGGATCTAGCCCAGGGGGGAGTTTTCCCCTTCCCGTACTCTCCTCTCTCATTGAAGAGATCGAGTTGACAAGGAAATTTACCAGGCAGTCTTGCAACAGGTGTTGGAGCGTTCGCAGTTATGAGTTTGCAGTAAATATGAGTGTCTTTGTTGAAAAACTTTATTCATGAACACTAGTCATTTTTGTTTAGATTTTTAATATTTTATTTCAATTTTGAAGCCCAAAAATATCAGCATATATCATTCTTTTTCATTTTTGTGCTCGGAAATTTGGTTCAATAACATCTAAAACTAGGTACAAGAATAAATTAAATCTTAGACCTAATATATACAACATTCTATGTGAATGCCAGAGAGATTTTCTTTGTTTAGCAAAATTACAATTCGTTGCTCTTTTTTCCTACAAAAAAGGGTGTTATTTCATGTAAAATATTATCAATAAATGCTATTATACCACAAAAATGCTTATTGTGTACTTATTTCTATCAAAAACGTTGTCAAAAAAGACATCGGGTTGGATTCGACCCGACCGTACCATATATTTCATCTCAAACCACTGTACCGTTAGAGGGTTAGCAATCATCAGTCCGTCGAAAACCAGTGAGAGAGTCCGAACTCAGTTCAATCTAAAGTTCACCATCAAGACGGGAAGCACGTCTTCTAGTTACCTTCGCCCGACCTCTCTCCCACTCCCTCTTTTTTCAACCCACTTCCCTTCATACCCAATGTTCCAAAAAATCCCGATAGTTCTCGAAGTTTCTCGACCGCGTGCGAAAGCTCTTGCGGCATCGGGTCTCTCCACAACAACTGGTCTGTTGGGAGCTGTAATAACATATCTTTGAAGCCTAGCGTTAACAACTTCTTTAACGTCCACCTCCATTGTTTTTTCAATTGGGCTGCACATGAAAAGGATCTTCCCAATTACGAATGGGTACAACACAGCCATGTGTGTATACCTCTGACAATATTGTTCCATTTTCCTGGGTTCGTTAGGATTGAAAAAAATCTCTTCAGAAACTGCACAAAAAATAAAATTTATTATTCTGGGAATTATTCAGGCGCATACACAAATTCAAACAGAAAACATACAACAACTGTCTTCTATACAGCCGAAAACTCTAAAAACACAAGTCAGGATACCAGAGTCTTCAATATAATACACTCCTAACGCACTTTCAACACATTCAATTCTCAGTAGAAAAGAACTGAGTTCCAATGCCAATGTAAGATATACTTATAGACTTTCAAAGCGCCCTATATCGGTCAGCAAGCTAGATATCACTAGGAGTTTCTAGAAAGATCTTGATGGCAAGTTGGCGTCCATTTGGCACCATATGGCCAAATGTGGTGATATTTCGCCCCATTTGGCGACCAAGATAAGTCACCAAATCCGTCTCAAATTTGACGATAACTCTCATATTTCGCTAGATTACCATATACACGTAAAATTCGTAACAATATTGTTATGAAAATTTTAATTTTATACATCGCCTTAGGGTTGCATACATTTTATATGCAGCAATGCATGCAAGCCATTTTCGATACTGCCGAAGGTTTTGAAGTAGTTTAATAAAATATTTAAATCCAATTATGTTGTTCATGATTAAAAATCGGGAAAAGGTCATTAGTTGTAATTTTTGTTTAGCATTTCTGTAATAAAAATAATTACTTCTGATGACAATTTCAGTTGAAAACAATTTTGGTTGCCCTCTTTTAAAAGTATTCGAAAATTTTAATCACTGATATTTTAGCTTAGAGCTCCACTTCCGAGTTGATACCACTTTTCTTAAAATAAAATAGCTCAGTCTTATATTCCTTTATTGGGCGACTGATAGAAGGAAACTACCATTTTCTGTCTAAATCCGTTCATGAATAATCACTAAAAATTAAAGTAATATACATATGTATTTTAGGATCCTAAATTTAAAGATATGTATTTTACCATTCTTTTTTTTCTTTTCGTAATGGATAATTATCTTTAAGGAATACCTGTAAACCCATAATTATTTAATGTACAGTCCTGTTTTTACAATAAGACTTTTTTTCCGTTTATATGTATGCCCTTATGTTTCTTTTTATGTCCTCCGTGTTTACTCTCTTGCATTACAGACAAACAAAATCAGCATTTTAGTGTTACATTGATAGAGGATGGTTGAATATCTCAAATACCAATATAATTATATGAGGATAAGTGAACAGGCTTTAACCATTGTAACGGAATCAGAATTTTAGTGTTACAATGATAGAGGATGGTTGAATATCTATAAATACCGATTTGATTATAGGAGGATTGGCAGTTATTCTTTAAGTAATTTTATCTATTTAGACCGTTATAAAGAAATATTTTGAGTTACACGTTTGAAGATATAAACGAACTAAACAAAATGTTCTCGTAAATTACTGACATAAATATTTTCAAGAATGGTACAGATAAATACATTACAACGCAATATATAACCCTCAGATAAACTATCATTCTTAAACATCACATGAGATTTAATAATATTATTCTACCTAAAATGCTAGTGTAAAAGAATAATAAAAATGATAAATGCTGAAATTTTAATAATTAGGTGTTTCATTTCTGGAGGATATTTGCCCTGTTTTTTTACATTAGTCAGTAAAGGTTAAACCGAAATTGAGCTGTCAACCTTTATTTATTAATGAAAAATATCTAAAGTCGAAAATCTGACTAATCAAAATGCTGACAATCAAAGTTCATTCAAAATACTCCAACTAACATCTCACACGATTTGTATCCAACTATACTGGTCTAATTATCTCCACAAACAATCTAACGATTTCAATTAAGTATCACGGAGGTACACTAACAGCTATACATGACATGTAATTTCTGAATAAATATACAGAAAACTTATTTCGCATTTGCTGAATCCTTTCCAAATGCGCTGTCAAACACAGCGGCTCTTTTACCCCTGCCTTTGACAGCAAATATCAGGTATACCCGAAATATATCCGATTAGATGCATGCTTCGTTTTAGAGATGGATACTCAAACACAGGTATTTTAGGAAAATAATTATAAGAGCGAAATTAACAACTATCAAAGTGATTTCTCTCTCAAATACCCTTCTTAATTAGAGCATTGAATATGTTATATCTAATGATTTTAAAACCATGATAATTCTTGTTCACATAGATAGAATAAAAGCAAAGTACGATTATAAGAACCCTCAATTCCAAAAGGTTGGCCAAAAATATCGTTTAAATTTTGAGTAAAAAAAAAAAAAACTTTTTGATTTACAACATTAACGTTACTTAACAACACGTTCACCGTTTTGTTTCACTACCTTTTTCCATCGTTCAGGCAACATGGTAATTCCATCCACCCAAAATGTTTTATGAAAAAAAATTTTTTTTTACCTTCATTGAAGTAATAGCTCGTAATTTGCCGAGAATGTTGCTAATTTTCTCCAATTTTAAATATTAAAATGGCTATACCCAAATTAACCTATTTTGATAAATTTTTGCTTTAAATGAATGCTGATGTGACAGCTGTAACAACTATAGATAACAAAATTCTTTCGAATGGCCTTAAAAGTAACTTAGCGGTACTAGAACAATAGTAATAAAAACAGAACGAACTTTCTGTCCAAAATAATATTTTTAGTTTAGATTTTTAACCCGATAAATCTATTAAAAGTATAATGTGTTCCTTGGAAATAATTAAATATGAAACAACTTACACTCCAAATAAATTTAAAGTTTCAAAACTTAAATTTATTTTTACTTAATATACAGGGTCATCGAAAAAGGTTGGACACATTTCATATAATCCTATTTAATGAAATAATTACAATACAAACAATTATTTCGTTGCGTAGTGAACAAAATTTAGTAGAATTTTACCTTAATAAGTTTTAATAAGAGCATCGATGGTTGCTCTCTACATATCAAGTCGATAATCAGTCTCTAACCAGGTGTTACGGAGCATGTCTGGCGTCACTGTGGCAATTACATCGACATTTCTCCCGTAAATGTGTCGAGTCCTGTACCTTTGCAGTGCGAACAATGTTCTTGACGTAACCCCAGATCTGTTCTCCACCAACCACAACACACATCGAGCTTTCTCCTGAACGGTCGACATTACACTGACGGAAAGCCGAACGAAGACCTCTGCCACTTGGCATCGCTTCTGCCCAACGTTCCATGTCACGGTTGCGTACCAGTTACATTTAGAAATCTTCGACACTTGCCAAGTTGTTTCAAAAGAATATTATTGCGTTTGCTCCATTACTTTTAGAATTATGAGCTTTCGAAATGTCTCAAACCTTTTTTTGATGACTCTGAATTTTATGTAATTCGCCAATAAGGTAAGAAAGAAGAGTATTTACACCCTCTGAGGAACCTATCGGTCATAATACGAGGGATGGTCATTTAATAGTGGCAACACTGTTGTACAGACCCCACGCAGCAGAACCCGTGAAAGCAGCTTTCAACACACGTGCGTCACGCCCCTACCTTACCTCAGAGTTAATGCCATCTCCCCACAAACATCACAGGCCTACAGAGTGACAGGATGAACAAGCCATATTTTAGTTACTTGTCTATCGTACACAATAATTTGTTGCATCGTACTGATGGAAGGAAAATGCTTCTCTGTACACTGTGGCTAATGTGTTTCTTTGCTGGGGCTGGGAAGGACTCTACAATCTCCCATATCCCTCGGACATAAGTCCATGTGACTCTGATCTCTCCCTAAGATGAAGGAATTGCTCCGTGGCTTTCGTTTCCATACCAATCCAGGGATTATGCAAACTGCAGACCGCTGCATTCGAAGGTTCAACAGAGCAGGTGCTGCCAACGGCATCCTGCAGCTTCCAGAACGTTACCAACGGGTGCTAAACAATACTGGTTACTATTTTGAAGGGCTATAAAAATTTCACCCCTGTATTTCTTCTGTATACTTCGTACATACCTAGTTGCTGCAATCAAAGTTCCATCCTTTGTAAATAGACACCTACAGCATGGATTCCCAACCTTCCTACGTTTGTGACATCCTTGAGAATAAGATTAGAACAGTGAGGACCCTTGTTGGAATTTGAATTCTTTCAATTTTTTAAACATTAAATCAAAGTGAAATGTATATATCAGGAACATGTTAAATTTAGGTTTAAATAAATACTGAATCCATTGCTGATTTTATTCATTTATTGAAAGATATAGGTAACAAATACTAGAATTGCATATATTAATAAAGTTTCAAATATAGCTATGGGATTCAGTATAGTATTACACTAGGGGACTACAATAGGAATAGCTAAACAGAGTTTTCATCCTCAGCAACGAGAGCATCGATCTATGTCACAATCTATCCGGCGTAAGAGTCATTAATTGACTTAATATCTATTTTAAAATGCCCTGACTAATATTTTTTGTTTATAACCAAATAATTCCGTAACATCACTGGCCGATCTCAACGCACCTTTAGGCCGTCTGCACACGAGGACGGGTTTGTAACCAGTTGCGCCGTGTGCGTGGCTCCATTCAATTACATAGGTTACGACTCATCACGGGCTGGTTTGTGATTGGAGTCAGTTATCAGTTTCTTTTGAGTTGCTTCGTGTGCAGACGTCCTAAAGGGACGCAGTATACCAGTTTGAAATCACTGATCTACAGTTTCAAATAATAGCGCCTTAGCCGGTTTCAGACTGAATGTATACAATAATTGTAACCCATGCTACAAATTCTCACGTTAAAATCTGGGGATTGTTGAAGCTGAAAGATCTTTTATTTTTATTTCACTGCCGGTTTTGTTCATAAAATCAATATGTCACGTAAAAAAATTTCTCAGAAAATGTTACATTTTTCCATCGTCTAGACTGTAGGCAAATCCGGGAGAGATATGACACACAAATAAAATAACCTTTCTTAAATGCTTTTGGTTGGTACGGAGGACACCTGTTTTCCTTATTCATGAAATGATCCAGAACTAATCAATTAAAAGCACCCCATAATCAATATGTAGTAATTGTATGGAAATTTGAAAAGACACAAATAGAACACATGGAAAGATGCATTTTCATATATATATATATATATATGATGCCAGGAGCATAAAAGAGATTAATTAGGAATAAAATTAGGCAAATTAGCGTTAGACGGTAATTTACTATTAGAAATTCACTATTTGTTTACATCAAAGTCAGCAAACGGCGATACGTGGTCTATCTCTCGATTTAAGAGAGTCATTGAGATCGACCAGCAATTACGTCAACAAAAGTACAGGCGGGAAGCACATGACTATGAGTCCCGCATCACGAGATGTTTTTCGCACCCATGCAATTACGGCGCGCTTTTGGATAACAAAGCAGAGAAGGTAGGGTGGCCGTTTTGGACGCGCGTGTCGTGGGCTGAGAGATTAGAGAAATATCGAATTAGAAGGATTGATTAGACTCTTAATTATTGTTAAGAAATAAAGTCTTTAATTTTTACTTAAGTATTAGTTCTTTGCCACAGACCTATTGTTGATCATAGCTAGTTAGAGTACTTAATTAGATAAAGAACATGGTTTAAGCACTATATATATATATATATATATATATATATATATACACCTCCATTTCGAAATATTTTGAGGGAAATCTCACGAGATTATGGTATATTTGAAATAGTCCAATTATAATATTCTGTTATGTATGATACACAATCTTTCATGTTTCTTGTGATTAAATACAAAACAGAATTTTGATTTTTCCCAGGAATATTCCTAGTTTATAGGTATAGCATAATTTTATCCCACTTAATTCGGCAACGATTGTTAATTGAAGATTCTGAAGTATTTTCTTCGGTTTACTTGAATTTGAAAGCAGTATTTTGTACTGTAATTTTTAAATCTCTGTATTCTAGCACCGTTAACATATTTCCATATTGTTGATGGCTTTCCAACATTTATCTTACACTCGCTTTATTTATTTGGAATATTTTTACTCAAAATTATGAGCATATGTCAAGACAGAATATCTCTTCCATCGAAATATTTGTAGTAGGAAAGAATCTCAGAGCCAAAAAAACAAAACAAAAAGGAACTTCCATGTCAAATTTATTCAAACAAAGTTCTGAAACTGAACCACTAGAATTCGGAGAACAATAGAGATTCGCTTCTTTAGTGAATATAAATTATTGACGAAAATTAGTTCAGTCTCTCACGACCATTAATCAAAACAATTCTAAACAAAATATTGTTACGCCGACTAGAATGAAGAAATAAATGAAAATTTAATTCGAAGATTTGACGGCTGCAGCTTAACCTATTATTTCAGATATTCAAAGATGTTTTATCATATTCGTTGCATTTACCGTGGTCAGGAATTCGCAGTTTCAAACTACACGTTATTCTAGACCTGTTTAAATAAAACACACTCGTAAATCTATTGCATTTTATACTTAAAACATTTGCCTACTTTGCCTCTAAACTTTTTTACTCTAATATTTCTGAGAATGGGGTCAGCAAATAAATGGGAACACACTTAAGTTTTGAGTACTTGAACCCATTTACGAAGAATTATCTGAGACATTTTTCTACCTGAAGAAACTTAAACCTCCGAAGAAAAACTTTGTCAGTTTTAATGGATGTCCCTGAACTTAAAATATACCCTGTAACAGAATGTACAAGAATTTTACCCAGCGGGGAAAAATCAAAAAAACATGACAAATCCCTCGCTGAAATTCCTTAATTCTATGGAAACTCGGAACTAATTGATCATCCTTCTTTCTTATTACATTATGTCAATTACAGAAGAAGAATTGTTCATTTTTCTTCCCCCGCAGCACACGTCGTAAGAAAATTCAAGTTGTTTAAAGACAAATTAAGTAGAGTGGGAATGTGAAGCACGCAACATATGGGTTAAAAAATTTGTATCCTAAATTTAAAATGAATATTTGGCTTATTTAAACATTTTCAATACAATTCCTCTATTATCAGAATGAAAGTTTTCATAATGATGATGATTGTAATTTTATATATATACAAAATCCCACGAGACATTCATGGTGTTCTGAAGTGTCTCACACATGGCAGACCAATATTTGTTTAGCAAAACACAAACATGGCGATCATGACATAGAATGAAGAGATTGTAAATAACCCTCTCGTTTTAATACGGGGATCAAGGAACTTTCTGTAATGGATAACAGATGATTCAGTACTTAAATCCAAGAAGTATTTTTGGTTACAGTCCTTGACTTTGTAAACTGGAGGCGGGGGGGGGGGTATCGATTGATTGAAAACCCACGCGTCTAGTCAAATCGCGTGGAATCAATTATCTGGTGAAGATTTCTTAATTACGCAGTTACGTTTGAAATATCAGGGGTAAGGCTTTTTATACTAAAACTGTCTAGTCAGTGTAAATGACTAATTTTAACATAGGTTAAAACATATATATCTAATTGTGGTAATTCTAAAGTTTAAATGATATACAGCTTTTAAAAGTAATAAATATTTGTATTTCAGTTATATGATTTTCACGGGTTGAAATGGACGAATATCGAAAAGGCAAGTGACTGAAACTAACAGAATAAAAATTATACATTACAATCATCATTAATGCAATTTTAGTACCACTGTTAAAGCCATTCCTTTTGACTGACTTTATGGCTCTAAAATTATTAGATTCTTTATTTATAATATCGTTTCTGTATTTTATTACATTGGGTTCTGGATTATTCATCATTTTTTATTAATAATATTATTCCTTTATTAATCTCATATATCCAATGCAACGATATTTGATATGCTTAACCCTATTCCTGCTAATTTATCTAAAAATCAATATTTCAAACCACTTGCCATTTTCTGTGTGCTTTTGTGTACTACTCTGTAAAAACTTGTACACTGGAGAGCTCAAAATATTTAAATCATTTAAATAAAGATTAAATTTTAAAGGGATTCCTTCCAAATGCTCATGTATTCTAAAGAGTCTGGGTTTGTCTGTAATTTTAAATAGATACACACTATTTTTGCCATTACATATATTTAGACATGTAAGGCAAGTGCTTCTATCCTGTATAGCAAATATTTTCTGTTAGCCATTTTAAGTGTATTTAAATATATATCAAATTGCCGAAGGATTCCTTTCAAATGTTCATGCATTCGAAAAAGTTTGGGTTTGTCATGTTCATTCTTTGTACATCACGTCTCTACCCCAATCTCAGGATTGGAGATACATTGTTGTACCTGAAATTCTTTGCAGAAGACTTGTTTTCTCTAAACTTTCAACATGTTCGGATTTTCCAAACGTGACGGGAACAGGTATTACCGAATGCAGTGAAACCTATGTGATACAGAGATATCTGGACCAGTTTGATTATTATAGTTAGTATTTTTTATTATTTACGGTAACATCGAAAATGCGCCACGTACGTATGTAAGATGGATAAAACTTCATTTCAGACTGAAAACCTAAAGGTCAGTTATTTTCTTTACACACCATAGTTTACACAGATTGAAAAAAATTGCTTTGAGTTTATCTTAGTATAATACCTTAAAGTAAGGTTTTGGTCAATTTTTCAAAATGTATTTGCTAAGTTTCGACTCATAAACTGCAAAAAGATATAAAATGTAGAATTTTCTCTCTGTAGGCAGTTAAACAGCAAATATTTGGTTCCTTAAGCATTATTTCTTTAGCGTTATTTTTAAGGATTATATGTAAATTTGTCATATTTGCTATTAATTCTTAGTAGAAACTTTAACAATTAGCTTATCAACAATTAGGTAGCGAGTATCAAATCAAAAATGTGTATATCAGCAAGATTGCCACTACTGTAAAGGATAAAGTGTCCCACTTCCATCAACAGTAGTTGATTTTACATTAAAAAATATTTTAAAATCAGATTGGAGCAGAATATTTCCCAACTTCTAGCACTATATTGAGGATTTTATTTAAACTATTTCTTCTAAAATTTTATTATTAAAATTTAGTATTAAATGTTATCAGTTATTAACTATTATTTCTAACGGTATATATCATGTTTTAAAAAAATGTTGATTTTCACTAGAAAATATTTGAAATAATTTTTTACGTAGCATATATGCAGAAGTTTCTTTTGCATTACGTTGCATTATTGGTTCTTTTAAAAAAGTATCTTTGAGACTTTATGTAGATGATATAAGCTAGAAACTTACACTTGAAACCAATCGAATAAAGACATTTATGAATCGTCTAATACTTATCAAGCAAAAAAGTATAAATAAAAATAATAAGATGGCTACTTTTGCAAGTGGAAAATCCTGTTAGGTTGAACAAAAGTCTGGTTGAAAACAGTTTCAAACACCCATCCTACTTCAAGATACTAATACTTAGATTCTGATTCTGGTAAGTAACAAAGAAAACCACAGCTTCCTCAGATATTATGGATTTCATGTTTGGAAATATTAGGAATGAGCATCATATAGAATACTTTTCCAAAGAATTCTTTGAGCACGCCACTTCGCAAGGGAGCCGCAGGGAGGGCCACGACTTGTGACGCTGATATGAGTTGAGAGAGACGGGCCCATAAACAGGAAAACCAACGTAAATAAAGCACATTATAAGATGCAATTATTTTGCATACGGCCGTTTCGAAGCTGCAAAGAAACTTCTTCATCAGTACAACGAAATTAGTTGCAGCTCAAAAAGCCAAAAACAAATCAAGGGCTTAGTTTTTGGCCCAAAACTAAGCCCTTGATTAGTTTTTGGCTTTTTGAGCTGCCACTAAGTTCGTTATACTGATGAAGAAGCTTCTTTGCAGCTTCGAAACGGCCGTATGGAAAATAATTGCATCTTATTTGTGCTTTATTTACGTTGTTTTCCTGTTTATTCATCGAGCACAAAGGTAGTATATTTTCTTTTCAAATACGGGCCCATGGTTTCATCTGTCGCCTCTAAAATTGACCAGATAGCTGTTACTAGATAGTCATAGCAAGATACTACGAGGGTTGTAAATAAAGTAAAGGTACATAAACAGAAAATATATTTTAATGTACGTACAAACAAAATTACATTACATTCCTATAATATAATCACCAGCAAAGCCATGTACTTTCTGCCAGATGTCAGGAAGCAGTACGATACCGTTGGCAAGGTGTTGTGTGTTGATGTCAGCGACGGAGCTCCCTAATGCTCGGATCACACGTCAGGGAAATCTGATGCCTCGATGGGGTTCTTTCAAATCAGGAAAGATGTCGTGTCGGGGAAGTACGGAGGTTGTTCCAACAACTCCCGGGTGCGGATGGTGCTGTAGAAACGGGCAACCTTGATTTTAATCCCCGAACGCTGATCACTTTTTGTAAACATGATTTAGAGCGGTAGAGACAACACTGTCCTCTTCAACGTCACACAGCAACTACGCTTTCGACTGGATCTACGGTTTTATGTACTCTACACATCGACTACAGCTCCACCTCACTCCTCTGATATCCTGTTTGAGCATGCCCGATGTTCTACGACTTTTCTGGGCGACGTTGCCACTACTTAATTTACAACCCACGTATAAAATCGTTTGTTCTATTTTCAGCTTTTCGGTTACGCGTTTTCACGCCAACCCCACTACTTGCGTGTTGTTGGGTATTTTCTAGCCTCTCGAGTCTCCCCAATTTCAGCACTTTTCTCCAAATTTCGTCTATTCTAAACTCTCCTCTTTGTCCCCTTAAATGGCTTTTCAGCCTGTCAATTTTAGTGGTGCACACTCTGTCATTTGCCCGCTGTGGGCCTGGGGTGGGGCGACGGGGTGCGAGGCGGGGTTTGAACTGCAGGGGAATCGGGGATAGATGCCAGCTGCGATATACATATCGTCAACTGATTTTAAGAACTAGGTAACTTGATTCTTCAAGCTCTTGAAGATCTGAAATGTCTACTTCTTCCAGTGAGAAAATACTAGTCGTTCTGTTTGTCTAATTATTACACTAGCCGACAGATGGCATTAGGTTAGCAGCAAAGTGAGTTGTCTAGTTCTTGTATTCAATTCTTATGTAATTTAGCCATAAATAGCCAGGTATCTCAAAAATAATTTTTTGGAGTTACCTAGTTCTTACATTCAGGTGACGATATTAACCGGTGGGAATAACACTAGTAAGGCCTTAGATTTTGCCATGGCTGGTTCCACTTGGTACATGGGATATAGAATATTTAGAAATATTTTTTGCACTACAAGATCTTATGATGCAAATAATTAACATAACTATTTTATCAATGAAACCGAATAAACTGCATAGTTTTTATCAAATTCGCTGTCCGTTTGTCGGGGTAAAAGTTGTTTGTAGCGTTCTCAACCAAATCAACCCCTTCGCGGGTAGTTCCATTGTTAGAATATTCACAAAGTCTGCTGGAAATGTTAGTTTAGATTCCCGATCGTTCATGCTCCACTTATACAGAGAGAAATTATGTGTAATAAACGTAGCGAAATGAGCTTATTACAAAGCCCATTTGTTTCTTCCATTCTTCTCAATACTACTCCATCTCTTTTTTTCAATCTTCAAACAATTTTAAAAGCGAAGTTTGTTTTCAAATTTATCCTGTGTATCTTTAAGAATAAGGCACAATTAAGACTACAATTAACTGCATAAAATTCCGTGAAGATTAGTTTTCTCTTTTTAGTCAGATAATAGCGCAGTTAGTAATATTTGAAAGAAACCACATCCCATTAGCTGTTTCAACATTTTTCTTTGCATTCAAAGGAAACATTACGCCATATAATTTCGATAAAAGTAATTACCTTAAATGACAGTTTCATTACCGCACGATTTCAGTATTCTCATAAAACCGACAGGCATTGAACCTAACATTCCTACGTACTTTTTAATAAATAAATAAATAAATTTAGCACCCTTTATTTACTGCTTACGGCTAAAACCTTTTTTTGCAGAAATAATGAAAGGATTTCTAAAATCAAACAATTTTCTCAGCTTGCAAATTAAAACTAAGTAACAGTAACTACTGAAAATAACCTGAAATGAAATACATAGACATACGACTGAAAAATAATTCAGAGTTTGTATTTTCTGTGGAATCTGTTGAAGTTCATTTTTTCCCCACTGCGACGCTTATGGAAATCGGACTAAGCTAGTTGTCTATAGAATCGCGTAAACTTGTTTGAAGAGAAACTTCAAATTTTTACCAAGTGGAGGCATTACGGACTTAATACGAATTCCTATCACGTGCCGTAAAAATAGCCAAAAAATAAAACAAAATAAATAAATAAGCGATTTTCGCAATTTCTTTCACAACGCAGGCTTCTCCCTGAAAAGCAATTAACTGTACCCGAGTTAAAATGCACGCAACGATGACAGTTTTGAACTGGTAAAAAGGAAAAACCATACCCCTGCTTCTGGATTGATTTCCAGGAAATTGCTTTTCTTTAGATGGGGCCAGAGGCTGAATGCTAATGCAACATGCAAACACTAGTTGATTCTATCGCTCGCATTGAAATACTTTTTAATGGCTAGCACGTTACGTCTTATCACATTGCTGCCTCGTAACGGGCTTTACAAAGGAAATAAATTCTGGTGATAAATCATACTCCACCTGCTAATTTATGCTTTTTATATCCGTCACATAAACAGAAGAATAAGTTATTTCTGTACGTTTGAAAAGGTATTTTAATCTTGTTACAGATATATACAATTGTACTAAATTCAACGAAATGGGAAGGTAAAAGTTTTCTTTAACTAACTGTTAGGTCTTAGCATAATCCGTCATTTATCAAATAAAGAATTATTCATTTAAATGCGAAATATCCGGAAGACATTGAAACAAAATATAAAAAGGTCTTTGGTTGGATTTACCAAAAACCTGTAAGTTAAACCTCTCCTCGTGGACTTGGACAAATGAGAAGCCTACTGTTAATCTCTTAAAATTTGGAGTATTTTTGCATTATAACAGTTATAATAACATCAAATAAACCTGTGATCCCCCTTCCCCCAGTAAAGGATGCATTACTGCTTCTCTAAATCCTGGTATTTAGTCTAATTCCCATATTGCACAGAAAGAATGGTTTTAGGGGATAATTTAGGTATTTCAATTTATCCACGCTATTCACATCTTGAAAGTTTAATTTTTTCTTATTATTTAAAGGGTAATTTGTGTTACTCAACGAAGATTTGTCAATCAAATGGACTTGTTTTTCTGAATTGTGATATTTAGAAAGTGTTAAAACTATGTTCAATATACATCCTTCCTTATTTTATGGCCACAAACGTCCTCACTATGAGAATAACCCTCTTTTATAAAGGGTTCGACAGTAAATAAAATAATTCTCTTTAAGAGGAAAGCAGTTTCAAAGAAAAAAATAAATGATCCAAGTGTATCACATCGTGGATAATCTAAGAAATAATCTATGAAATAGAAAAAAAATACAAGTTTTGCTTGATGACTCGTGGCTTTTCCTGAAAATTCATCCATAACAACTACTATAAACTTTCAAATAGGGACAATTGAGCAATACTTTGACTATTTTGATTACACAAGTTTAAATATTCATGTAGATAACACTGACTTGACAATAAACGAAGCTTAAAAGAAATCATTCTTTCTTCTTTACCTTTTTAGTATTACAATTGAAGCTAACTCAGTCACCAACATCGTATAGGGATAAACATTCGAATTTCTCCAAAGTGGTCTCAGTTCCGAATACCGAATCTGGCATGGGCGTTCCTGGTCTGTCAACATCATAGAACAGTTTTGGCTCATCTTTTTTACTGTCCCATAATAAAGTAGTCAATGAATTCGTGATGTGGCTGGATCAATATCCTCATGCCAAAGCACCTGCCACTTTGGAGGGAAAAATTTTATTTAACTAAATCTCGTTTAAAAAATAAATATACGACGATATTTAAAAATTCAGGATTTTATACTCATTGATATTTTGGATTTATTATTGTCGCATGAGGGGAAGTTGAAATGTTACGGAAGAAAGAAAATAATTGCAAGATGAAAAGAATTTTTTATATACCATGTATTTAAATTTTCTGTTGAATCATATAAACTTGACAATTCTATGTATTAATAAGTACTTTTTAAAAAAAATTTTTTCATGAATTATTCCATCAACTTGAAAGAAAATGAAGTAAATTGGAAGTTAACTTGCATTTAACCTTTCGTTCACGTTCCGGCCGACAGATGGCTGCACCAGTCTACAAAGCAAAATTAACTGCAAATAATAAAACATGGTAAAAATCTGCTTAAAGATGGCTAAAAGTATTTAAAAATGCATTGTCATCGTGTTCTGAGCTATTCTAAAAGTTTCAAATGTCTAGCTAGTCGGGAAGTTAGTCAAAAATCGACTGCAAGATTTGTACTGGACAAACAAACACACACACTCAAAGAAGAAAGCAAGTTAATAAAAACATGGTAAGAAATGAAACTTTATTACTAGTAAAAAATGTTTGTTCTTGATTAATGACATGTTCTTAAATATTATCATATATGCGTACTGCAAGAAAATTTTAACTACTTCTCTCCATATAAGCAAGGCAATCCTACATAATCTTACATTCCCCTCACGTGTTTCAAGAACTGCATAGCGGCATTTTACATTTTCTTTCGAAAGTAATTTACCCGTGAAAGCAATTAACTGGAACCAAGTTTCAAATTTTGCTAAGATAACAAGTTTGAAGTGTAGAAAGGCAGTTGTGGTTCTTTCGCGCTTTAGAGGAAAGAAACTTCTTTGAGTTTTGATCAAGCGGAATAAACCTCGGAAGTGTAACGTATTGACTTAAGCTGATGACGTCATGTTATTCACCCCTATGTTTAGATCTATACATATAAACTGCATGCTTAAATGTTCAGGAATATATCTCATAATTAAATTTAATGGATAAAAATATACTAAGAAACTAAAGACAGCAAGATTAAAATGTATTAAATTGATTTTGAGATTATTATCACTATTTTTTCAATTCAAATCTTGTTAACATGCTTTGGTGACACACAAACACACTTGTGATAAATACACAATATTATCACTTATGGCAGATGGAAATTTTAACGAATTTCAAAGTAAGGGGGCTTTCATTCCATAAAAACATCATTTGTATGCACAAGCAATAATTAGGTTACATATTCTTTATAAGAATACACAAATACATACGTTCCAAAATTAAGGGAACGGTGGACGTTAATTTTTTTTTTTTTTACTTTTCATCATAGAGAAACGAGATTTTGTACATATATACATTTCACTATGCACATATAGAATACCTTAAAAGAAATTTCCAATATCATTATAATTTTAAGATTTCTTTAATAATTTGAAATTTATAAACATAATTTTAAAATGCTCCTTGCTATATAATTTTTGAGATATTTCCTCATTTTTGCATTTTAATCTTTTAAACTGTATAACAAAAAAATATAGGAATCAATTATTTAATCCTTTGAATAGTTATATTTTGAGAGATTTCCTCGTTTTTGCATTTTAATCTTTTAAACTGTATAACAAAAAAATATGGGAATCAATTATTTAATCCTTTGAATAGTTAATTTTTGAGAGATTTTTTTCTGAATTCCATCCCGATTTTCATCAAAATTTTGTCTTTTAAGAAGTTATAAATCAAATTTAATGACATTAATGAAGTCAAATTGTAAAATGCATACCCAGTTTTTTTAAAAAAATATCACGATTCTTCCTTATCAATTTCATGAATTTTGAACAAAAATTAAGTAGCATGGAGCATATAAAATATCTGAAAATCCTGAAAAATATGTTTTGAGAAAAACAGATTTAAAGTTTATTACTACACTTACCCATTCTAAATTAATTCGTAGAAGATTCATAAATGATTTTTTACTTGAAAAAATATATTTTGGTACTATTAATCTACAGAAATATATATTTTTTTACAATAACGCAGTCAATATTACAATGGCAAAATTTGCTCAAATAAAGGTCCACCGTTTCCTTAAGAAAATAGAGAAAAGTAATTTTAATTACAACACCTCTCACCCCTGAAATATTCAATAACAGCATAAATATGCCTGGAAATATTGTATTGATAAATACCGGTAGTGAAATTACATATGTTTTGCTCAGAAAACACTGCTCTAGAAGGTATTAAATATCGACAAAGGAACTAGCTAGCTTATTTCAAGAATCCAGTCGAGATCGCCAGTTTTCAACGAAATGCCTTTCCTTCGTTCCTGGAATAATTTGTATTAACAACTCAGCTATATCATGCTTCTCGGAAATTAGCTCTAAGTGTGTAAATTAGCATTGTTTTCTAATGCATTGTTTCCGAATTATGTTGGTTGCCTTGGAGGCAAACTGCAACATAAAATTAATTCAGTAATTAAAAATAGCATAAAATTAATAAAATAAATTTAATTCAACATGAAATAAAAAATTAAATTAAAATTTAATTAAATTAATTGATTTTTTATTTATTATAAAATTATATATATAATTTTTTTTTATTAATCTATATATATTCCGCAACTGTCTAAATCACAGTTACGGAACAATTTTACTGTGTGGAACTGTCTAACTGACAGTTAACGCACAGACCAAACCGCTGGACCTAAAGAGTTGAAATTTCGCATGGCGATTCTTCTTATAGTGTAGGGATGTACTAAGAAAGATTTTTGTAAAATTCTTAGATCTTTTAAAATTAAATTTTTAAGCTGTTTTGTAACTTTTTTTAAGTTTGCATTTAAAATAATAATTTGAGGGTTATAAAATTTATATCACGAGAAAGATGATAAAACTTCCTTTAAAATGAAATCTATTTCGAATCTTTACTTCCATTTTCTGATTTTTGGTGAATTTTTAAAGATTAATTTTTAGAATTTAATTTATTAAATGCTGATTACGTGATTTCTTTTTCCTGGTACTTTAAATAAATTTATCATCACGTGCATAACAACTTAATAGACAAAAAATATATTTTTTTTCTTGCGAATGCGGCAGACGACTGGACATTATCCAAAAAATATTAAAATACAGTAAAATAAATGTTCCTCAAACTGTACTATATTAACTGTACTATATTCGTTAGTATGTACTATTAGATTTAATTTGAACATTTTCTTCTACATTATTTTGTCTATAAAAATATCCGTTACGATATTTTTTGTAATTTTTTTTTTCATTAATTGCATACATTGACCGTCGTATTTAATTTGAATGTCCTCCGTAGCGAAGCACAGGTATTCAGCTAGTTGAACATAAAATTAATTCAGTGGTTATTTTAGGACACATGATTTTCCGTGAGTTACTTATTTCATAAGCTTAAGCTTGGGTTCACACACTCTCACATATCTGACAATTATACGATGAAAGAGTTTAGAAACACTTTTTCTTAGGTACGAGTTGCGATTTTTGCCGTACTTACGCTTAAAGGAGCGTATAACAGAACGAAATTGTTGTTTTGTTCCAATGTGAGGCACTTGTCAATAAAGATACTCACAGTTTAACCGCGATAATCGTTGGTTGCTTTTAATAGGGTTTACGTTTAGATGAACCTTCCCCCTCCTGGTGCCATCACAGTTTTTGATCAGAACTGTAGACATGTCATATTTAGGCAATTTAGCGCTATAGACATTTTTCTAAATAGCAGTAATAATTTGCAACCCCTCCTAGTTTTTTCACGCACTGTACGACGTGACAAACATGTTTGTAACTAATTTCATCCAGGACGCCAAGATATGGAGTTTACATAAAAATCGATATTCACATCTGTGTATGAAATTATATACAATTTACACCCTATTTTAAGGTAAGGTACTCCTTTATCATGACATTCAAACGGAAAGCCTTCAGTGACTGACGCGGCAATCAATTAGCAATGATTTAAGGTATCATATATCAAGTTTCATGACATATTTTTCAAATGTCTGTGAGTAAAGACAAGCTGTTTAACTGAAAGGCACAGAGGTAGAGATCTGAGCATCCATTTTATGATTCGAAACATCATTCATCTAGGCAAGGACAGAAGTTTTTATTTAGGTCAGAGTTTCTCTAAGATATGAGTGAAATCAATCTGTTAGAACTGACTCAAAAATAGTGTTACAAAACTAACAATAAAATATCAGACTAACGGTATTCATTTCATTATGAACAGGAATCTCTACGGCAGACGTATTATGAAGAAGTTAAATTATTTTCCTCATTCCGTTGAAATTAAAGTTTTTTAGAAAGTCGTAATAACTATTTCACTATATTAATTTTGTTATAAAGGATCAGGAAGCGCAATCATCTAATCAGAATCTTTTTTGAAAACAACATTTCTAATATACAGATTTTTGATACGTATATTTTTATTCATCTAACGTCTAGAACTTTTTGTTGAATACATTTTTATTCATCTAACATCTCTGAAATTACATTGAAATTGTCTGCCACTTTTCAAGGAATAGCGCCATTTTTTTCTGAATAACAAAAATCAAATTTTAACTATTTCAAACAATATCTCAATTTGGCATTAAATGTTAGAGTTTATATTTTAAATAAATCAACAATCCTTCGTCTGAATTTCACGAATAAATACTGTAAACTGTAAAACTTTCATTGTCAAAGATGTAGATTATATATTAATACAATACAATAATATATATATATATATATATATATATATATATAAATATATATATATATATATATATATATATATATATATATGGAAATAACTTTATAATATGTGGTCACATTTTACGGCATTTTGCTCTAACCTTTAATTGTTCATATCCTTAATATCGCAAAATATAGCTGTTGTGTGTTATTTCTGATACATTGAGTTACCGATAAACTCAGAAATTTTTATTACACTTCACAATCCATTATCCTTGATAGATTATGTTGTATAATTCAAACTAACTTCCAATACAATCTCTAACGAAAGTTAAATAGCGGTTATTTATATATGTATTAAAATTACCCCAAATGTAACATGTAAAATCATAAATGTAAATAATCAAATGTAATACATATTCAATTTGAATAGGTATGTTTTCATTAAATATGTTAATCTATATGTATTATGGATTATTCAAGAATATGCAGTCATTATCATTTATGAATATGAAAAAGGTTTATCTTTACAAAGTTGCTTTCGGATGAATTTTTGCTTGATTTACCAGCTATGTAACGTCATATTTTCTTTATCGCCATGGGTAGAGCAAAATCCTCAAGAAAGAAGTATTTTTGACAGCAAAAAATTAATTTCCCTGAAAATTAAATATTCCAATTTTATCAAAGATATTACAGAATTTAATATAAAATTATCTTCTGTGAAGTTTTAACAGCGTAATGCAAAATAAGATCAATTAAACTGTTTCTGATTTCCTATCATTTAAGTTTAATCTTTTATGAAGTTGCATTCTGCGAAATCTGACAAGCTTTCAGTGTTATTATTTGTTATAAGAATGGACATTTAAAAGTTGGCATCTTTTCTCTAAGGCTGCTTTGTACAAACTCTATTGGATTCTCTCACCTCACTGATAAATGAGTCCAAGGATTGCTGACATGAATTGAAGATTTTAACGTAAGATTACATTCCTCAGTAACGGTCCTGTGGGAAGAAAAATTTCAGCGTTGCCGCGAGTTATAAGTTTGGCAGTGCGTCAAACCCAGTAACAGCAAAATAGTTAAATAGAAAAGTACCAAAATGCGTCAAAACAAGTAATATATAAAAAAAATTAAAGTCAATTCCTACTTAGGTCAACAAAGAAAAATTTGAGTGTGAACTAATAGTAGGAATTGAAAAAAAAGATTGCCTGCCAGAACCTTGCCTACTGTGCGAGATTAGGAGGGGGGGAAACAGACAGAAAAAGTTTGTCAGGTTGGAGATTAGATCCCGCAACCTACAGGACGGGAGGAGCCCGCGCTACCACAGTGCTACTGTTTACACAGTAAGGAGAGGGAAATTACTATTCAAGAGCAAGAGACGCTCTAGGTCCAAAACTAAAATTAATTGCATTTAATTAATGAATTAATATTTGAAAAAACTGTATTAACATCAAGTGTCATCCACTAGAAGTTTAAAAAAATGTATATGACCTTGAGTGGATGAATAAAAAGCATTTTATTAACGATTGAAAATTTGAACAAGATATATATAGGGAGAGTGTGAACTAACAGTAGGAATTGAAAAAAAGAGGTAACCAACGATAAGTAATCCTGCGTTAATAACCTTTGGTAGTTTCGTCAAGAAGAGAATCCCTGAAATATTTTTTTTACTTGTACTCTATAAGAGAGAAAGAAATTTAACACCTAGGGGCATTTTTCATTTTAAAAAATGCAAATCATATTTTAAAATTTATATTATTTTGAGGAAAATGTGTTATAGTGTGTTTTAGAAGCTAATCAATTATAAAATGAATTCCATTGCAAGGTGCAGAAAGGTCCAGGCTATCAGAAAATGCTACTTTTATTGGATTATTAGCATTTATGTAGCTGTAAATAAAAGATAAATTTTTTTCATAGGTTAACACTTAAATGAGCAATTCCAATAAAGTTATTACATAGCAGCCTTAAACAATTGCTAATATTTTTAGCGAACCTGAAATGTCGGCAATTCTATTACGTGTATGCGTAAATACAACCCTAAAAATCTTTAACAGATTTTTCTTAATAACAACAACTTATTTTACTCCTTTATTATTAATTCCAGTGGTAACATTAGCGTAGAAATGTGAGCCGAATAGAAAGTTTTTCACGAGTTTTAAATAATGAAACTAACAGGTTTAACATTTTGTATCTCGATTTCCCACGAAAATATATCATTAAATAGATCTAATTACACGTTACATGTATTAACCACAAGAAGAGATAAACACTCTGCGTTCAAACTCCATTAAAAGTCCCTACTGTCCCGAACGAAATAATGACTCCAGAACAAATATTTCAAAATTTCGTCTCCAGAAAGCTCAGAGCATAACATTTCCCAAAATTCCCGTCACGCTTTACAAGAACCGTAAAGCGTCTTTTTACCTTTCTCTGTAAGTAGTTTTCCCTTAAAGTAATTAACTGTAACCGAGTTTAAACGCACGACACAGGCGCATAGTAGGAAAAAGTATAAAACCAAAATGTTTTAAACCTATTCTGTAATTTATTTTCAGGAAATTGTCGCTACTTTGGTTAAGGTCCTGCACTGAATGTTAAATTCTGTTCGTCTGATTTAGCCGAGTCTGCGAATCTAATTAGAAAGATTTCCAATGAATAACAGATCAAAGTATAAATTCAGACACATAAAATCACCGAATGTGCTTTGAACATATTCAGCGTCTTCAAATATCTTACATTGCATATTTGTTATAGAAAATTCACAAATTTAAAGCAAACAACATGAGATAATGATATAAATGAAACAAACAATAGAACCTTACACAACAAAAACATAAAGACATTAAATGTGAGCCAGGATATCCCTTGTTATTAGTTCCATCAGCGGAAGTCTTTTTATCCTTTCAGGGGGCGAGCCCGTGTACAAAGTGCAACATTTTCGTAATCTTGAATGGTTTGTTTTTACATGTAAGGTTTGAATGTTCTAAGCACTTATTATTTATAACCCGCGAGAACTTGCACCGGGTATGACATACCCAATCCATTTTCATTCAATGTTTTTGTTATCTTCTTCTTATCGGATTAGGCCGAAATTTCGTGTAGCTGTATTCAAGGTCACATTCTTTCAGCGGGGTAAAAACTAAGTCTGCTCAATAAATAAATTTTGAGAAAAATATTTCGACGGGTATGTCATACCCGTGCGTGTACTCACGTCAGTCAGATCTTTCCCTTTTTTCTGTCAGTTTAGTGCATCATGGCGCGATTTTTGAATTACGACGAGGAAATAAAACAATTGCGACACTTTTTAGAGACTGTTTCTAGTGATAATGAAGCTTTATCCCAAGATAATGACGCCTCTGAGGATGGAGAATACTGTAGCAATCATGATTCTTCTACTGAAATTGAGACAGAAACCGAAGATAAAGGTTCACTGTCAACAGCCGATTTTTATATTAGTAAAGATAAAATTACAAAATGGCTGAAGAAAAAATACCGGCAAAATGTAAGAAAGCCTTCAAGGAACGTAATTATCAAGCTTCCAGGTAATACAAATTTTTCAAGAGATGTCGCTTCTCCCGTAGATGCAAGGAATGTTCTCTTCAATAGCAACATGCTAAATATAATGGTGCCTCAAACAAAAACAACTTATTCAAGCCCTTCAATGGAACTGGAAATCACTAATAATGAACCGCCTGCAAAAAAAACTCAAGACAAAATATAAACGATGTTAAATTTGCCCAAGTAATAAGGACTGAAAAACAAAGTTTATGTGCCAAAAATGGGAAAAATGTCTGTGTTGAACATCAGTATGTAGTTTGTAAAAATTGTCTATAAAAATGTAAGTATTATTAAAATTCACTAAAAATCTTTAATTTATTATCTTATGTTCTTTAGTTACGTAAGGTTTCCATATAAACAATATTAATTGATATTTAAATAGCAGAAATAAACTAGGGTATGAGATACCCGGCGCGAGTTCTTGTGTTCGAAATTGGGCGCGAGTGCTCTCGATAACGACACCATTTCTAATGCAGGTCTGATTTTCTGACCCTTGTAATCCTTTCCATTCATTGTTAACAGTGATTTAATCGTGGTAAACCAGCGATTATACTGGATTACAATACGAAAAAAGTAGGAGTTGATGCAGTCGATCAAATGCGCAGCTATTACACAGTATCCCGCATATCTCGAAGATGAATAATCTCATTGTTTTTTAGGTTTTTGGACATAATAGGAATCGAATCTCAAGTCGTCCTTAGATCCAATAAACCGGACCGTTTTGAAATAAGGCGATTGTATCTGCATTCTTAGGCTTTTAATTATAAATATATCTCAATATTATCAACATTTTATATCTTGTCATAAAACGCAGAATTATTATTTTCTATTTGAAAAAAAAGTTTATTACAAAAGGAATAATCAAGGTTGAAAGAGATGTTGCACTTTTTGCCACGAGCGCTTGCTAGTGTTCAAAAAATTGGTGCTCCCGCTGAAGGTTTAAAGACCGTCAGACAAGACTTGTGTTCAGATTCGAATCTCCAAGTTCAAAATTGAAGAAAAATCTTTCTGCAACATTGCCTAAATGTTTTATGTATTTTGCAGTTTAAATTTGTCTAAAATATTGCGTTCCTGAAGGTGACTAGACTTCTAAAAGTAAAAAAAAAGACTTACTTTTACCAAATATAAGAGCTAAACTTTAACTTTGAAATAAAGTTTAAGTTCATTAGTCAAATCACAACGGTTATGTTTTATAAAACGAGTGCTTAGATGACCCGGGCCTGTACCGTTATGCCGATTTCAAAAAAATAATGTTGAATACACATATCACAATGCTCTAAACCCCATGAAAGGGAGTTACTTTAAGGACGCAACTATTTGCAATTTTATAGTGAATATTTTATAGTTTCATTTTCAATATAATGTTAATAGATCTTCAGCATTTACAGGCAGTTCTCAGAACCGGTCATTAAAAGAGCTATAATGTTGGATTACGCAGTTTGTTATGTGATGCAATCATCCCTTCCTGCACAGCACTAAAGAGGCACTTAAGTTACTCGAAACGAGCAATAAATGGCTTCCGAAGGCTATATATCATCAAAATGAGATATTGACTTTATTCCCCACATGTCTCATCGTATTTTGATGACCCAAAACGTTTACTCCATTCGGGGAATTAGAGAACAACAAATGAGGTGATAAAACACGAATTTGCGGATTTAGAGACTGTAAAGGGAACGAAATGCAGTCTATGAAGGACAGTTTCCATGCTGTATTACATAATGAATCGGAAATTAATGGTACATTATACAAATCTTTCGTATTTTAATACGCAGTCTAGAGCACACTTATTAGCATATTAAACATGAATAGTGATCAGTACTTCCGTTCATATGTTTTACGGCACATGCAATGATATACAAAAGCTTCCATGTCACACACATTTATAAAAACACACACTTGAATACTAATTACATACTGCAGCTAGATGAAAGCATTAATCGTTTAATACTTCCAACCCACAAATAAATCAAATGTCCTTGCATAAGACAGAAAAATAAATTATAAATAATAATGTCCACAGAATGCTCATAAATGGATGTTTAGAGAAAACGTTGCGTGTATAATCATAAAATTGTATTCCAACATCATGTTTATATATTATACTTGTGAGACTCGATGTACATAATGTATCAAGAATTACTTCTTTTTTGTAAAAAAAACCCATAATTATGTTTTTTCTCAGATCTGTACAATGAATAGCGATCATAAAACACTAGCGTTACATGCAAGTACTGCATAATCCTGAAATTCATACAATAGCTATACATGATCATTTATTCGTACAACAAACATTCATAAATCATATACTTTCCACGCGACATATAATATCAAATTATGAATTTGTTAAACAAATACATACATAGTACATATACATAATCCAGAAACTCATACAACAGCTAAACCTGATAATTTTTCGTACAACAAACGTTCATAAATCACATACATGACACGCGACACATAGTATCAAATTATGTATTTTTTAAACAAATACATACATGGTACATATACATAATCCAGAAACTCATACAAGAGCTAAACATGATCATTTATTCGTACAAAAAACGTTCATAAATCACATACTTGACACGCGACACATAGTATCAAATTATGTATTTGTTAAACAAATACAGACATCACAGACATATACATTACATATACATTACAAAATTACCTTTCACTTAATGCATACTGCATACACACTTACACTAATTTATCAATTATATAACCAAAAAGTGCAGTCAAAAATGCGTTATGTAAGAATACATAATCACTACACAGTCATAAATGCAATACATGTTCATATAAATATGAAAACAAATAACACATGCAACTGAGCAAAATAGACAGCAATGTAAAGTGCATGTCATTACAAGTCACTTAGGTAATTGCCCTCTATCATACACGTCAGATAATATTGGGTAAATTTCGTTTTGAACGCAAAAATATGCATAAAAATAATACCAGACGTCTGGTGCTTCACAAGAAGAAATATTCGTGAATTGCATTTCCTGAAAACCTTTCCTTAATAGTTATATCGTAATAATAAAAAAAGTGCATGAACACTTCTAATCAAATAGAATTTTGCTTTACGGTATTGACTGTTTTTCTTTGTTTTATTTTATGAACAAATTATAAGCCAGTAGGATCATTCAATTGTTAGTTCAAGAAAAATTTATGAATATTGTAAAAAATTCTCTGTTTTATTTGTAAACTAGCATAACTAGCATTTCTGTTTAAATAGTCGGGTTTTCGTGTCTTTTCTTCTGACTGAGATTTTGATAAGTTAACTTGGAATTTTCTGTTTTCGTGTTTATAATACTGTGTTTTGATTTCGATTTTATTACCATGCTTTATTAACTCGCTTTCTTATTTGTGTGTTTGTCCAGTACACATCTTGCAATTGATTTTTATCTAACTTCCCGACTAGCTAGACATTTGAAACTTTTAGAATAGCTCAGAAAACGATGACAATGTATTATTTTAATACTTTTAGCCATCTTTAAGCAGAATTAAATTAATTTTCAGTTATTTTAAGTTAAGTTTTTTTGTAGACTCGTGCAGACATCTATCGGCCGGGACGGGAATTAAAAGTTAAAAGCACGTTAAGTTCCAGTTAACTTCATTTTCTTTCAAGTTGATGGGATAATTCATCAAAAAAAGTTTTAAAAAATATTTATTAATGCATAGAATTGTCAAGTTTCTATGATTCAACAGAAAATTTAAAAACATGGTATATAAGCAGTTATTTTTATCTTGTAATTATTTATCAGTACTGACGTGTACTAACCCCATTGGATTCACTCACCTCATTGTTTGCCTATTGAGAAACTGTATTACTATCGACAGCTACATAAATGCTGATAATCCAATAAAAAAATGGTATTTTCAGATAGCCTGAACTTTTCTGAACCTTGCAACAAGATTCATTTTATAAATTTCGTCCACCAAAGGAATTTAGGGGCGTCTTAAAACATACTAGACCAGATTTTCCCCGAACAATTTAAGATGAAAATATTATTTGTATTTTTAAAAAAATGGCCCGAAGTGTAAAATAACTTTCTCTATTACAAAGAATTTTTTTTTTTTTGGGGGGGGGGCGTAATGGCCCAGTGGGCAAGGGCAGCGAGCAAGTGATCTGAAATTCACTGGTTCGATGCTCGTCGCTGACAAATCCACTGCCGTGTACAATAATGGCGGCTGGTGCTCGTAAAATCTGTAACGCTTGTATCTTGAAGGGCATAGCTGCAATATTCTCCAAGTTCTCACAATTACCTCTGGAGGTGCGGGGTCAAGAGTTCTGGTCTCGTCACTTGACTCTGTTCAAAATTATGGGACTGGTCATTTACCCAAGTCGGACTCCGACCCTTGTGGTGCCAGTCAAAACAGCAGCCCTACCGTCATCACCCACAAACTTCGGGACTTGATCTGTTGTTGCTGCCGGTCAAGGAGATAAGCAACAACACTTTTTTTTTAAATCTTTAAATAAAAGTCGGCAATCCTTCCACACATTTTCTCAATAATTTAACATTAGGGTGAGTGAATCCAATGCGCTTAGTATGCAACTTTCCAAAGTGGTATTTTTAACTTTTAGGCCGTCTGCACACGGAGCAACTCAAAAGAAACTGATAACCGACTCCAGTCACAAACCATTCCGTGATGAGTCGTAACCTATGTATTGAATGGAGCCACGCACAAGGCGCAACTGGTTACAAACTCGTCCGACGAGTTTGTAACCAGTTGCGCGTGTGCGCAACTGGTTTAATAACCAATTACATAGGTTACGACTCATCGCGGACTGGTTTGTGACTGGAGTCGGTTATCAGTTTCTTTTGAGTTGCTCCGTGTGCAGACGGCTTTAAGTTTAATGAAGGAAACTATCGTTATTGTCAACAGTCATCGTCTAAGGAGAATTTAAAGTAATTATTTATCTCTTTCAAGTATTGCGTAAAATATGAGAGGTAACAGGGAACCAGCAAATAGGAAAAATGGATCAATCAGGGAAAAATAAATCGAAGTTTATTTAGATACCAGATCTCAGAATTACATATTTTTGTTGCACCATCTCCCCTAAATTATGCCCATTCTTCAAGAATGATGTCCCCTCATCTTGCCTGCCTCACCCCACCCCCGAAAAAAAAAGATCGTAAATTCATTTACGGCAATTTACTTTGATAAAACTACTTTTCCATTATATTTTACGTTAGTTATGCTCGCATAACTCACGGTATTAATTTTTTTATTATTATTTACTGTTTCTTAACATTTAAACTGTCTTCTAATTTACTCTCTTCCATTGGTCGCAGAAATTCAAAGATTAAAATTATCTCACCATCCTTATCTCTATAACTATCATGCTCGATTTTCCAATGGTGCTAGGCAGGCCCCAACCAACATGATGCCAAGATACGGAAGTAAAGGGCCATTGGCCCAGGAACCTCCGCCACAAAACTTTACTCCTGTGTGCTCCTGTGTGAAAAACACATTTACATTCAAACAGTTTAGGCAAGTTAAATGTAAAGGAAAATGTATGCGTTCTATTTTGAGCGGAAGCATCACAGTAATCGCAAAAAGTTATTTCTGCTGCCCATGAATCTTTGACTCTGTATTTTTTTCAAAAGATTTAGCATGTTAAACAGAACTCTATTAAAATGTGAGACACTTTATCTTTTTGAGTTAAAATCTGAAATTCTTATCTGTCGGAATTTCTCATTACTGGATCCATTGAGATGGATGGAGTTAGAATGTTTGAGAAGACTGTAGGAAAAATCTTGAGATTTACGCAATCTATATATTTAAGTTGCTAAGCCGACTTTTTGGGAAGTCCGTGAGAGAAAACTACTGCATCAATTTACTTCATTTTGGTCTTAAACGAAAGATTGTAATCTGTAGATTTGTCAAATTTGGTTTTTGTAACCGCAATTTCTATTAATAAGCGATAATTTACACTTAATAATTCATTTCTGCGCATGCTCAGTGACATGTTTAAATCTGTCTTTAGAAACTCACTGTTTCTGCGCATGCTTAGTGACAAGATTTAATGACATACACTTTCATTCCGAGGAGTCTCTCTAGATCTGTCTCTGCCATTTTTATTTTTATGATAATTATGTTTGTGAAATATAAGATTAAACCTGTTGGAAATTGCTTTTTTCACGCTGTTTAGTTAGCGATAATTTACAATTTAAAAAATTGCTTTCTGCGCATGTTCGGAGACATTTTTAAGTCTGGCATTAGATACTCACTAAGCACGAGGCCGCTTAAACATATTAATTCGTTTCTGCGCATTATTATGATTTTCAACATTTGGCAATGATGTGTTGAGTATAATTTGTGCATTAGTACATTTATTTACTATCTAGCCGTCATGTTTTGACGGGTACCAACTAGTATATTCTTAAGCTGTATATTTCCCTAAACTACAGACACTAAGGCCGTCTGCACACAGAGTAAATAATCCAGTGACACCCCTGGCCGATCTCACCGCACATTTAGGACGTCTGCACACGAAGCAACTCAAAAGAAACTGATAACTGACTCCAATCACAAACCAGTCCGTGATGAGTCGCAACCTATGTAATCGAATGGAGCCACGCACATGGCGCAACTGGTTACAAACCCGTCGGACGGGTTTGTAACCAGTTGCGCCGTGTGCGTGGCTCCATTCGATTACATAGGTTGCGACTCATCACGGACTGGTTTGTGATTGGAGTCAGTTATCAGTTTCTTTTGAGTTGCTCCGTGTGCAGACGGGCTAATGCAATAAGTGATGTCATACCTCGAAAGTACAAAATGCATCCATTTTTAATATGATTTATTGATAGAGTTTGAAAATAGCGTTATTACTAGTATTTATCATGTAATTGTTATAGAACTTCCATTGTTGTTTACTACGGACATTTATTTTTTTTTTAAAGACCCAATGTTTGAACAGTACAATTCCCAATATTAATTTTTTTTTTACGTTTTTGAGGTATTTCACTTTTATTTACGCGATATTTGAATTTTAAGAGGTGATTGATGATCCAATAAAAGGAAAAAGGAAGGAAATCTGCATGACGCCATAAACGAGCTACTTTCCATCGGTAAACAGAATATCAGTTTGGACCGATTTATCTCTCTCTTATTGAATACACACAGAGATGATATTTGAAAAAAACTTTTGGGACAAAATAAAAAGTTTAGAAGGGACGGTCGTATATTGAAAGGTTATAAGAAGAAACTTATAGGATCTATAGCGAAACAAGCAGTTTTAGCTAAATGAACTCGTCTGTAACTTAAAGTAATAAATTGTGCAAAATAGACGTCTAGTCGAAAGCAATAACTTTACTTATTAAGATAGAGGGCGCTATTTTCTCGCTCATTGGGCGTAGCGATATACATGAGAATTAAATTACAGTACAGTCCCTATAATCCGAACTTCGGTAATCCGAACGTCCGCTATATCCGAAAGCAAAAGTCAAAAAGAACAAAGGTTACAATAAAACCACAGTGATACTAAGTAATATAAAGTATGTTTCAGAAAATCACAAGAAAATTGAAAGTTAGACGATGTACTGAACTAATTATTACTGAACTAATTATTACTGAACTACATTGGTTTGAAGAAATCTGTTAATTTTTTTTTTGTTCAAGAGAAGAATACATCTCTCTTGAAGCCAAATTACGACAATGTATCAGAAAAATGGTGTCCGCTCTAGTCGTGGCGGAGTGTTGCTCTACGTACCATAGCACTACATCCTATGGAGCCGCACCGTCTGAGTGGGATACCCTTTGCTCGCTGTCACCGTCTGCTCCACCTTCACTCTCGTACAACTTACACTCTACTGTGCTGTACTAAGCAGCGTTCCACTCTCTTATCACCCATTTCGTCCCGAGATTTGGTAATGTTTAGACAGACCTTATAAAATAAGCTGTTTAATCACATGTAACATGCAATATTTATGTAATCCCGTTTTATTATGCAATTTAAGTATATTTTAAGAATGATTTCGCTTAATCCAAAAAATTCGTTAATCCGAAAAGGGTCTGTTCCCAATCAATTCGGATTATTGGGACTCCACTGTATTTAGAGTTCAGTTTACGGTTAGTCTGTTTAGTATTAAATTATGACCCAGGTCAGTTTTCAAGTCTATTTCAATGCATTCATCGTCTAAAGAGCCGGAATATGGACGAATGGGTAGGGTGCAGGCAATCGGTACTAGAGCCTATGGGTTTGAGTCCCACTATTGTAATGGAAGTTTGCAGCCGTTTGGAATGTGCTTTGAGCAGTAGGTTCCGGTCCAATATGCCCTCGTGTAACAAAAGTTGACCGTAGTGCTCCAAAACAAACCAAACCAAACCATTGTCTAAATCAGTGGTTCTTAACCGGGGATTCGGGTACCCCTGGGAATGCGAGAGGGCATTTCTAGGGGTTCGAGAGAAGGTTCTAAATATTTAAGAAAAATTATAATCTAATCGCTTATGAAAAGTATATCTTATTCCCTTCTCCCGCAATCCTACGGCTGAAACCAGGCAAACGCTACCTCTATTTTCTCCGTAATGTGTTGATGACGCGTGCCTCTTTCAAAAAAAGAGCCTAGTTTTAAAAGGATAATTATGAACAAACAACAACAACGTAGAAATTTGAATTATAGATATTGTTTTATATGTAATATTATAGTATGTATTGTAAATTTATTATTTTTTACGCAATAAATAAATAAATTATCTTGAGATAAATGTATCTTCCTAGATAAAAAAAATAGATACCCATTTTTCAAGGAGGTGCAAGAGATTATTTTCAGATTCAAGGGGCTGTTAACTATAAAAAAGGTTAAGAACCTTGTTGAATATCGCTCCCATACTGACGATAGGTGGCGCTCTAGAAAAAGAGAAATGTTTGATGTTTTTGTTTTGTGTAATAAAGTGTTTCGAACACTCGTTGATACGCAAAACTAATATCTGAAGGCTCCAAGGCCTTATAATTATTGATATTATATGTAATTTATTTTATGTTACGTGTTTGTATAATAAATGTTAATGCGAAAAAATATCTAACTGATTAATCTGATTTCGAACTAATGACATGATGCAGGATATCTGAGAAGCTGACAGATAAAGAACCAGGTATGTGACTCTCTTTGAATAATATTTATTTTGAAAGAAAAGAGCACAGAGCATATATTTTTCGATAAACCTAAACCAATAAGTAACGTCTAAATTAATATAATGTAGGTTCTCTCGTATTTACTAAAATTAATATGAATCGTAGTTTGACAGGACAATATCAGAATGATAACCCAGATACTGTAGGATATTTCTTTAAGCCCGCGAGAAAAATAGAATAGATAATGAACAATGTTAATAATTATTCACGTCTCAAAACAACTCATGCGATCATATTCCTCTCATGTAAACCCTGTATACCTATCTCGCCTCTTCTGAAAGTCCCGTTCAAATCTTTATGATGCTAAAAATACAAATTGTGCCATGTAACAGCTTTAAAGTTTTTAACAGATTGCGAGCAATTTCTTAAAGCTCTGGTGCCCGTCAGCAATACATTACGGTTAGGGATGTTACGTGGCAGAGAAAAGTAGTTATAACTGTTATGAAATCCGCGTTTCCTTTTTCTCAAGTCGTTAAACCCACTGGAAGTTCAGTAATTCGAGATAGCTTCAAATTAAGATAGGCCTCTCGTATGCTGCTTTTAATGCAACCATTTTCTTTGGATAATCTGCATCACGCTTAAGAAATTCTTGGCAGAAAGAACATCTTCCTCCATTCAAAGATTAAACAGTTAGACTAGCCGCTGAAAAGTTAATGGGTGGGGATGAGCAAGCATTTTGGGTTGCCAGCATAAAATAGGTAATAAAGATCACGTTTTGGAAGGCTGGGAGTCGAAATGGGTTTTAATAAATTATTTTCTTTAGAGATATGCATGGAGATATCATTATAAAGTTATAATGAAAGCAAATTTAAGTCTTTTCGAATTTGCATTATACTTTAAAAGATGTGGTGAAATAGACATCTGAAAAAATATATATAATTTAATTTTTAAAATGCAGTATAATGCTTAAAATCATTTATCAGTAAGAAATCATAACGAAACATACTTGAAGTGATTTACCTTTCAAGCATACTTTAGAAGTAGAACAAAAAATATACACCTGAGAAAAACAAAGAAAGAAACACTCAATAATATAAAATATGGTAAATGTATGAGACAATATTGAGTCTGAAATTTTGAAATTCTTAAGAAACATTCCACATGTTAAATTAATTTTAAATACCTTATGATGTTTCATCCTTAGCTGCTAATGGGAGGTTAAGTCACGATTATAATGTTACATAAACGACTATTTTCTGTTTAGCTACTATAAAATTCCTTTTGCACCCATCAAGAGATTTCAAAACTTATTTTCTGAATGTTAAAAAAAGTAAAATTGTCATCAACAAATGAAAAGTTATTGTTTTTCCCGTTTCTATCTATTATTAATTTCGAAAAACAGTAAAATGTTTATAAAAAGTACACGTTTTTTATTATTATTAGCATTATCTTTTAATAGATGAGTTTTATTTTGTGTGCCAGCATTATTTTATTTTTTAATTCATGAAATATCATGTTCTTTACTTGTCTTTGTAAACCTACTATTGGACGTAAGAAAACCATTTAATATGTCTGTTGATATCTTTACTATGTCATCTATCTCCCTTACTTTCACTTTGCGGTCTTCCAACACAATACGGTGGAGTTTTTTGATGTACTCTGGAGTCGTTACCTCAATTGGATTTCAAGAACGTGCAGTAGCATCGGTGTCAGTACTACCATTTTTAAACTCACAAAACCATCGACAAATGGTTGTTTTCGACTGAGCAGATGTGCTGTAATGTTTTTTGAGCCATACTTGGGTTTCGACGGTATTTTGTTTCATCAAAAGGCAAAGATTAATTAACTCGCGAAATTCTTTTTGATATTTGTATACACAAAATCAAAAGTAGCGTACTTACACGACCGCAACTTGTAAATAAATGGCCTACATGTCATGAAACTTTGATAGCAGTCTTTTGAAGGTTAATACGAATAGAACATTATATGGAAATTTCATTGCGGATGTCATTTAGTGGCTAGTCCCGGGACTTTTCACCCCATGTAGTGTATATATATATATATATATATATATATATATATATATATAACATAAAATATCCTAAATCCCTTTCAAGATTCTAAATTATTTTAAATTTCCTTGGGCGTAGATTAATTTCGTTTCGTATTTAAAGAACAAAGACATCCTCGTTGCTTTCCCTCGAAAATCCCAATTTCTCTCACATCCTTACATAAGATACCATATGACCTCTGTCATCAGATTCATGGGTTCAGCCAATGGCTGTAGATATTTTGATCACATGGCAAGACGCTCGTGAAGTTATAAAAGCTCAAGCATGCCTCCAAGAGCAAGATTTTGGCATGGCTCTGTTGCCTGGTAAACCGCCGTCATCGATGTTAAAAAATGGATAAATAAACGTACTTGTTAAATGAAGAGAATCGTCTTCCTGGCTACGACTACAAGTTTTTGAACCGTGACATGTCGACTCCAGTCTCCGTTCACATAGGACTGGGTTGGCATGTAACATATATATACACACACACTGAAAGGGGTAATCCAATTTCATGCTATAGATTTGGAATTTCAAATATGACAAAGAAAGGACTCAAAACAGTATTTTAAACTCGATTTTACTGCCCCTATTATGGCTTCTTAGTTGAAACGCTACAGTCATATTTTGACACAACATGTATTAATAAACCGGGACATTTGGTTAAAGTCGATTCCTAACAGTAACAAATATCCCTGCTATCAGTGGGATTCGGACATTTGGTTTCTGGAAATCTATTCCAGTGTTTCAGCCATTCGACTACAGATATCTACCTGTCAAGAAAAAAATACTAAAAATTTGAAAAAAAAAAATGCGTGCCTCTCATATAAACTTTCCCTTTCGTAAACAAATACAGAAAGCATTATTTGTGACCTAACTTGAGAAAAATACTGAATGGAATATTCACCTAAGCTTAATATAAGAATTGAAGATATACGAGGTCAACTAATTCACCTCGCCCTAACCGTTTAGGATGTATTTAAATACCCGCTGTAATAATCCCATATGAAAGTAATGCATATAATAAATATATAATAAATATATGTATAAAGGATGGCCACCAGTGCACTTTGGGGACTTTTTCGATTGATGTCTCCCTCTGGAGCTAATTTAGTTGTCCCACGTCTGTAATCCATCATCTAAGACGCAAGAATGACGATTTATGTTGTAATTGCTTTAGAAACATAGTGATTTAAAAAAGACGATTATTGTTTCTAAAATATATAAAGTTTAAGGCTGCTATATATTAGCCGTCATAAAGACTTATATTTTTAAGAAGTACACAATTTTTGTCATAAGCAGATTTTTTACACAATTTTGATACCATTAATCATATCCTGTAAAATTGACTGCTTCTGAGAGTTGATGAAAATAAACACAGATTTCATCGGTGATAAATTTGTCAGTCATAAAATTTAAGCTAATACGGAAATAATTTAAGTTTAGGCTAAAATATAAAAAAAAATTTAAAATAACATTTTTCCTTAAAAATAATTTTGTTACAATGAATTAATTGAGAAATATTACTTTAATTTTTAACAAACCTATACCATTTAGATAAAAAAAACACTTGAAATAATTTTTATCCTTGAAAGGATAAATATATATTAAGGACGCATTTTTATTTATATTGAATAAAACTACATTATTTAGCCTTTTATAGTATAAATATAAATATATTAAAGCATTACAATGTTATTGTTTGTTAGAATATTTCTTTCAATATAAAAACTGTTCACAACACTGTAATGTTGACACCACTGTAATTCATAACTGGTCAAAGAAAATGCATTTTAAAAAAATGTTGTCTTTAACGTTCACGGGAAGATTTCTGGTTTGGGTATGCGAAAAATCTTTCATATAAGTAAAATAATAAAACCCTTATTTCCTAAAATATAAGTGCTCTACAAACTTTGTAAAAAAAAGAAAAGTAAAACTTACAATTTCAGGGAAAAATGTAACCTTACTTTTGAAGAAACATTTTAGCGTGGAACCTAAACAAGAAAAGCAAAAGCATTACTTTCAAACTCAGGCCGTTAGGAAACTCTCAAGGTGGGATCTAGTGTTGTGAGAACAAAAGTAATTTTATTTTATCCTTAGTTCGTCGAACAAGTTCTTCACTTTAGTTCTGAAAGTGAAGGATCGTCAGGAAGGGACAGTTTATCAAATTTCATTCAAAATAGAGAATGTTTACATCGCGGTAAATAGGAAATTAAAATTACTACCAATTGTTGATGGTCGAAACAAAGCTCACATGAGTATTTAAATTGTTTTTAAGTGTGAAATGAGCGCAAGGTTTATATAAATTCTCAAAAATTCAATTTTCTGTTTTGATGAGGCTTGTAATCTATAATATATTAAAAATCTGTGTATAATTGATGTGCGCTTGATATATTGCTTAAGAATGAAATAAGTATTAATGAAATAAGTTTGTTACGTTTATTTTCAATCTTCCATTTGTTATATTCTTTGTTAATCAGTCAATTTTTATATACCAATAATAAAATCATTTAACGTCTATCCCAAAAGGACACCCACACAAAGTTTCGATAAACTTACTCAAGATGTTTTTATGTTAGTACAATATTTGCACAACTTTATAGCCTTCTCAAATGGGTCTAGATGTATTGAAAAAATTGAATCTCGTTATAAAAATTGAACTAAAGGGATATAACCATAAAAAAACCTCAAGTATGCCCTGTTTTCCAGTTGAATTCTTTTAAAAATTTTGTGAATTGAAAAGGCATGGTCGTTCGCATTCTGAATTCTTTCGATGCCGTTCTAAACCGTTTTCAGTTTACACAATTTTTTTTCATGCAATTTTTTTATGCTGATGATAGGAGTCATAAAAGTTTTGCAATGTTACGGTATGTAGACGATAAGGGAATTCCAAGTATTATTTAAAAGAAAGAATTATATGTAAAACGTTCGAGCTTTTAACACATATTTACGGGAGCATTTTGAGTCAGTGAACATAAAATTCGTTTGCTTTAAATTACAATTGCCACTTAATGCTAGTAACACCTGTAAACTATTAACACCAGTGAGTACGTCTGGTGTTAATCAGTTAACATTACACGTTATTGTAAGACACTCAACAATAAATACAAGGATACTTAACTATACCATATCAATACATGTGGGAACAATTCCTTCACATGAAAACTCCTACAATGGTCCCTTAACGGTATGCATAGGTAAAGAGAAGTCATTTAAATATGTTTTATTATTAGAGAAGTATAAGTGCATTTTAAAAATATGGTACAAAAATATATGGTCATACGAACATTATATTTCTACTAATAGCAACACAATACACTACAACTCTGGAACATTAAAATTAAATTATACTTTACGCGTACATAAAGTAGGGCTGAAAAAGAAGAAAATAATTTTACTTCCAGAAGAGAATTTTAATTAAATTTTCTAGATTCCAATTTCAATTTAAGAAATGGAAGAGTGTTAAAATGAGTTTTTCTTTCTCCTATTTTCTTAAGTCACACAAGCACCGAGGCGTAGCCCAATCAATTGCTTGTGGAGTGTTAATTTGTTCTTGAATCGTTACAATTTATTTCTCATTTTGGAGGAAATACATTTATCTTGTACATTTACGCTGACGTACATTGTTGCGCATCGGTAGTTCATTTTTTCTTAAAAATCTTTAATTAAATAAATTAAAGAATTACTTGATAATGGTTCGAGTTCCATAAGAAATGTATCACGGTGTTTCAAATAATTTTTTCCCATCACTTCATTTATTTTATTTTATTATTCTTTTTTTCATTTTACAACTTCATTTTTAGGTTTCCATTAAGTTTAAATTAACATTTTTATCGTTTATACTGAACATTTCTCATTCGAAATTGAGAAACATTTTTATGCAGTCAGTGTTCATAAAATGTAGAGTTATTTCTCTTAGTTTCCCTTGATTAATTTAACTCTAGCGTTCATGCAAAGGAAAAATATAATTGCAAAATGCCCAGCAGCTTATACATTGATATTTTAATTTAGGTATTTTTGTTAGAAGAGACTACCTGATTTTTTTCCACTTGCTTAAGTCCCTAGTACCTCAAAAATTGCAATAATAATAACGTTTACTCCAAGGATATTCTATTCTATAAATTTTATTTGTCATTTGATGAAATCTAATATCTTTCCTTCAAATATTTATTTCTTACTCTCACTTTTGCCATAAGCACAACTCTCTAGGTAAATAAAATCGTTTCCTAAAAATGTATTGATACTACTAATAAACAGAAATTCAGTGATATTAAGGGGACAAGGGACCTTCAGCTTCATTTTTTTAAATTTTCAATGCTTTACACAATATAGCAGAGGAGTATAATTAATTTTATTCTTATTGCATTTAATTCACTTAGAATTCTCAAATAAATATTTCGCGAAATAATAAGACTTTTTTTTCAAAAAAATTTTCAAAAAATGAAATTTTTTCAAAAAAATTTTCAAAAAATGAAATTTTTTCAAAATTGTCTGCGCATTCATTTTTTCTTTCTGATTTCTTCCAAATTTCTCAGGATTGTTAATTGAAGTGTTTGTCATAAAACTGAGTATAGTTCTTTGAAACCTCAAATACTTTTCATATTTATAGACCGTGAAATAAAGTAAAAACATGAAGAACATAAAAAAATAACAGACAGAATTTTAAAAAAAAGTTATTTAAGACCTAAAATCCATTCAAGAAAATAAATCAATGCACACTTATGTTCAAAAACATATGGTAGACTTCTATTAAAAAAATTAAGGTTTTTAAATGATACAGAATGCGCATGGAGCATTTTGAATAATATTAGAATTTTTGAAAAAAAAATTTAAAAACAGGTATTATTCAGCCAAAAATCCTTATTTTGAATTCTATGGTGGTCTGTCTTCAATGCAGTAAAAAAGAATATTAATTATTCTCATTCTATATGTAGTCTTAAAATTTGAGAATTAAAAAAAAATCGAGGTTGAACGTCCCTCGTTCCCTTAACATGCACTCGCAGTTTCTGATCACCATAATGAAAGATTAAAGGGTTGCTACTAGTTTCAGTCTATTAATAGTTCTTCACGACACCGACAAACATTAGGTTGATTGTCTCTCTGTACAATTCACATGAAATGTGCCTTTGGGGATTGTCCACGTTTTATTTTTGTTGTGGATATCGAAGGTCTGAGTGTCCCTATACTGCGTATTTATTTGTATTATAACTTACAAAAAACTTTGAAGTTTTTTGTTAGTTATAATACAGTAATATTGTAAATTTTTGTCGAGTATGTTCAAACATACTCCAGTTGTATAAAAATTGATTGGAAACAATTGAAAGAATGAGATGGTATTTCACTTGTTAGATCATGTGTTTGATTGCTTTCTCGGCTTTAATTTGTTCCTAAAGAAAGTAGAATAATTATGAATGAGTAGGATAAGAGAGATTGTAGGGAAGTAGATATACTGATTTTCCTCAGATTGAGTACTGATCCCTGTGAAACAGAGATATGGAATGGAATTTATGTCATAGGAATATTATCCTGCAATGCCGAAGACGTTGGGTAGGATTTGGGACTCCATCATAGTTTGTTTTGAATGGGAAAATGTATGAAGAGATGCAACAATGTCATTGTAATATATTCTATGCAAATTGTCTAGAATTACTTGAGGCAATATGACAACTGATTTCATCGTTAATTACCTGTTTGTTTACAGCACTACTACCAACTGATGATCTGGCAGCTGCCAGAGAAGAATGCAGAGTAGAGACAACTATAAACACCTCGGAAAATCTTGAAGCTCAAAACTGCAGAGTCTTATACCGTTTGCCAAAATTTTAGCTGTCCTACTTCAATGAGAATACAGTCCCCGGTTAGTAGTAATAATAATCTAAAAGAGTAATCGTGAGACAGATTGAGTTGCGGTAATAATTCCCATAAAAAATACATTTTTATTTTAAAACTGATGGCCAGTTAATGTGGAAAGATTTTTTTCCTTTATTTCGAATGGGTAACTAAAATCCTCAAGGATAAAAGGTTATATATATATATATATATATATATATATAGAGAGAGAGAGAGAGAGAGAGAATATTTTGACTCTCCATTGAAGTGTAAAATATGCACACGAATCTGCAAATAAATATTGAATCACTAAGGTAGTGACTGACTAATAACAAAGCGTTGTAATTGAATGTAAACCAGCAATCGATGATCAGTGCCTGAAAGCGAGCGTTCAGCCAAGATGTTCAAGTATAGCAATCATGCTCCTCCAAATTTCGAATTCCTCCAAACGCGAATTCCTTTCATTGTCACGTTGCAAGTAAGTGCAGGTCACCTTGAGCGGACTACAGTGGAGCAACTTCTGAGCCGAGCATTCAAAATCAGCATTCGTGAAGAAATAAGGGTACACTTGTATTGTAATGCTTATCATAAGCTAAAAATTTCGACGTTATGTTACAACTGAGTCGCCGCCTTTAGAATCGAACGTCGAACAACGTTTGTTTGATCAAAATTTAAGTTGATGACTGTTGCGTCTGACCATTGTATAAAAATTTTGGCAGCAGTATACCAGAATTTACATTACCCAAGCGTTCTTGGGTAATGTAAATCGCAGCATCGTAGCTAAATATAAAAATAAAATATAACATTAAATTAAATAGAAATATATGACGTTCTTCTGCAGTTCGCACTTAAAATACTATGAAAAAAACAATTACATTTGTTCACAAAAAAAATTGAGAAACTGTCTCATGTTTGCAGTGGTTTAATGCCTAAATTCCTTTTGGGATTTAAAAGCTTCACGTGTCTCCAAATATTAAATAAATGTTAACATTAAAAGTTATGACAGTTTTGTTATGAAATGTAAGAAAACAGACGCTTTCTGTTCCTCAATCGCAAAATTTCATTACATCAGTTTTGGTTTGGTTTGGACCTCTACGGTTAATTTTTGCAACACGGGGGATAATTAGACCGGGACCTACTGCTTAAAGCCGATTCTGAACTGCTACAAACATCCATGCCATGAGTGGGATTCGAACCCACAGACTCTGGTACCGTCATCACATCAGAAAAAAACCTTCACCGTTCCACTTAGAAATGGTTTGTTGATATTAGTAACGGCTATTAAGAAATATCATGCACACAAAATGATAAACGAAAGCAATGGTAGTTTAAGCATACACGCAAATAGTACGTGACAAAATACAACCAAAAGTATTCAACAGAAACCACAACATTACGTTTCAAGCCTGTCTGCACCCTTTACAGTGCATATAAATATCTTACGTGTCCAAGCAAGTAATGTCTTTAATCTTAAAAACATATATACTCAAAATACAAATGTTCTTCCAAAAATCTGAAAAATTATGCAGAAAATGAAAACACAACTATGTTTATCGGAAAAAAGGTTTTATTTCCACGATATCATAGTGTTAGGAACTTAAATTCTTTCTAAGATCAATTTCCTTCGAGTCAAGATTACATTAAAGCAAACATGTAAACCAGAAACAATGTAATAACACTGAACAATTTTTAAATTAAAAAGATGACAAAAGATTATTTCAGTTACAAGTTTTCGTCGAAACAGATGAGAATTTAATATCCGATATTTTATAATTAAAAAAAGGTTCATACAATGGATATTGTGCAGTATTTAATACGAAGCCACCCTTGAATAGTTAAAATAATACCAATATTTACAGCGTATTGATAAAAAAGATTTTTTAATTAAAACTTTCATTTCATTCTAAAGTTTCGTATTAAGAATGCTGCATAGCAATTGAAAGGAAAATTTTCGCCAACAGCTGTCTTGCAATAGGGGGAAAATTTTAGAATTTTTTTTTCTTCAAATCCTATTATCTTCAGGCCCTTATTTTGGGGTATTCCATGAATTAAACAATAACGTATCTTTACATCTATTATATAATATTATTTTGAGCAAGAGTTTCATGATCCAATGAAAAAAAAGTATCCAACTATTAGTGTAAAATAATAGTATTAATATAAATTTTTATGCAACAATGCAGCGGGTATGATATAAGATAAATTACGTGTTCTTTGTTATTTGCCTTATAAAATTATTTTACGTTAAGAATAGAATTGACTTGATATATTTATTTTCATTTACATTATATTATTTGATTTTAATAATTTGCTTTAAAATAAAAGTACGTTTGAGCGTATAGATAGGAACATGGACGACGTACAGATAATCTTTAATTTTTCCTTCACATTATGAGTATGGTATTTAATTTTTTTTAAGAAATCAGCATCAGTGTCAATCCATCTTTTGTCAAAGTTATTCGTGTTAAAGTACGTCTATCCGTCTAAACCCTTCAGATGATGTCAAAAGTTTATTCATGGGTTACGAATTACCAACGTACTAAAAAAAAACTCTAACATTTTTCGAAGAACGGATCTGTTACGGTCGAATATTTTTGTTTCCAAAGAGAGGAGATCTGAATTTTTTATTAATTAATGGCACGTCAGAAGTATTTAAAGTGAAATATTTTATATAAATTATAAATATCAAAGTAATTTTAAGCATGTTATGATGTATTTTGCGAAATCGTAAATTCAGTTATAAAACAAGTGTAACGTTAGAAATTTTAATTCCACGTTGGACTGTCGATTCATTTTTGGAATTATTGGATTCAAATATAGGCTATGCACACTTAGTCGTAAATTTTCATGTCCGGATTCGAATATACAGAATTTACTGACATTGAAAATTGGAAACAATTATACATATATATACTACACCGTATTTGTGAGCTTAATATTGCTGATTGTGTTTTGCGCCAAATGGGCCAAATCATTTGCGTTCGTCAAGGGAAAAAAGTTATGAACTCTTTACATTTGACGAACTGCAGTGCACTTTCTTTTATGACTTTTACACTTGACAACTTTTATAGGGCCGCCAGAGGATGATTGATGTTGCCACTTCCTGACGTAGGAATATATATATATATATATATATATATATATATAATGCCCATCAGCTCTGGGCAATCGTCGTGTAAACGTGTCGAAGAACTCTCCATATATTTTTAGAACTCTCTTTATTCTGGACACACAATGACATTATGAAGTAGAGTACAACACACATAAAAGTACAATTCTGGGATAGCCGGAGTATTTAGCTAAATTACATCTTGATGGTCAGAGAAAGGCCGTGGCATGGAGACAGAGCACACAAGACAAAAGAATGCGGTCATGACATAAAGTATGGGCGGGGCAACATCATTATACGAGGACAGTCAAGGAAGAAAAAGCTGAGAAGAAACTCTACTTACACTTTCACGGAGGATTCAGGACCCTGTACACTAGGGGGCCAAAAATTTCTAATTGGTTATCGGTGACCATCTGACCTCGTGCGTTAGAAGTCATATGATCTCCTGGAAGATTCGATAACGGTTGAATCATCATGTTTTCAAAACAAGTTACTGTTTAGCACGTGCATTAATTTATCTGGTTAATTCGTGTATCCTTAGGTCATAATTTGAAATAGGGGACTATACTTTATTGAAGCGTTAACCGAAAAATTTAGAATATGCGTTAAATAATGAAAGTGGAACGTTATTATTTCATATATATATATATATATATATATATATATATATATATATATATATATATATATATATTACATTATTTCAAATTTATGGACATTGCACAGCAACGTCTAAAATTTAACTTGTGCCGTTCAAATTTTTCAAGAAAACAGCAGCGAAACGTTGTAAGTTATTTACATTCCAATTTGTGACGGGTGGTCTGAAAAAAAGTTTGGACTACTTCCAAAGTAATTATAGACGTACACGCTACTTGAAACGCCTTAATTGACAGCTACATGGTCTAGGTATTTTCTTATAGACACGTTCATTTTAAAACAGGCATTTATATGAAAAGGATCAAATTAAAATATGTCTTAACTTATTAAATTGGTGTCATTTTCGTGCAATGAAACGTATTAGACGCTTTCATATAATTAATTAGAAATTTCCAATTTTCGCTCTAAAACATTTTGCTCGGAGGTTTCGCCCTGCTTAAAACTCAACTACATTCTTGTTATCTTATTCGGTACGTTAGTTGAAGTTCTGAGCTGGATTAAATAATTCCTTGCAAATTGAACATGAATGGATTTCCACGGGTTTGAAACATTTGATGCAAATAACAGTGAAGTTTATTTTAGCGACACTACATCCTGTTTAGACACTTAAAAATTAATTTAATATGGCTTTCTTTATAATTAAAGTAAGGATCATTATAAGACAAATTTCATCACATTAATATATTAAAATATTTTACGTGTTAAACGACACGTATTGTAAACTTGATTTCATGAGACTTTAAGGTAGCCGACTAATCACGGAGCGGGATTTTTTTTTCAAAAACTTCACTTCGCAAAAAATTGACCATAGCTATACAATTTTTTCTAAAATCAAGGAGATGGGGTCGTAATTTTTACAAATTTAAATATAAACGGCTCTTGATCTTCAAAAAATAAATGCATATAACATTGAATTATTTTTAACATATATCCTTAGGACATATTTGTGTATAATGATATAAAACCTAATTTTTATTTTTAAAACGAAATAAAAATACAGATTTTATGCAATTTCATATAAAATTTCAGCAATTATTCAAGAGATTTTTTAAAAATAAATACAGTTGTAAATCAACAAAGAACATACCTAGGACTAAATCTGTCATTACATTCTTAATATCAAGAAAAACATACCTGGAAAATTTCAGACATATTATGATTATGAATTGAGTTATCACAAAATTCGTCTACATATTTGCTGAATATTAAGTTCTTCAGAAAACCCAATTAAAGTTTCCACTTGTGTTTAAATTGACTGTTCCTTCTCTTCTTTAAATCGCTCTAATTTCATTTCTCATGATGGAACAGAAAAAAATAAAACTAGATTGAAAAACAGAAATTTACATTTTTTTAGGGGACAGTGGATATTAATTTGTTTTTAATTTTATCATAGAGATACGAAATTTTGTATACATAAACATTTCACTATAAATGCATAGAATACCTTAAAAATCATTCCTAATATTATAATTTAAAGATTTTAAAAATTTCAAATTTATAAACAAAATTTTAAATACTCCTTGCAACTTAATTTTTCAGATATTTCCTCGATTTTTCATTTTAAGCACTTGAAACTGTATTACAAACAAGTCTGTGTATCAATTATTTAATCCCTTGAATACCTAATTTCTGAGAGAATTTTTTTCTGAATTCTATCCCTATTTTCATCAACATTTTGCATCTTAATAAGTTATAAATGAAATTTAATTAACTTAATGAAGTCGAATTGTAAAATATCTATCTTTGAAACAGTACCAGGATTTTCCTTATCAATTTCAGGAATTTGGAACAAAAATTAAGTCTCATAGAGCATTTAAAAAACCTAAAAACCGTAAAAAGTCTGTTTGAAAAAAAATAGATTTAAAGTATATTACTACACTAGTCTTTATTACTTACCTGTAGAAGCTTCATAAATGGTTTTTTGCTTGAAAAAACTATTTTTATACTATTTTACTGCAGATATATATATATATATATATATATATATATATATATATATATATATATATATATATATATATATATATATATTTATATTTACAATAACACAATCCATATTACAATTAAAAATATTTTCTCAAATAAAGGTCCACGGTCCGCTTAAGAGGGAGAAATAAATAAAATTTCAGAATTTTCCTCAAAATCGACGTTTAAAACGCAATCAGATACATAATAAAACTTGCAGGAAATTCCGTGTACTTTACAGGCCAGAATTTATGAAATCTTAGTGTGTGTTTTTTTCCCAAAAATGATGTAGGAGTGGAATACATCCAAGACTGTACGAGACTTATGCAAAGAAATCGATTTCAGTCCCATAAAACTTTCCAGACTTTCTGAAATGTAATCTCCGAAACTGTAAGAAGTTTTATATTATTGGATACGTTCTTTTGAAATTCCAAAATTTATGCATCGACGTTTCATATAAATCTTTCTGGAACAACCTCTTACTAATCAGAATGGAGGCAACATGTGTATGAGCCGGACTTTAGAGGCGTTCGACTAGATGCCTCAAATAAACTCGTAAATTAAATTTCCAAAACCTCGTAAAAGATTTTTACAGGTGAAATGTTTTCTGAGACGTATACTTTATGGGGACATAATATCACACAGTAAATCGTTTATTATATTCGGAAGAATTAGAGAGTACAATAACTAAATTTAATGTCATTCTCGGCAAAGAACAGGGCCGCCCAGAGGGGGGGGGGGGGCAACTGGAGCACTTTGCCCCAGGCCCCAACTGCCGAAGGGCCCCCCCAAAATTTTTTTTTAAATATTTATTAGATTTCCTCCGAAAGAAAATTCTGAAACTTGTACCGTACTTCAAAATTCAATATAATATCCTGAAAAGGAGATTATATTGAGAAAAGGAGAAAAGGAGATTATATTGAATCTCCTTTTCAGGAGATTATATTGATTTCAGGAGAATATACTGAAAAAAGGGCCCCCCCCCCAAATAAAAAAATAAATAAATAAATAAAAATTATTCGATTAATCAGATTTCTTGGGGCCCCCAACAGAAGTAAAGTCTCTGGGCCCCATAAAGTCTCTGGGCGGCCCTGGCAAAGAATGCCTTATTTTTCATGTTTTCACAAGCATGTTTAGTTTTAAAACTTTATGAAACTTCCTGATATTTTTGAGAAAAATTTTAAATTAATGGAAATATTCTTTTGGACTTACACATGCCATGTAGATTGGACAGGCATGGTTGCATAAATTGTTTTGAAGAAACGGACTGTGTATTTTCCGCTGTATATTTTTTCCACAGTGCAAATACCGTGTTGTATTTTTTTCCGCTGATCCTTAAATACTAAAATATCCTTTTCTAAATTAGAATATGATTCAATATGGGTATTTAATTTCATCTTCAATGGGCTATTTTTCTATGTTTGTAACATTAAACAAAATTTTAAAATGACATACAATTTTGAAAGTTACATAGCCCATGATTCAAAAAGCAGACGCAACGAAAATGTCAGAGATTTGGTAGCTTGAATTTGTTTGTAGAAATGAACTGTGAATTTCCCCCTGCATATTTTTCCACAGTGTTAATAACGTGTTGTATTTTTTCCACTGATCCTTAAATAGTTACATGTCATTTCTCTAAATTTAAATAGGATTCAATATGGGTATTTAATTTCATATTCAGCAGGTTCGTTTTTTATGTTTGTTACAATACACAAAATTTTAAACGACATATAATTTTGAAAACTACCTAGCCCATGATTCAAAAAGCAAATAAATAGACACAACTTATCAAAAAAGTGTACAAAAAAGACTCACATTATTTAAGACACATATTCAACTTTTATCAATACTGAAAAATAATATTTTAGGATTTTTTACAATGTAATATTTTTGAGAAATCCTCACTTGAAAGTATTTAAAAATCTAAAAAAGTACTTGAGAACTGTAAAAGAAGATTAAATTTATTAAAGGCATGCATTTTTATTTCTTTAATTAAGCAATTCGATTTTTTCTCCATTTTATGCACTACCAAAAAAAAAGAAAAAATTGCAGTGGTACCTCGACTTACGAGTGTCTCGACTTACGAGTTTTTCGAGATACGAGCATTCTCTCGGTAGATTTTTTGCTTCGAGTTACGAGCTAAAATTCGGGTTACGAGCAAGCTTCAGATATCCCACCGCTAGTTTGAGCAGCGAATGCCATGTTATGTGCTCATCATACGAGAACACGAGAATCATTTAATATTTACAACCTTTATGTACAATTATTATACAATTGTATAACATTATTCTGAGACTACTATCCGGTCTTAAACCGAGAGATTGGATTCTGAGAAAACGTTCTTCGGATTCTCAGAAAGAAGAATCTGGACGTTACAAGCACACTGAACAATGCAACAATCACCCAGCTTCCGTGTCTCACTCGTTCACTTTAAGAGAGTAGCTGGTAATAAAAGCGAAAGTCAGGAAAGCGGGGCGAAAAGATCAAAAATCAACGAATAAGATTTAATTTTTCAGTTCAACCTTTCTCCTCCTCTTCCATCAGCATCTTCAAGTCTGATCTGCAAGGTAAATGTTCGACATTGCACTTAAGAAAACAAATTTATTGCAGTACATTCTATTATATTGCGTTTTTATACAATGTTCATCGTTCATAAGCGAGTTTTTCTTATTTGAAAACATGTAACAAGAAAAATCGCGATGTTTTGGGGGAGCCCGGAACGAATTAATGGCATTTCCATTCATATCAATGGAGAAAATTGATTCGAGATACGAGTATTTCGAGTTACGAGCTAAGTCATGGAACGAATTAAACTCGTAAGTAGAGGTACCACTGTATTTCAATTCTTACATTTTGTGTAGTCCTCCCACATCTTTAAGTCGTGTTTCTGGCATTATATAAAAAATGTCTATAATCATCTCTCTTTTATTTTGGGAGTGTTTGGGGGAGGAGGAGCTTAGGGCTGTCATCTGTGCCCCCTAAAATCTTCCCCCTTTGAAATCTCTGGTGAAATAATTGGGGATGGGCAAGAAATATGAAATAACATATAATAACATACCATAAATGTTACAGAACTCACCCCTGCTTGATGAATAGGCAATGCTCTCTTAACAGTATTGTGCCTTAATCCAAAAGTTACTTTTAAAGATTAAATATGGCATTTACTTGATTTATAAGAGGTTTCGTATACAATCTAAAACCATTTAGTTACTTTGTGATATGAATCCTATGCAATTTTTGCTGGAATGTCAGCTATATTAGAAATATCATCAACATTTTGTTCTAATATAATTTAAATGTGCTAATTTCTCTCTTAAAAAACATTCGTCTGATTACCAGCTTTAATGAAACATTATATTATCTTTAAAAAATGAGGAACAATCTTTTATAGATGTGTCATACTAGGCAATAAAAATTGAAATAAGGTGGAATACGTGGGATTTCGTTTACAGTCGAAAACCACCTAGTCACTTTGTAATACGAATTTTATGCAATTTTTGCTGGAATGTCAACTATATTTGAAATATCATCAACATTTTGTTCTAATACAATTTAAATGTGCTAATTTCTCTCTTAAAAAACATTCGTCTGATTACCAGCTTTAATGAAACATTATATTATCTTTAAAAAATGAGGAACAATCTTTTATAGATGTGTCATACTAGGCAATAAAAATTGAAATAAGGTGGAATACGTGGGATTTCGTTTACAGTCGCAAACCACCTAGTCACTTTGTAATACGAATTTTATGCAATTTTTGCTGGAATGTCAACTATATTTGAAATATCATCAACATTTTGTTCTAATACAATTTAAATGTGCTAATTTCTCTCTTAAAAAACATTCGTCTGATTACCAGCTTTAATGAAACATTATATTATCTTTAAAAAATGAGGAACAATCTTTTATAGATGTGTCATACTAGGCAATGAAAATTGAAATAAGGTGGAATACGTGGGATTTCGTTTACAGTCGAAAACCACCTAGTCACTTTGTAATACGAATTTTATGCAATTTTTGCTGGAATGTCAACTATATTTGAAATATCATCAACATTTTGTTCTAATACAATTTAAATGTACTAAATTCTCTCTTAAAAAACATTCGTCTGATTACCAGCTTTAATGAAACATTATATTATCTTTAAAAAATGAGGAACAATCTTTTATAGATGTGTCATACTAGGCAATGAAAATTGAAATAAGGTGGAATACGTGGGATTTCGTTTACAGTCGAAAACCAACTAGTCACTTTGTAATACGAATTTTATGCAATTTTTGCTGGAATGTCAACTATATTTGAAATATCATCAACATTTTGTTCTAATACAATTTAAATGTACTAATTTCTCTCTTAAAAAACATTCGTCTGATTACCAGCTTTAATGAAACATTATATTATCTTTAAAAAATGAGGAACAATCTTTTATAGATGTGTTATACTAGGCAATGAAAATTGAAATAGGGTGGAATACGTGGGATTTCGTTTACAGTCGAAAACCACCTAGTCACTTTGTAATACGAATTTTATGCAATTTTTGCTGGAATGTCAACTATATTTGAAATATAATCAACATTTTGTTCTAATACAATTTAAATGTACTAATTTCTCTCTTAAAAAACATTCGTCTGATTACCAGCTTTAATGAAACATTATATTATCTTTAAAAAATGAGGAACAATCTTTTATAGATGTGTTATACTAGGCAATGAAAATTGAAATAGGGTGGAATACGTGGGATTTCGTTTACAGTCGAAAACCACCTAGTCACTTTGTAATACGAATTTTATGCAATTTTTGCTGGAATGTCAACTATATTTGAAATATCATCAACATTTTGTTCTAATACAATTTAAATGTACTAATTTCTCTCTTAAAAAACATTCGTCTGATTACCAGCTTTAATGAAACATTATATTATCTTTAAAAAATGAGGAACAATCTTTTATAGATGTGTTATACTAGGCAATGAAAATTGAAATAGGGTGGAATACGTGGGATTTCGTTTACAGTCGAAAACCACCTAGTCACTTTGTAATACGAATTTTATGCAATTTTTGCTGGAATGTCAACTATATTTGAAATATCATCAACATTTTGTTCTAATACAATTTAAATGTGCTAATTTCTCTCTTATAAAACATTCGTCTGATTACCAGCTTTAATGAAACATTATATTATATTTAAAAAATGAGTAACAATCTTTTATAGATGTGTCATACTAGGCAATGAAAATTGAAATAAGGTGGAATACGTGGGATTTCGTTTACAGTCGAAAACCAACTAGTCACTTTGTAATACGAATTTTATGCAATTTTTGCAGGAATATCAACTATATTTGAATTATCATCAACATTTTGTTCTAATATAATTTAAATGTGCTAATTTCTCTCTTATAAAACATTCGTCTGATTACCAGCTTTAATGAAACATTATATTATCTTTAAAAAATGAGGAACAATCTTTTATAGATGTGTCATACTAGGCAATGAAAATTGAAATAAGGTGGAATACGTGGGATTTCGTTTACATCCGAAAACCACCTAGTCACTTTGTAATACGAATTTTATGCAATTTTTGCTGGAATGTCAACTATATTTGAAATATCATCAACATTTTATTCTAATACAATTTAAATGTGCTAATTTCTCTCTTAAAAAACATTCGTCTGATTACCAGCTTTAATGAAACATTATATTATCTTTAAAAAATGAGGAACAATGTTTTATAGATGTGTCATACTAGACAGTGAAAATTGAAATAAGGGGGAATACATGGTAAACTTTATATACAATCTCTTTACATTTAATATGTATGCAAATATTTAATCTGAACTGTAGTAGACTACAAATGAAAGAAGCAAATAAGCATTAGGAAGATTTTTCGCTTGAATGGAAATGACAGAAATATTATACTAAAACTGTTTTCCAGTTTTATATGCCTTTTACAATTCAGGTAAAATACCCTTTTATTAAATAGCCTCAGAAAAATATATTTACTTTCCTGAATGAAATCATTGTATTATGTCATAACGAGAAAGCATGTATCCCTGTTTATGACTAAAAGCATTCGTTATCTGATATGCAGAAACTTTCTCTCGTGAATCGTCGTATTTGGAAAGAATGCCGAATCATATGTGTCCAAAACAAATGAATTCGTAAAGATTTATATTATAAGTGAGAAAATTAGGTAGTACACAAGATTTCAATTAGTTTTATGGTTTCTAGGGGTGTTCCGAATCTTACGCTGAAACAATGAAGAAACTGAGAAAGTGTTCCAGAAATACTAAACATTTGGATATCCATTACATTCTAAACCGAGAAACTGATGGTTCCGGAATTACAAATGAGTTTTGCTAATACTAATATCTAATACCAATTTACCTGCATGTCAGCTGCATTAAATATTTTGGTATGTACAGTAAGTAAGTGGATTGGACTATTGTAATAAGAATTTCTGCTTTATTTTTCGATTTTATTGCGCCTGATGTTTTAGCCGAACTACCATTTATCATATCGCCATGTATTAATTATTCAAAGTATAATTTAAGGAACTTGTACATTTCTGAAATTATTATAACGATTCTAGTTCTTAATTAAAGCTAAATCTCTTTAATTAAATGTGATCGTTCCATTAAAGAATATAATGTCAATATAAAGGGATTTAGCTACAGAGAATCACTGCAGAGTTTTACTAATAAGCAAATTTCAGAATTTAAGTGTATGTCATTGTTTTACTTAGGAACACCATTTTAATGAAATTTATCTACATAGGGGTTAACCCATCATATTAAAAAGATACAAAACGTTGACAAATTAATAAGAAGGAAAGGTAAAAATGATAGTTATTTTTATATGGATTAAAAACAACTTAACATCCGTGGTGCAAAACACATCAGTTATGCAATTAAATTAATTAATTAGTAAGAAATTGTTTATAATTAACTTAACAGTCCGAGAAAATTCATCAATATAAATAACAAATATTGCTTATAATATTTAACCGACTTCAATAATTACGTACATTTTTTTAACACGTAAGAACTTCAATGAAGAATAATAAAAAATGAAGTGCACAAAAGGTTTAAAAAATTGGGAAGGTGGAAGATCTTAATTACAATCTTGGTAAGTTGTAGTGATTTTCTTTCTATATAAATTCTAAACCACCAAAGAAAAAAAATATATACAGGTTTCTTATAGGAGGCCTTTTTTTGAAAATTTTTACATACACATAGCTGTTAAATTGTAACATTTAATGAATTACCAAACTTCGTTCCAGTTGTTGTTGTTGCTTTTACTTACCCTCAGGTGTCTGACAAGATCCATAAGGCCGTTGACCCTCAGAAAGTCGAGCACAAGAAGGGTTCAGAATAAATGTCTTTCCTAGATAAACCAAAACAATTTAAAATGTGCTCGGCAAAGGCCTGGTGAATTTGACACTTGGTGCAGGTGGAGAAGATCTTCCCGCCATCAGAGAACGAGAGGCTCTTAATGTGACCACTGGCAAGTCGTGTGAGCGCAGTCCGGGAACCTCCGTCGCATAGAAGTGTTAAAACCCTTTCAGGGGCACCGTTCGCACAGTGCGAACGCCTAAATATAGTCTTGTTTTTACTTTCATTCAATGTATTTCAGTTAGATGAACAGAAAATGACTAATGCTGCCATCTGTTGTGAGTATAAAGAAGAAAAAACATTTTGCAACCTTTAATTGGAAATTTTTTTTAGGTTGAAAAAATTTTTTTAGGTTGATAAAATCGGGAAAAAATCTGCACCGTGTATACAGTGAAAGTTCTTGCCCCTGAAAGGGTTAAAAACCAAATCCGACCTATTACCTAAGTAAATAAACAGGAAATCCTACGCAAATAAAACACAAATAACAGTAAGGTGCAATTTCGCATACGGCCGTTTTGAAGCTGCAAAGGAGCTTCTTCATCAGTTCAAAGAATTTAGTGGCAGCTCAAAAAGCCGAAAACTAAGCGACCAGACACCTGCGCAAGCACTATCAAGTGCTTGCGCATGTGTCTGGTTGCTTAGTTTTCGGCTTTTTGAGATCTTTGCAGCTTCGAAACGGCCGTATGCAAAATTGCACCGTACTGCTATTTGTGCTTTATTTACGTTGGATTTCCTGTTTATTCCTCGAGCACAAAGGTTTTGTCTTTTATTTATTACCTAAGTACCAATGATGGGTGGGAGGCTCCTCCCACTTCACTATATTTTGTGATTTTGTCATGGCATATAATTCCAGGAAGGTAAGGGTGGAAGAGGAATAGTGCAAGTTCTATTTAAAAGCTAATAACTCTGAGTATATAAAAATTTATAGACGGATTAATTCTCATGCAAATGTCACTCGAAATAGGAGTTCTGCAAAACATTTCGTAGAAGAGGACATCATCAAATTAGATCTTATTATATGAAAACTATGCAATACAAATTAACAGTAAATTTGGACACTGTTTTATCACTGATAGCGTTAAATAATCTGCTAACCAAACCAGTCCTGTAGCATGTATCACTGTAACTTTAAAGGCCATAATGTACTATTTTGTCTCATCCTAATTACATGTTGTCTTGTATTCCCGTGTCCTTTATATATTTTTCGATTTGTTTATTCTGTATTTCTTGCTCTTCTCTACTTCTTCTGTTGGTAATTCCACCATTCATAAATTTGTCGTGGAATTTCAACACTTCGAGGTCTATATTTGCCTGTCTTGGTCTACAATGTAGATGTTGATTTGCCCTGCTCAAGAAGAAGAATCTTGAATTTTCTTTAGAAAAGGAAATTGATCCTATATTATTATTAATTTTAGTGTATTTAATTAGGTTTGCCTATTGTATTATTTGTTTCACCGCGTTTGGTGTAAAAAGTCTAATTGTAGAAGTATTTACTACAAAAACAATAGTTAAGTGCTCATTTATATAAAAATGTCTTCAATACTAAAAAGAGACACACGGGTTATTATTTCCTCAAAAAAATATAATAGGGTGACAACTATTGCAAAATTATTTAAGGGGGTCCAGGACACATTTTGAAAAAAAATTTATTTATTGAGTTAAAATTTTGTACTTTTTTCTGATGGTTAACCATATAATTTGTAAACAAAATCACACCATAAAAATTCTCAAAAAGTTTTTAAAAAATTTTAAAATTTTAAATTTTTAATAAAAGTGGAGTAATTTAAAATCGTTATAACTCGAAATATTATTTGTCGAATTTAAAATTTTTTTCATTTAATTAAGCAGAAATATATAAATTTTAATTTTGATTCACCATTTTTTTAAATATTAATTTTTAAAAAAATTAAAAATTTTTAGATTAAAAATTACGAAAAAAATTATGTAACTTATTCTTAAAAAAAGCCTATTTTCCAAAGCAAATCTTTTTTTAAAATTTGCTGAATCAAAATTAAAGCAAAATAGTTGAAAAAGACATGTTACGAGTTTCAATCATTTATCTTTAACGGTTCTTGACTTATAACAATTTAAAGACGAGAAATGGGGAAAAAACCCATCATGCAGAAAAACACCACTTACAGGTTTAAATAACTATTGGCTACTATTAAAAAGTTGAAAAAATAATAATAATTTCTCTTGTTCTAATTAAGATAGAAACATGATTTAAACGTTATTTTTAGAGCAAAAGAACACAAAAATTTTTAATGCAATAAAAATTTTTTCGAAAATTCGAACAATTTTGTGCCCTGGACCCCTTAAAAACTATTTATCCGGCCAAAAAACATTACGTGGGATAGTATTCCATAGACAATTCACAAAAGGATTGACAAATGCATAAATTAAGGAGTTAATATAAATTTATTAAGGAGCTACCATAAAGACTATTGCCCCAAATATTCCTCTGCCTATTAATTATTTTGGGACTAGTCCCTCCCCCAACTTCAATTTATTATTGTGGATATTAAGTAATTTTTGTTCCTCTTATGTGCTTTCCATTTTCTCGTTACCATTCCCAATTCCTCGCTAGTTATACCTTTGATACTAATAAATCTTGAATAGTGCAAAATATATTTCAGTGAAAGAATTCTTCGAAAAGTAAATATTTTGACTGATACATGATACAATGGAAGAAAAATAAATTTAATAATATATTGACATTGATGGAAGCGTTTCTATGAACCAGGAAAAAGTCATGGACAAAGAAATAATAATAAAAAAATCTGTTATCTATGAACAAGACGAAAATTTAAACAAACAAAACGCTTTTTCTAATACTTTGTGATTTTTTGTCTTTCCTTTTTTTGAAACAAAAAAAAAGTAATATCTCTTACTTCAAATTCTGTGAATGCTTGCCCTCTAGCAATACTCCCCTTTATTGAATTTAAAGTAAATCACGTGGTAATAACGCAACAGTGCATTCAAAATACATTTATCGTTTCGCAGCTGCATTTCCTGACATATTTACATTTCATTTGACTGCTGCATTCTTTTCGGTGGTTTTGTTTCGAGACTAAAATATCGATAGCATATTTAATTAAGATTCCATTTTAGAAATAAAATTGCGATTAAAGTTTTTTTTTCTTTTTTTCTTAATTAAATCTATATTTTATTATGCAATCGGGTTTTCCGATTGAGAAAAGACATGAGATCCTTACTCACGTCTTTCATTTTTAATAATGAAAGATATGACAAGTACGACGAGTTTCGAGAATTTCTCGGAATGGAAAATAATTTATAAAATATACCTTAATCTACGTATATATATATATAACAGATCCGTTACTGACTGACTGACTGATAGATAACGCACAGACCAAACCGCTAGACCAAAAGGGGTGCAGTTTTGCATGGTAATTTGTCTTATAGTGTAGGGGTGCACTAAGAAAGAATTTTTTTTTAAATCTCCTTAGATTTTTCAAAATAAAATTTTTAAGCTGTTTTTGTAACATTCTTGAAACTTTTCATTTAAAATAATAATTTTAGGGTTATAAAATTTATATCACGAGAAAGATCACAAAAATTCCTTTAAACTGAAATCTTTTTCGAATCTTTACCTCCATTTTCTGATATTTGGTGAATTTTTAAAGTTTAATTTTTAGAACTTAATTTACTAAATGCTGATCACGTGGTTTCTTTTCTTTTTGTGATATTTTAAATAAATTTTGCTCCACGTGCAAAACAACGAAATAAATTGACAAAAAATATTAAAGTACGGTAAAAGATAAAATTTAACCACTAGACTAATTGAGATGGAAGCTTTTTAAGAATTTATTTAAAAATTAGTATGTTTTATGGATATTAAACATACGTACAAATTAATTGCAGACTTTGACCGTTGTATTTTATTTGAATATTTTCTTCTACATTATTTTGTGTATAAGAATATCCGTTACGATATTTTTATAAATATTTTTTTAGGTAATAGTTGCATACATTGGCCATCGTATTTATTATAATTTTTTTTCTGCATAAATTGGATACATTTACCGTTGTATTTAATTTGAATGTATTCCGTAGCGAAGCATGGGTATTCAGCTAGTAACGTATATCTATGAGGAGTAAGTAGTAATGTACGATAGAAGTTATGTGTGTTTTTATAGGTGTAATAAAATGCAATTTTTAGATATAAAATACTTCATCTTTTAAAATTGCATGTTATGCGCAACATAAATATTTCATGAAATTTGAAATTGATGCTTGCACACTTGCGCATCTACGTCGCTTTTATATATGGTCATTTTGTGATATTTTCCACGAGATGGAAAATGAGTCAAGCAATTTATTTTTAATCTTTTATTAAATCTATCGTACAAATAAAATTCTATTGTCTCCAGTTAAATAAATTATTACATTTGGACAAGGTGATCTTACGGACTGCTTCCGAATACCTTTCAAAACCCGAGCGCTTACACACTAATTCAGATTTCCTCGGAATATCTTTCAAAAACCGTGAGATTAAATTCTTATTCGGATTTTCTCCGAATCTCTTTCAAAGCCGAGGGATTACACTCTCAATTGAAATGTCACAGAATATCTTTTAAAACCAAGCGATTATACTCTTAATTCGGATTGCCTGATAATATTTAAAAACTGAAATGAGAGATTGATATTTCATTTCATTTGCCTACGTATACTTTTTAAAGATATGTCCATACTGGAATTGATTTCTGAAAAACCCCGGAGAGCGGGCTTTTGCCCAAAGGTTCATTTTCCGCCTAAATACTCTGAGGATCTGTTCTACTCTTCTCACTACCAAGTTTGATCTCCATTAGCGGTCTAGGGCAGTGGTTCCCAAAGTGTGTGCCGCGGCACCCTGAGTTTGTGCCGCGAAGTGTCCATGATCTCCAATCTAATCTATTGCTAAGGACTATCCCAATGTAACTCCAAAAGACCTACTACTCCAAAATATCTCTGTATTGTAGAAGAATATGGTCTGTAATGGAGAAAAGCTTTCACATAGCATGCTGACAGTTTTCGCAGAGCACCTATCACAACGAACTGACTGGTTTGCAAAGTACTTCGCAGAAAACCAAACCGAGAAGTTTTCATGGATCCAAGATCCATTCCATGTTGAAGCTCCAAAAGAATTCACTTCCCAAGAGGAAGAAAATCTAACTGAGCTATCGAGGGACAAAAGCCTGAAAGCGAAATTCGCTTATTGGGGTTTGACGGAGTTAGCCCCAACTAAGTTTGACGGAGTTAAGCTATAAGGGTTCTCATTCCCTTTGCAATTTCATATCTGTGCGAAGTTGGGTTTTCAGTAGTTGCAGTTATAAAGAGCAAATATCGTTCGAAAATTAATGTCAAAAAAGAAATGAGAATATCAAACTTTATTCCGCGATTCAAAAAAATTGTTCAGTGAGCACCAGGCTCACCCTTCACACTCAAACTAATCACACTTATACCAAGAGCATTTGGAAGGTAATTTTATCATTAATTTTATTAATATGTTTTTTCTATTAATTATAATTAAAGTACTTGCGGGATTTCTAAACACAAGTCGTATTAATTTATTAATGTTCTTACCACTTCTCTAATTCTTCTTCACAGTCGTACAAATATGAAATATATATATTATGCATAATATATATATAATAATAATATACCACAAATAGATATTATATGATGAAGGTGCCGTGAAAAAAATCTAGGGGTGCCACGATTTGGATACGTTTGAGAACCCCTGGTCTAGGGCAAAGTATAACTATGCAGAAAGGTCGCAAGCCACCAGTTTCTAAGTACCGGTTCCAGAGGATGTAGTGACTTTAAAGCCTCTTTCACTCAAAATATTTATGAAATAAAAATATTATCTACGTCCAGAAGGTCGTTCGTACTTTATGGAAACGGTTGAGTAAATTTTTTTGGCGTTTGCATTTTGAGACAAATATATGGCAACTTCAGAATAATCGTCTGTTATTGTTTTGCTTTGATTGTAATGTAAAATAAAATATTTATTTTGAAAAGGGTTCCTAAAATTGATAGATAACTCGAAGGTTACGTAACTGCACTTTCTGGGGAGAAATATTCATGTCAACAAATTATAAATCGGTGTAAAAATTTCGGTTATGACATTTCAAAAATAGGTATTTATAATATATTAAATTTGAAAGGGAAAAACATCTAACTGAAAGTGAAAATGAAAATATGACCACTAAACCACATCCTAAGATTTTTCGAACGCAGGTAAATATATCAAGAAAGTGAAGTCTCTGATCCTAAAAGAAGATAGTCTGACTCAAAGATCCATTACATTGAAACTACGAATGTCTTCTGGCACTGTAAGTAAAATCATTCATAAACATTTGAAGTTAAAAAAGATGTTTAAACCTAAAGTTCATGTGCTTTTTCCAAAGCATATTGCTGAAAGAAAAACAAATTGTAGAATAATATATGAAAAACACCTAGCTGCTGAAAAATGAAAATTTGAGGTAACACTCGATGGGCCATGGGTGCATTTAAGTGTCTGTAGTAAAAAATATCAATTTTCTATTGCTCAACTGACTGGAATGACCGTACGAAATGGCTACGTCAGTGTACAGAAAAGTTCTCAAAGGAGTTCATGATAGTAGCAGAATTTTGCTACAACGACAAATTAAAAATAAAAAAAAGTCTCAAGTAAAGCCAATATTAATTCACTCTACTATCATCAGAATATTTTGGAAGAAATTTTCAAAGAAGAAATTCCAGCCTTATATGCTAAGGACATTGATAAAGTTAAGCTTCTTGTGTACAAAGCTTCTAGTCACACGTCTAAATCAACTGCCGCTTATTTAGCAAAGAAATAATCAGCAACAGGAATAAAATGTATCCCATTTAATGAAATACCTGAAAATTACCTGACTCTTCTCCAATGACTTTTACGATTTCGGTTTTTTAATACGAGCCTTAGGAAAACGGCATCTCAGAACACTGAACGGACTTTGGAAAACGGTCCAAGAGGAATGAGGTAAAACTGACATGAGAGTACTAAGCAAAAATTTACTTTCATGGAAAATTCGAGCCAGAGCTATTGTCAAGAACCATGGCTATCAGATAGAAGAGAATCGTCGCATAAAATACGACATTTATACATAAAACTTAACTATCAAAATCGTTTCTTTAAAGTGCGAACGACGTTCTGTAATCATTAATTTTACGCATAAATTAGGATTGCCTATTGCATTATTTGTTTCACCACGTTTAGTGTAAAATGTCTAATTGTACAAGTATTCAATACGATTGCAACAGTTAAGGAATCATTTATATAAAAATGTTCTTAAAAGGAAAACACAGAGTATTACATCCTCTGTAAACTATAATAGGGTCATATCATCAATATTTAATAACTATTTATGAGGCCGAAAAGCATTAAGTGTGATAGTGGGGAAATTCATAAAAGGATTCCTAAATTCCTTTAAATCTTGAAAAGGGCAAAATATATTTCAGTTAAAGAATTTTAAAAAAAAATATTTTGATTGATACATGACAGAATGTAAGAAAAATAAATTTTGTAAAATATTGGCATTGACGGAAACGCTTCGACAAGCCAGCAAAAAGTCATGGACACAGAAATAATAATAAAAAAACTGTTATCTATGAACAAAAACGAAAATTTAAACAAACAACTCGCTTTTTCTAATGATTGTTACCTAATTAAAATTAATTATTAAAATTTTCAGGTAACGGATTGTCAAACGTATTGGTACTAAAAAAGAACAAACATCTTTAACGCAACAAATTAAGGCCGAAGTGTGCTAACCCTACTGAATTCACTTACCTCAGTTTTAACCTATGGAGAAAACTTGACTACTATTTACGGCTAAATAAATACTGATAGTAAAACAAAAATGGTATTTTCAGATAACTCCAACTTTTTTGCACCTTGCAACAGGGCACATTTTATAAATTTCGTCCACCAAATGAATTTAGGAGAGTTTAAAACACACTATACCAGATTTTTTTCCAGAATAATTTAAGTTTTAAAATCTACATATTTAAGTTGCTAAGCCGACTGTTTGGGCAGTCCGTGAAAGAAAACTACTGCATCAATTTTCCTTATTTTGGTCTCAAACAAATGATTGTAATCTGTAGATTTGTCAAATATGTTTTTTGTAACCGCAATGTCTATTAATTAGCGATAATTTACAATTAAAAAAAATTATTTCTGCGCATGCTCAGTGACATGTTTTAATGATAAACACGTTTATTTCAAGGATTCTCTCTAGATCTCTCTCTGCCATTTTTATTTTTATGATAATTATGTTTGTGAAATATAAGATTAAACCTGGTGAAAATTGTTTATTTAGCTCTGTTTAATTGGCGATAATTTACAATTTTAAAAAAAATTGCTTTCTGCGCATGCTCAGTGATATTTTTATATCTGGCTTTAAATACTCTCTAAGCACGAGGCCGCTTAAACACATTAATTTTTTTCTCCTCATTATTATGATTTTCAACATTTGGCAATGATGTGTTGAGTATAATTTGCGTATTAGTGAATTTATTTAATATCTAGCTGTCATGTTTTGACGGGTATCAACTAGTATTATTTGCATTTTATTTAAAAAACGGAAAATGTCCCGAGGTGTAATTTTTTTCTCTATTATGGAGTACAATTTTTAAAAAAATCTTTGAATCCAAGTGTTCAATCCTTGGACAAATTTTCTGCATAGGTTAACACTGAGGTGATCGAAAGCAATAGAGTTAGTACACAGCAGACTTAAGTATATGCATAATAGTAATTTATTCTCAACTTAAGGGGACAAGGGACTTTCAATCTTGTTCTTCTTTAATTTTCAATATTTTACTTTATATACCCCATGAGTATAATTTATATTCTTTTCTACTACACTAAAGGTACTTAGAATTCACAAATAAGTATTTTGTGGGGGAATAAGACCTATTTATCAAAAAATTCTTCAAAAATGCTAGAATTTCAAAAATTGCTAGATGTCAAACTGCACTCAGGTACTAAAGTTCTTTAGATCGTGCATGGGAACTCAGGATGCGTCATGATCAATTCTGCGAGAATTCAACTCCACAGAAACTCAACAATTATCCCAATCCTTCTGGGATCATAAAACAAGCTACACTGCTGGCCACCCAAATTGCAACACCAAGAAAGACAAGAGATATCACAACAAAATTTATTTTGTAGATAACATGTTGACCAAGTATCAAATGATTAAATTTATAGACTTCTGTGAAGTGTGGTTCCTGCCAAAATCAGTAGCCAGAGTAGCCGCCATTGTTGGAGATCACCGCTGCCACACGCCTCGGCATTGATTCGAAGAGACTTTGGATGAGTTCTTGGGGTACGGCAGACCAAGCAGCTATCACACGTTGCCAAAGTTGATCTGCTGTGGCAGCTGGGGATGGAATCTGGGTCAATCGTAGAGCAACCATGGACCACATGTTTTCTATCGGCGAAAGATCCGGAGAGCGAGGCGGCCAGGGAAGCAATTCAATCTGGCGATTGACGAAGAACCGTTGGACAATGCGTGCCACGTGTGGTCGCGCATTATCCTGTTGAAATATGGCTGTGGGCAAGCCCTGAAGGTAAGGAAGGACAACTGGCTCCACAACCTCGGAGATGTAGCGCTGGCTGTTTAAAGTACCGTCAATGCGTACTAGAGGTGTGCGAGAGTGATATCCAATACCGCCCCATACCATAATACCCGGTGCAGGACCAGTGTGGCGGTGCATAACGCAGCTGTTCAGCATCCTCTCTTCACGGTGTCTCCAGACTCGAATGCGACCATCGTGGTGTTGCAGACAGAAGCGTGACTCGTCAGTAAAGACAATTTCATTCCATCCTGCCGTCCACATCCTTCTGTCATCGCACCATTGGCGGCGGAGACGTCTGTGGTTCTGCGTCAAGGGTAGACAAAGCAATGGACGTCTTGCGGACAGACCACTCTGCTGTAAACGGCGTCGAATGGTACGCGCAGACACTGGATGATGCGTTACAGACTGCATGTGCTGTGCTATGGTTCATGATGCGACTGAGCGATCCGTCACTGCCATGCGCACAATTTCCCTGTCATCACGTGAAGTGGTGCGCTGAGGTGGATGCGATCGAACACGCCGGTCCGTCGTACCCTCCTGCATCCAACGATCACATATCCGCATTACAGTTGTTTGGTTTCGTCCAACACGACTACCGATTTCCCTGAAAGATAATCCACAATCTCGGTAGGCCACTATCCTTCCTCTGTCGAACTCGGATACTTGATCAAAAGATGATCGCTGTTTTCGACTAGGCATAATTGATCGGTTTTTTTGAAAAAACCACAAGAAAAATACAATTGCCGAACTTGAAATCGTCGAAATCTCCAAGCCTTAAATAGCGCTTTGAAGTGGCGCCACAGGCGCGCTTGATGTGCGTCTGCGCTGAAATTCTAATCATTTGCATATCTCACCTCCGCTAATGCATGTTGTAAATTTCATGTTATTTGCATGTTTCCTTCAGGGTGTTGCATTTACAGTGGCCAGCAGTGTATGTCAGATAATGGAGGTCGGTAGGAAATCAATAAAACTCTTCGCCTATCACAAGGACTTATCGAGAATTTAAATTCTGGCTGCAAGACCTGAGTAGCGCTTCTTAGCTTGAATTCCTAAACTTTGCCTTCAATATACTTCTGCCCGAAGTAAGTCGACGAGGTGTCGAACGATTCTTCTCCGAATCGAAAGTAAAACACTTTGCCTCATCGAGGACTTGAAACGAAGTTACGGCTGCAATTGCCGGAGATGCCTGCAATTGTAACTCTCAGCGTGAGAACTCAGAGCTAACTGAATTTTTCAACTGTCGTAGCGACGCACTTTCAATTTGGCGCTGGTAACGCTCTAAATTTAAAAGGGCTCTAATTGGCGACTATAAAAGTGACCTAATTTCTCTGGAGTTTGATTAGTCTAGCGTCAACAGCTGTTTGTGTCCGCCCGCAGATTCACTATTGCTTTTTCCTGGAACGTGCATGAAAAGAAGGGGATCTTGTTCTATAAGATTGTGAGAATCAATGAATTCTTCACAATATATAAAACATTTCCGTTACTGACTGACTGACATATAATGCACAGACCAAACCACTGGACCTAAACAGCTGAAATTTTGCACGGCGATTCTTCTTATAGTGTAGGGGTGCATTAAGAAAGATTTTTGAAAAATTCATCTCAGAGTTTTTAAAATAAAATTCTTAAGCTGTTTTATTAACTTTTTTTTAAAGTCTGCATTTAAAATAATAATTTGAGGGTTATATCAGAAGAAAGATCGTAAAATTTCCTTCAAAATAAGATCTTCGTCGAATCTTTATCTCCATTTTCTGATTTTTTGGTAAATTTTTAAAGATTAATTTTTAGAACTTAATTTATTAAATGCTGATCACGTGATTTCTTTTTCTGGTACTTTAAGTTAATTTATTGTCACGTGCATAACACCGAAATAGACAAAAATTATTTTTTTCTTGCTAATGTGACAGACGATTGGACATTATTGAAAAAAATATTAAAATACAGTAAAAGATATGTTCCTCAAACTCTACTGTATTAACTGTGTTATATTCTTTCGTATGTTTTATTAGATTTAATTTGAATATTTTCTTCTACATTATTCTGTGTATAAAAATTTTCCTTACAATTTTTTTATAAATATAATTTTTTTTTGTTTTTTTACATCAATTGCATACCATGATCGCTGTATTTAATATAAATTTAAATATATATATATATATTTATATATATATTTTTTGGGCATTAATTGCATGCATTGACTGCTGTATTAAATTTGAATGTACTGCGTAGCGAAGTGCGAAATTTCAGCTAGTTTGTTAAAAAGTATCTCTATAATTTATTTAAATGCTCATGACATATTTTGTACGGTTCATTTATCAAACGTTTCAAATGTGAAACCCTTATAAAGGGAGTGAAATTAATTTTCTGATACAATGGTATTTAAAAAAAACTAAGTGATAATAGAAAATAATTTAACAAAATTAATAATGCTCAAATAATTTTAATGTCACTGCAAACAACAGATTTGACGAAATAACCTTAGTTTTTTTCATTTTACGCTACAGCGGTAATGAACTTATTAATATATTTTATGTCAATGTCTGTATTTTGTTACTTAATTCGTACATTGAAAAAAAACAGAAGGATATGTGATGAAAATACGGTTTTCGTATGTATTCAAACCTGTTAGACAATGGATTATAAAGTTACCGCTTTGTATATATTCATAAAATATTTGATATCGCATATTATTTAAAATGCCACACAATAACTTGCAAAACAATTTAGTTATTTCGATGAATTTAGACATTGAAGAATGCCTTATTTTTTTTCGTATTCTATACGATATACAGTTCATTTCAAAACCCAATATTTTATTAGTTGCAATATTTTCTTTAGTTATATTTTCATGAATTTTTTTACTGACAGTATCCATTGTATAACTAAACATTAATACGTGAGCTATACTATTTGAGATAATAAACTTGTATTAGAATATTCTATGTGAATATAATGGAAATACATTTCTCTGAATGTTTGCTGATTGTATGTGTGTGTGCAAATCCCTTATTATTCTTCAGTAGAATGCACAGTTTAAAAAAGCTGAATGCATATCTAGAGACATAAGTAAAAAATAACTGTATTAAAAATTCTGTTTAATCAGTGATGTTGATACACTACAAATGCGCGACAAGGTAAAAAAAAATATCGTTTATTTCTACTGTCCGACCACACTACGAAGAACCACGGTTTACATAGTTCCAAGACGATTCTATTCACGCTGTAGGTAAGGCTTCTCAGGAAGGAATGGGAAAAGTCTCTTATTCTCTCGTCATTCTTTAGAATCGGTTACTAACTGCGCTTGCTTGCTTTTTCCTCGTCTGTTATTTTGATTATTATATTAAAATTAATGGATCCTTCACCCAACACAACTGCTCGGAATAAGCCGTTCCGTAGTGATTGTAAACGTATAATACACAATGTAATTAAATTGTGTGATAAAGAAGCACTAGAAGAAAATGTTATTGTTCCTCTTTCGCAATCCCTAAAGAGAGCTAGTGAAATGACCGGGATATCAATGTCCAGAGTAAAAAGAATACGCAGAGAAGCAAAGGGTGAAGAAACTCCAAAATTTGAATCTCCGAGGAAACGTCAGAAAAAAAGAACCACCGAAAACGTAGCTTTAGATAATTTTGATTTTGATGTAATCCGAAAATATCCACTCCTATAACACTCCTATTTTTTAAATAGATTTGCTTATTTCTTTTTATTATTTTGAAATTATTATTCACATATTCGATCAAAAATAAAGTTTTAAAAAATAAAATTGCGAACAAAAAGCAGTCTGAATTACATTCCGTATTTCATAAACAAACACATCCGAAAATATGACGTTTTCCCCTATTTTCTAAGTAGACTAGCTTTTCTCGCGCATGCGCAACAGCTTCCAGGGACCTTGCTTCCGTGGTCGGACAGTACTACATATAATTTTCAGCTTACTCTATTTACCATATCAATCGTTTTTAAATGATCTATAAAGTATTTATTTGTATTACAGTAAACTACAATGAACATGCACAATAGAAAATTTTTTTTTTTAGATTTCATAATATAATGCAAACTTAAACAGCTACGAATATAAATGTGTTTGCTTTATTTTCAGATCCAACATCGCAGAAGGCTTACATCAGAAAATACTAGTGATGTGATCACCTCTTCCAAGCTTGTTGCTCCAGCAATGATGCTGGGCTATGTCACTGCCTTTTTATTTGTTGTCTACACCATTGGTAAGCTTAAATTAAATATTTTTAAAAAGTAATTACTGTTTATAAAGAGTATATATAACGCTTATTCAATATGCTTTCAGTAATAAGAGAGCTATTTCCTCGCAGAAATGCGCCATCATTATTATCTAAGGACTGAATTAAGAATACATTAATTCCTTTAAAGTTCCAAATGTATATAATCTTGTCATGTAATCTGCAGCTAAGATCTAAAATCGATATTGCGTTTCAGGTTTTAAAATAGTAATTAAAGGTAACTTAAGACATAAAAATAATTCTAATGACAAGGATATCGATTTGGATAAACACAACAGATAATTAATCATTTTTTGCTTAGAAAAAAAAATATTGATATAATTTATCAGAAAATTGAAAATTTATACGAAACGTAACCTGTTAGATTTTGTATACATAAGAGCATAGCGTTATAAGAATATTTTTATTAGTACTAACATTATTTCTAATATTATAATATTTTCAAATTGCAATAATATTACTTTTCCTCCTTTTCTGGAAAAAAGAAAAATTCAAGTATTTAAATCGCTTTTTTATACATATATAAAAGTGCTCCTAAAACATCTGTAGTATTCTTTACTATTATACAAAGTGAATCTCTACATTGTTAAGATTTTGTTAAAAAATTGCAGGGTTAATTTTTTTAAAAAGCCTGCTCTAAAATTTTCAAGACAAAAGAAAATAATCTTAATTTAATTCATACATTTACATAGAATTTCTTTATAAAATATCAATGATTATACTGGACCTTTTGTACTGGAAATTCGCATTCTATTAACGCATTGCTGCTGATAAATATTCGTAGTTTGTTTGTTTCTTGTCGTGTCTGCGGATAGAAGCACTATCCCCAGAAGCGGGGGGTGCCATTGAATCAATAGAGGTTGGACTTCTATACGTCCCACCCCAGTCCAGTGTACATATGAATTCAAGGAAATAGAAACATAAATCACACAAATGCAGAAGAATTGTTATTAACATACGATGACACTGGCGAAGGACGATGGGTTGCAGCTCCCCTTTTTAGACTTCTCCTTTTGCAGGTGGCCCCTCAGTGGGTTTACCTTCTTTAGGTAAACGCGGGTGTCGCAATCCCAAGGTACCCTAGGTAACTGTTTCTCCTTTCCCTTCTCCTCTCCTCTCTTTCTTCTAATTTTTACCTTTTTTTCTCCCTCTTTGCGGTTACCTCTTCAGAGGTGAGGGCTCCCCATTAGATTATGTTTCCTGTATGTTGTTTCTAGCATCTAATACGAGTTAACTGCCCACGTGTTTGCCGTGCGTGGAGACCAGTGTCCCGGGAAATGGGGATCCTGGTAGTTGAGGGGTGTTATTCTCAGCCATCATGTCGGCGTTAATCAGGTAACTCTCCAACACACTGCTTTGGCCCTTGCTTCAGGTAAACGGGAGGTGCACAATGGTCCCGTGTGTATCAATCGGCTGGTCAGTTGACTTAGTCACTGGCTCAGGGCTAAGCAAACGGTTACTTACCGGTCACAGGAATTGCTGCCCGCGTATAGTCCCCGGTCAGCACTGCACCGCAATCGGCGTCCCCTAGCTGGTCTCCATGGGTGGTGCCGCCGGGAAACGAACATGCGACCCTTTATTATAGATCATAATAAAAGTAAAGCTTCTTTCCCCTCGAGGGAGCAACAAATCATAACGAATATTTATCAGGCCAAGTTTTTTATTTTAAAGAATCTCGAAGGTTCATTTACCACAGGTATCTCCATTCCTTATAAATAAATCGATTGAGTCAACCATTGTAAAAGTGTCCTCCATCAAAAAACTGCACTCAGGAGATTTACTAATTGAAGCCACTTTCGCTGCACAAGGGAAAAGTATGATGTCATGCACTAGCATGGGTCCTTTTAAAATCTCTGTTCTACCACACAGAACGTTAAAGACATCTCGTGGCGTTATTTCGGAATCTGACTTGTTTACATACCCAGATGAAGAAATACTTGAAAATTTGAAATACCATGGAGTCATATAGGTTCGACGCATCACAATTCGACGGGACTGTAAAAGTATACCTTCTAAAAATGTAATACTAAAGCTCTATACCCGTCTTTGCCATCTGATATAACAGCTGCCTATCTAAAGTGTCGAGTTCGACCGTATGTGCCGAACCCTCTTCGGTGTTTTAATTGCCAGAGGTTCGGTCATGGGATTGACTCATGCCGTATCACCATCGCATGTGCTAGATGCGGGCGGTCTGGCCATGAGAACGATTCCTGCAATGAGGCACCGAATTGCGCCAACTGTAAAGGGGATCATCCCTCGTTCTCCAGATTTTGTCTGAAATGGAGAAACGAGGAGATCGAAACAATAAAAGTAACACGTAATAATTCATACGCAGAGCCAAGGCATATAATCGACAGCAGGACACCAACCCCAGGCCTTTCGTACGCCATGGAAGCCACACCCAATCCCAAAAAAATAAATCAGCAACTCAAACAGAACCTGTATCTGTCATGCCAATCAGAACGGCAAGCCAAACCAACCAAAAGAAAAGACATTTCACAGACAACTACTTCACCCCCCAAACTACCCATAAAACAGTTCAAAGTCCTATCAAAGCATCAAATAAATCCTCTCCTTCATCCCCCAAAAGTATACGAAACAATGTTCAATCCACAACTAAACTATTTCTTCAGTCACAACCTTCCGCTCAGCAAAATATTGTAGAATCCAAACAGTCGTGCTCGTACCACATAAGTGCGGATACTCCAATACCGCCTAACCGAAATAGGAAGAAAGTACCCATTCCTAGAAAGTGCGTTGGCCTTTCTAAGAAGGCGAAAGACCCTAACTATATTTTAAAAAATAACCAATATTACTGCAGGCTTGCAGACAACTCTGATTTAAAACTACGTATATGTGTCCGAGGACTCGGGCAATGCTGTTGTTTTTGAGGAGTTTTAATTCTCCTTTTTTCTTTTTTTCTTCTTTTTTGCCCTTTATCAACTTTACTCTCATTTTACCACTTTTGTCTATATTTAATCACACTATATCCATACTCTACTATTTTACCCTATTATAGTTCATTTAGGAAATATAATCCATTTGGTTTAATTCATTGCTATCATCAATTTGTCACTTTTTGCAAATTGTCATCCTTGCTCTTACCCTTCATCTATCCTGGGTTTTACACCTATTGTACATCGCTTTTACATTTTAATATAGCTTTTACTGTTTTACTACTTAGGTTTTAATTATTTTACTACTGTATTTACATATTTTTATCATCGTTTAAATGGTTTATGGTTTTAAAATGTTGCCATGATTTTTAGGTTTTTACCATGCGTTTCGCGCAGCATATCCTCTCTGGACCTTGCGACATTAAACCCCATACAACCAACCAACCAACCAATCTTTTGCAGGCGGTAGACTGACGAGTTCCCTAAGAAGAGGGAATTCCCAGTTTTATGCGAGAATCGAACCCGCGCCCCGGGCGTAGCAGGCTGATGTCTTAACCACTTAGCTACTGGGCGACAATATTTCTAGTTAATGATATGAAAAGAAAAAGAGTAATGGCGGATATATCTTGCTATGAATTCCTATGAACATCTTCTCCAATGGGTTATTCAGCTATTTCATCTCTCGCCCTGGTCACTTTGGCGTACCTACAAAGACAAAACACACTATCAATCATCTTTAAACCAAGGTATTTGTTCCCAATTCCATAATGAACACATTTGATGATTTACATTATTCTCCACTTCCTAAAATATATCTCCAAATTCTTAGAAAGTATGAAAGTAGTAACTATTCCTTGTTAGCTAGATCCACTTTATTTCCCTTGTGTTAAACTAAACACCTCGCAACGGGAAGAAAAATGCCCAACTCACTTATTTTCAATAGGAATGCAGAAAAATTCAAAGATACAAGTGAGTAGAGACATAAAAACTTTGTTTATGTTAACAATTTTACATTTCTACTCACCCAAGACATAATATCACTTTAAAAAATAGAAACTTTAGGGCTAGGAATATAAAATTCTTTCATCGTTTATTATCCTCAAAAATGTGAAAATAAAATTGCACAAAAAAGTCGACACAAAATTGTACGTATGGAAATGAAGGCTGTAAGTAAAAAAAAGGAAGATTTATGATATTGCACATCTATCTAAATGGAAATATTTATTTAATATTAATGTTCATTTGTTTCTAAGTATAAGAAAAATAAACTTTTTTTTTACATGAAATGCATTCAAAAACTAAATACATGTTAATATATATTTCACGCGTTTATCTACCCAGCAGAATCAGTCAAAGATTTTCAATTGTGGTCAAAATTTTTATAGCCAGAAAAAGTTTTAAAATTTACGTACTAAATTTACATAAAAGATACCCATTTATGGTCACAAGGGAATTTATGCAGGTTTCTTTGAGGTTAATCGGCTATGTATATCTGAAAGGCTAAGTTTTAAACCTAAGTCTTCGTATTTGGATTATTCTGGAAATATCTATATTTCTATAAGTAAATTTTTTTACAACGTTCTCGTCGGAGATTTAAGGGGACAGTGGACGTTGAGATTCGACTTTTTTATTTTACATTATATCTATATGAAATTTTAATTCTGAATATAGTTTAATATTTGCAATATAAACGACATAAAAAAATGTTTCTAGTTTATTTAGAAAAAAAAAAATAATAAAATTTTAAAATGTCCCTTGCGCTAAAATTTTTACTTTTTTATAATAAATTTAATTTTTATTTATTTATTATACCACTAGCTGAAGTACCCGGCATTGCCCGGGATTTTAACAATATTTGTTAACCAAAATCATCACAGTATAAATAACATAGAAAAAGTATATTTGAAATGTTATACACATCTCAGAATTCAGGAATTTCAGTCTTTCATCAATGAAGCACTAAAATCTGAAAACTAAAAATGTCAAATTGTCTAATGTTTGCTAACCAAAATTAATTTAAAACTAAACACGTTATAAATAACATAGAAAAAAACATGTGAAATCTTATACACATGAATAAAATGAAAACCCAATAAAAAAATATATAAAATTATAATAAACTCCTCAGAATTCGCTAGATTTAGCCTTTTATCATTTGGGCAAAAAAAGAAGCTGAAATTACAGGTTTAACTGAAATTTCCAATAGAACCATGATATGACTCTAGCGTTGCCTCTTAAAAAATGAAGTGTTTGATTGAGGGCTGCAAACCATTCAACTCCTCTCCTCATTAAACTCCTATAAACATCCTCTACATATTAAATTCCTTTTCTCTCCATAATAAACTCCTCAGAATTTTGGTAGATTCAGCCTTTCATCATAGTACCACTAAAACCTGAAACATCCTCTCCAGAAATATAAATTTATTAATTGCAATAATTAAACTCACGCAAATGTATGAATTACATAAGTTTTTTAACCAACATTTGAATAATTCGTAAATGAAAAAGCATATGAAAATAAAGATAATAAGAACTTCCGGAATCGAAATTAATTACCCTTAATTTTTAATTAATAAAAAACCAACATAATATGAATAAAAACGATAGTTGTTTAAAAGCATATGAAAATAAAGCTATTATAAAGATAATAATAAAAAAAGCATATGAAAATAATACTCGCGTATGAAGTTAACTTTATGATATAAAGATAGTAATAATAATATAAACCGCGTGCATAAAATATTTAGCTTTTCAAGCGAAATAAATTAATTTTTAGAAAAAAACTACTTTTAATCGAGAAATTAAATACATTGCACAAAATTTTGATTTTACCAACTTTATACCCTACAATTTACACCCTACTTCTTTGAAGTTGGGTGTTGAAACATCCTCTTTGAAAAATTTACACCCTACTTCTTTTAAATAGGGTGTAAATATAAAGTTTTAACAGCGAATTGAATGCCAGTTAAAAATTATTGTTGTTTAAAATCATATGAAAATTACGCTATAATAAAGATAAAAAAGCATAGGGAAATAATGCGTGCGCATGAAGTTAACGTTACGATATAAAGATAGTAATAATAATCTATATAAATAAAGCAGAGTGTCTCTATGCATGTATGCATGTATGTAACGTATACAAATCTACATTTCTTGACGAATCTGATTGAAACTTCGTATACTTATGTTTTGAAGCCTGGAGATAATTCTAAGATTACTTTGGAAGCTTCTATATAAATAAAGCATAGTGTCTCTATGTATGTATGTATGTATGTAACGTATACAAATCTACATTTCTTGACGAATCTGATTGAAACTTCGTATACTTATGTTTTGAAGCCTGGAGATAATTCTAAGATTACTTTGGAAGCTTTAAAATAATTATAAAAAAATACAGCTTTTAAATAATATTTCATCTTCAGACGATGGAATCAATCATTCATACGAACTGCGCATGCGCAGCTATTGGATGTTAATTCAAAATGTCGAAGGTAAGTGAACGCACGAAGTTATTACCATATTTATATATATAATAAAAAAAACACCCTAATTTACCAGTAAATATTTTTATGTGCTATGAAAGCAATAATTTTTTTTAAAATTTGATTTTAAAAAGACTCATGTTTTTTAATTTCTTAATCTCACATATTCCATACAATATTTATGTTTAACCATACTTTGGTCTTACGTTTAGCTTCATCTCTATATTTTGACCCTTTCAACATAAGTATTATATTAACGAATGTGTGAAAAATAACATGTTTGGTTATATTAGTTGTTTGAAAACAACTGATCTTGCATTTATGGTGCGTGGAGCCCAAATTACAGATTTCTATTAATTTTTACGTTTGTCAGTGGCTTCTACCTATACTTTAATTTTTTTCTTTTCTAAAGAATCTTGCATTTATGGTGCGTGGAACTCTTAATTGAAGATTTCTATTAATTTTTTCGTTTGTCAATGCCTTCTAGCTATACTTTAATATTTTTGCTACAAAATCTTGCATTTATGGAGACATTTATTATGCAGATATTAATTATGGAGATGTTTATTGCTACAGAATCGTGCATTTATGGTGTGTGAAGCCCTAATTGCAGATTTTTATTAATTTTTACGTTTGTCAGAGTCTTTTACCTATATTTTAATTATACAATATTTTATTTTATATGTCAGGGTCTTTTACCTATACAGGGGTGTCCAGCCCGCAGGCTGCATGCGGCCCAAAGCAAGAGTTAGTGTGGCCCAGAGTGTTAGTGAGAGAGAGCTCAAAGCGAAAAAAAATTAATAGCCTGCCTTGATATAAAAAGGAATGCAGAAAAGGAGAAAAATGGACCATGTTATGCAAATCATCTTCAAAATGGTGAATTTTATGAAGGCTTGGGGATTGATTCATAAGCCAGTTTAAGGAATTTCTTAAAAGCTTGGATGCTGAATATGGCAATACTTTTAAGAAATAAGGTAGCTCAGTGGAGAAAATATTAAAAAGGTTTTTTAGCCTACTTGCTGATATCAAATTGTTTATGACATTGAAAAGTAATCTGTGCCAGAACTTTATGATAACTGGCTTGCAGATTTTGATAGATCTGAATGCCCATTTAAATGACTCAAACACCCGTCACTTCATGGATTTTACTTCAGTGCAAAATCCACGAAGTTGAAATTATAGCAAGCCAAATTAAATGTTAAAATTTGTTTGCGTTTCGAGACGCTGATCAAGCACAATTCTAAAAATGTTACAAAATACTTAGCCCTACTTTCCGATTTAGTACAAGAATTTAAAATTGATTTCAGGACTTTGGGGGAAATAAACAATTATTTTTTGCATGTTTTCTACTCTATTTACAGTCGATATAGATATAATGCTAGCAAATTGTCAAATGGAATGCATAGATTTGCAATCTGACATCTAACTTAAAGAGAAATTCAATAGAGTCTCTTTGTTGTACTCATAAATCATACCTGCCCAGATATAAATATCCTTCACTGCATAGTCAAGCGTTATTCTGGTCATCAACGTTTGGAAGCACGTACATCTGTGAACAACTATTTTCAAGAGTGAAGCACACTAAGAGTCAATTAGAACCAAAATTTATTCGTTGTTTTTTAGTATTGATGTGTATGACATTTCCTATCTCTTTTTTATACTATGTTATTTATACTGTGCTTAATTTTTCATGCAGAGTTCACAAGGCAAAAGACAATTTGACATTTTTACTTTTCAGCTTTTAGTGATGAAAGGCTGAATCTATCTAAATTCTGAGATGTGTATAACATTTCACATGTTTTTTTCCTATGTTATTTATACTGCGTTTAGTTTTTAAGTTGACTTTCGTTAACAAACATTCATATTGAACCCCGAATCAAGAAACGAGAAACATAGTTTATGAAGGTACTTGAGATAATATTTGGATCAGTTTAATTGAACAGAGATTTATATGGAGTTTATTATCGACAGGATGTTTCTATTATTGCTACAGAATCTTGCATTTATGGTGCGTGTAGCCCAAATTGCAGATTTCTGTTAATTTTTTCATCAGTCAGTGCCTTTAACCAATGCTTTAATACTTTATTTATATATTTTTTTGGCTACAGAATCCTGCATTTATGGAGGTATTTATATGGACAATTAGACATTTTTGCTTTTAAGCTTTTAGTGATTTATTATAAATGTATATATTTTATGATATTTATACTGTTATTAAATTTATGTTATTTATACTGTGTTTAGTTTTTAAATTACTTTTTGTTAACGAACATTAGACAATTTGACATTTTTAATTTAAACTTGAAAAATGAAAGGCTGAATCTACTAAAATTCTGAGATGTGTATAACATTTCACATGTTTTTTTTAAAATGTTATTTATGCTGTGTTTACTTTTTTAATCAATTTTGTTTAACACGCATTCGACAAAATGACATTTTTACTTTTCAGCTTTACTTTTTAAAACTCTTAACTTTCCAAGAGATAATTTGACATTTTTTTCCTTTTCAGCTTTTAGTGGTTTATTATAAATGTATATATTTTGTTTTACTTTTCAGCTTCTTTTGCTCCAAAGATGTAAGGTTAAATCTAGATGAATTCTGAGGAGTTAATTATAAATTTATATATTTTTATATTGGTTTTTTTTTATTATTATTTGGGTGTATAACATTTCACATGCTTATTTTTCTATGTTATTTATACTGTGTTTAGTTTTTAAATTGATTTTGGTTAACAAACATTCGACAAATTGACATTTTTACTTTTCAGCTTTACTTTCCAAAAGACAATTTGACATTTTTCTTTTTCAGCTTTTAGTGGTTTATTATAAATGTATGTATATTTTATGTTTTACTTATCAGTTTCTTTTGCTCCAAAGATAGAAGGTTAAATCTTGCTAAATTGTTTAGATTTTAAATTGATTTTGTTAACAAACATTCCACAATTTGACATTTTTAATTTAAACTTGAAAAATGAAAGGCTGAATCTACTAAAATTCTGAGATGTGTATAACATTTCACATGTTTTTTTTAAAATGTTATTTATGCTGTGTTTACTTTTTTAATCAATTTTGTTTAACACGCATTCGACAAAATGACATTTTTACTTTTCAGCTTTACTTTTTAAAACTCTTAACTTTCCAAGAGATAATTTGACATTTTTTTCCTTTTCAGCTTTTAGTGGTTTATTATAAATGTATATATTTTGTTTTACTTTTCAGCTTCTTTTGCTCCAAAGATGTAAGGTTAAATCTAGATGAATTCTGAGGAGTTAATTATAAATTTATATATTTTTATATTGGTTTTTTTTTTTATTATTTGGGTGTATAACATTTCACATGCTTATTTTTCTATGTTATTTATACTGTGTTTAGTTTTTAAATTGATTTTGGTTAACAAACATTCGACAAATTGACATTTTTACTTTTCAGCTTTACTTTCCAAAAGACAATTTGACATTTTTCTTTTTCAGCTTTTAGTGGTTTATTATAAATGTATGTATATTTTATGTTTTACTTATCAGCTTCTTTTGCTCCAAAGATAGAAGGTTAAATCTTGCTAAATTGTTTAGATTTTAAATTGATTTTGTTAACAAACATTCCACAATTTGACATTTTTACTTTACAGCTTTTAGTGGTACAATGATGAAAGACTGCATCTACCAAAATACTGAGATATGTATAATATTTCACATGCTTTTTTTTGGCTATGCAATTTATACTGTGTTAAGTATTTAAATTGATTTCGGTTAACAAACCTTCTTAAAAATCCGGGCAACGCCGGGTACTTCATCTAGTATATATATAAAAAACAGTTCCGTAACTAACTGACTGACTGACTGACTGATTGACTGACTGACATACAACGTACAGACCAAACCGCAGGAAATAAAAGGGCTGAAATTTCGCATGGCGATTCTTCTTATAGTGTAGGATTGCACTAAGAAAGATTTTTGAAAATTCTTAGATTTTTTTTAAATTAAATTTTTGAGTTGTTTTAATAACTTTTTTTAAGTTTGCATTTAAAATAATAATAATTTGAGGGTTATAAAATTTATATCACGAAAAAGATCATAAAAATTCCTTTAATATGAAATCTTTTTCGAATCTTTACCTCCATTTTATGATTTTTGGTGAATTTTTAAAGATTAATTTTTAGAATTTAACCTTTTACATGCCACACTATGATCAAGGAATAAAGTACCATATTTTGCTGCGTAACTTTGGTCGATAACTTCCAGGAAGTCGGTCCAACAGGTGTACTCCACTCATTCCTTTATTATATAATTTTATAATGTAAGGTTAAGGAAAATCAACTTTTATTTTAGCTCGGACCTATCTTTTTGCTCTTCCTAATGGTTCGTGAGTGATAAAATTTGACGTAATAGTTACAACAAAACTATCGTTCCAATGGCACATATAAACTTCTCCATCGCATCGGTAATCAAACTCCCCACGTTGAAATTTCGATATTTCTTTTGCTGTTTTAAGAGAACATTGTCCCGTTCTGGAATCTCGCACTGTGCCGATTGCCTTAAAGCCTTTGTTAGATAAATCTGTCAGCAGACTGTACGATGTAATAAAAGTTATCGAAAAATATTTTGCGTTTCTCTGGATTGTCAATAAAAGATAATAGTTCGGAGACAACTTTTGATCCAAGTGACAAATTTTCATTTTTCGAACTTTTTCCACCGTAGATAGACATAGCATAAGGATAACCATTTACTGAGCAGATCATCCAAACTTTGAAACCAAAGCGAATTGGCTTTCCACGTATGAACACCTTAGCCGAACGATGTCTATAACACGGAACCACGGATTCATCGATACTCATATTTTCATGAAAAAATCCAAATTGACGAAAATTTTTTCCAACCTCTTTATAAAAGGGAGAAATTTTTCCTAATTTATCGCCTGGTTCCAATTTACTATTATCAACAATGTGGAAATACATTTTAACATCCGAAATTTATTTCTGGGCATTGTATTGTTAACAATTAGGATATGCAAATCTTCCTGAGAGCTCGAATATGTATTTTCATCAGGTACTGAGTGGTAGCCACTAAACAACAGAAATCCAAGAAACTGCCGAATGTCATTTGCGTCGACGTCTAAAGAGTCTCCTTTTTGTAGGGCATACAACTTTGTAAGTTCGGCTGAATTTTCTAAGTAATCAGACGGCAGAATGACTGATTGACGGCAGAATCACTGATCACGTGTGATATCACTGCTTTTGTATATCGTTACATGCCAATGTTCCTTTTTTGGAACATTGCATTTTTACGCAGTCTTGAGGAAATATTTCTTGTTATTATTTTAATTTATTTTATTAACTTGTTAAACTTGTCATTTGCAAGTACGATGGGGAAATTTTTGGGTGGATTTGAATTTTTAGGAATTTTATAGAATTTTTTTTCTTACGTACTGTAAAAATTGTGAAAAAAAGCTGATTTTTAGAAATTTTTCTACGCTAAAATATTCATATTTGAAAAGAAAAAGTCAAAAAATCAATCATGCCTTCTATAATATACGGTAATTTTTTCAAACTGACAGATATCACAGTTTATTTTTAAAAAAATATTAAACATGGTGTTCCAAAAAAGGAACATTGGCATGTAAAAGGTTAATTTATTAAACGCTGATCACGTGATTTCTTTTTCTGTTACTTTAAATAAATTTATCTTCATATAACAACGAAATAGGCAAAAAAAATGCTTTTTTTCTTGCTAATGCGGTAGACGATTGGACATTATTAAAAAAAATATTAAAATAATGTAAAAGATATGTTCCTCAAACTGTACTACATTAACTGTACTATATTCTTTAGTATGTCCTATGAGATTTAATTTGAATATTTTCTCCTACATTATTTTGTCTATAAAATATCCCTTACGATTTTTTATTAATATATTTTTTTTGTTTTTTTACATCAATCGTATACATTGATCGTCGTATTTATTATATATATATATATATATATATATATATATATTGGCATTAATTGCATACACTGACATTGTATTTAATTTGAATGTATTCGTTTAGGAACACTTCCTTAGGAAGTGTTGGTTTATGGAATACTAAAAGTTTAAAATAGTGGCGCCATCTATTGAACATCTATGAATCGAGAATCGCATCCGTCAAAAATTGTTCGTTATCCTAATTGTTAGCAATACAATGCCCAGAAATAAATTATTGATGAATGTTTGTTAACCAAAATCAATTTTAAAACTAAACACAGTATAAATAACATAGAAAAGATTTAGCCTTTATCATTGGAGCAAAAAATCCTGGAAAGTGAAACATAAAATATATAAATTTATAATAAACCTACCAAAATCCATTAAAAAACTAAACACAGTATAAATAACATAGAAAAAAAAGCATACGAAATGTTATACACATTAATAATATGAAAACCAATTAAAAATATATAAATGTATAATAAACTCCTCAGATTTCAGCTATATTCGGTCTTTCATCATAAAAAAGCTTAAATAAAATAAAATAAAAATAATAATTTAAAAAATAATAATATAAAATAAAGATAATAATTAAAAAAATAATAAAATAAAAGCTAAAATAAAAAAGCCTTCATAAAAAGCTGAAAATACAGGTTTAGCAAAAGTTGCACGATCCCAGACTCGAACCCGAGTCTTACGGTGTACCAAATGAACAGTTTTAACGAACGCGCCACGATTATACACAACACTGTTGAGTAAAGTAAAAAATATACTCAATGAGTTTTTTGGAAAGTTGCTATGGGTTGGTGAATATACATACATTTATGGAGTAAGAGGAGTTTTAAATGAGAAATAAGTTAGCAGGATAGAAGCTTAGTCTTTAACTCTTCAATAGACGCAAAGACATAAGCTAGGGGGGTTGCAGTAGCGATTAAAAAAGATCGTGACACTTAGCGTGGTTGATTCGAATTTTCTATCGCGTGTGAGAGTGTCAATATGCCGTTGGATCCGATTTATTTTAGAGTATAAAATCTGACTTGAAAGATTATTATTTTCATTTATTATTCTGGTTTAATATATAACTTGAAACTTTTTGATTTTATTTATTTTTATCCTTTCGCTCGCTGTTTGCCAGCTAACCCTAACGTGGACGCCATATTCAGAGGGGTGATTCCACAAAGTGTAACAGCTTACAAATTGTTGGTTTTTTATTAATTAAAAATCAACGGTAATTAATTTCGATTTTTTAAGTTCTTCAGACCCTCGGCTGTTTTTAAAGACGCCTGTATGTAAAATTTCACGATCGTTGCTCCTAAACTGTGGATTTCTATACAATTACAGAGATACAAACATTCATTTTTATATATTAGATAATGAAACAATCTGTGCATTGAATTACAAATATCTCAATATTTTATATTTTAAAAGAAGTGAAACCGATTAATGGATGAATTTTTTTCAAATATTTCACTTATTTGTATATAAACAGTCACTTTTTATAAGTTACTCTTCTTTAAAACAAAAATGCATGCACAAATTTATTAATGTATGTATAAAGATAATATATGGTAAATATCGTGTAATTTGAGAAAATCGTGTATCGAGATTCGTGTATCGTGTATCGTGTTATCGAGAAAAATTTCATTTTGAGAAAATTGCATACAAAATAAACTTTAAAGGGCAAAAGTGTATTGTTTATAAACATATAAATGCTAATAACTTCGATGAAAATTATCAGATTTTGATGCGGATTTTTGCATTTGGTGCATTTTGATTTGTAGAACAATATAGCATTAAAAACAAAAATTCGATGCTTTGGTCAATTTTTGCCGATTTCAACGTCCACCGTCCCCTTAAGGGTCATCCTTTTCAGACTAGAGTTAGCTTATCAGTACCTACACATGACATCCGATTCCGAATGGCAACAAACATGCATGCATCTGACAAGATTTAGACTATGTATTCAGACTCAAACACAAAGACCATTATTCAACCCCCCTTGCTTTAATTAGAGTATGCTTTATTCAACTTTATTCACCTTTTAACTCCGTTCCTGAAAATGTCAGATGCATCGGAAAAATAACGAAAATATATTATCTATACTTATAAATACTTTTTTTTAAATGACGTGGCGGCACATTATCTTTCGACATTCTGCAAAACGAAGTCTCTGCGATAGAAGTCGGTTGCTTGCAATAGGGCACCATATAAGTAAATCAATACCACCCCTTGACACCACCACAATTTTGACTGAGCACTTCTAAGGGGAGAAATTTGGAGGATACATACCTTTTTCAAACCTCTGACCTCATGGAAGGACTCTCCGTTCTATGGATTTAACGTGTTCATATCCGGCCAAGACACAAAGATCGTTCAAACTGATGTTACCCAGCCCGTTCACTAAACATCTACTACAAGACTACATAGGACTTCTTTGTAAAATAATTAAAACATCAAAAAAATGCAAAAGTACCTGCGAAAATATTCTTATATTTTGGTATTTATAGAATCGTAGTTATAGCGTTCAGTTGAGGCGAGGTACTACTGTATTAATGTTGCTCAAAATTTCTGCATTCCTTTTCTTTTTTAAACATCTAACAACGCACACTACGTATTTCAAAATTGTACCTCTTCTCAAAACCATGATGTTTTTTTAATTATAATTCAAATTTTAAGAGGTAAATATTTATGTTAGAAAATGCATAAAAATAATATCAGACAGCAAAACAAGTGAAAATTTACATCACGGAGCATACTACATTCTCCGCAAGTGTTTGGGCTAAGTAGGTTGTTGGAAGAAATAGTTGATACTCTCATATGAGGCCAACTGTTCCTCTACGTAAAAAGATTCACATGTGAAAAAATAAGAATAAAATGCAAATTTGAAGTATGTGAAAGGGTTTATTATCAGTAGGAAAAAAAAAATTGTTTCGGAAATGTTGATTTACTGGCATACATTAAGGCTGATATATACTAACCCCATTGGATTCGCTCACCTCAATGTTAACCTATGGAGAAAATTTGTCCACGGATTGCCGACTTGGATTCAAAGATTTTTTTAAAAAAATTCTACTCCGTCATAGAGAAAGAAATTTTCATTTGTGTACAGTTTTCGTTTTTTTAAATGCAATTAAAATTTTAAATTTTAAATTATTCGGGGAAAAATCTGTTATAGTGTGTTTTAAACGTTCATAAATTCCTTCGATGGACAAAATTTATAAAATGAATCCTGTAGCGCTTTGCAGAAAAGTTCGGGCTATCTGACAATAACAATTTTATTTGATTATCAGCATTTATGTACCTGTAAAAAGTTGGCAAAAATATATTTTTAAAAAAAATTTGGGTGCAGCGCTTAACCCCCCTATATAGAGAGAGCCATTACAATCCCTCAAAATGTCAATCCTAAGGGGGGTGGATTTCTCGAAAAGTCATCTGGACTTTTCGAGCCACAAGAGTATACTTATATATAAAGAGAGAGGGTGATTTTGTACGTGGAGGGTAATCTCCGGAACCACTGCACCTATTTGAAAAATTCTTTCACTGTTTGAAAGGTACATTATTCCAGATGGACATAGGCTATATATTATGTATATCTGATCAGTAGAAATAAAGTTAGGGGGGATACTCTAGATTTGTGTGCACGGCCGCCATCTTGGATTTTTCCGCCAGGGTTTGGCGCATTTCGCATGGCGATAATTATTGCGTTCTGATAAAAATAACCCAATGTCAAATTCTCTAATTTTAAGATCAAACAGTTATTTCTGATGTGATCTTTTAATTACAGTATAATAATTTTAGGTCAGATCTTGGCCTTGACCTGGAAATCTGAGTCAAATTGACTATACTCAAAAGAGTAAATTATTTTTAAAACTAAGAGTCTTTTTGTTGAAAATTTTTGAATCCATTATCAGTTTTTCGTTAACTTATTAAATTTAAGTTGCTTTTAATTTTGTTTATCGATTGTCAATTAGTATACTATAATGATACACCATTTCATTTATTTGAAGTAAAAATTATCTGCCATCATTTTTTCGTAAAATGTAAAATACAGTATACATTTTAAATACAATATATTTTAAAATATTTTATAATTCCAATTTGTAGTGGATTACAAATAAATTTAAATAACTGAAGTTCAACTTCTCTCTCCCCAGGAACCTAAGTTAAAAAGTTAGTTAAGGTTAAGTTATTGGTTTAGGAAAAGGGGTTTTTTTTATTATTTCCAACACAGCAGGATAAATGGTCAAATAATCCTTGTCCCGATTTTATTGTATGCACCAAATATTTGGTTAAGGTCAAATCTAAAGTAAAATTTCATTACCACAATGCCCTAACAAAAAAAAAAAAGAGGATCTGGTTACTCACCATAATTTTATGGGTTCATAATTATTTTACATTTTTCAAAGCTGAATTTTAGATAATTTTTAAATTGCAAGTTATTTAGGTGGTGCGAAAATGCTGTATTTTTTTTCTAATTAACAATATATTGGCATAATATTTTGGTGATTCATTGCTATTAGTCAAAGAGTTAGGGCAAACTGAATAGATGGCATTAAAATTTTATCTGTAAGTAAAATTCATTTGACCAAATTTTTCATATGGATCATAATTTGAAAAGGTAGTTTTTAATTAAAAATGACAAAAAAAAATCTCAGTCCAACGCTTAAATGATTTTTCAAAAATATTTCTAAGTTTCACAATTTAAAAAGGTCGTTTTTATTAAAAAAGCTAAAAGAAAAACCCAAAATTTCCAATATTTGAGAATGATTTTTTCAAAAAAGTGGTTTTTATCAAAAACCCAAAAATAAATCTAAGTCCAACGTTTAAATGATTTTTAAAAAAATTTTCTAAGTTTCATAATTTAAACAGGTGGTTTTTATTAAAAAATCTAAAAAAATTCAAAGTCCAGCGTTTTGAAAACACCGCTTAAAACACATTGTCGAGAAGTTTTCCACTCCTCAAAACACGGTAAAATCGCCAAGTTGGCGGCCGTGCACACAATTATTAAGTAACGTAATATTAATTTGAATATTATTTTAGTTGCTTAAAATAATTAAAAAAACATTCTTTACTTAAAATCCTTTTTTATTTTTGTATTTTTATTTCATCTCTTACTCTAATTTTGAGATACCAATGTGTATCTATACTTCTATAATCTATACTTATATATAAAGAGAGAGAGCGATTTTGTACGTGGAGGGTAATCTCCGGAACCACTGCACCTTCGAATTAGGAAAGACTCTGTTCTTGGTAGAATGTACAGTATTCATCCTAGCCAATCTGAATGCTTTCATTTAAGGATTCTTTTACAACATATTCGCGGTCCAACATCTTTCCAAAGTCTTTTGTCAGTTAATGGACAGGTCATGCCAACCTATCAAGCAGCCTGTAAAGAACTCTGTCTTATTGAGGACGACGAACATTGAAAGTATACCTTAGCTGATGCTGTACTTTCGGATTCGGCTCCTAAACTGAGAGAATTATTTGTGACAATTTTGTTATTTTGTCAACCTTCAGATCCCATTGCTTTATGGCAAACATTTAAAAAAGATCTCTGTGAAGACATATATCATTTAGCGCGCCAGTAGAATAATGATGACTGTATGCCATTATCAAATGATATCATAAACCAAGGTCTCATTCAAATAGAAGACAAAATTTATCTATTAAGCGAAAAGTCATTAGGAGACTTTGGCCTGCCGTCACCACAGAGAATCAACAAAAGCAATTCTGTAAGGACAACATTGGTACATGATTGCAACCAACTGAGTGAGTACGTTTCTAATCACGTACCAATTTAGTACCCGATCAGCGACTCGCCTTTGACACCATAGTGAATAGCGTTGAAAACAATGGAGGCAAATTATTGTTTATCGATGCACCCAGTGGAACCGGAAAAACTTACTTGATAAATTTAATACTGGCCAAAATTCGATCAACAGGAAGACTGGCTCTTGCGGTGGCTTCTTCTGGAATTGCCGCGACTTTACTTAGTGGTGGAAAAACTGCCCATTCAACATTTAAACTGCCTTTGAATGTCTCCCTCCAGAAAGAATCCGTATGTTCCATAAGAAAAAAAGGGCCGTTGGGCCAACTTCTTCAACAGGTCTGTCTCTTAATGTGGGACGAATGTACGATGACATATAGAAGCCGTAAACAGAACTCTAAAAGACCTAAGAAGTTCAGACAAAATTATGGGAGGCGTCACCTTCGTATTTGCCGGTGACTTTCGTCAAACTCTTCCTGTGGTGCCTAGAGGAACGCGTGCAGATATACTTAAAGCCTGCTTAAAGTCGTCTCCTTTATGGAGCTCTGTACAATCAATCACCTTAAGAACAAACATGAGAGCCCACTTAGGAGGTGGTGATAGGCATTTCTCACGTCTTCTATTACAAGTAGGTGACAGGAAAATACCGGAACAAGATGGCCTTATCAAAATAGATGAGTTAGGAAAGTCTGTCTCAAATCTAAATGATTTGATCTTAAATGTGTACCCAGAAATTGAGAATCTTTGTCAAAACGATTACACGTGGATGTGCGAGAGGGTGATAGTTTCGCCAAGAAATTCTTCTGTCGATCATATCAATGAACAAATATTAATAAGAATACTAGGTGATAAAAAAATATATAAATCCATTGATACCGTATTAGATACAGAGGACGCTGTACATTATCCACAGGAATTCCTTAATTCCCTTAACCCTTCAGGACTCCCCCCTCATACACTAAATATTAAAGTCGGTATTCCAATAATTTTATTGCGAAACCTAAATCCACCTAATCTGTGCAATGGAACTAGACTCCGAGTAAAATCGCTACGAAATAATGTGATTGAAAGTATTATTCTTACAGGACCAGCGGCAGGTCAGTTGGCTCATATTCCCCGCATTCCCATGATCCCTACAGATTTACCTTTCCAATTTAAGCGATTACAGTTTCCAATAAAAATTTCTTTTGCCATCACCATCAACAAATACCAAGGTCAAACATACAAATATATTGGACTTGACTTACGGGAAGATTGCTTTAGTCATGGACAATTATATGTTGGTCTCTCTAGGTCAGGAAATGCGGAGAATCAATTTATTTTAAAACCTCAGAAAAAACGAAACAAAAAATGTGGTATACCATGAAGTTTTAAAATAAATTATACCTACCTAATGAAACATGATGAAAGGCTGATAAGCAAAAATATCCCTACTGGGAAATCCTCGCCTTGCAAATATCGCAAAAGGAGGATAAGGCGCCTTTGCTGTACGCCTAGCGTGGTGGGGAAATCAGCAATTTATTCATTTAAAAATAATGTATAAAGTAGTATAGAACGAAACAAAAAATGTGGTATACCATGAAGTTTTAAAATAAATTATACCTACCTAATATATAATTAAGATAGATAATTGTTCCACCCGGACAATGTCGGGACGGGCCGCTAGAGTTCGGGCCACAAGAGTCTGCAAGAAGAGGAAAAGGGAAATACGATTTTTTTTCTTAGTACATAGCAGCCTTAAGATTGAATTAAAATATGATATTTTTACAAAAATAATGCAGTTATCTATTACGATTTCTGTAAATTTTGATGGGGATTAATAAGAAATTGCGCTTACATCAATATTTCTTTCCCACTGATTGTTAAGCTCACAATCAGCGATCATGTACAGCCGAATGGGTCACAATCACTGATTGAACGTTGTGCAGTAAAATACTCATCCTAATCTGTCTATTAATTTTAGGTCTTGTGAAATATAAATAATTAATGTAAACTTTTCGCTCTCAACTGATTTTTTAACTACAAAAATGCGCGAATACCTCCCATCTTAACTAATAAATTTATTTAAAAATTTTGAGTATTGACTTAATACATGGATTGAATCTACTTAAATAATATTTGCGAGTTATCACTCTGATAGGTAAAATGCATGCATATAGTAATACATAGGATGGAACTTTAATAATCGCAACTAGGTTTGTACAAAGTGTACAGAGGAGAGACTGGCGTGCTCAAGATCAAAGGTTCTGAACAAGCTCACGATTGTGTGTGAAAGTAGGTGATGATAAAAAAAAAGAAAATTTATTGTAAATTAGTATGTGATTAGAATGTGAAATGCTTGAATAGTAATGTTTAGTATCTGTTTATGTTTGTATGTGTAATATGTATCTATGCGTATTAATATTGTCTATATAAGTGTATTTGGCGTATTTATTTATGCATCATATAGGGGCTCTATATGTGAATTAATATTATTTAATGAATTATATAATTAAACTAGCTGAAAACCCGCACTTCGCTGCGGAGTACATTCAAATTAAATACAACGGTCAATGTATGCAATTAATGTCCAAATATATATATATATATATATATATATATATATATATATATATATATATATAAATACGACAATCAATATATAAAATTGATGTAGAAAAATATATATATATTTATAGAAAAATTATAAGGGATATATTTATAGACAATATAATGTCCAATCGTCTGCCGCATTAGAAAGAAAATTTTTTTGTCTATTTAGTTGTTATGCACGTTACGATAAATGTATTTAAAGTACCAGAAAAAGAAATCACGTGATCGGCATTTAATAAATTAAATTCTAAAAATTAATCTTTAAAAATTCACCAAAAATCAGAAAATCGAGGTAATGGTGCGAAAAAGATTTCATTTTAAAGGAATTTTTATGATCTGTCTCGTGATATAAATTGTATAACCCTCAAATTATTATTTTAAATGCAAACTTTAAAAAGTTACAAAAACAGATTAAAAATTTAATTTTAAAAAATCTAAGAAGAATTTTTCAAAAATCTTTCTTAGTGCACCCTTACACGATAAGAAGAATCGTCATGCAAAATTACAGCCCTATAGGTCCAGCGGTTTGGTCTGTGCGTCGTATGTCAGTGAGTCAGAGAGTCAGTCAGTTACGGAACTGTTTTATATATATAGATTGTACAGAGGAGATACAGAAGTGAGACTTTTATAACCCTTCAAATTAGTAACCAGCATTATTTAGCACCCATTGTTAACGTCCTGCGAGCTGCAGGATACCGTTTGCAGCACCTCATCTGTTGATCCTTCGAATGGAGGAGTGGTCTGCAGCCTGCAGAATCTCTGGTGGAATCCTTGGAGCGGTTCCTTCATCTTGGAAATGAGATCTAAGTCACAGAGACTTAAGTCAGGGTAATATGGAGGACTATAGATCACTTCGCAGCCCCAGAGAGCGAACACATCAGCCCCAGTGTGCGCACAAGAATTTTCTTTCCATCAGTACGATGAGACAAATTATTTCGTATGATAGACCGGTACCTAAGATCTGGCTGTGTTCATCTTGTCACTGTGCAGCCGTGTGATGTTTGCAATGGGGGGGGGGGGGCGGATGCGCATTCTCTCTGAAGTGAAGCAGGTATGTTACGTACGTGTGGTATAAGCTGCTTTCATGAGTTCTGCCGCGTGGGGGGGGGGGCTCTACAACAATATCGCCACTATTAAAGTTCGATCCCTTGTATTTTAAATGAGAATCCCTTTACTTTTAGATAAACAGATTTTTAATTTCGAGAAAAGTGGCTTGGCCAAACTAATTTTTTAATACTTAAAGTTATACTAGTTGATATCCGTCAAAACATGACGGCTAGATAGTAAATAAATGTGCTAATACACAAATTATACTCAACACATCATTGCCAAATGTTGAAAATCATAATAATGCGCAGAAAGATATTAATGTTTCAGCGGCCTTGTCCTTAGTGAGTATCTAAAGCCAGATTTAAAAATGTCACTGAGCATGCGCAGAAAGAAAATTTTGAATTGTAAATTATCGCTAATTAAACAGAGCGAAATAAACAATTTCCATGAGGTTTAATCTTATATTTCACAAACATAATTATCATAAAAATAAAAATGGCAGAGAGAGATCTAGAGAGACTCCTCGGCATTGAAACATGCCACTGAGCATGCGCAGAAATCAAATTTTAATTGTAAATTATAGCTCATTAATAAAAATTGCAGTTACAAAAACCAAATTTGACAAATTTACAGATTACAATCTTTCGTTTAAGACCAAAATGAAGTAAATTGATGCAGTAGTTTTCTCTCACGGACTGCCCAAAAAGTCGGCTTAGCAACTTAAATAGATAGATCAACAATTAGATATAGTAAGTTAAATGATTTCGAGCTTGCTTGCTTGTTTTTGAGCTCAGCGTTGTAAGAGAAGAGCTAAATCGACTGGAACTAGAAGTTTTCAGCTAACTACAAAAGCTTACAAAACTTATTAAAAAATTCTCAACTTACTCTATTCCATTTTACCTAACTTTGCGTTTTGAAATCTGCAGGCTGTAATACCTAACGCGATTCAACTCACGTAAGGTGAATTGAATAAAAATTCCTATCTTTTTTAACTTGGTCTATATTTTTTTTAAAAATCGTTGAAACGAATCTTTTGAAATGCTAATCTTTATTTTGTCCCATATTTAGAGTAAGAATAATCACAATTTCTAAGCTTCTTTTCATTCTTTGAATTAAAACAATATTAAACTCTCATCTCAATTAATATGTGTGATAAAATTTGCTGTAAAATCATAAAATGTTATTATAATACAAAATGATTAAATGCTTTACATCTTAAATTTAATTAAACGCTTCTGAACATTAATATAACAAAGAGAACTGTTTAATATATAACTTTAAGCCTTATACTTTACAAATTGATTTTGATCGGTGACAATAAAGATTTTAATTGAAATGTTAAGTAGCTCAAATGCTGCATAGTGCAAAACTAATAGTCAAAAAGAAATTTAATTCACATTGTGTGCAGAAATTTTAATACACTTAAATTAAATGCGTTCAAATATTTACAAAATAAATAAAAATATTAATATAAAGGGATTTAATAATTCATTCGTTCTATTTCCCTAATTCAGCGTTCGGGAGATAAAAAAAATTATCTTTTGTTGCTGTAATTACATCTCTTCTTATTTTATAACTGATTTGAAAAATTATAAAAAAACACATGCTTTGATTTCTTCTCCGAAATATTTTTGTTCGGTGTGTTTTGGTGGATTTATTTGAGCCGAAGTTATTTCAGAATTTTATCTAATTATAGGAAGATTAATTTTCCTTCTTATAATCAGTTCGTGTTTTTAATATTCTTTTCAATTTTTACTTCCAATGATTGAGTGCAAATTGCATCTAGTCTCCCGTACTAAAGGATTATTAATATTTACAAGATAATTAGATTCTAAGTTGATTCAACTTTTAAAAGATTATATATTTAATTTTTTTTCCGTGTATTCAGTTGAATGTTCACAACGACACGTTATTCATGAAATTAAGTTAATTCTGTTGTTACCTAAGACAAGTATTAATTTTAATTCGCTATTGCGGGACTTATAGGTGCATGTCTGATTAATTCTATTTCTTTGTGGGTAAATATCTCAACACTCAAAACCACGCAACTTAATAACAACAAATGCATTATACTGTGTGCTATTGTGTAAATATAATAATATAATTTATTCTCGGTTTATTTTTGTTATTTGTTGTACTTTGAGAGGTTATCAAACGTGAATAATATTGCAGTGAAACTCTCTTGTATTTATAAATGCTTTACAAGCATAACATAAGAGGAAATTCAGAAAACAAAAGTTTCTGAAAGAGCCAATGTTTCAGTGCGTGGTACAGACACCCCGATATTGTACAAGGTCCGATATTCAATTAGGTGTACCGGAAACAATCCAAATGCAATGGCTGTTCGACATACATTCCTGAGTTCTTCAATGATTTACCTGTCTCGGGTAGTTTCAAACCCAATCTAGATGAGAAATTTCACTTGCGTTAGGCTGTCTGCACACGGAGCAACTCAAAAGAAACTGATAACTGACTCAAATCACAAACCAGTCCGTGATGAGTCGCAACCCGTCCGGCGGGTTTGTAACCAGTTGCGCCGTGTGCGTGGCTCCAATCAATTACATAGGTTGCGACTCATCACGGACTGGTTTGTGATTTGAGTCAGTTATCAGTTTCTTTTGAGTTGCTCCGTGTGCAGACGGGCTTAAGGTAGTCGGCATCTCACGTAACCTCGCGACATTCGTGGCGTAGTGCATTTTAATACCTGGAAGGTAGGATATTGGTGTATAATTCTGGTAGAAATTTTTACAATCACTGAAAATATTTTGCTGTATGCCCTGTAGTGTTTGCTGACTACAGACACAGGACAGCTTTCTAATATCATGCTTTTCACGAATACTCTATCCAATTATCTCATACTAGCTGAAGGACCCGGCGTTTCCCGGGATTTTAAGAATGTTTGTTTACCAAAATCAATAAGGTATCCGACTACGTTCGGAGCCCTTTTTTTTTGAAAAACTGCACTTGCGAAAATTTCTACCTTATTTTTCGAAGGAATATAACACAAAAACTCGAAAATGATGAAAAAATAGACATTAACTGAGCAATGTTTTTCAAAATTAAAGAAATTGGGTCGAAATTTAGCAAACTTTTACAAAAACGTCTCTAGCTCTAAATAAAAATATTATGCATATAACATTAACTTTTTTTTGTCATATGTACGTAAGTTCCTTTTTAGTGTAATGACCTACAAGCTAATCTATATCTTATACCCCAAAAAATACAGGTCATTGCATGTAAAATTTTAGTCATTTCCGATGAGATTTATTATAAATGCAGCTATAAATCGACAAATAATATTCCTAGAACCAAATCTGTAGTCCATTACATTCTTAGTATTATGAAGAACATACGTGAAAAATTTCATAGACATATCATGGTTAGATTTTGAGTTATCACAAGAGTCGTTTACATTTTTGATGAAGAACAAGTTCTTCAGAAAACACGATTAAAGTTTTCAAGTTGTATTGAAATTCATAGCTGCTGCTGATCTTTAAATCCCTCTATTTAAATCCTATGCATATTTAATTTCTATATTTAATGAAATTAAATATAGGAATGAAATTAAATCCTATATTTAATTTCATTTCTAAGGATTGTATCGAAAAAATAAAAGCAGATTTAGAAACGTAAATTTACAATCTTTAAAACAAAGGAATAAAAACAATTTCGGAATTTTCATCAAAATCGATGTTTTAAACGTAGTCGAATACCTAAAAATAACATAGAAAAAAAGCATGCGAAATGTTATACACATCAATAAAATGAAACCCAATATAAAAATATTTAGATTTATAATAAACTCCTCAGAATTCAGCTAGATTCAGCCTTTCATCATTGGAGCAGAATAAGCTGAAATTACAAGCTGAATTTTCCAGTCGAACCATGAAATGATTCCAGCATTGCCTATTAAAAAAATGAATTGTTTGATTGAGGGCTGCAAACCATTCAGCTCCTCTCCATATTAAACTCTCAGAATTTAGGTAGATTCAGTCTTTTATCATTGTACCACTAAAAGTTGACAAGAGAAAATGTCAAATTGACTTTTGGCCTTGAGAACTGTACATGATCGAAAGCACTAAAAGAAAAAATTCAGCACCGTTAAAAACTTTCAGCCAAGTTAGGCCTAATGAACAGCGAGAAGCGAAAACGCTAGAAAATAAAGTATTCAACATTAATATGTCCCTGAAATAACCATGTCAATAAAGATCAGTAAGAGAATTCAAAAAAAAAATTGGGGTTTTTTTAATTCAAAATTAATTGTAAATAATTTCTATTCCGGAAGTTCTTAGTTACCTCGGCTGTTTTCAACGACGCTTGTATGTAAAAATTTCCGATCTTCGTTTCTAAACTGTAGATTTCTACACAATTACAGACAGATAGACAGACGTTTTTATTCATTAGATGTTCCGCTATAAAAATTGTTTATTTTGCAACAACGATTTTATATGCGGGATGCACAATTTATCTTGTGTGTGTACATGGAATCATAATACACCAGATTTCTTTTGATATTACAAGGATTACAATCCGATGTACAAAAATGGCCGGAAGGAGAATTAGTTACTCTATCTTTTAACGGAAAAATTCCTTTCGTTTACAGCTGAAAAAATTTCAGCTGTTTAAATATCTTTATGCGTTTCTTTACAGACTATAAATAAATGAACAAACTTTTGTATGAGCACATAGAGAAAGAAATCGATTCTGGGTGGAATCACAGAAAAAATTCATGTTTGTTTTTTCTTTTTTTTGGTTAGGAGAATACCCACATTTCGATTAAATTATCCACAATACATTTTTAATATATATATATATATATATATATATATATATATATAACAGTTCCGTGATTGACTGACTGACTGACTAACAGATAACACACAGAACAAACCGCTGGAAAATAAAGGGCTGAAATTTTGCATGGCGATTCTTCTTATAGTGTAGGGGTACACTAAGAAAGGTTTTGAAAAATTCTTCTTACATTTTTTAATTAAATTTTTAAGCTGTTTCTGTAACTTTTTTTTAAAGTTTACATTTTAAAATAATAATCTGAGAGTTATAAAATTCATATCACAAGAAAGATCATAAACATTTTTCTAAAATGAAATCTTTTTCGAATCTTTACTTTCCTTTTCTGATTTTTGGTGAATTTTTAAAGATTAATTTTTAGAATTTACATTATTAAATGCTGATCACGCGATTTCTTTACATTTGTGATACTTTAAATTTATTTTGCGTCACGTGCGTAGATAAATTGACAAAAAAAATAATAAAATACGGTTAATTAAAAAAATAATAAAATACGGCGCGTAAAATTAATTTTACGCCACGAGCATAAAAACGAAATAAATTGACAAAGAATATTAAAATACAATAAAAGATAAAATTTAACCACTAAGCTAATTGAGATGCAAGTTTTTTAAGAATTTAATTCAAATTAGTATGTTTTATGGATAGTAAATTAAACCTATATATATAAAACTGCAATTTTCCCTCAAAGTATGCTTCGCCATGACGATAAATAAGCCTCAAGGCCAAACTTTAAAATGCGCTGGCGTATATTTAAGCGAAAATTGTTTCTCCCACGGTCAGTTTTAAGCAGCTTGCTCACGTGTAAGTTCGCGGAAGACCCTGGTAATATTAGTGCCGCCCAATGAAGAAACAAAAACAATATTCTTTATAAGCAAATCCTTTTAAAAGCAATTTCATTATTTTTTCATTGTAATTATCCTAAAATATACTCCGTAGCGAAGCACAAGTATCGATATGCAATTTCAAGGCTGCCAACCTTAGAGTTTTGAATATCTTAACCTTCCTGCATGCACGAAATAAATTATATATTAGAATTCAAGTATATACAATACTTTAATCATGGTCTAAATTCTTTCACAAAAACCTCAAAATTTATCTGGATTTTCCTTATTTCAAGAAGTCTCATCAAATACAGATTGTCATATTATATGCACCCATTAGAGCAGGGGTTCTTAAACTTAGGTAGTCCGAGGACCCCCACTTGAACAACACTTCTTTTCGCGGACCTCATCCCAACTCTAGGCATTTTAAGTCGTTTTTGAGACTTAATTTCTGGCTCAATAATCTCCTAGGCACTACGTTATAATAAATATTGGTAAAAATGTATCGCTGGTTATTTTAATAAATGGTCTTGCGCATTAATAGAGACGAACATTTTTAGTAGGACATAGAATAAAAAACATAAAATGAATAAAAACAGTAGTAAAAAGAATTTTAAAAGTTACAAATCATAATACATTAAACTCATACAAACATTTCTTCGTCAAATATTAGTAAAAATAGATCTATCTTATTATAATATGTTTTCTGTAAATGATTTTTACTTAATGAGATGGGTGCAGTGGTTCTCTTGAAACCAGAACCGCAATGTCGGGCTCTATGTTGGAAAGTTTTATTCTGAGGTCCGCTTCTACATTGAGTTTGTTTCTATACTTTGATTTCATATATATAACAGTACCGAAAACGTCTGTATACCTAAATATGTTGTGCGGAACGGAATCAAATGTTGGAGGGCTTCATTTGCAAGTACAGGGTAATCAAATCTGAGAAATAACCAAAAGTTTGTAAGTTCATTTTTGTTGAATTGTAGTTTCAAAGACGTATCGCATGATAATTTCACAAAAATATTTTGTTCAAGCGTAGAATGTTAATATCAAAATTGTTTCGCGGACCTCCGGTAATGGCTACACGCACCCCCAGGGGTCGGCGGACCACAGTTTAAGAATCTATGCATTAGAGTATTAAATATATTATGCTTGGTAGCACTTTACGAATACATGGAACAGTTTTTTTCTCTGTTAATCTCGATTCAAAGTGTCATGCTTATGCACTTCAGAAAAAGGAATCCGGATGAATTTCTTTTGCCGAATGTGAAAAGTAAATTTTACTCACGGGAGAAAATAAAAACAAATCATCCTTCACCATTGTTATTTATCTTTTTAAGTATGTCTACAAACAAAATTATTTTTATTTGGTAACATTTTATGGGGACATTGAAATATTGGGTATTTCAATGTCCATACTCTTCATACATAGGTGCATACTTTTATATTTGTCGACGGAAATTTATATAATATGCACCTCAGAAAAGTGATCTCCCTTTAGCGTTTAATTTCTCTTAACCGAAGAGAAAAATTATAGAGTGCTTCACTCGAAAAATGACCCAAATAATATGTGATAAATTTAACTAGGATGAAGCAATTTGAACCAAAAAAATACGTTACATATCCTAATGTATGTGTAATCTATTGCACTACATGCGATTCAGGAAGTGATTACCGTTTTCTGCCAGACAAATTTCGACGCTGCACTCCCCCTGAAAGTAATGAGAAAGATATCATGGTGGAGGGAATAGCAGCAGTTTCATGTTGGATATTTTTCTTCAAATCTTTCAGAGCGGGGCTTGTTCGGATAGACTTTTTCCTAAGGAAGAAGTCTTGTGGTGTCAGATCCAGTCACCGTTGTGGCCAGAGCCCCTTCGAAATTACCCTTTTTCCGAAGATGGACTTCATTTCCGCCATGTTCCTTTCCGTTGTAAGACATGTTGCTACATCTTGCTGGAAGTAAACTTCCGCTTGCTCACGATCATTTGGTTTGGTTTGGTCTGGAGCACTCTGGTCAACTTTTTGCTACACGAGGGCTAATTAGATCGGGACCTACAGTTTAAAGCCAATTCTGAACGGCTACAAACAACGTACCAACAATGGGACTCGAACCCACGGGATCTGAACCGAAAGCCAGCGCCCAAGCTATTCGGCAATCCCCTGGTTACTCTCGATCATATAGTTGATTCAAGAAATATTAAAAATGTGCAAGTAGACATCAGTGTTCATAGTGATGTCAAAGAAATTGGGGCCTACGATGCACAACCGAGACATCGCGAACTACACAAAAACTGTTTCATCACGGAATGGCGTCTGCTGAGTGGCAAACTTATTTTTAGGGGCGTGTATACGGCTGTTTAACATAACTCGGCAAACAAAACCACGCCTCCTCTGAGAACCTTGTGATATCATGTGCCATCTATTCCATAGCACATTGTACTTTGTCTCTTTCAGAATGTTTTGGCCAAGTGAGAGTATTACAAAATATTCAAGGCTTTTTTTCGAGAGAATCACCCTATAAATTTCCTAATGGAAGAAAATAAAACAAGTTATTCTTACAAGCTGCTGATATTGTTTTTGAGAACATCTACATGATAAATTATTTTTTATTTGGTAATACTTTACGAAGAAATTGAAAAGCATACTTTCCTATATCTAGACTGAAATTGTCATAGATATACACCTCAGAACGGTAAATGTGCTCTAATGAATTTCTCTTGACCAGGGAGAAAAATTAAGTGTTTCTCAAGGGTGTGAAAAAAAACACATATTTCCTCACGATTGGCATTACTGTTATTTTTTTTATCCCCAATCAATAATTCTTGAATTTAACAATGATAATTTAAATTTTTTGTCACAAATTAATTCGCTTCTTGATTAATTTTTTTAAATCTTTCTTTTACCATGAAATGACAATAATCACCGATGAAACACTTTAAAGAAATAAAAAATAAATTCCGTGCGAAAAGAAATGTTTTTAAATAGTTTTCCAACCGGTTTAATTCTTATAATTGAAACTTTAGTGAAGCATTAATTATTTCATATTAGCAGGTTTGCTTGGAAGAAGCTCAACGCACAGCTCAAAGTCTTCCACTTCTTAATTTTGAACTACAAGCAAAAAATTTCTTTTGAAATTAATTCTTTTTGTGAAATATTGCTTCTGAGTTCAATGCAAACGAATAAAAAAAATAGTGAATATTTTTTCTCGGTGTTTTTTAGACGCAAATATTTGAATATTAGATGCGAATTATGTCCCATGTTCAGGTTTCATTAAGCGTTGAAATTCTGAAGATAATTAAATTTTTGCATTGATAATCCATTACGAAGATTTTTAATTTAAAGTGTGTTGCAACGTTTTAATATTTCATCTTTATTGAAAAGGATTTTAGTCATGCGTGATTAGGTACGTTTTCAGTTTCTGAAGTTTTTACGTCTAAGAAGGTAAACATAATTATGATAGACCGTTAACAATTTAGATTTTCAAAGTGGATAACACGTTTATTGAAACTGAAGATTAATAAACTTTTAGGTATTTTCAGGAGTTATATATTAAATGATTTAATTAATGCACGCAATCAATATTAACAAGCTATATAAAAAAACTGGTCTATATATTAAGAAATTTAGGTGAATTATTCTACCATAAAAAAATCTGCAACAATTTTATATCTATTTTTTCTATATTTAGAAGAAAACAGTGGTGGGTCCGGCTCATGTACTGTAGTTACCATTACTCTTCCTGAAGCTCCTGAAGGAGAAGAAATTTAATCCCATAAACACATGTTTATAAAATTTGAAAAGTAATAGAATGCAGCAAGTAAAATACATCTGTATTTTACTTTACGCATTTACTTAGTGCATAATATCATGCTTTTACTTGCATAAATTTTTAATGCATAATATGCATGCTTTTTAATGCTTAATATTATTCTTTTTACTTAAGGGGACAAGGGACTTTCAATCTTGTTCTTCTTTAATTTTCAATATTTTTCTCTATATACCTCATGAGTATAATTTATATTCTTTTCTACTACACTAAAGATACTTAGAATTCACAAATAAGTATTTTGTGGGGAAATAAGACCTATTTATCAAAAAATTCTTCAAAAATGCTAGAATTTTTCAAAAGACTCCATGCATATTCATTTTCTTCTGATATCTACCAAATTTCTCAGAATTGTTAATTGAAGTGTTTATCACAAAACTGTGCATAATTCTTTAAATCACATTTTTTTACAAATTTATAGACCATAAAATAGAGTAAAAATATAAAAAAAATAACAGGCAGAATAGAAAAAAATTATTTAAGACTTTAGATTCACACACAAAAAAAATTAATGCAAATTTATATTTATATACATATGGTAAACTTATAATACAAAATTTAAGAATTTTAATTAATATAGAATGCGCATGGAGCCTTTTGGAAAACATTAGCAGTTTTGAAAATATTTTTTGCAAAGCAGGCATTATTCAGCTAAAAATTCCTTATTTTGAATTCTAATGGTTTTTAATGTAGTAAAATAGAAAATTAATTATTCTCAATTTGTATATAGAGCTAAAAACTGAAAATAAAAAAAATCGAATTTGAAGGTCCCCTGTCCCCTTAATGCATAATATCATTCAAAATCTATATGAACTGGAATTAACAATGCTTAGTTCGAAATTAAATTTCAGGAAAGTTTCTTAATTTATGATACTTTTTAATTAGAAATGCCGTGAAGTAGGGATGCGACATCGATGTCGATGTTTTCAAAACATCGATTTATTGAAGCCGATGTTTTTTTAACATCGATGTTTTGTGCTCGATGTTTTACGTTGTCTCGATGTTTTTTTTTAAATGAAAAAGTACCGTCATAAAAAAAAAATTACCACGTAGCATAATTTTGACACTCAGTAAATGTAAGTCTGAATTCTGAAAAGGACTAATACAAAAGGAGGAATGATTCCTTAGCAAACAGACAAATGGCAATTAACAACCAATGAACCAATCAGAGCGCTTGGAATGTTCCTGACACTCCAGAACCTTCCATGGGGCTTTATTTTACAAATAGTATATACACGAGTGCATCCATTTAAGTTTTTGTTTTGTTTTGGTTTTATATAAGTTGACGTTAATATTATTAGTAAGATGCCTCCCAAAAGTACCGTTTGGAAATATTTTAACAAAACCTCTGACAAATTGGCGAAATGCAATATTTGCCTTAAGTCCCTCAAAACTTCTGGCAATAGCACGAATTTATCTGGACATTTGAAGGAAATACATGGCGGTATTTACAACGAGAATTTTGAGTCATCAAAGTAGCCGAAAGCAACCAAGTTTTTATCATTTGTGTCTGCCCAATCAGAGAGTAAAATTAAATCACCCCCTCCCCCCACGACTAACGGAAGTAACATTAATGTTAGAGGTTATTAAACCAGTTTTAAAAAATGGATCTTCTAAAACATCGATGTTTAAAAACATCGATGGTTTTTGGGCGATGTTTTATTAGCATCGATGATTTAATATTGAATATCGATGTTTCAAAACATCGATGTTTTGTTATCGATGTCGCATCACTATTGTGAAGAATTTTGGTAGAATATGAAAGGAAAATGTTAATTTAGTCTATAATTTAATGATCAAAATAAAGAGACATAAATGTCTTGCCTCTTAAATACTGCGATTAAAAACATACTTTCTTATAATAAAATTTAAATTATTTTTTTGTTGATGTTCCTAATTGCCCCTGGCTGGAAGTTCCATACCAGGTTCATATAAGCCAGTAGTAGTCAACCCGGCCCCTACCGCCCACTAGTGGGCGTTCCATCTTTCATGGTGGACTATAGGGGTTTTGTCCGATACTGAAGCACTTTCTTTTTTTTAATTTGATTGACTTTTTAAAACTATTAAAATGAAACTTTTTAAAATTATTGTTTACAAAATTTCATAGCATTATTTAAAAACATTTTCATTAGGTTTTCATAAAATTCTTTAGTGTTTATATTTTATAACGAGTCACAAATAAAAATGCAATATTATGCAATATGTTGTAAGTAAACAACATCCATTGTGTTTATTGGGTCATAAAACATTATCCAATTAAGCAATGAAGCCAAGTCGATTGCGAGAATATATTTTTATAAAGCATCAAATGATAATTTAATTAAGTAAATGTAATTTCATCAAACTTCATGTTTCTATGTATGCAGAGTATATTCAATTATGCAGAGCATAATAAGCGTCCCGGACGCATATTCTGAAAGACTCACGGTTTGGGCACTCAATTGCAGGTTTGACGAAAGCATCAGTTTCGCCATCTGTTGACATATATAGGAATCATTTTATTATAAGTTTTTTTTTTTTAACTTCTACGCAATTTAGTATGTTTTAAAATCTGACTTACATATACAACACAGGATTTAAAGAGATTTTAACAAAATAAATAAATGAATAAATTGAAATAAGTATATTATTGAATTTTAAATTTACTTTCTTCAAATATCCACAATAATTTTAATTTTTAAAATTTTAATGTTAATTAGAAAATAAATGTATTTAATAAGCTTTAATTAAAAAAATTAAGTTGCATAAATTAAAAAATTTAAAGTGTTAAATTCCAATAATATAAATTTATTTTAACTTATAATTTTAAATTAATCAAATTTTTAAAATATAAAAATTTATTTTAATTTGGTTACATTTTTATGCTAAATTATTGAAGAAATGAGGGAATGATGCTGAGTATGAAGGAATGACAAATCTTTTGATCTTTCTTTGCTGTAGATTTTCAATTCCTACTATTAGTTCACACTCTCTCTATATATATCTTGTTCAAATTTTCAATCGTTAATAAAAGTACTTTTTATTCATCCACTCAAGTTCAAATACATTTTTTTAAACTTGTAGTGGATGACACTTGATGTTAATACAGTTTTTTTCAAATATTAATTCATTAATTAAATTTAATTAATCAATTTTAGTTTTAGACCTAGAGCGTCTCTTGCTCTTGAATAGTAATTTCCCACTTGTTGGTGTATAAACGGTAGCACTGTGGTATCGCGGATTTCTCCCGTCCTGTAGGTTACGAGATCGAATCCCCAACCTAACGAACTTTTTCTCTCTCTCTTTCCCCCCCCCCCTCCTAATCTCGCTCAGTAGGCAAGGTTCTGGCAGGCAATCCTTTTTTTCAATTCCTTCTATTAGTTCACACTCAAATTTTTTCTTTGTTGACCTAAGCAGGAATTGACTTTAAAAATTTTTTTTTTATATATTACTTGTTTTTGTTTTATTTTCAGAATTTAATTGAAAATAAGAGCATTTGAAAATCTTGCACTGAAAGCAAGAAAGTGAATGAAAGACTAGTACTGTATGTGCTGAAGTATATACTGTCTGATAAAAATGGTTCTATATCTTTTTCAAAACAAATATGATTACTTTCAATTATACAAAACAAGTACGATTACTTACACATCTTAAATTTTTTTTTCTAATTTTCTAGGCTTTAAAACATATTGTATTAAGTAATTTCGTGATTTCAAATCAGGAATACTTTATTCAATGCAATATTTTAACATGAACCCATACAGATCCCACTTTCAAACTTATACAATCATTTCAGTACTATATAAAGTATTATAAAAAAAAATTTGAAAATTTTTCAAGCGGCGCATTTTGAAAAATTCAAATTTTAAATTCAAATAAAATAAATTTTTCTAAGCCCTAATTGTGTTATATATCATTGAAAAAGGTCTTGAAAATTGCTTTAAAATGCCACCAATCTTAGCTCTCTAGCTCTTATTGTTGAAATTTTTTTGGATAATTGAATTTGATTAATTAAATTTAATTAATGAATTAATATTTGAAAAAACTGTATTAACATCAAGTGTCATCCACTACAAGTTTAAAAAAATGTATTTGAACTTGAGTGGATGAATAAAAAGTACTTTTATTAACGATTGAAAATTTGAACAAGATACATATAGAGAGAGTGTGAACTAATAGTAGGAATTGAAAAATCTACAGGAAAGAAAGATCAAAAGATTTGTCATTCCTTCATACTCAGCATCATTCCCTCATTTCTTCAATAATTTAGCATAAAAATGTAACCAAATTAAAATAAATTTTTATATTTTAAAAATTTGATTAATTTAAAATTATAAGTTAAAATAAATTTATATTATTGGAATTTAACACTTTAAATTTTTTAATTTATGTAACTTAATTTTTTTAATTAAAGCTTATTAAATACATTTATTTTCTAATTAACATTAAAATTTTAAAAATTAAAATTATTGTGGATATTTGAAGAAAGTAAATTTAAAATTCAATAATATACTTATTTCAATTTATTCATTTATTTATTTTGTTAAAAATCTCTTTAAATCCTGTGTTATATATGTAATTCAGATTTTAAAACATACTAAATTGCGTAGAAGTAAAAAAAAAACTTATAATAAAAAGATTCCTATATATGTCAACAGATGGCGAAACTGATGCTTTCGTCAAACCTGCAATTGAGTGCCCAAACCGTGAGTCTTTCAGAATATGCGTCCCGGACGGTTAGACCTTTCACATGAAGAACCTGAAGACCAGACGCTGTGTAGCAATGCCTGCAAACTCAGCCGAGGGTTTATTTCCCCTGTTCGATTTATGTTTCATATGGGTTTGAGCGGCGGACAGACAGTACAGATCTGCCGCCAAATTTGGGCAACCCTTAGCCCCGTATGCAAAGTATAGATAACACGATAGATTTAACTACAGTAAGTTATTTTATAAAGATTTATTCTGTCAAACTTAGCGAAAGTCCGACATAAAGTATTTGGTAAGTAATCATTATTATAGGTTTTAACTTGCTAAAACGCTGCTTCATAAATTTTATAAAGTTACTTCCCTCCTTTATAAATCATTAATTACTGTGGAACCGGTGGACAGTTAGAAAAAATTACTACTAATAGATTAAAAAAGTGGGCAGTAAGTATAAAAAGGGTTGACAACTCCTGTTTTATAAAGATTTATTCTGCCAAACTTAGCGAAAGTCCGACATAAAGTATTTGGTAAGTAATCATTATTATATGTTTTAACTTGCTGTAACGCTGCTTCATAAATTTTATAAAGCTGCTTCCCTCCTTTATAAATCACTAATTACTGTGGAACCGGTGGGCAGTTAGAAAATATTACCACTAATAGAGTTACAAAAGTGGGCGGTAGGTATAAAAAAGTTTGACAACTCCTGTTTTATAAAGATTTATTCTGCCAAACTTAGCGAAAGTCCGACATAAAGTATTTATTAAGTAATTATTATTATATGCTTAAACTTTCTGTAACTCTGCTTTATAAATATTATAAAGTAAAGTTACTTCTATACTTTATAAATCACCATTACTGTGTAACCGGTGAGCTGTTAGAATATTTTACTGCTAACAAAGATACAAAAGTCAGCGGTAGGTTTAAAAAGTTTGACTATCCCTGATATAGGCTTTGCGGATTGAGGAGTGCGAATCCGGTTTACAAAAGAACAACAACGGTCGGAGTTCGACTTGGCTTGGTGCACCACAATTTCGATAGAGCACCCCCAGGGATGACATCCGGGGAGATCGTGCCTTCCCCATCCACTGATTTCATAGAAGGACTTTCCGATCCACGGAATTAATGTACCCACACCCGGCATAAACACGGAAGTATTAAATGGCTCTTGTCGGAAATCGATCCGAGAACCCTCGGTGCCGAAGACCGATGCGTTAACACTAGGTTACCTCGGGTCGAAATTTTATTCATTTAGTGTATACTCCCTATTTGTGATCAAATAATTGTACATATACATTTAAAGACTGGAGAATTAAGAACGTAAAATTACAAGAGCTTATAAGTGCTGACAATGTATAATCAAGTCTTCATGATGTTTTACTATTGTTCACAAATTTTGAAACTGGCTTAATTCCCTGCGTCCTAAATTTCGTTTGGACAGAAGAAGTTTTGTCACAAACGAGGAAATAGCAGTTTTAGTTTTGATTAAATTCAGCTCTTCGACTTTGAGTCTTTGATTTGTATCATTAAATTTATTAAACAAGTCTATAAAATAAGCTATGTCATATTTGGAATCGGTTAAGTTGACTCGCAAAGCATCATCTTTGTTTTCTAAGAACTCTAGCAGTGAGTCATGAAGATTATAAGACAGATCCAAACAGTTAGACCAAACTTCCTATGGTCCTATGTTCACCATTTGATGACCAATAAACTTCTGTATGAAGCAACAAGCGATTGAATTCTTCATCGTTTTCAGTACAAAGTTGACCATATACTCTGTGATCCAAGGAACTGTTTAAAAGAACATGCTCTAATGATCACTCAGATTTTTGGCAACTAAATGCTGGCGATGAATGGCGCAGAGTTCAACGAATACATTAGGAACCACATTTTTTAAATATGCAAGAAGATCCCCCATCTCCCTGTAGCATCCTAGCATGGCTGGAACACCATTCGTAGCAACTGATATTTCTGAGGGTATTTCTTTTACTTTGAAAAACTCTTCCAGTGGCGATTCTCCTTTAGTATCAGTTTGAAAATTTTTAGCGAATAATAATTATTGCCAATTATTATCTTCTTTTATGAATCGCATATATACTAAAAGTAAGACCTAATTTCCTAGAAAAGTTGACTCATCAAGATGTATAGAGAACTGGAATGTTTTTAAATCCTCACCTAATGAGTCTTAGCATCTCAATCCATTTCATCAGTTTTTAGCACTGTAAGGAATTATCTAGCTAATATCAAAAGCTGACTTCTGTAGCATAATGCATATTTCTTCATTTATAGTAAAAAATTTCATAACACAAAACGATTTGACAATTTTGCGTACAAAATAACGTAACGAACTTCGCTCCTGGCGGGGGTCCCCCCACCGCACGTTTTCTATATTAAATTACTAATAAAACTACATCTAACGCATCAAAATTTAATGGGAGGGTTGTTGTTGTTTATTGACACAAATTTTATGAAATCTTGGGGACAATGTGGAGAGTGCCGCTCGTAACTCTTTTTCGACTGTTAACCTGGTTCGATATTTGGCTTTCATTGGAGCCAGTACCGAAAAAACCCGTTTCGCATAAATAAAACGTTACAAAGAATAGAAGCACTTGCATTGCTTTGCAATACAAAGATTCATGCTCTCCACAAAGATTCATACAAAATTGAATTATGATTTCATTTTGAAACATTTGTTTTAGTGAGCTATCGCATGACAATTATATAAAATTTTCATTTTTGACGGTTGTCAACTCAATTTCGTCTATTTATAGATATTATGGTTTATTCGTTCATTTATAGATATTATGGTATGAACATTGATTTTTTATTAAAACATTTTGGCACCTCCCCTTACAATAGTCCACGCCTTCCGAGTTGGAAACCTCGGCCCTATATCAGAGAAAAGTTTCTTTATCTGAGTTGATTCTGATTCCGTTAGCCTTGTGGTTAACGTTTCTTTTAGCTCCGCTTAAGGTTCGTTCTCCGGCGGCGACAAAATTATGTGTCAAATAACGTTTAACATTTTCTGATCCAAGGTAGACACCACCATGTAGTTCTTTGTCTGTTCCGACCTAACGTTAGAGTTCTTAAATTGTGCTTCCAGGTGTACAAACCATAACTTCGGAGTGTCATCCCAGAAAGGTGGAAATTTAACGAAAATAGTTTCCACATGTTTGCAAACATCAGCACTTATTTCCGACTGACCTGAAAGCTTCTGCGCGATTTTTTCCCGCTATTTTGCCGTCGACACAGTAATGTTATATACACATTACGTTTTCTACGTATTCAGAATCCGGGTCACCAGTGAAGAGAGAGTCGATTAAAAGATAATGACAAGTTATTTATTATTATTTAGTTTAAAATATATTTGTTAAGATACAAACAAACATGCGGAATTTGACAAGACAATAAGCCGCCGAAAACAATAACAGTTTTTGATGTTCCAAGAGAGAGTTAAAATTGAAGTAATTAGCGTTCGTGCTTTTGATGTTTCGTGATGATGATGTTACATCACACTCTTCCTGCCGCCTCAAATTCTATCAAGCGCGATTGTAAATGGTGGGAGGCAGTACCCCGCTGGCGTTTATTACGCCAATTTTCATTGCCCCATGATCTCTCAACCGTCTGGGTATGAGGTCCAGTTTCTGGGTCCACGAAATTATATTTTCTGTGGTTGGCAGTGAAATGTTCTTAGCTGGATTCATAGCCAGATCGTAAAATCCATATCAATTAATCGTAAAATCCAAAGGAAAATACAAATTTCTTCGAATAGTTTTATTACGTAGGTAACGAAACTCAAAAGTCAAGGTACAGGATAGTTAAATTTAATATGATGTCATCACAATTTAGATTTAATTTCATTTTATATAAAATTAATCTTTGGTTTATCGTCACTTCACTTTGTGTTTCATTTTTTTAAATCATAAAAATGAGCAGTTCACTATTGCGAGTTTTCATATGTATTAAAAAGTGTAACAGTCTGTAACAAAACCGAAAAATATCAAACGGGATTTATGAAGGACATTTACTTAACCAAGGGAAACTGTACGGGCTCATTAAAAGGCAATGAAGTGATTATTTTTGAAGTACAATGAAACTTCATAATCCATATTAACCGGCAATTAATGTAACTTAAAGCTTTGAAATGAAAATTTAATTTAATATTATGCTACCACATTTTATATTTAGTTTTATTTATATTAAAAAAATGTGTTGTTCAATTGGTAATTAAAGTTACGTACATACTATATCATGAAAGCGAGCAGCTTTGTTTAGCTGTGAGTTTTTTAACTTAATAAAGGAAAGTTATCGGTAGCAATTGTTATAATCATGAAGCTACAGAAGGAGGAGCAGCTCAGTGTTAAAAATGTGTCTCCCTTTTTGTCGCCGCCACTAGAGGGCGCTCGCGTGCACTATCGGGCGGCTTAGACACGGACAACCATACGCTTTAATATGGATTTTTCGTATTTTTCCTAGCGAAAACAAGTTGTTTTATTTTAGTGCGTATTTAATATGAATTTATTTATTCCATTAATCAATTTTTTATTTTCATTCAAAATCTTATTTGAAGTGTTTTTTTTGCTACAATTCAATAAAATTCTTAAAGGAAATGAGTAAATAAACTTTTTCAGAATAATTGTGTATTGGTTTCAGAATAAATTAGTTTAGAATTTTGTAATAATTTAATAATTAAGGAAATGAAATTACAGAAAAGAATTGTGAAGAAAGTTTTTATCATTGTTCATAATCTCTTATGGAAAAAAATTGTGAGAAATAATACTGATTAACCAAACACACACACACACACATAGTAGAAAAGCAATATTTTCTATCAATCACAAATAAATTCTTATCAGGACTAATAAAATAGGAAGTCAATTCAGTATTTAATCAGACAATACTTTAAAATATCTTCCTTTGGAAAAAAAATCAGTCAAAGCATCTCAGATTACACTTTTTAAAACCCGAGGTATAATCGTCAAGTTGGTAAATTACTGAATACAAATTTTTTCAGCGAATTAAAAAGAAAAAAAAACAAATAACTTTGACAAGGACAAATCAGCTATTTTTTGAATTTTCACAAAGTACGCATTTTATTGCATAAGTAGATTTTGTACGCAGATTTTGCATAAGCATTTATAGTAACAACATTGCTTATCATACAATGAAAACTTATTTACTTAAGGGGTGTGGTCACTTTTACGTACCTTTAAAAGTATCATTTTTAGACCTATGTTCGATTGTATGTACTACTCATGATTTAAGCTTGATTATATGAAATTTTTTGAGTAACTGCCTATAATATTGTTTATTATAGATGCAATTTTTCAAGGTAATTAATAAAAATGACTTTTTAATGCATAAAAAGTGAATTTTTTTTTAAAATCGAGCATTTTGTAGTCAACTGCTGTGCGCATTCTGTCAAAATAATTATTAAGGTAAATTAATAATTTTTTACTATATGTTATTACAATACTTCAGGCAACAATATCCAGCAACATTATTCTAAAATATATTAAACCTTTTAGTACGTGCTATTTTTAATTAGAAATTTCAAAAATGACTGAGTAAAAGCTTATAAAAATTCTTTAAAAATTAAAATATATTAAGGTTCAAAAATTTTGGTAGATTTTGTTGTCTAAAGTGTTGTAATCACATATAGTAAGCAATTATTAATGTAACTTAATAATTTATTTTGATAGAATGCGCACAGTAGTTGACTGCAAAATGCTCGATTTAAAAAAAAATATTCACTTTTTATGCATAAAAATACATTTTATTTTTTTATTAATTACCTTGAAATATTGCATATATAATAAACAGTATTATAGGCAATTACTCAAAAAATTTCTTGTAAATGAAGCAAAAATCATGACTAGTACATACAATCCAGCATAGGTCCAAAAATGATACTTTTAAGGTACTTAAAAGTGACCACTCCCCTTAAGGGGAGTGGTCACTTTTACGTACTTTAACTAACTTACGTAATTTAACTAACTTACTAGTGATAAAATTCAATATTATGGTTCCAGCATTGTCAGGAATTACCTTCGAGTTGGTAAATTATCGATTACAAATATTTCAGCAAATTAAAAAGAAAAAAACCCCAATAACATTGATATGGACAAATCAGCTATATTTCGCATTTTCACAAGGTATGGGGTTTCATTATAATCACAGTAAAAAGATAGGAAAATATCAATTTTTTTTAAAATTATACTCAACAGATTTTGCATACGCATTTATAGTAACAACATTCTTTATCATACAATGAAAACTTATTTACTTATCAACTAACTTAATAGTGATAAATTCAATATTAAGAAAAGTTAACTGGGAATATTTTATTTCTGTGCACAATTAAAAAAAAATGATGGCTTTAGTTAAGACGTGTAGCTCAATTTGGCATAACCACTAAATATATTGAATAGAAGAAAAGTATTTCATAATTATAAAGAACTGAAATTACAACATACACTATTAATACATTATTATAAAATAAAATTAAATGTGTGATATACAATTTACTATAGATAAATTATATACGTAAGTATCGTACATCTTTATTGATGAGCGATTTCCTTTAGAGCAATAGTATGAGTAATTATTTACATCTTTTTACATACAATAGAGCTTTGTGAACACGTGATGATTATTTTGATGGGATATAGGGATGATTGAAAAATAAAACACGCTTATTTCCAGCAGAACTTAAGATGTCTTACTTTGCGTTCACTTAAAACACAGCAGCTGTACTTTTCTCTCATTATTATACATCTTATATTAACACTAAACAATAATAATGTTCTTACCTTAGGAGCAGCAAATATACTAGGATTTCTCTTTCAGTTTCTTTATTTCTTTTTAAGGCTGATCTATAGCCAGTAGAACAACCCGGAGCAAAACACGTGTTTGGCATATTTCTGCACACAGAATAAATTTTAAAATTTATAAAACAACTTTCACCAACACGCCGTATAACTCATGTAAAACTCACTTCGCTTGCATGTCGCGTCCTCTACCGGTGAGCGACAACAATCGGTTCATTTTTCGAAAAATTCCCCATTGAAGCTTACGCTCCTTCTGTAGCTTCATGATCAAAACTCTCTACCTACTATTTACAGTCCATTAATTTGAAAACACATTGTGAAGCTGTCGATGTATATTCTGGTAGTTTTGAACCATTGTTAAAAGTTTGGAATTGTGTAATTGTAGTGTGAAGAATAAACACTTAAAATAACACACAATGGGATCATTACTACACTTTTACTTGTTAACATAAGCAAATTTTCTGAAAGGGAAATTTATCCAACACTGCTGTACCGTATGACACATATTCGCGAAGAGAGTGAGTGAGAAATATAATTTAGTCCCAATCGATTTGAAAAAAAAAATTCTGGTGTCAAAATGTAATTTACTTTTTTCCGTACATATCGATTATCATATTAGTATTTTCGCAAGTTTTCTTTTGAACTTTATTTTACACAGATGGTAACACATTCACACACTAAAAAAAAAAAAAGGCTTAAGTGAGATAACTCTAAATGATAAATAGCGTTGGACATACTGGTCATTGACCAAAGGCTAAACGGCCAGCTCGTTGATTATAGACATATTTGCGATTCTCATTGCGGCAGTTTCAATAGCAGATGTTGTTTTAAGTGGCATCTGAATGAATTCCCCATTTATGTGGGTGAAGATTGGGCTGTATATATTAGCTAAGTGGAGTATGACTTGTAGTAATTGCTATTCGGGGACTTCGCATTTAGACAGTGGCGTAGCTAGAACTTTTGCCGTCCGGGGCGGTCTCCAATTTGCCGCCCTTTCTAAGTCAAACAATTGGTGGTTTTTATAAATTAATAAACATAAATAGATAATTGCAATTCAGACAAACTATAGGTGGGGAACTTTTTTACCATTGGATGCCATATTTAAATTAGGCAGTAATAAAGGAGGCCGCTTAAGTTGATATACCTATAAATGCAACTTTATAAAGACAAGAAACTTACGGAGGTCGCAGTTTCCCCACCTATGAGACAAAACATACACCTAATTTATAAAAAAAATTCCCTAAAATGTGTTTTATTTTCTATTTTTGCATTTATAAATAAAAATAAATAATTTCATTTCTTTGGGATAAGCAAACAAATTGTACACATATGTATATGTAAACAAAACATATTTATATATTTACGCTTCTAACTTTCAGAGTAGAAAAACATCGAGTAGACTTCTACTCAACGTCGGCATCATTGATGTCTGTATCCGAGCAAATTTTAGAGATATTTTCAACCCTACATTGATTGACGATGGAAAAAAATATTCGAATCATATAGTAATTCATAATTTGTAGAAATCGAATAGTAAACCTTACGAATTGAACAAGTGGTTTTTTACAACTAATACTAAATAAAAATATGCCGCCCCTAATTATCTGCCGCCCGGTGCGGACCGCACCCACAGCACCCCCCCCCCCTAGCAACGCCACTGCATTTAGACGTTTAAATAATCCAGGGACTTTAACTTTAGCTGCATATATTTATTAAGGGGATGGTGGTCATTACAAAGCTTTTTGTGAAAATTTTATCTGAGATATGAAATTTTTCATATATATTCATTAAAGTATGGGGGCATCGTCTAGGCGGACAGTATTACCCCCTATGAAGGGACTACACAAACGGAGGCATTTTTCGTGGCGCAACGCCGCTGATTCGATCCGAACACCCTCAGCACCGAAAACCACCCCTCTGTACCATAGGGCCGCCGTGAATGATGATAGGGGATAAAAAGACTTTTTACTTTATTACCTCAATGGCACTCTCCATAAAATCATATTTTTGCATTAAAATCTTAAAATATATCTAAAAGCTATTTTGGCAGTGAAATTAACTTTGCTTGAATTTAAAATATGTCTAGTCACAGATTCTGCGGATAGCAATATTACATTACATCTGACGGGGAATACATTAGCGTTTAAGCCATGATACTAGTATAACACTCTAGAACAGTGTTTCCCAAACGTATTTCATCAATGGAACCCTCAGAACATTTTTCAAAGTTCACGGAAAGCTCTACATTTTTTAAAATCGATATACCACTTATACCCCTAAATTTAATGTGATAATGAATGAACGAACATTGTTTTAACCTTTAGCTTATGGGGCCCAATTTTCCAATTCCTTCTTAGAACGGCCATTACAGGGAGGGGGTTATATATATATATATATATATATATATATTATATATATATATATATATATATATATATATATATTATAATATATGTGTGTGTGTGTGTGTGTGGGTGTGTGTGTGTACCATATAGGGTATATATCAAAGAGAATGCTTCGTTGTGTGTCCTTTATGATTTCCCGAACGGTCCATCCGATTGAGATGAAATTTTGTAGCAAATATTGTTCTCAGTTCCGATGGAAACACTGGGGGGGGGAGGTAAGACACCCCTAGCACCCTAAGGGGGCAAGGGGGGCACAAATTAAAATAATCGAAAATGACTAATAGTGACTAATAGTGAATCCGTAGTTTTCGACGTCGCTGAGATGAATAGGGATACTTCCGATGGCATTTAAGTGAAGGACGGCATTACGTGCGATGGGAGACAGTTATGACTAATATGGTGGCGGATTAGTTCACAGCGAAGTAGCAGTGATTTCAAAGCTGGACCAGTGACTCTACCAGTGACTTCTTTTAATTTTTATTTTCCTGCTTAAAAAATCCGCCTTCCTTTTGTGCCTTTTTTTTGCAAGCTGCACTTCTTTATCATAATGTCCGACCAGTTTTTATTAATTTTTAAATGTTTTATGAACTTTTGGAACCCGGTGTATATATATATATATATATATATATATATATTATATATATATTCATTCTTGGTCCATATTCTTGGGATACGTGCCATCCCACTCCGTAGGAAACGGTTAATACTTAGATTTTGCTGAATCGAACAAAAAAACATTAAAATTCTCCATAAAAACAAATAACAGTAATTATAAAAACAAAAATATGAGGGTAAAATTAGAAACTTTAATAAAGGAGGCTATGTAAAAAAAACGTTAATGATGGGAATGCTGGGGCTTCTTCGATTCCACGATCCTTTTACAATTTGGCATTATGTCGATAGTTAGAAATTCGCTTATCTGGTGCGTCTCAATTCTGACTTCTATATTTAGTTTTTGTGGCAGCATATCTTGAAATTCCAGGCTTCGTCCAATTAAATGGTTGCAAAAGGCAAAATAATTCGAATAACCTGTTTTCCTAAATTGGATATTCATCGAATGTATCTGACCAGAATATCGGTAACGATCTATCTTAAATTTCGCTGCAATTGTCTATTTGAACTCATTTCTATTGAATGTTCATAATGTGAGGGGCTAAGTCCTTTTAGCTTTTCTTTTATATTGCAATTAAAAATTGTCTTGGTTCTTCAAGTTCGGAAAGTAATCATTTAGTGATTTCAGAAAACTAGACATATACTTTTTTATATCATCACAGAATTTTATAACCGAATCCACGTCTTCTAGGGGAAACCCCTAAATGTTTTGGTGGAAGACAAATTGAGAGAAACTATGCTCTAATGTGTAAGAAATTGAAGGTGTCACAAGAAAACGGAAAAACTGGCCACAATGCAATAATAATAATAGATTAAAATGATAGGTTACAAGTCCTTTCTGCAGTCAAAAAGGAAATAAAGCAAACGCCCATACAACAATAAATTTGTAAGTCAAACATCGGAGCGGCACAAGTGGTTAAAAACTGCGATAACGAAGGAGTTTGATTTTTTAAACAATTTAACTAAATACATGTAATAATTTGCAAGGATCAAATACTATAATACAACTAGATGTATTACCCGGCTTCGCTCGGGATTCCGTTTTCTGCTTTTTTTTTTTTTTTTAATGATATTAGCCTCATGTTATGATGTTCTAAAGTCCTTCGCTAAATTCTTTTGCGGTAACAAACAGCATTAGTTTGTTGTCGGTGCTGTCGTTGTTCATCGCTTTCCTCTCCTTTCGATGTTGAAACTCGAAGACGATCGTATGTTCGACGCGTTAAAAGTTTCTTCATCAGTCTACTGCTTCGGATCCAGTACAATTCGAAATCTGTTGCTTTCGAGCTCTTGGGATGTTTTTTCTTCAGATTCTTGTGTGCGTCTAACTGCATTTTGATTCGGTCGGATTCGCGCGCTTGGGAATGCTTTTCTTCAGATTCTTGTGTTCGTCTAACGCATTTCGAATTCTGTTGGCTTCGCGCTCTTCTGTTTTTTTTTCATCACATGCTCATTTTTCAACAATCTTTGATATTTTGCCTACTTCTGCTCAAAACTAAATCGTCTGCTACGTTTCAAGCACTTTCAGACTTTCTTAATTATAATATACACGTATTTCATGATTGTAATTCTTTCTCAAAACTAAATCATCTGCTATGTTTCAATTCAGTTCAGATGTATTAAATCGTCCCGTCAATGCTAACGCACGTGTTTCACGTATATGAAAATAATATATCAAATTCACTCTTTGCATGCGCCAATATATGAATAAATTACGTTTTTTAATTCATGTCTATTTATTTTACGGAATGTTATCATTTAATTGGCAACAATGAAATGTTACAAGGCTTTGAACAAAAATATCCGTGATACGGAGCAAACTTCTTCTAACATAATTCGGGAATGGAACGTCGTAGCTGCATGAAAATAGTCTATAACCTTCTCGAAAGTCCAAGCAATAAGTTGACCAAAATTTATCATAATCGGGAATGACCGGCACGGCAGCGCGTAAAATACGAACAAACAAACATTAATTTTTATATATATTGACTATAGGAGCCCCCAAAAAGATATTTATACAAACTGTAACCGTAAGTATATTGAGAATATAAATTTTCTTTTCGATACATATTAATAATAGTTTGTGTTAAGAACTCAAAGTTGTTTACCATTCATAACGCAATCCAAAATAACGATAGAACATCTGCATGACTAATTCTCCTTTAAGCAGTTCGTCCATTCACGGACGTATTTCGATTTTCTTGCTTTGTCTTTAGAATTAATTTCCATCGAGTAGAAGAAAATTGGTGGATGGAAACACAAAGCAAAATTAAACAAGTAAAGTTTCCCTCTATCTTTATATTTACTAATTAGGCTTCAAAGATCGACAAACGAAAAGAGCTCTTATTGGATTTCCTGACCTCGGTGTTCATTTGTGTTACTCTGAATAACAAATTGCCTTGTGTGTTATAATTAATTTACTAATTAATTTTACAAAGAGAACAACAAAGTTCCTCCGCATACACGGGACCTGCAAACACTTGTTATTTATTAGCTTTCCCTCAAGGACCTTCCTGGGGCACTCATCATTGTGGTGTGTAAGAAGGCAAGCTGTTGCCTTCGACACTGTAACTGTAACCCCATGACAACTATTCTGTGAAAGGGCAAAATCCGCAGGTTGAGCGAAGGGGCAGAATATTAATTAGCCAGGGAAAGTGTAAGGGCGATTACAGCCAGCCATATTTGGTCATTTGTTCGAACATATATTTGTCTTTTGCTACTGAAATAATTCTCGGAAGAAAATGTTTAGACATATTTAACTTGTCTGGAAATGGTCGATTTTGTCTGTTTACAATAAACATGATTATCTATCTATATATATATATATAGATATATATATATATATTATATATATATAATATATTATATATATATATATTATATAAAACAGTTCCGTAACTGACTGACTGACAGATAACGCTCTGACCAAACCGCTGGACCTAAAGGGCTGCAATTTTGCATGAGAATTCTTCTTATAGAGTAGGGGAGCACTAAGAAAGATTTTTTAAAAATTCTTCTTAGATTTTATTAAAATTAAATTTTTAAGCTGTTTTTGTAATATTTTTTAAAGTTTGCATTTAAAATATTAATTTGAGGGTTGTAAAATTTATATCACAAGAAAGAACATAAAAATTCCTTTAAAATGAAATTTTTTTCGAATCTTTACCTCCATTTTCGGATTTTTGGTGAATTTTTAAAGATTAATTTTTAGAATTTAATGTATTAAATGCTGATCACGTGGTTTCTCTTCTTTTTGTGATACTTGTAACTAATTTTGCGTCACGTGCATGAAAATGAAATAAATTGACAAAAAATATTTTTTTTCTTGCTAATGCGGTAGACGATTGGAACTTATCCCAAAAAAATATAAAAATACAGTAAAAGAAATGTTCCTCAAACTGTACTATATTCTTGAGTATGTTCTATTAGATTTAATTTTAATATTTTCTTTTACAATATTTTATCTATAAAAATAACCGTTACGATTTTTTATAAACATTTCTTTTGGCATTAATTGCATACATTGACCGTTGTATTTTAATTTTAATGTACTCCGTAGCGAACCACGGGTATTCAGCTAGTATATTATATGGCACAGAGGGCACATACATACATGATCGACAACCCATCACCCTTAATTTATCTTTAATTTGTGGTAATATTCGATTATATTAAACTAATATCAGTCTTAGACTGAATATAAAGGATAAATATATGGCATGGTAAATTGTAATATATGATTAATTATGGTATAGTTTTAAATCAGGTATGGGTCCTGAATCAAATAAAATTTAATCATCGAAATGACTATCAATTTCAAGATACTATACTATGGCTCAAACACGTCTTTTAAGGGGGACCGGACACCTTGAATCTCGTTTGTAAATTTTCTATATTTTCTATATTAAAATTATTATATTATTTTTATTATTTTATTATTATTTATTATTATTATTATTATTATTATTATTTATTTATTATTATTATTTTATTTTTATTATTATTATTATTTATTATTTTATTATTATTTTTATTATTTTTATTATTTTATTTATATTATTTTTTTTCTATATTAAAATAATAAATACTTCTTTTCTAGCACATTCAGGACACTTAGGATTTCACAAATAAGCATTTTGTAAGAATTACACCTGTTTTTCCAAAAGTTCTTCAGAAATGTTAGAATTTTTCAAAATGCTCCATGCGAATTTATTTTCTCCTGATTTCTTTCAATTTCTCAAGATTCTTATTGAAGTATTTGCCACAAAACAGTGCATAATACTTTGAAACCACCGAATATTTTTCAAATGTCAGGACCATGAAATAAGCAAAACATAAAAAATAACAGGCCGATAAAACAAATATATACTTATGGCTATAGATTTATCTATACTAATAAAGGGACAGGGAGAAGTCGGATCACGTGACCGTAACTGATCCGGGCGTGTACCGATCCTCGAAAAAAAATGGCCGACAAATATACAGGAAAATCGATGTATTTTTTTTCTCATGAAAGTACATAAATGTTACATATTTGGAAAGAGCTTCGGAAAACTGATAATTTTTTCTGCGTACACTTATTCTGTTAATTCAATGTTTTAGAGATATTTTCATTCTAAAATCACTCACTGCTGAGAAACACCAAATCATCTTTTGCAGTGTGCTGCCATCTGTCGGTAGCGACGGGAATGAAATTGAAAGAAATTGATTGATTTATTCACTTTGATTAATACATTTGCGGGCTTTTTTTCCTTTTCTGGGGCCCGAAGTACATAAATATGTTACACGGAGTGGCTTTGAGAGTAGCTAGACGAAGCCCGGCTAGTACAAAATAAAATTCAATGCCAATTATGTTTACATATATACGGTAAACGTATATAAAAAAATAAGGTTTTAATTGATTTGGAATTTACATGGAGCATTTGAAAAATGCTAGAATCTTTGAAAAAATTAAAAACGAACATTATTCCCCCCCCAAAAGATCTTATTTGGAATTCCAAGGGTCTTTCAATTGTACTGAAAATGAACACAAATTATTCTCATTTTGTATTGAATCTGTCATTTCGAAAAAATAGTCATCTTCATTTTTTAAAATTTTTCACGAGAAGGAAAAATATATAACCACCTTCATGAATTATTAGTTAGACTAAATTTAGTATTTATTTTGTTTATAAGGTATCAATCCTGATGCAAAAATGTAATTTGTTAATATTTTTTTTAACTGGGGGGGGGGGGGCAGGCAGAAATGTTGGAGAACAGTGGAGATGACTCCTTTTCAAAATGACCGATTCAAATAGAGTTAAAAATTTAATATTAAAAAATCGTAGTTTTAGGGTCTCTTGTCCCCTTAATGAACAAATTGATATTTTATGATGATTTAGAGTTAATAAACACAAGACATATATATAGTATCAAAAATACATAAAAATATTGAATAAAATATATAACCCGTAACATATGTAAGGTATACATAAGATTCTATTCACAAGAATCGAACTTTTGAGTGAATGAATTAAAGAAGATGCTTGAGATATGCTAATTTCGGCATACGCGCTTGGTATAAAATACCAAGGCAGCTTGATTAAGTGAGGAGGTTGTTAAGGTTGATAGATAAGCGAGTTAAGGGAGCTACGAAGTAAGCAGCTCACGGTGTTAACCGGCGCTTGTGCTTAGGGGGCCCAAAGTTTACGTAGCAGAACTGCTGGTTTGACTCTCTAGTTTGTGAGTATTTCAATGTGTATTTTTATTGATAGATAATATATATTCCGTACAAGTAGTACGTATGCTTATTGCTGAAAAAGCAAATTCTATGTGCAACGAATTCAATAAACATTGTTTCATGTATAAACTGGTTTGCATCCAATTCATTTAGAGTGCCACTTCAAATTATATACACCCAAGTCTAGGTAGAAGTGAGTTAAAACTCTATACATATTTACTTTTGATAACTTGCTGTTAATGGAGCCTTAAATAAAAGAAAACAGTATTAGAAACACATAGATACTTTTTTTGGTATTTTTGAGTATAACCTAAGAGTAATTAAAAAAGTATAAAAACTTTAATACACTTTTTATAATCTAGTTGTGTTTTGATAAACAATTTCTTCACAATTTTATAATAACAATTAATTTTTTTAAATAAAATCTTGAATAACTTATAGGGCAAACTTGAAGTATAAATGCTGTAAGAATAATAAATGGGTCATATTTTTTCCTAATATCGGTGATATACAGTCTCTATCTCTAAAGTACACTATCTAAGTAAGCTTCTAATTAATCAACGGAGGTATACTAATGTATAACAAGCTCCAATTTCAATTGCCTCTTCATAATTTATTTAAAGAAGACGTGTCCATTCTTTGAAATTCAATCAAATCTGATGATGATAACTATTTTAGATAATGTAATATAAAGGATATATGTCAAGTTTTAATTAAAAATAAAATAGGATTAGCGATTTCCTTGCTGATATAGATATATAAACGCGATTTATATTTTCTGAAAAATCTAAGTCGATTAAATTTATGAAATATACATATTAAAATATATTATTCCTTGAGTGTCCTTTGTAACATTATTAACCATAGTTATGTATCTTTTCACTTCAGTGTATTTAAATAGAAAATCTAGAGTCAGTACTCAGTTGTCGTCATAAATTCTGGTTATTAACCTTTAGCTTACGGGGCCCTTTTTTACGATTCCCTCTTTAGAACAGGAAATCCCATACCCCATTTGTAAAAACGGCCATTAAGGGGGTTATATATATATATATATTCATTATTGGGCCCGTATTTTAGGGATACATGCTATCCTATCCCGTAAGGAAAAGGTTAAAATACGGATTTTAAGTCTTATTTCTACTGGCTTTTTATATATTAGGATGTTTTGTACTTTGAATTTTTGTCGTAGATTAAAAAGTACTATGCCACTTCAAAGGATATAAAAAGATGTAAGCAAGTAAAAAAATTATGAGTTAGAACTCCTAACTGACATTTTATAGCATAGAGGATATTGGTACCATAACTTAATAAAATTAAAAAATAAATATCTCTTGATTGTGTTGCTTGTAAAGGTTTAGGAACGAAAACTATCCTGCAGAAATGATTAGGTATTCATTGATACATATTGATAGAAGTCATGTTAACCTGCATTGGAGGGAACAGTTTTCAGTTTTGAGAGAATGTTAAGTGCTGATATGTCATTAACTTTAAAAATGTCTTCCTAAATGCAAAGATGATATTTTAAAGCATCCATTTAGGTACTAATATCTGAAGGTCTTATTGAATAGTGGTCCAACTCCTTTCTCGTTCATTTTGAGATACAGAGCCCCAAAGTCTAGTGAGTGCTGAGAAATGACTGCTGAAGTCGAATTTGTAATGCCGTCTGTTCGCAGCAGAAATAAGCTGGAGGTATACCAGTATACATAAGATAGAAATGACTTGTATGACATGAAAGTTAGGCTAACTCCATTTTTTTAAAACGTGGATTTGGACGACTATTCAAATAAGGCCTTGAAATGTTTATTGGGGGTTAAAAAATTTATTTTTTTCACCGTGGAAAAGCCGAGACAATCAACATGTCTCCAGTGATATGCATTTGTTTCACTTATGTTATAACGTTTATTACATTATCCTTATTCGGATACAGATTTATGTATATAAGTTTATTTTATTTGAATTAAATTGAGTTAATAATTTAATTTAAATTTAAAAAGTTGTCTTTTTTTCGACCCGAAATGGTAAGGCATCGAGAAATTAAAACATATTTTAAATGACTACAACCATCTTTGTCTATAGATGGACTCTTAGACCTCTATTCAAATAAGGCCTTTATAGTATTCGAATATCCATAACTGATGTTCTATCTACTCAAATTTCGACATCTAAAATAGTTCATGGGAGAGCTTCGATAGATGAGTCTTTTGTAATCCTTTTAATAGACTTTATTTCACACGGAGACGGAAGCACATGAATCACAAACAAAACGTGTATGTATTCAAATCAGAAGGTGGGGTGATCGTAAATCTCAAACCGAGACACACGTCTGCACATTGTGGCTCTCGGCGCTCAACTGTGTTTATCTCGAAGCCAAAAATCGGCGTTGCCACTCCACTCAACTAGACTGAAGATCTCGTGCAGGCGGCAACTGATGAATGAAACACGCATAGCGTATGATGGCTTTCCATTTCATCCGAAGATCGGCTTCTAGTTATGTCATAGAAGAAATTTGTGATTATGTTTCCATTTTAGAAAACTAAACTCCCCTACTGGTATGGTTAAAAAATTATCATTTTTTTCTTTGTGATATATCTAACTAGCTGAAAACCCGCACTTCACTACGGAGTACATTCAAATTAAATACAACGGTCAATGTATGCAATTAATGCCAAAAAAATATAAATATAATATATATATTTATATTTATAATAAATACGACGATCAATGTATACAATTGATGTAAAAAAAAACATTTATAAAAAATTGTAAGGGATATTTTTATAGACAAAATAATGTCCAATCGTCTGCCGCATTAGCAAGAAAAAAATATTTTTGTCTATTTAGTTGTTATGCACGTGACGATAAATTTATTTAAAGTACCAGAAAAAGAAATCACCTGATCAGCATTTAATATATTAAATTCTAAAAAATTAGTCTTTAAAAATTCACCAAAAATCAGAAAATCAAGGTAAAGATTCGAAAAAGATCTCATTTTGAAGGAATTCTTATGATCTTTCTCGTGATATAAATTTTATAACCCTCAAATTATTATTTTAAATGCAAACTTTAAAAAAGTTACTAAAACAGCTTAAAAATTTAATTTAAAAAAATCTAAGAAGAATTTTTCAAAAATCTTTCGTAGTGCACCCCTACACTATAAAAAGAATCGCCATACAAAATTTCAACTCTTTAGGTCCAGCGGTTTGGTCTGTGCGTTGTATGTCAGTCAGTGAGTCAGTTACGGAACTGTTTTATATGTATAGATAACAATGTTTCCCTAAAACTCAGATTCAAACTGTTTATTTCTAGAAAAATAAATATTTATGTTTTTATAATATCCAACATTTTACATTTTATGTTTTGTTATCAGTCTTTAGTGATTATTCTTTTAATATTCTGTTATCGTTCTTTATTCCATTTCATCATAACGCAGAATTCAAGCAGGAGACTGGAGCAATGCAGGAGAAGTAATCCAGGAGAATCTGGAGAAATTATATTGAAATTTATCTTGTATAATTTTGCTTTCGTAAACGTAAATGCTTAAGGCTGCTTTGTACTAACCCTATTGGGTCCGCTCACCTCAATGTTTACCTATGCATAAATTAATCCAAGGATTGGAGACTTGGATTGAAAGATTTTTTTTTCTTTTTTAGCTTTACTCCGTAATAGAGAAAAAAAAGTTACTCTTTGGGGCATTTTGCGTTTTTCAAAAAAAATGGCAAATAATATTTTAAAATTTAAATTATTTGAGGAAACATAGTGTGATATAGTGTGTTTCAAACGTTCATCAATACCAGATTTTTTTCGTATGTACATGAACACTTGTAATAAAATTAAATTTTACTTTACGGTATTGACGGCTTCTCTTTGTTTTATTTATGAACAAATTGCAATCCGGTGGGATCATTCCATTCTAAGTTCAAGAAAAATTGATGAATATTGTAAAAATTGCTCTGTTCTATTTGTAAACTAACAAAGCGAGCATTTCTTGTTAAATACTGCTGTTTACTAACCCCATTAGATTCGCTCACCTCAATGTTAACCCATGGAGAAAATGTGTCTAATATTAATGGACAAAATGTGTCTAATATAAATTATAATTCATTAATGAATCCTCTTTCAAGGTGCAGAAAAGTTCAGGCTATCTGAATATACAATTTCTGTTGGATTTTCGGAGTTTTTGTAGTTGTAAATATTAGACACATTTTCTCCATAGGTTAACAATGAGGTGAGCGAATCTAATGGGGTTAGTAAACAGCAGTATTTAACTAGAAATGCTCGCTTTGTTAGATTACAAATAGAACAGAGCAATTTTTACAATATTCATCAATTTTTCTTGAATTTAGAACGGATGATCCCACCGGATTATAATTTGTTCATAAATAAAACAAAGAGAAGCCGTCAATACCGTAAAGAAAAAATTCTATTTTATTACAAGTGTTCATGTACTTACGAAAAAAATCTGGTATAGTGTGTTGTCATAAACTCCTTTGGTAGACGAAATTTATAAAACGAATGCTGTTGCCCGATAAAACTTGTATAACTGTAGTTTCAGAATTAGTTTGTTTCGGCTAAATAAATCAATTAAATAATTTGTACTGCTATTCTTTTGTCCCATTCAATATGAAACATCTTGTAAATATAACACATACATACAAACATAGAAATGAGATAAGTAACGATAAGTAATCCTACGTTAATAACCCGTGGTAGTTTCGTTAGAAGCGACTACGTGATTTTTTTCCTTTTTAATTCTCAATGTTTCTCTCCGTTTACAAATAAATAACTATTAAGGCTGCTATGTACTAAGAAAAAACCGTATATCCCTTTTCCTCTTCTTGCAGACTCTTGTGGTGGGAGGAGTTCAGTTGACAGTTTGAGAATTCCACCCCCCTTAAGATTCACATTTTGTGGGATTGTAATGGCTCTCTCTCTATAGGGGGGTTAAGTGCTACCCCAAGTTTTTTATTTAAAATATATTTTTATCAACTATTTATAGGTACATAAATGCTGATAATCAAATAAAATTGGTATTGTCAGATAGCCTGAACTTTTCTGCAAAGAGCTACAGGATTCATTTTATAAATTTCGTCCACCGAGGGAATTTAGCGTTTAAGACACACTATACCAGATTTTTCCCTGAATAATTTAAATTTTAAAATATTAATTGCATTTTATTCGAAAAACGAAAAATGTACACAAATGCAAAATTTCTTTCTCTATGACGGAGTACAATTTAAAAAAAAAAATCTTTGAATCCAAGTCGGCAATTCGTGGACAAATTTTCTCCATAGGTCAACATTGAGGTGAGCGAATCCAATGAGGTTAGTACATAGCACCCTTAATGCTGTGAATATATTCTTCTGATCATACAGCTTCTAAAAAAAGTGGTATTTTTTATCATGTGTATTACATACATTACTTTAAGTTGGCGTTTACATCAGGGAAACACAAACAATAGAACATGAAAATAAAAACCTCATCAATATCTTGAAAATAAAAGAAAGCAAAATAACTCAATCAGCATCAGTTGCATTAACTGATTCTATGAAAGAAGGAAAGAAAAAGAAAGTGCATGTTAAAGCATTAAAAAATAAATTGAGACACGGGAAGTTATTTGAAGTAAACAGAAAGGAGCATCACGCATGAAGCAAAATTTCTCTGTTATTAATGCGTCTGAAGTATTGGCCGTTTTCCAAAAAATGTACGGCGAAAGAAATTTCGTTGTAGATTTAATAGCATGGTGTGGCTGGTAAGTTGTTAATAACTAGACCTCAAACTCAACACGAATAAATAGAAAGAGAGTACGGTTCAATTTTATGTTTTATTCTCGATCTTTTTGCTTTTGTTGCTTGTAAAGGTTTACGACGAAAACTATTCCGTAGCTATGAATTAGGGATTGATTGATGCATTTACATAAAAGTCTTCTTATTTGCATTGGAGATAATAGTTTTCAGTTTTAGGAGAATGTTAAGTGCTGACATGATTTGGCATTAACTTCAAAAAATGTCTTAATAAATGCAAATGTAATATTTTAAAACATTTATTTAGATACTAATATTTGTATTCTACTTTTCTATAACTGATGAATAGAATACCAACAACGTATCTACATATACATGATGGCTTTCCATTTCAGTCGTCTATTGCTTTTCTGGTCATCTCGTGGAAGAAACTGGTGATTGTTTTTCCATTTTAGAAAATAAAATTCCCCAACTGACGAGATTAAAATATTTCCTCTGTGGTTTGTGATTTGAAACATAACAATGTTTCTTTTAACCATTTGGTAAGCCAAAACATCTAAAAGTGACAGAGAGATAACTATCTTAGAGCTTACTATCTAGCAATTTATATGACAAAAACAGTTACCTTTCTCTTACGGGGTGGGATAGCATGTATCCCACGAATACCGGCACGGGTCCAAGAATGAATACATATATATATATATATATATATATATATATATATATATATATATCTATATATTAATAATATATATATATATATATATATATGGGTGGTCATAAAAAAACTTTGTCGATATATGGACCTCTAGAGGCTGTTCCGTTCAACCGATGGAGATGCGATTTCTGGTATAATTATTCAGAGGTATGAGCTCGGGATTTTGAACTGCAACTAAGTGGCGCTCCCGGTTACAGTTCGAGTTTCTATTGCTATTAGAAACTCTAAATTTTCGAATAGTAATGCCCACTTTTTGCCATCGCAAAATGCTCAGCGCATGCGAAAACCCCAAAGAGCGTTGGAACGGTACGTGTATCACAAAAACAGACACGTTATGCGCGCACAAAAAAAAGCTCTGGGAACGGCCAACAAAAACACTATCGGGGAGCACGGAGGAAATTTGCATATGACAGAGGCAATACACCAATCACTGATGTCAACACAGATCGGATAAAAGAAAACTTTTATTTGGATTGCACATTTTCCTCAATGGTGCCAAATATAGTTTATGCTTCTAATTATTACACACACACACACACACACACACACACACACACATACACACACACACACTATATATTATATATATATAATATATATATATTGTAACGCGTTGATCGAGGTAGCAATCGACTCAACAAAAAATCACAGCCTAATAAATTAAAATCGACGAATTTATTTCAATTTGGAGGAGAAAATTTGGAGATTGAAGATCCGTTACATAGTCAATGAAAGTCCTCTAAAATGACTGAGTCCGTTAGGAGGAGTTACCACTTGGAGTTTCGCTAATTCAATATCATCGAATAGTTCGTTGAAATTAGGCAAGTCCCTCGATTTTCACTCCCTGCAGGGCGGATGACTGCGAGGCACTTTATAGAATCAGGATGATCCGGACTGATGATTTCGTTGAACTGTACCCAAGCTTCCTAGCCGAAGCTAAAAGTTCTTCGTGAGAAATAAGCCGCCGACTACGCAAGTCCGCGTATAGCCGTTTTCTTTCGACCCTGGATGGTCGGAGGAGTCTACCACAGCTTAGCCGATCGCTAACTGACTTTTTCTCGCCCCGTCTAATTTTGGACTCTCTCGCTCCGTCCAGAGAACTCGTCTCCTATTGGCTCTGCTAATCGTGATGTCATTCTAGACTTTTCGATTTGCTGGCAGGCAAGGTTGAAATTCTAGTGATTTCATGGTGGTCCCGTCATTAATCTGGAGCACCGTGGCGAATTTCTGTTCCGCCAAGATGTCACGTTTTCCCAACCGCTTTGTGTTCCTTTCGTTCTAGCTCGCTGTCACCTGCTATATGTTAAAGGAGGGGCGTGTCGGCCAGTTTCGACATATTCCAGCCATGTGCTGCGTATATTTTAATTGTGAGAATTATTTTAATTCGTCACAATCCCTCCCCCTTTGGGGAGGTTTTGTCTTGCAGGCAAAATCTGGAAACAAGGGTTAACATGGCTCACCTGACAACATCATTAGAGGCAATCATAATTTAATATTTAAAATTACAAAATTAAGTACTTGAAAATTTTCAAAACAAAAATTATTTGCAACACTATTATACAATTACACACTACTAAATTAGTCAATTAATTACAAATTCTTAAATTATTCAATTGATTACACATTATTAAATTACTCTTTTATTCTGACAGCATCCTGCTCAAACAGTCTGCGTGCAAATTCCTTTTCAGAGAATTATAGCAAAATACACATCCTTTTAACTAATTTCCGTTGAAGAAATCTATCACTAACCAAAATTCGTGTATGTTTCTTTTCTAGTAAACATACTATACAAGTCATTTAAACTAAATTCCCTTCGGAAAGTCTAGCGGCGTTCACAAAAACCGTCTCATTATTTTTAACAAAAACAGAACAGAACAGAATTATTTTAAACAAAAACACATTATTAAGTAATTTCCCTACATAAAAATAAGCAACTTAAAATTCAATTAACAACGCAAAATATCAACACAGTAATACGATTAAATTCCTAGGTTTCCTATTCACACGGATTACCTAGATTATTATATCTACATTTGACCCTAAGAATTTCGTTTGAAAGGTTCGAATTTCTGGAATCTACACCATTTAAATTTGGATGTAACTTTCTGACTCACATCCCACTTGTTGTGAAGTGCCCAAGAAAACTTTTCACTGGGTCTCGCGCTCTCATTACATAGAAGCTACGCTAGCGGATTCGGCGCTCTGCGTTAATCGTAACTTTTGAAGTTCGAAATCTTGTTCCTCCCTTAATTTTCGAGATTCAAATTCTCTAGCCTCAACTTTTAGTCTATCCTCAATTATTGTTTCCAGCATTAATTTGGCACTTTCTTCGTCATAATCTTCGCTCCCTACGATTTTCTTAGAGAGGTCTATTATCGTCTCTTCATCCCCCACCTCCAATCGAAATTCCCTAGCGAGGTTTTGAAGATCGGCTTTGCTATGCCGTTTTAAGAAAGCCATATTAATCTCTTACAATTTTACTGGACACAAGTTTATTAGACAATTTTACACTCCTAGCTTCCCTTTCCAAAATTTCACAAAATACAATACACTCAGAAATACAATAATACACAATTCTTTATCGACTTAGCAGAAGAAAAGGAACTGTTCTTCCATTCAATCGCAACTGCTTTTGAGTAGGGTAGAAAAGCTTAACCTCTACAATCGTTGTTTGCTTTCAAATTACAACATACCATAAAGAATCAATAATTCGATTACTAGCATATAATATCATTTCAACATCAATATAAAACTTAGTTGCAATAAACACTTTTCATATACGACACTAAACTCAATTCTTTCACTGGCTAATTTAATTCGTAATATACACAATTCAAAAATACAGTCAGAACTTTTGCAATTAAGACGACCTTAAAATTTTACTCAATTAATTTTATAATTCAGACTTGCATACTGTTTGAACAGTTACTGATGCCTGCGCGTAACTCTTGCTCTACACATAAAAAACACAATTCTACTAAATTTTACTTGTAATATTTTCCACATATTTTAATTCGAACACAATTGCTTTTCGATTAGAATCAAGTGCATTTACAAATTTATCTCACAGCACCGTTCAACAATTACATGCAAAACTAAGAATAGTCTTCGATTTAAAATTAGCATATATTACTTTTACTACACAATTTCTTTGCCTCTAAGAATGAGTCAGGCTTACCTTCTCTGACGACCCTCGTTCTGCAATCGATGTCGGTCAGCTCAATGTTGTGGCTCCTTTGCGGAATTTTGTCGGCACGGCGACGGATATTAGTACACGGCGGTTTCCATCGGCTGAGGCTCCCGGTACTTCTACTTTCCAGGACGGGGTGTCCTAACAGGGGTGCTTCCTGGACAGGGTGTCCTACATCTATCTTCGTCGATAATGTGCACAATGTCGTGGGCCGTCGCTGTTGATTAAACGACGATTCTTTATCCTAGTTCGCTGCCACCAATATAAGGCTGTAACGCGTTGATCGAGGTAGCAATCGACACAACAAAAAATCACAGCCAAATAAATTAAAATCGACGAATTTATTTCAATTCGGAGGAGAAAATTTGGAGATTGATGATCCGTTACATAGTCAATGAAAGTCCTCTAAAATGACGACTGAGTCCGTTAGGAGGAGTTACCACTTGGAGTTTCGCTAATTCAATATCATCGAATAGTTCGTTGAAATTAGAGCAAGTCCCTCGATTTTCACTCCCTGCAGGGCGGATGACTGCGAGGCACTTTATAGAATCAGGATGATCCGGACTGATGATTTCGTTGAACTGTACCCAAGCTTCCTAGCCGAAGCTAAAAGTTTTCTTCGTGAGAAATAAGCCGCCGACTACGCAAGTCCGCGTATAGCCGTTTTCTTTCGACCCTGGATGGTCGGAGGAGTCTACCACAGCTTAGCCGATCGCTAACTGACTTTTTCTCGCCCCGTCTAATTTTGGACTCTCGCTCCGTCCAGAGAACTCGTCTCCTATTGGCTCTGCTAATCGTGATGTCATTCTAGACTTTTCGATTTGCTGGCAGGCAAGGTTGAAATTCTAGTGATTTCATGGTGGTCCCGCGTCATTAATCTGGAGCACCGTGGCGAATTTCTGTTCCTCCAAGATGTCACGTTTTTCCAACCGCTTTGTGTTCCTTTCGTTCTAGCTCGCTGTCACCTGCTATACGTTAAAGGAGGGGCGTGTCGGCCAGTTGCGACATATTCCAGCCATGTGCTGCGTATATTTTAATTGTGAGAATTATTTTAATTCGTCACAATATATATATATATATATATATATATATATAATATGACTGTTCTTATAAAGGGGGGGTGAAATTTTCCGTTCTAAAGAGGCAATCGGAAAAATGGGCCTTGTAAGCTAAAGGTTAAGAAACTTCAAGTTCTCTAACATGACATATCAAACGACACATAAATAACAATTATTCGGGAAAAAAGTGAGAAGAATACCCGTCCATGTGAGTAGAAATAGAGTAGGTTTTATTCTTAGCTGCACAAAACTTGTAGGTGGACAAGTAAATAAACACACAATCTCGTGTTCTTAATATTTTAAATAGTTTTAAATTGTTTTCTGGATTTCGAAAAGGTTGTTTTTTCCTTTTGTTTTTCCTTTTCTTAGTGCAGACTATATAAAAAAATCGGAGAGATAGCAAACGCATTTGAACGGAGAAGTAAGTTGTAATGATAGTAATGGTGGTGAGTAAGGCAAGTCAGGGATTTGGGTAAATATTAGAAAATAACAGAAAAAGTGACATACGTTACATCCACAGTCCTAGTCAGAAACATCTAAGTAATATCTACTCTTGACAATAATTAGTGGCTCACCAAAAAATAAATAGAGTGTTAATTTTTTAAGTTTCCTGTCGGAATCTCTTTCGATTAGCGAGATCGTGTTCTAATGAATGCCTTTCATCAAAGCGAACTCGAAAACCGAAGAATATCTGTAGAGTGTCTAACGTATCACTATGAATGTTTGACAGTTTCTTTGAATTGTGTCGCTTAAAGTTCTTGAAGTTTATTGCTAGAATATTTTTCGATTAGCGAGATCATGTTCAAATTAATGTCTATCATGAGTGAGGTGCAAAGGGAACTCGAAAGGGAAAAAATATCTGTAGCATGTATAATGTAAAATTTTTTGACAGATTCTTTGAATTGTGTCGCTTCAGCACGGTAGAAATATTATAAAATTAACAGTAAATTTTCAGGCATCTGTTAATGCTTCTCACAAAATATTATTGCGAAACCGGAAAAAGAGATTCTAAGGTTCGTCAACGTCTGCCGTAAATTCACAATTCTTAGTCAAAATATTGTTTATTCTCAGTCTCAGGTCGGGCAAAGCGAACGAGATCAGAAAATCGAGCATGCGAGTGAATATGCTGGTGGAAATCATCGAAACAACAGTACTAGAGGGGAGTTAGAGTCTAATCTACTCTTGCAGGCGAGATATGCATTCCAAGTAGTAATTAATGTTATAAGAAATTCTATTGACTTTCATTAAAATACCTTGTAGAAAAATTGTCTACATGTGTCATTGGGTATATAAAGATAAGAGATCTTGTATTAAAAATGCGTTTTTAACCCTTTAGCATTTATGGAATTAAAAGTAAAAATGATAAATTTTATTTCAATTTAAATGGTTTAATTTTCCTCTACATTTTGCTTTCTAACATCTGTTACTCAAAACCCCTCACTTTCCTATACAATAAGGGTAAATATATTTGATATTTTCCAAAGTAGAAAATCCAATATTGAAAACCAATGTTTCTTTCGGTGTTATTGTGCTGACTAGCACTATTTTATAAAAAAGCCAATATTTAGTTAAAATTAATTGCTCGAGTAGTTAATTGTTATAACTCTTTTTTGTCTAAAGAAAAAAACATTAACTATTATGTGTTTTAACTGAACATCTTACATCTCAATATATTTTATCTGACAACGTTCTGAATGCCACTGAACCAGGAAATAGAACAAATAAAGTTTTAATGTCTTAATATCTGTTTTTATCCCAAGACCACCAGCTGTGAAATCCTATGCTATTTGACTTTTTTTAATAGACACATTAGGGGGAACTCACAATTGAAACGTCCAATAACAATTATTTTTACATATTAACTTTCAAAAGTAGCCACTATTATTCTGGATCTGCAATTAAATTACTTTAGTAAATTGAACAATAAACGTACTGTCTCCAATTTGACAGGAAAACTAATTCTAGAAGCATAATAAAATTAAAACGTGGAAATTCCGATTTAAATGCCTGCAATTTTTTTTTATAAATTAAGTTTGAACATTAACTACTCTTGTCTGGGAACTACAATCTAATTACATTTCTTAATAACTTAGTAAACAGACTGTGTCTAATTCGATTCGAAAAATAATGCTGGATGCATAATAGAAATTAAACTATAATATGCTGCCGCATCTTTAATTTAAGTTGAACTAGAATATCCGACTAAGGCGTTAGAAGCCTCTTAGAACCGCAAAAATGCTTTCTAAACAGATTACATCTGCTTAAGTTTTATTTGAAACGAAACTTCTCTTACTTCATATACTAAGAAAATATTTAAAAATTTTTTTTCTTCATTTGGGACATCCAAGTACTTCAGTGACATTGCTTCCATTGTGTTAGTAAAAACATCGCATGTGTGCCACATGTTCACCATCTATGCTTCAGACGCAGATTGTGTTATCATCGATAGTCAAACTAATTCGGAACTCTCTCCGCTGTAGAATATATAGCACTAAAACTAACAATGAAGATATTGAATAAAATGTCGCAATATATTTCTTTCAAAAAAGCAAAAGGAAACTATATTCAAGTATTTGAAAAACCGATAGTTTGTAAACTATCGATTGCTTGTATTGTAGGCAGTCTCTTGCTCATTGCCTGATGAAGCAAGACCTTTTGTCTTTTGAAATTCTTTAATAGAATTTCATTTTGCTTTGTTTCAGTGGTTATCCAAGGGTCTTTTTTCCTATGTCTTTCATTTCATTCAAGAAATAAATCAATCTAATTGTTTCTATTAAAAGCGTATTTAAATAAAGTTTTTTGTGAATAGAACTTTTGTTTCTTAAATGGTTTCAATTTATTCTTCTCTCAGTTAGTCATTCAATCTGTAATTGAATTTTTTCGTAGAGCTATAAAATTGAACTGTCTGTCAAAATATCTATTTACTTTTTACTTCACTCTAGCTTTAACTATTGTTAACTATTGTAAATTTTAACTATTGTCTTTTTTACTAACTATTTAGTTATACTTTTCTTAGAATTCGAGCTGGAGTATTTTAATATTTTTGACTATGATTAAAAAGTTTTGATGGAAATTTTATTTTAACGTTAGTTTAAATTGGAAATATTTCCAATTTTCCCCATTATTTAAATCACTATACAACAAACAATGCTTTAAATGTATCACAAAGTAGTAGATATACTGTAGTTTATTTCTATATATATGGGCAAAATGTTTGATTACAGTGATATTTGAACTATGTGCATACTTGAATAACATTCTGTTAAACAGTGCATAATCGAATTACATTACATATGCTTTACTAATAGAACTGCTGCAACTATTCAGATAATTAGTTAGGTAAGTATGGGGTGTCTAATGGATTGTCTTCTAGAATTCGTAGAAGTACTTTGTAAAAAAATTATTAAATTAAAATTAACAAATATAGTTTAAGGACAGATGTAATAAGAATAAATTCTTCAAGTAGTTGGATAGCTGATGTTTTGGCATTTTCAAGTAACAATCCCTTAATTGCATGAAAAAGTCAACATGGTAAAATTAAAATTAATAATAATGACATAGAAACGCCTAAAAACTACATTTTGAAAAGATATTAATGCCAATTTCAAATCTTTATTTTTGGAGCTTTATTTGATGTTGTTTGTTGCTTATGCCACTTACAGCAACATCAGATCAGGTCCCGAAGACTATGGGCGATGAAGGTGCGGATCATGTTTTGGCATCTAGAGGATCGAAGTCTAACATCGCCAAAGGACCAGTCCCGTAATTTTGAACCGAGTCAAGTGACGAGACTAGAACACTTGAATCCCACCTCCAGAGTTAATTTTGAGAACTTGGAGGACATTACATCCACGAGAGATTTTACGTGCACCAGCCGCCATTAGTGTACACGGAAGTGGATTTGTCAACGACGAGCATTGAACCAGTGATTTTCATATCACTAGCCCGCTGCCCTTGCCAACTGGGCCACTGCACCCACTTTAGAGCTTTTAATAAAATGGTAACTGAATTTTAAAAGATAGCACTGAAAATTAAAACAAAACTGGGTTTGAAAATCCATTATCTTCTTCATTTTTAGGGTCTAGCAAAATCACTTTTTTTCTTCCAGATTGTACTGTTTACAATGCGATGGCATTCTCTCTCTCGCAATTTTTAAAAAATTACTTCATACTTCGTTTCTTTCCATTGCGTAATTTTCTTGCAGGTATTTTCTTTGTATAATAGAGAAAGGACGCACTCTTTGTGAACTAAGAAAACAATTACGAATTTGCTATTGCATAACATCCTATTCTTGAGAATTTTTTTTTTTTTTTTTCACTTGTAACAAGCTAGACAAAAGGAACCTTAAAATTTGCTCAAGGGAGTTCAAAACTATACAACAAACTGCTTCTGTAAATAATGCAGTGTAGATTTTTTTAAGAGGATAGTACACCTTTGACTTGTGAAAAATGTTAGATAACTAAGTTATCTAACATTGTTATGTAACATAATTGTTAACTAACTAACCAATAACGCACCTTTAATCAACATTTCTGCACTGTTAGATGAAATTTTAACTTCTTGCAACAAAAATATCAGATTGATGTAAATTATTTAAATTAATAAAAAAAACCTATATAGCATGCAGTTTTCCTATTTTCATAATTACCATTTGTTACTGCATGCGTGATAACTGATATTAATTTTAGTTTATAACCCTTTCGCGGCGAAAGTAACGTATACGTGACATCTGCGATCCGCGTTTTCTCCTGGCTGTGACGCCCACGTGACAAAAAAAAATGCTTTTGCTACTGACTGTCACGTATACGGGACAGTAGATCAGAACGTTTTATTACTTAATTTTGGGGCACTAGATGTCATCCTATGTCCATGAAATTTGGAATACACATAGTTGTGATCTTGTTTTTGAAATATAGAGGGATATGACTCAAATGCTGGAGGTAGATTTTTGTAAACAAATGGAGAGAGCTATTTCTTGCGACTGGCTGTCAGCGGTTAGGGCATTTAAACTTTGCACGTGTTCTTTATTAACGATTAATTTTGTTTTTAATTTTGTGTGGGATTATAGCGTTGGAAATATGGGTTCGTCGTTTTGTTTTGAGGCGCAATCAGACCCTGACGCTGTGAGATTTCTTATTTACCCCGATAGTTAAATAAATACTATAATAATATTTTAACACTAGAACCGCGGGACTTTCGATATACCTAGAACCGCAGAGCGGGTCATTTTGACCCTAGATTGTAAACTTATAAAATATGCACAAGCGCTTAATTTATTTAACTAAAGCATTTTATTTTTTAAATAATAATCAATATTTCTCAGAATTTTATTAAATAATTTATATAAATCAAGAGAAATTAACTTAATTTTTACAAAATCGTATTGTTAAAAATTTTATTTCCATTGAGTATAATAACATATCTCTTTAACAAATATGACATAAATTTCCTAATTTCAATGGAAAAACAGAGTATCTCTTTTCAATATGTTTAGACATAATTACAAAATTAAAAATTAAAAATTTTTTAGTTACTAAAAAATGTATCAGTACTTAGTTTTACAGATTCTAAATCCAATTTACTGTATGCATTTTGTACAAAACTGAGTAATAAATTTTTTACATTTTCAACAGATGGGTTCTTTACATTTTGAACAGATATCTACAGTTTTATTTTCACATTTCGGAATGTGGCATCGGTCTCATTTACGCTTAACTTTTGGTTGTCCTTCTTTTTTATTGGTTGCTTCACATGCTCTTTTTTCCACCTTTTTATGTCGGAAGAAAAAAACGTTTCTCGCAATTTTTCGACCAAGTCTTGAATGAATTGCCGTCTACTAATAGATTTTCCAGTCACAGCTTTATATTAAACCCAAGCATTGATAACAGCAAGGTCCAAAATATTACAAAAAAAACCTGCACCGGCCACCTACGTGAAGCAGACTTGACTGTATATTTCCTTGCTATTTGTTCAATCACGCCCACACCGTATTTAGTTGCGTTGTAGAAAGCGATTGTATCAGGTAGTTTTTTGGGTTTATCTGCAATTTCTATGTTTGGATGGAGACTACTTAGCTAAAAAACGTTTTCATCTTTTTTACCTTGATAAACAGTTAGACTCATGTCTTTATGGGTTAGCACCGTAGTCGAATACAATGTGGATTTTAACATTTTTACAGAGACTAGTATTTCTCTTCTTGAGCGTTTTAGGGTTCCTTCAAGGCTGGTCTTTTTGGATTTCAATGCCTCTGCAAGCTTCAGTGTTGTGAAAAAGTTGTTCTAGTGACATTTCTACCTTCGTTCATATGGACTTATTAGTCGCAGCACTACATGTTCAGAAAGAGAAACGTTGGATGGACTTTGGTTATCTTTTCCAAGATACGGGAATCCATTTATCAGATATTTTGAGTCAAATCTGCAGCCATCCAGAACTTGATTCCACACTTATCTGGTTTGGATTCCACACTTATCTGGTTGACATATATTGGATAAACCTACACCTAGCTTTTGTAGGAAATAACTGTTCATCCACAGTTAAATTAGGATTTGGTGTATAGTTAGTCTTGCAATTTCCCATGAAACGATTCCAGATATTCGAAATAAGGGCAAATTTGTCTGTCTCTAGACCCTTTGATCTTGTTGATTTTATGTCGAAGCGTAAAAATCCCATTATTCACGAAATTGGTCTCTTGACATTGTATTTTGGAAAAATGGTGGTCCTCAGTTCTTTGACCTCAAGCTATCCAGTTCAAGTCATTTTGCACAATATATACCACGTGCATATAAAATTTATATAAAAGCATCTATTTCTTCTAATGTTATATTCCATTCTCCTTCATGAATCTGCCGATGAGCTTCATCTTCAGTACATTTCTTTATGTGTTTCAATACCATTCATCTATAAAAAGTCTCCAAGCACTTGAAGGGCAGTTCTCAATCATTGCGTTTAGCATGTCGTGTTGGGCCCCCCAACTTCTTTCAAAATATTACACTTTGATTTTCTTCCTCTATCGTTTGTTCCTAATTGAGCGACATTCCAAATTGTCCCATCTTTGCCATCTTCATTATTTCCAACTTTGAATGTTATTCGCGATTTCTTTTTCAAATTTCTTTCCGTGTGTGTATCTTTTCTTGGAATGTTTGATTTTTATTTTTATCAGATAAATTATCATCAGTATTGCGATGAGAAGGACCAGGTTTGTTAGAGCATTGCCAGAGTCATCTTCACTTTAATTTTCTTCATCCGAATCCAAATTTTCTTCATTAGCAGGCAGGTATTCATCCTCACTACTCAAAATCGAATCTTGAGAAACATTCTTTTTTCGAACCTTCTGAATCCTTCTCAGATAATTGTTTTAAATATTCTAAAGCTTCCTGAACAGCAAGATTACGGCGGCTGACATAGTTTTTATACGTATACTAATTACAGAATAAAAAAACTTCAAAAAATCTTCTAAATATTCGCAGTAATTTTTCACTGCATTCGAAAGTAGTCCGTGCTTCAAACCTAATATAATGACCTTGACTGAAAAACCTTCACTATTCCCTTCTGGTATAGTCCATTTAAGGAATTCTAGGGTGGGGTAGAAGTATTTTACAGTACAGTTCCAGAAAATGCATCTGTTTTTCGTCATTTGTGCAATAACATTTCTTAAGGGTCAAATTGACCCGCTCCGCGGTTCTAGGTATAAGTGTTAATAATCGGAAAGTTATTTATGTTACGAATATTTAAATTTGGTAAATTGTTGTTCACCTTAAAATATTAAAAGTCATAAAATAATTTTTTTTCAATCGATACTTTTCGCGTGGTGATAAATTAAACATCGTTTTGGGTCAAATTGACCCGCTCCGCGGTTCTAATGTTAATCTATAAAACAAAAGTTTTAACAGAGAAATTATAAATGAACGTGTATGTAACCCTATATAGCTTGAATATGTAAATTTTTTCGAAAATGTTACTATTTGGAATTATTCGTAAAATTAGGCTTAGTGCTTAAAGACAGCCGACCTGGAGGGGGCTCACGGGAAACACCTCCGCCTCAGCGGATTGCACGTGATCGCAACACCCGTCGCGAAAGGGTTTTAGCATGAAACTCACTTTAATTTAAAAAAAATATTTAGCTTATCATATTGACCTATAATCTTTAAATTGCATTCATTTGCAATACTAAAACTAACAATTAGTTAAAAAAAATCTCAAAAATTTTCTCATAAAACCCTTTATAAATTATTTACTACCTAAGATAACTTGAAACTTTTAGGTGATTTTATGAAGAAGGTTAACATTAATGTATGAAATGACCCGAATGGTCATCTCCGGAAATAAGCATCTTGGCCGAAACAAAAGGATTCGAATTCGAGAAGTTGATTCCAGCAAAACCATGACCTTACAAGGCGAAGTATCCCTACCTTCTGGCGAGCGTACAAGTAGCTGTAAATGGGTTACCAGAAATTGGCGAGGTAGGTTAGTATTGGCAAAGGACGGAAAGCTTACCGTAAGAGAAAGAACTCTGATTACAGGCGATTAGAGGTGGTTAAAATTTGTTACATGTATGTATAAATATCAATCAGTTATCTCGAATAGTTTTTGAGATATCATACGCGCAACATCAGAAAATTATATTTTAACATAAATGCATTTAAAAAGTTAAAATTTTGTATGAAAATCACTGCTTGGATGTTAGCAATTATTTTAAAATCTTGTAATGTAGTTGTCGTATCATAAAAAGAGTGCTACCAAATTATTCAGAATAAATCCAGGTTCAATTAATATAAAAGTAAAAAAATCTTTTTGACCATTTTAAAGACATAGTGTGTTATGAGGGGTACCAGAGATACCCCTTTGCGTTGTGTAAATTTAGGGGTGAACTCCAAAGGTAACTATGCGTTTATATATAAAAATAACAACATTTATTATACAATATATTACAAGAAAAGGACGGGTTTACATATTATTTTAAGATCTTGGCTATACATATTTTTAACCGAATTAGGGCATACTTCATCCGCTTCCTGCGGCATAACCATTACGGGTCGAGTGAAATAAAAGTCTCGTAATCTCTCAGAAGGCATGAGCACTATTTAGAGGGGGAATTTATGACCAACCTGGGGAGTTTGATGAAAACAGCATAGCGTGGCATCGTTGAGGGCATTTCTACAGGAGGAGGCTTTAGGCATCGGGTAGAAATTCATGTGGCTCTTCACTGGCGGATGCAACAGGATTCGGTGCTGGCGGTTGAAGACGGGTATCTCGCCATTTTACGGGGGCGTCTTTCCTTCCCAGGCTCTCTTGCAGCTCGCTACCTCCAATCGCTCCCTCGCTCTCTCTCCGAACGTCGTTTTTCTCCCACACTCGGGGCTCCCCCAATCTTTATCATAACCCCTCCCAGGTTAGTTATTCACGTAAATTTGCCTCTTCGAGTTTTTTATTCGAGGGCAGGATGCTCTGACATTCCCATGGTTGACCCACGTGGTACGCTTATTTCCAAGAAAATTGGAAGTCCGTTGAATTTCCTGGAATTTCTTTCCCGCGTCCTGAGGAATTCAGGAGGGTGATGTTTCTTGGAAAATTGGTGCAGTTCCAATATGGCCGTTTTATGCCCCGTAATCGTGTTGGAAGAACAAAATGGCTATAACGTTGGAAGGAGTTCAAAATGTCCAAATTGTGGATCCTTCACAACAATCACTCCCCCCCTTTTCTAGGCGTGCTGGCACGCCACAGTCTGTAGGGTTGAAGAACGGATTGGCTCCATTCGCTTCAGCAAAATAGACTCCAATTGCACAAAAGTCACAATGGCAGTAAAATAAATCATGAATGACATCGGTTGTAAAAGTTCAGGAGGTCAAATCTCCCCTTATAGTGCTGCAAGTTTTACTGATTTAAAAAAAAAATTCAAAATTTATAAGTTTTCTTTAAGCTTACATTAACTCTGACCAACATTAATAACTCATAGAAAATGGTATGCATACCCTGTAAAACAAATAATAACAAAATAGTGGCTCGATCAACACATGTGATCAGAGATTAAAATGTAAAGAAAGGGTTATCTTACAGAAATAGAAATCTCTCCGCTAGAGTCGTACAGCGAAGATGAAATTTTCAAAAACGTTGGCAAATGTGCATAATCGCCATTATGTTTTAACTCGCGGAAAGAGTAAAAATGTTCTCTTTTCCTTGCGCTGCCATTTGTGTGAAACATATAATGTGCTATCCATGCATTCAATAATAATAGTACTAATAATGATAATATAATAATAAAACACAATAATAAAACATAATACACGCTAATCTTTTAATAATATATATTATTTTTTTAAATTTTAAATTTTCCTTTTTTTTTTTTTTTTTTTTTTGTTTGTTTATTTATTCATTCCCCAACGAAATTGACCAAATTTTGCTCTATCATCAGATTTGTACACTGAAACATCGTCAAATTGAATTTAAACTATGCGCACAAATGAACCCACGACGAAAATTTTAAAGTCTGCTAAGTTTCCTAGAAAAAATTATATAGATATCTCATAGCAATATAACAGAAGACGAAGAGTTAAGAGAGAAAAAAAATTTACTTGTTACAACTCGGTTTTCAGAAGCCCATCGTTAATACCATATAGTTGATCAGATTATATGTGAAAAACGAATGAGTTCGTCAAACTGAGCCTTCCCATGTACGCGGCCACTGGTCAGACAATTTTTTCAGAATGGCCAGTTCCCAAACGGTCTTTCCGTGACTCTAACCCGCGAGGCGGGAGAAAAAAAATTTGTAGTTTAGGTTTTTGGGGTTTGCTGTCGAAGAAAATATCTAGTCTGAATAAAAGGCGTTTTGACTGATGGGTTGCCCCCGAAGATTTGATGGCTGCGAGACCGTCTGCTCATTGTCCTGATTCTCCTTTGGCGGAACATTAGCGACCTGTTCCTGTGTCAACTGCGCTCCCCGCGACTGTTGGCAAGGTTCGAAATCTTCGTCATAGGGGAAAAAATTCTCTTCCTCATTTTGGGGGGTCATTTCCGAGAACGGGGAAAATGTATCCTGCGGGTCCTCGCGAATGTTACCGGTTATCGTGTCCTTTGGACGCAAGTGCTCTCGTCGCTCAGGCAATTCGTATATTCGATTGATATTACAATTTATTTCCGTAGCGTATGGGTCCGCGATTAGCCGTAATTTGTAAGTGTGGGGCGTAAGGCGATTCGTAATTCTATAAGGTCCCCTGAAGGTTTCTTACCGATAGCCGATTGATGGTTACGCACAAAGACTTTTTGCCCAATAATTAGGGTTCGGGGTTTCGCTTTGAGTAATTGTCTCTCTTCTTGCTTTTCTTGTGCGGTTTTCATATTTCTCAGCGCGTTTTCATATGCCTTTGTCATAGCTCTAATTTTTTCTGCTGCGTAATCACCGAATAAAGGCGGTGGATCGATATTTAAATTGTCCGTGTCTAGAAATAAAGGAAGATCTCTTCCAAAAAAGAGGAAATTTGGCGTCTCCTTTGTTGCGGAATGCTGAGTGGCATTATAAATACATTTGTGCATGATCATCGCCTCTTCCCAAGAATTGTTACTTTTCGCCGCACACCGCATGGCGTGTTTAAGTTGAATGTTTATGCGCTCGGAGGCCCCATTACATTGTGGATTAAAAGCTGAAGATAACATGGCGGATACATTAATTTTTGAGCTAGAATTTTAAAAAGTGTTGATGTAAACTGAGTTCCGCGGTCAGTAAGTATTCGCTTCGGTTTACCGTAAGCGGTGATATACCATATTAATTTTTGAGCGACCGTTTCCGCCGAAATATCACTAAGGGGGAAAAGTTCAATATGCTTACTGAAGTGGTCTAACACTGTGAGGATGTATTTATTTTGTTTTTTTGTAATCGGAAACGGCCCGACAATATCCAGCGAGATGAATTCACCGGGAATTGAAGGTAACGGGATTCTACCTAGGGGAACAGGAGGATGGACCCCTTTGAATGAACGGCATATTTCGCAGGAAGCTACGTAATTTGAGTGTCAGCGTATGCGCCTATCCAAAAATAATGTTTTGACAGGATGTCATAAGTTTTCTGGACTCCCTGATGCGTGATGTGCGACAATTTAAGTGCCTCAGCCTGAAGTGAGCGGGGAATGACGATTCGATTTGGGATGCTACATTCCCTCGAGGAATAGGTGTGTTGGGCACGAAACATTAATAAATTTGTGTGCGGGTCAATGTAATAATTGTGCAAATTCTTGGAGATCGTGGGATCCCGCATTATTAAAGCTTTGCGTACTGCCCCTAATGTAGTATCTTTAGTTGTTCTTGCAGAATTTGTTCTGTCGTAACGGCCGCTTGGGAAGAGGTGAGCGTATTGATCAGCGGGTGTTTTGGCTCTTCATCGTCATCAGGATCCGCTAACAGAGGATCTCTCGAGATATAATCCGCGAGCAGGTTTTCACTACCTGGGACATGTATGAACTCGAAGTAAACTCGGCCAGTTCCAACAACCACCTTGAAATTATATTCGCTGGGTTAGTGAGACTAAGATGGTATTGTAAAGATTTGTGGTCAGAGAGTATAAAAAATTTTGATCCGTAAAGGAAATTTTTGAAATGTTTAACGCCGTAGTAGATCGCCATTAACTCCGATTTTATTGCTGCGTATTTCTGTTCGGCGGAGTTCAGAATTTTACTATAGTAAAGTATGGGCTGTAGTGTATTTTCGCCTTTCTGCATAAGGACGGCGGAGATGCTTGTTTTGGACGCGTCTGTATTTAGATAAAATGGCTGATTAAAATCCGGCTGTAAAATAAAGGGTTTTTCAAAGAACCGTCGTTGGATGCTTTTGAAAGCTTCGTTGCACTCTACACTCCATTTAAATCTTACCCCTTTCTGAGTTAATTTATTTAATGTTGCTGACAGCTCGGCATAATCCGGTATGAGTGACCGATAGAAATTACAGAGTCCCAAAAACTTCTTTAGTTTTTTAAGGGTGCGAGGTCTTTGAAATGACAAAATTTTTCTGTATTTTGAATCGAAGGGCTAAGGCCTTTGTTTGATATGGTGAATCCTAGGTATTCCATTTTCGTTAAAAAAAATTCGCACTTATCTGGGGACAAAGTGAGGTTGTATTTTCTCAACCGATCGAACACTAAAAGTAGTTTTCTTTTCATTTCGGAATAGGAATTGGCCGCCAGGACTATATCGTCTATATATGCGTAGATATCCTCACTATTTAAGCCATTCAAACATAAATCAATTGCTTGCTGGAAGTATGCGGCGCTATTCTTGTGCCCGAAAACTAATCTGTTGTAATGAAAATTTCCAAACTCTGACGTAAAAGCCATTTTTGGGCGTTCCGACTCGGGCAAAATAATTTGGTTGAATGCGCTATGAAAATCTAATTTCGAGAAATATTTGTATCCTGAAATTTTGTGAGTATGTCTTGGATCTTTGGCAGCGGGTATTGGTATTGCTCTGAGATTTGGTTAATTAGCCTCAAGTCGCATACTAGGCGAAATTTGTTTGGTTGGTTCTTTTTTACAAGTAATATAGGTGAGGCGTACTGTGACGTGGTTCGAGAAATAATTCCTGCATTAAGTAGGGTATCTAATTCCTTTTCTGCTACGGACCTCAGTGCGTAAGGGATTTCGTATGGGCGCGCATTAATAGGATAAGGGTGGTTCAGGTGAATTTCGGGTTTGATAATTTGAGACGCTCCCAGTGTATTCATATTCTTTGAAAACGTCCGCGTATTTCAGAAGAGTTTCCTGCAAATCCTCTTTTGTTCGTGCGGCAAATGATTTAGATTAAAATCGGTGACTTGCAGTTCCTTTCGCCGAATCTCGGCTACCGTGGATATAGAGTTCATGTGTTTTACTTCCCGAATTTTTAGATTCGATGGGTTATCATACTGCGATTTGGGGTCAAATTCCCCGACGGTTGTTTTTTGTTGAGTACTATCCTATTTTTTGTAATTAGAAATTAATACTAGGTTATTATCTTCTCCTCCACAATTGATAAAATTTGGGTGAACATAAATTTCATGTTTAAACTCCCGAGGGCGAAAACTTAATGACTGGTCATTATAGTAGTTATTCGAGCAGTTACTGTGTACCAAAATGGAATTATTAGGTTCTATGATTGCCTTTTCGGATATTCGAATGGAATGAACTTGATTTGACGGCACCGAGGCTAAGGAATTATTTAGCGGTATTTGTATATCCCGTATCCTAAGTGCGTTATCATGAGTGTCCAAAATGGCCTGATTTTTCTTCAAGAAATCAAAACCCAAGATTCCAGAGAACTCCTGAGTGAAAGGCGCGGTCGTGACGTAAAACATTTGCCTAAAATGGTTGTTACCGATTTTAAATGGAATTTCCACGCAATTCGAGTACTTTAAATCGTTGCCAGTTAATGTTTTGATTGCGACTGATCGAGATATGAATTTACACTTAATTATATGTCGTATTTCATTGAACGTTTCGTATGCCACGACGCTGACCGAAGCCCCTGAATCAATGAGAAAGGTGGCCCCTGTCTGGGTATTAAAATTCACGAACACTGTAGGGAGTTGAAGGTTACCCCCTAAATTCGCGTTAGAGAAAATCCGTTCCGTTTTACCGCCAACATGGATGTTCGAGGTCCTTATTTCTTGTTCCTCCGTGAAGCTTTCAAATACCCGGGGAATAACATAGTGTTGACTTGAAATTCCCCTCCTTTCTATAAAAAATGACTTCTGTCCTGTCTGGGGTGATAATAACGCGGACCCCTCGTTCGTGTGTCCCGGTTTTGATGATAGGGATTCTTTCCCCCCTTCTAACGTCCTGTGTTCGATCGTAACGGCGAGAGTCAGTCCTTTGTCCTGGGGAGTAAAAGGTTCTATTATGGGGTTGGTAATTTTGGCTGGTGTGTTCCCTACTATAGTGTATGCAATTACGTAGAAAGTGGCTCGTTTGACCACAATAGAGGCAAATTCGGACATCGTTTACGGGCTGTGGAGTTGAATAAGAGTCCTCACTAAATCGCGGTTCTTTATTTTGCGGACGGTGGTTTTCTAGGTGCAAAGTATTTATTTCTTGCGTTAGAGACTCGATAATTTTTGTATTTTGTTCCTGCTGTATTCTTTGCATCTCGAGCAAGGCGGCAGTGTTGGGGTCAATTTGAGAACTCGAATTATTGGGCTCGGGAGTCGTTTGCATAGCTATTTCAACGCTTTGCGCATATTTGACTGCGTCGGCAAACGTAGAAGGGTTTAATTTTAAAACTTCACGTTTCAAGTTATTATTTAGGGCGTCCAGAAATTTAGATAATTTTAATTTTTCGAGTATTTTAACCCCCTCGGCTGACGCGAAATCTACCTCTAGATAATTTTGGGTGGCAGTTGCAACCCTATACGCTAAAGTTTTAACTAGCTCGTTCTCCTGCTGACGTAGATTGTTAAACGCTGTGTGTAACGTCTGTGCATTCGGTTTCTCCGAAAAAAAATTTATCAATTGATCTTTTATTATGTCGTACGATTGTTCTTCGCGTAGTTGGGGAGAACATGTTATGAATTTCAGCGCATTACCTCTTAACCGCGACTTAAGAATTGCGATCTTCTCTACGGGCGACCATTGTCCCAATGTTGCTAAAGCCTCGAATTGTATGAAAAACGCATTGCAGTCTGAATCAGGGGCACCATCGAACGTGGACACTAAATGCGTAAAGCCGGGAGTTTTCCCGCTAACGGCTGAATCGGTCGCCATAATACTATAAAGTAGGGAAAGGTAATCCGAGATACTGCTATTGTGCTTCAAGACAAACCCTTTTAAACAATTTTTGTTTTAACATTACATGCGAAACATATAATACTCAAAATAAAGTAAAAATCATTATCCTAGAATTATATATATACTAGCCGCGAACACATAAACTCTAACATTTCAATACAATTTGTTCACACAACATGTAGGCATGGCAGGTACAAGGGAAAGAAAAGAGAGAAATTTAAAAAAAAAGTATGCATAACACTTTACAGATATATATGAACCATAAGAACCTTGCGCGACATTAAAAGGCTTTTTGCCAAGATACACAAAAAAAAAATTTTTTTAGTATGCCCAGGTTTTGGACTAAAGTAAAAATATTATAACATACCCAGGGAAATCCTCGTCACGAGGCACCAATATATGTTATGAGGGGTACCAGAGATACCCCTTTGCGTTGTGTAAATTTAGGGAGGTGAACTCCAAAGGTAACTATGCGTTTATATATAAAAAACAACATTTATTATACAATATTACAAGAAAAGGACGGGTTTACATATTATATTTAAGATCTTGGCTATACATATTTTTAACCGAATTAGGGCATACTTCATCCGCTTCCTGCGGCATAACCATTACGGGTCGAGTGAAATAAAAGTCTCGTAATCTCTCAGAAGGCATGAGCACTATTTAGAGGGGGAATTTATGACCAACCTGGGGAGTTTGATGAAAACAGCATAGCGTGGCATCGTTGAGGGCATTTCTACAGGAGGAGGCTTTAGGCATCGGGTAGAAATTCATGTGGCTCTTCACTGGCGGATGCAACAGGATTCGGTGCTGGCGGTTGAAGACGGGTATCTCGCCATTTTACGGGGGCGTCTTTCCTTCCCAGGCTCTCTTGCAGCTCGCTACCTCCAATCGCTCCCTCGCTCTCTCTCCGAACGTCGTTTTTCTCCCACACTCGGGGCTCCCCCAATCTTTATCATAACCCCTCCCCAGGTTAGTTATTCACGTAAATTTATTGCCTCTTCGAGTTTTTTATTCGAGGGCAGGATGCTCTGACATTCCCATGGTTGACCCACGTGGTACGCTTATTTCCAAGAAAATTGGAAGTCCGTTGAATTTCCTGGAATTTCTTTCCCGCGTCCTGAGGAATTCAGGAGGGATGATGTTTCTTGGAAAATTGGTGCAGTTCCAATATGGCCGTTTTATGCCCCGTAATCGTGTTGGAAGAACAAAATGGCTATAACGTTGGAAGGAGTTCAAAATGTCCAAATTGTGGATCCTTCACAACATAGTGTCTCCTTAAATTAAAAAAAAACCCCGCCAAATTGACAAATGCCACATGACCATACAGAATGATTCAAATTCTTTGTGTTCAATCTAGCATATAAAAAACAAAAATTACATCGATTTAATATCATGATATGTACTTATTACTATTCCAACCTTATTTTTTAACTTTAGTATTTATATTATTCATCAACTGAAGTCCTCATCTGTAATGTGCTTTTAAACGCGATCTATACTAAACTAAACTAGAAAAAATAACTATACTTTTGCATTTACTAAATTCCCGGCACGAAAGCGAATTAGCTATTTTACTTCAGGCACATTAACTTAATATCATGCTACGCCAAAAAAAAAATACAAATTAAAGCATAAAAAATAAATTTAGCAACCGGAAGCTCTTTTAAAACAACAAAGAAAAAACGTTACTTGCAAAATATATTCTCAACGATATCAAAAGACAAGTGTTTTGGCAGAGTTCCAAAGACCGATAGAGGAAGAAATTACATAACTGCTTTGGGGAAAAAATCATCCGATGTATAAGTTTTTATCCTCGTGAAATATTTGAAGCAATCTGATATTAAGCGCAGCCATAATTCTTGCAATTCAGATATGATTTTCCGATTGTTTAGAAATAAGCCGTTTACGTTTATTTAACAGTGTAAGTGGATTAAAATTGCACATCGAAATAATGAAGATATATACTAAAAATATTGTTAATCACTTCAGAAATATTGGGATATTGATTTTCATCCATACATTCGAGAAAATACGACCTAATTGCTGACGTCTTAATTGTAGACATCATCCGGATATTTAGAGTCAGTTTAGAAATGTATATGTGGTTAAGGATCAAAAGTACTAGCAATCTCTAATTTTTTTTTCAAAATCAATTTAAGGATTCTTCCCAGTATACGGGTGGCACAAAATTTAACATCGAAATAATGCAGAATATACTGAAAGTATTGTTAGTTATTTCAGAAATATTAGGCTATTGATTTTCATAGATACACTCATGGACAAAAAAATTAGCGCACCAAGAAATAATTGCGGGATTGTAACGAAACATGCAATGAAGGTACATGTCGGGGAGATATGCAAATGATTAGAACTGCAGCGTGATTGCGCATTACGTATAGCCGGTAGAGGGCGTTGAACATCGTACTCTGTGGAGTATAAAAGATAACCAAAGCTTGTTTGAATGTGCTGAATCATTTACAAAGGAAGAGCTGAGATAGACATGCCATTACGCCGTGTTCGAAGACAATATAAGCTTGTCGCAGTTTGAGAGGGGAGAATCGTCGGAATGATAGAAGCTGGGTGGTCAGCTAGGCGAGTAGCTCGTCAATTAGGCCGCTCTGATTGTGTTGTGAGGAGGTGTTGGGACCAGTGGACCCGAGAGATGTCATGTACACGAAGACCAGGCTCAGGACGCCCTCGACAGACCAGTCGTCGAGAAGACCGCCACATCGTAAGAAATGCACGCGTACAGCCAACTGCTTCATCGGCCGCCATCCAGGCACAGGTAGCACCTTCACTAGGGGCCTCTGTGTCTTCTCGAACCATACGAAGGCGCCTGGCTGAAGGACAGTTGGTATCGCGGCGCCCATTACGTGTGCTGCCCTTGACGCCCACCCATCGACGCCTCCGTTTGGAGTTTTGCCGCGCACGAGGAAACTGGACTGCAGCGGAATGGAACCAGGTCGTCTTTAGCGACGAATCCAGATTCAGTCTCGGCAGTGATGACAATCATGTTCGTGTGTGGAGAGCCCGTGGTGATCGCTTCAATCCTGCCTTTGCTGTACAGCGACACATCGCTCCACAGCTGGTGTGATGGTATGGGGTGCCATTGCCTACAATACACGGTCACCCCTAGTATTGTTCCGTGGCACCATGACAGCCCAGCGGTATGTTCATGAAATCCTGCAACCACATGTGTTGCCACTCGTGCAACGGCTCCCAGGAGCCATTTTTCAACAAGACAATGCTCGGCCTCATACGGCAAAGGTGTCACAAGATTGTCTCCGCACTGTTACTACCCTTCCTTGGCCTGCCCGATCCCCAGATTTGTCTCCAATCGAGCATATCTGGGATCATTTGGGACGACGAGTTGGGCATCCCACGAGTTTGAACGAACTAGAGGCAAGGTTACAGCAAATATGGAACGAAATGTCTCAAGACATCATACAGAACGTGTATGACTCAATGCCCGATCGTATCGCATCGTGCATTCGCGCTAGAGGGGGTCCAACGGAGTATTAACTCCTCCGTTCTTTTGCCTTTTCTCTGAAATAAATTATCCTTTTTCTTTGATTTTGTTATCATTTACTTATATCAAAGTAGTCATTACGTATGTAAAATTTCGTTTCATTTTGACGACTCCTTCTTGGTGCGCTAATTTATTTGTCCATGAGTGTATATTCGAGATGATACGACCTAATTGCTGAGCTTATAATTGTAGACATCATGTGGATTTTTAGAGTCAGTTTAGAAATATACGGGTATATGTGGTGAAAGATCAAAGGACTAGCAATCTCCATTTTTTTTTTCAAAATCGATTTAACCTATATTTGACCATCGTCCTATATAGGACAGCATAAATTTCAAGCTCATACTCATAAAAAATTTTTCTATTGCGTTTGTTTTAGTATTACATTACTGTGAAAGGATCACTCATTACACTGGCTAATTTTTTAATTTATAATTTTTAAACATTTATTTATTATGAATTTTTAAAATATGCCAATTTTGAAAGTTTTTATAGGGAAATGTATAAAATTATGTTTAAAAAATTGAGGAAAAAATATTACAATTCTGCCTCATATTCAATTCTGCAGATGTTTAACATTATGTACGGTAAAAATCAAGAAGAAAAACCAATAAAATCACCTTTTTTTTACTTCGATTTTACAAGCGTCCTATAAGTAGGACAATGGTCAAATCCACTACTACATTCGTCTGCATTCAGGCATACCTATTACAGTGGATATCACATTTTGTGTCGTGAAAATATGTACTGGGAAAATGCTCCGGATACTGGAACAGCACTAGTTAGTCGAGCAATGCCACGAAACAGATACTTTGAGATAATATATATTTGCATTGTAATGACAATAGTAGTATTGATTCGTTATTACAAAGTACGTCCAATATAGTATGACTTATTGAATGACGCTCTACAGCAGTTTGGTGTATTTTCTGAACATCTAAGTATTGAGGAAATAATGGTGAGCTGTTACAGAAGACATGGATGCAAGATGTTTATGAAAAGAAAACCAGTCAAATTTGGATATAAGTGTGGGTACTGTCTTCTTATGATGGATATCTATTTCATATCATGCTATATCAAGAAGCGCAAAAAGACCCAATCATATCTAGGTAAACAAATTGGGATTGGAAAGCAACAACAAATATGATCCTCAATTTTTTTAAAAAAAACTAAATCAAAAGTGCAAAATAACAAAGTACTATTATTTCAAGAAGTTCTGGAAAGTTTGCTATCAACTGTAAAAAATCCAGCGCAGCACAATATGTATATGGATAACTTTTTTACCTCCTATGGCCTTTTCGTTAGACTCAGAGAAAGTAATTACTTTGCTACGGGAAATGTAAGAGAAAATAGAATGGCCAAATACCAACTAACGTCAACCAAAATAATGACTAAAATGGATCGAGGTATGGCAGATTGGAAATCTGATAAAAGAAATGAAATTACAGCATTCGCTGGAAATATAATGCGGTTGTATCATTGCTCACAAATTTTGAAGATTCAAGATGCTATTTAAAGGTAGAAAAAAGAAATGAAATTACAGCAGTTCGCTGGAAATATAATGCGGTTGTATCATTGCTCACAAATTTTGAAGATTCAAGATGCTATTTAAAGGTAGAAAAAAGAAATGAAATTACAGCAGTTCGCTGGAAATATAATGCGGTTGTATCATTGCTCACAAATTTTGAAGATTCAAGATGCTATTTAAAGATAGAAAAAAGAAATGAAATTACAGCAGTTCGCTGGAAATATAATGCGGTTGTATCATTGCTCACAAATTTTGAAGATTCAAGATGCTATTTAAAGGTAGAAAAAATAGTAAAAGAAGGCGACAAAAAGTTGACATACCAGCATGCATAATTTCTTACAATACGTTAAAAATGGTGTAGACTTATTTGACAGTCATATGCAAAACTATTTTTCCTCTAACAAGGAAAAAAGTGGTATGGACATTATTCTTAAATGCTTATGAATCTGCACTAATTGCAGCCGGGAAGATAACGAAACTGTTTAATCCAACAGAAGCTCTTGTACTTCTAGAATATCGAAGAGCTATTACAATAAATTATTTATGAATCTCTATACCAAGGAATTTGGCGGTTAGTCTATTAGGCACTCAACAAGAAATCCATAATTTTGAAGCTGCAGGAGGGAACACATTATTGTGAAAAACCCTAAAGGAAGTCGTTGTCAACTAGATAACTGTGCAAAAACCAACAACTATCTGCAAAAAATGTGATGTTGGAGTCTGTTTAAATTGTTTCTTACCGATTCATTTGAAAAAACAAGTTTCAGTACGAAACAACAAAGATTAGTCTCAGAGAAGTGGATTTGACCGTCGTCCTATATATAGGACAGCATGTAAATCTGAAGATAATAAAAATTTGGTAAGTTTTACAATTTATATTTTTCCCTGTGTCTTTATGAAGCTATACCACAATTTTTGAACAAAAGAAAATTTTTTTCAGTATTTGGTCAAATATGGGTTAAGGATTCTTTCTTACAATATAAGGGTGGCGCAAAATTGCACATCGTAATAATGCAGAAATATACTGAAAGTATTGTCATTTCATCATTTATTATCATTTCATAAATATTAGGCTATTGATTTTCATCCATACATTCACGATTATAGGACCTAATTGCTCACCTCATTATTGTAGACATTATCAGGATATTTAGAGTCAATTTCGAAATATATATGTGGTTAAGGATCAAAAGAAGTAACAATCTCCAATTCTTTTTTCAAAATCGATTTAAGAATTCTTTCGTACAGTATAAGTGTGGCCCAAAGGGAAGTTACAATTGTTAAGAATGGCCGTAGTTGTCTGCGGAACCAGTCTTGGTCGACGTCGAGGAACACTTTTAACCAACCGGTGGCCTTTGAAGCCATTTTCAGTGGGCAGAAGTTGTGGTGGTTGCAGGGTAACAAATCTGGGCTATAGGGCAAATTGTCAAGGACATCCTAGAGGAAGCGCCGCAACAAATCTTGTCCACGGCAGTCGATTCCACAGTGATTGCCAAGTATGCTTCAGCTGGTCTCGGCATGTCCCGTGATCATACATCCATTACGAAATTTCCTAAACCATGTAAACACTGTACATTGTGACTGACACTCATGCCTAAACATATATCTCTTACGACGATCAGTTCCGGCTTCACTAACCCCATCTGCCTTTAAGAATTGAATAACTGCTCGCTGTACCGGTTTGCACATATCCATGTAACGACCTAGCGTAATCACCATGCTTTTACACGTTCAAATAGCACACTGACACTTCCCTGCGACAGCAGCTTTGTTTCGTTACATACAACGTCATGCACTGGCGCAAACTCAAAGCTCTGGATATTTGAACACTGCCACTAAAACAGAAGTCTCACTTTCCTTTGGTTCCCCCCTTTTACTCAAATCAGTTAAAAGAGAATTTTTTTTTGAAAAATGACTAACTAAAAAAATAATGTGGGAATTTTTCTAAAGGTACTCATGCACGTACAGGAAATCTTTGAGTCTTCGACTTCGCAGTCCAAACCTTGTTTCGACTGCGCAGTCCAAACCTTGAGGATTTTCCAGTCGTATGTGAGGAAGTCTTAAGACCAGTGGCCTACTGTACAGTACCCGAAATAACGATTTAAATGTGTGCGCGTGCGTTGCACGTGTGTAAGCGAGGGTTCAGTTGGAGAAATCCGCATGGAAATTCTGCAGACATTTTCAATGAGAATTTCCTGCACGTGTATGGACACTTTCAAGGTAATTTTAAATTTTTATCATCAAAAAGGCATAAGGTATATTTCTTAGCCCTTTGCCGATAAAATGGTCTGATGCAGAGAGCAAGATTTGATCCCACACCACTCATATATGCTGTTAGAAGACACGGGTCACTACTTGGTCAATGCAATTAAAAGGTATAGTACCGTCCGAACGTTGCAAAGAGTATTGAAATAATATAAAAAAATTGACAATTTTCAGAATATTTTTAAAACTATAAATATAAAACAAAAACGATATTTAAAAAAATGCATAGTCTACATTGGTCGTTGAAAATTTGAGGGGGCACACGACAGATAATTTAGAGACCGACTTAACACTCGGATAGCTCCATTAGAATATCATCATTAACGTTAGAACACAGACTTTTTATTCAGACTCGTGTTGCATTATCAGCTAGTGAACTGATTGCTAAAACTAGGAGCAATGTTTAACCGAATTTATGAAAGGGTAATTTATTAAAATAATCCTTAAAATAACGCAACTGAAAACATGTTTTGCATATTTTTTAACTCCATAAAGACATGCATTGTTTAAAAATAATAAAAAGTCTGAAAAAAATGTCCAATAAAATTAATTAATTCGAAAGATTTATATTCATAACTAAATTCCCTGAAAAAATTCTTAAATGAATAAATTTTATGAAAGACATGATATATTAAAATATAAAGTTTCTCTATCTTATTATAAAACGTAATGATTAAAATTATACGTTATTATTATATATGATTAATTTTTCTTATTATATATGATTTCTTTTATTATAATTTTTAAAAAATCTTCATTTACTTTAAGATTCTTTTTTGGGGAAATACTGTAATTTATTTTGATAGCGATACTTAAAAGTATGAATACTTTTATAGTTATGTATAGAATTTATGATTTTATTTTATTATGAAAACATTATATTTATTACAGATAATACATTTAAAAAATTTTTATCACTTTTAAAAAATTCTGAATTATTTTTATATTTTATATCAGCGTTAACTTAATTATCGTAATTTCTTACTTTTATAAAAACGTGTTGAAACATGAGAGACCAAGCTGGTTAAATAGATAAGGCGCCTAGTTGATGGATATTTTGGTTAGGATGTAAGCCTAGAATTTGTGTTGCGTAATCTTAGAATACGAGCTGAATGCAGTTTCTCAGTTACAAAGGAAAATTCATTTGTAAAATCATGTGATGTCTGCGGGTGCTATAGATAATTGCGTTGTATCTGTCTGGAAAGCAAGTAGATGCCTATTCCCAGGCAAGTTATATTTTAATAGAAGTAGGATAAAGGAATTTCAAAATGAATGGGAAATATATCATTATAAACAGCAGGATATTTCTGTCGTTATTTATGTTTAAATATATACCATTTATAAAATTCATATACATTCTCCTTTTAATTTTTGCTTCTGGTCGGTCAGCATGAAAAGTTAAATTACACATTTTTTATTTAATAAATGCCAAACAAAAATAAACAATTTGTGGAATATTTTTTTTTTTCCAATATTTCATGCTGCTGTTAAGGGGATTGTGGACTTTCAAAATTGTGAAATTTGTCCAAAAATTCCATTTTTTTATTTTATTGAATTGTGAAACACGGACGAGTAGGAATGTTTAAAAAAATTTAATTTCTGTGATTACTTTCCTAGTTATAGGCATTTCTATTTAATTTATATATTATGTGGTTACTATTAGCAATAAATTTAAATATGTTTTTCTAAAAATAAAAATTTTCATGTCATACGAATATTCAAACTGCTCCAGGCGCATTCCTAATTATCGTATCGCTTTGAAATTTAAGTTTTATATACTTAACTGTATATCAAATAAATCTTATTGAAAATACTTATGCTTCGTAGATCATAATTTCTAAATTTTGTACTTGAAAAGATGATTTATAGATATTTTGCGTAATAAAAAGGGTGTTTTCACTATTATTATTGTTTTCTCTTTATATATTTAATGAATGCTTAAAATAAGTAATAAGTTTCATTGTTTTCTATAAGGTATCCTGTAAATAAAAATTACCGTATTATATGCAAAAGAAATTCGCATGGAGTATTTTCTATTAGGCCAATTTTTTATATAATTAATAATTCATAATTCATAAATTATTAATATTTAATCATTAAATTTTAACCACTTCTACATATCTATGGTACTAATCACATATTCAAATTTCAAGCAAATCCATTCAAAGCAAAAAAAGTTAGGTTTGAAGGTCCACTGTCCCCTTAAATAAACATATGAATTTCAGTGTTTTATATATGATTAAAATACCACATTAAGGAATGAACTTGAATTTATATTTTTACCTATATACATATCACCACATATCACTAAACAATGATCGAAAGGTATTGGCATTTAATTCCACTTCTTGGGTCTGAGTAAACCAATCTCGTTAGAGAAACATGTTTTTTGGTGGTTTGGAATCGACATCAATCTATGGGTTTCACTAAATTTACCCATCAAGTAGCAAAAGATGATGACAATGATGTTAAAAATACCATATCCAGTTTACTTATATCCAGTTTACATATATTTTCATTCACATCTGCACTTGTAGGATTACATATCTACTATCGTAACCCTGGCAGCCCTGTAGAACATATAGATTTTGTTGATTGTTTTTGAGCTCTGTGGTCATATTTAGCTACTGAGTATTAATCTAAAAAAATAATCAGCCGGAGGAATTTCGCCTTTACGTGATGTTTGTAACTGTTAGGAATTAACCCTATAAGCTATGGAACCCAAATTTGTGTTAAATACTTTTAACTGAAAAGAGCTATAAACATTATTCAAATCTTTGATTTTGTTTTCGAAAGCATCTGAGACGGATAATTACACATGGTATTTCCTGTTTCAACACTTATTTGATCGAAAAATTGTCTCTTCTATTCAATTTTTAAATCTTATCGGCCTATACCCCCATAGATTTGCTTAGACTTTACGGTAGACAGCATTCAGGTACATTCCACTAATTTTCGATCATTCTTAGCTAACCCACCAACTGCTTACTAGATGAAAGGTCGGGTAATCATCTCAACATCCTTTTATTTTGTAAATAAGGGAATGGAATTTTCTCGTACAGTTTTGAAGTAAGCTGCTTTAACAAGGAGATACTTTTTCGTTATATATATACATGTCAGAAATTAATTGGGAAAAGAATAATTAAGTTAAATTTAAGAGGGCGTAGGGATTAATCATTTTCGTGGCGCGAAAAAGCCACTAGTTTTCATATTTCAAGACTCGCTACGGGTGAAATTAGGGGAATACCCGTTTTGAGGATGACCTTCGGTTCGCGGTGGAATGAAGTTCCATGCAGAAAGATTATTTTTAGATACTATACAGGTTTGGCGGGAAGAAATTTCTAGAAAATTCTAAATTGGGCTCGTGCTGCATGATGCCAGAAGAGGGGACGCGGGTGTTTTGACATCTCGAAATCGGGAGAAGCGCGGGATAGACTTCAATGCGACGGGGTGTGAAGTTCGGCGCGTGTTCTAAGTTAAAAAGGGTGAGAGCTGAAAAGCGCCATTTGAAGCTTGGTTAATATGAAAAGCAAAAAAAGTGAATTTGATTCAAGTTATGAACGATTCTCTGTTCTAACTAATTCTTCCACTCGCCACTAATATTAACAGGATACTGACATGGCATTTAAGATGTGAGAACAGGCAACCACACGCCTGTCTATATATGATATAATATATTATATATAAATATATATATTATATATAGATATATATATATATAGATATATATATATATATATATATATATATATACACTCAAGAGCCAAAACATTATGACCACCCCAACATTTTGCAATGAATTCGCCTGGATGAACGTGGAAGGCACGTGACCAGTGAGTGGTATTTAACTGCTGCTGGAGAGTCTGAAGAATCATTCTTTCACTTACTTCTGTGTGTGATGGGAAAGGCTGCGGATCTAAGCGACTCTGATAGAGGGGTCAATTGTAATGGCTCGAAGGCTCGGAACAAGTATTTCCGAAACTGCACGACTCGTGGGTTATTCGCGACCTACAGTTGTTAGTACTTATGCAAAGTGGATGAATACGGTGAAACCAGCATAGACGACATGGTGTTGGACGTCCACACGCTATCAAGAAAAAAGGTCGTTCGAGACTGTACCTCGCATGGTGAAGAAAAAACCGGAGCCAGACAGTGGCTCAGCTGACAGCCCAATACAATGCAGGGCCAGTAGAATAGTATCCGCAGCACACTGGTAAGCGGACACTGTTGGATATGGGGCTACGCAGCAAACGTTCCCACTCGTGTGCTTTGCTGACCAAGCGTCATCGCCAACTGCGCCGGCGCTGGACCCGGGAGCATCGCGACTGGTCCATGGATCAGTGGGAGAGAGTTGCCTGGTCAGAATATGAATCACGTTTGTCATTCATCACGCCAATAGCCGTGTCAGGATACGCCCTCTTCCAGGCGAACTGTTGGCTTCCTCAATGTACAGTAGGTCATACACAGGCCGGTGGTGGCGGTATTATGCTTTGGGGGACGTTCTCTTGGGCGTCTCTGGGACCCGTGGTTGTGGTAGAGCAGACCATGAATGCTACAGGGTATCTGAACATCATTGCGGTCCAGTTGCACCCTTACATAGCCTCTGTTTTTCCAGCTGGAATGGAATGTTCCACAGGACAACGCCCCGTGTCACAAGGCTAAAATTGTCTTGGAGTGGTTCCAGGAACATGATGCTGAATTCCGTTAATTGCCATGGCCGCCTAAACTCACTGGATGTCAATCCGATAGAACACATTTGGGATGTCATTGGGACGGCAGGCTCAGAGTTCAAGACCACCAATTCCCAATATCTCGGATTTGCGTGACCATGCTTAAACATCTGTACAATCTGGTCTCCGGCCATCTATCAGGACTTATGGCATCCATGCCAAGGCGGGTTGAAGCTGTGTTGCGCGCCAAAGTGGGCCAACTCGTTATTGACAGGTGGTCATAATGTTTGGCTCTTGAGTAATATATCTATATATATATATTCTAGTATATATATATATATATATATATATTATATACATTAAAAGTTTTGACATGCTTAGAGAACATATTGTGGAACCATTTAGGAGTTTTGGCAAGGCGAGAAAACGCTCTTAGATTTAATTTGAATGTATCAGCACAATTCTTAACAAATTTCTTGATGGACTTATGTCCCTTGAACTTGTGCATTCCAGATCAGGACGATATAAGCCTAGAGGGTGCGGCTTGAGATTTTAATGGTGCTTAAAAGGTCGAAAACCGATTTAACCATGTCCCAAAAAAATTTCACCAAGCACCCCCAGAAGTGACATCTTAGGGACTCCACACATCACTGACATATAGAGAGAGTATTGGTCTACATATTCAAAAATGTCCATATGCTACCTAGACACGACCAAAGTAATTTAAAACATTCAAGATAAACTGAATTTATTACTGACAAATATAATTTCTGGCAATGTAATATGAGCAAAGTTTAACTAATAATTCAATAACGTTTAAAATTGACAATCTTTGTTTATTTCCCTTTAAGTAAAATTAAATAGACTTTTTTGCAATGCTATTAATTATGTAATGGAATTTCAAGTACATTGGTAAGCAAGAAAATATATTACTAAGGAAAAATTTCGATTTCATTGAGAGTTTATGATTTTTTTTTCCGCAGTTAATATTCTTCACTTGATTAACTCATGTTAAATACCCAAGCTAAGCGTTCAAAGTTTAAAGAAATCGCAGAAGTCTGCATAGAAAGCAGGAAAAATTTCATATTTATAATTAATGTTTAGAACAAAAAATCCGCAATCGGTATATTTATACAGTTGATTCTTTTTATGTCCATCGACCATAAAATACAAAATGACATCAAAAGTGCTTATAAAGTTAACAAAATTTATGTAGTTGTTCGGGACAAAAAAAAGAAATAGAAACTAATTTTAAGAGGCAAATTACCTCGTAACACATTGCTTTAACTGTGGTTGCTTCTCAAGTAGCATAAAATTACTTTTTCTTTCTCTTACCCAAAATTGCTAACAGTCGCTTACCTGAGAAGATATTTTTTTAAGAAAAATGATTTCTATACATAAATATACATTTTTTTAAAAATCTGGAATGAAAAGTATTGTTGCAAAAACATTTCAAGCTGTAGCAAATAAATTATAGCTGCATCATGCAGTTTAATAACGCATGCATTTTACTGCGGATTTAAGGGGGTCCAAGACACAAAATTCTTCGAATTTTATTGCATTAAAAAATTTTATTGCATTAAAAATGTATTGCATTAAAAATTTCTGTCCTCTTTTACTCTTAAAATGACGTTTAAATTATGTTTCTATCTTGATTATAACAGGAGAAATTATTATTTTTTTGCAGCATTCTAATAGTAGCCAAGCGTTGTTTAAACTTGTATTGCGTTTTTCGGTATGATGGGTTTTTTCAAATTACACCATTTCTCGTCTCTAAATTGTCATAAGTCAAGAACCATTAAAGATAAATGGTTAAAAATTGGAACATGTCTCTTTCCAACTATTTTACTTTAGTTTTGATTCAGAAATTTAAGAAACTATTAACTTTGAAAATATGATTTTGAAAAATAGGTTAGATAATGCTTTTTGTAATTTTAATATAACGATTTTTAATTTTTTTAAAAATTAATATTTTAAAAAATACTGAATCAAAATTAAAACTTATTTATTTTCTGATTATTTAAAAGAAAAAAAATGAAATTCGACAAATAATATTTCGAGTTATAACAATTTTAAATTACCCCACATTTTAAAAATTTAAAAATTTAAAAAATTTTTAAATACTTTTAGGAGTTTTATGTTGTGATTTTGTTTACAATATATGGTTGACCATCACAAAAAAAAATTCAAAATTTAAGTAAAGAAATAAGTTTTTTAAAAATTGTGTCACAGATTCCCGTAATTTCGTAATCAGTCCACAATCACAGCTAGTATATCTAAGAATTAAATAGCATCACATTCTTTTCTGATCATATCCGGAAATATATATGATACCAAGTTTGGGATTCTGAGCAATGTTGTAAATGTAATACTGTAGAAATTATTTGTTTTAATCTAAATTCCGCAGAAAGAACTTTAGTTACGACATTAACCCTTTAGCGGTCGCGCCCGGGTATAGAGTGCAACATTTTCGTAATTTTGAATGGTTTGTTTTGCATGTAATGGTTGAATGTTCAAACAGTTTCATTTACTAGCTACAAGCCTTTCTAATGCAGGTATGGTATTTTCTGACCCTTCTGTTCCTTTCTCTTCATTCTTAGTCGTGATGTAACAGTGGTAAACTAGCGATTATACTGGACTAGATTTATTACACAGCTTCGCTCGGGAGTCATTTCTGTTATTATTTTTTTTTCAATTGATCATGATTAAAAGTGCTCTCTCTTCTTTTTGGGCATTTTAAAGCATTGATTTCAGCTAGTCAATAATGTTTGAATGGATTTATTATTATAGAAAAAGAATCATAAACACAGCAAATCTCAAAAATTTCATGCTCGAATATTTCACTATTTTATACTCAATATTCAGAATGAGAATAATTATCTATTTTATTACACTGAAGGAACTTAGAATTAACAAATAAGTATTCTAGTGGAAGAATAACAACTCTTTTTAAAGAAATTCCTTCAAAATTGCGAGAATTTTTAAGGGCGGCTAGGACACAAAATTTTTCGAATTTCGAAAAAAAAATTTCTTGCATTACAATTTTTGTGTTCTTTTGAGCTTAAAAATGGCGTTTAAATCATGTTTCTATCTTAATTATAACAAGAGAAATTATAATTTGTTTGCTCACCTTCTAATAGTAGCAATCTTTGTTTAAATCCTGTAAGTGCGTTTTACTTAATGATGGTTTTGTGCCCATTTCTCGTCTTTAAATTATTATAAGTCAAGACAATTAAAGATAAATGGTTGAAACTTCTAACATGTCTTTTCACTATTTACTTATATTTGATTCAGAAAATTTGAAAAAAATATTTACTTTTCAAAATATGATTTTTAAAAATAATGTACATAATTTTTTCCTAACTTTTAATATAAACATTTTTAATTTTTAAAAAAATTACTATTTTAAAAAACGTGATGAATCAAAATTGAAACTTAAATATTTCTATTTAAGTAAATGCAAACATTTGATATTCGACAAATAATATTTCGAGTTATAACATTTTAAATTACCCCACTATTTTTTAAGTTTTTAAATTTTAAAATTTCTTGAAAAACTTTTTGAGAAGTTTTATGATGTGATTTTGTTTTACCAAATTATATGGTTAACAATCACAAAAATTCAAAAATTTTAAGTCAATCAATAAAAAAAATTTCAAAAATGGTGCCCGACACCCTTAATCTGCTCCATTCACATTAATTTTCATCTAGTTTTCTTCAAAATATTTTCCCGGTTGTAAACTAAAGTTTTTGTCACAAACTCTGCTTTCATTTTTTAAAACCACAAAATATTTTCAAATTTATAGACCATGGAATAAAACTTAAAAAGTCACGGCGCAACACAGTCCCGATGTGGACCAGGGCCGGCGGTACCCATCTCCGCTTTTGTAACCCTGGGCTTGGGGTGCCATACATACAGCAGGTGTCTCAGTCAGGTGGTGACTTGACGTGGGACCCCCCAGAGTTAGTTCCCAAGCATGCTTGGTCTTCATTTTATCGACCCACTCAAGGGATGGGAAGGCTGAGCCGACCTTGCCCACTCATAGGGTTGAACCCTGGGACCTTGGATGGCAGCTTGACAGCTTTAACCACTACGCCACCGGATTATACCATGGAATACATTAGAATATGCAAATCAACAAAAATACATGCAGAGTTTAAAAAAAATTGACTTTTGATTTATACAAAAACAAATTCATTGCAGAATTATATGTAAATATAATGGTAAACCCAGTATTTAAAATGAAGGTTTTTAAATAATTAGATATTCACGTGAAGCATTTTGAAAAATGCCCGGGATTTTTGAATTTTTTTTTAAATGGTCATTATTCTGCAAAAAATCATTATTTGGAATTTTAAGGGTCTTCAATGTAGTCAAGAAGAACAATAATTATTCTCATTCTGTATATATAGTTAAAAATTGAAAAAAAAAATTCGATGTTGAAGGTCCCTTGTCCCCTTAAAAAAAGGAATAAAAACAATTTCGAAATTTTGTCAAAATCTATGTTTTGCAGGTAATGGAAAGTATCAGACAATCATAAATCCTCAATGTTTCTTATTGTTAGGATTACACGTTAAACTTCGGCATGCAGAAGCTTACCAAGATCATGTTCTTTTCCTGATGAAAAAATAGTTCTACTACCGTCGCATATTCCTTGTGGCTATGGTCTAAGAATATCTGCTTAAGATCACGATATCATCACAAATTTGCCATGATGAGGACATTTGAATGATAAGGAATGCATAAAGCATTTAATTGTGTAATAAAAAAAGTTTTTTATACAAATGTTTATTCATTTCTAACTAAAGATTACGAGTAATTAAAGTAAATATTTCCTAATATTAAATTTACATTACATTAAAAAATTACATTAAAAAAGTTAATCTCATCAAACATTGAATTGTTATCAGCTCTTTGAATATCCTTTATTGTAAGTTTACAATAGACTAAAAGTGCTTAGGTTTTAAAGAAAAGTAGTTAAACATTATAGAAAAATATAAACTTTGGTGTAATTAGATTTGGTAGTGAAACTGTGCATGTTATTTACAAACTTTTAAAAGGAATCTGTGATGTTTATACCTTTTTTTGTACGTGCTGCTTAGTTAAACAGTTTAGAACATTTAATCAACAGCGATGATAAAGAAAAAAAACATTCTTTAACGTTACATTACAAAACACTACTTAAAGCTTCAGGATACATAAAACCTTTTGAAAACTCTCCCACGAAACAAATATATATTTAATTAACTCTTAACAAAGTTTTTAGTCAATGAGCTTTGGTCAAAGATTATGGATGTTTGTTCATCAGCGTTGTTTCACTTATGATGAATTGAAAAATCTTTCAGATAAATTAGCTAGTTCTTGCTAGCTTAAAAATGCACTTCGTTAAAAGCTTTTTGAAGATAAACAATTAGTTTTCTCTAAATACTGTATGCTAGACGTTACATGTAAAGTTTATTTCACGCTAGTTAAGCGAATGCATTTTGTGTTGGAAAAATGATTCAGCCTCTAGGTTATGACAATATACAAATTTCTCTATGCCAGGTAATTTAAGATTGTTCAATGAATATTGTATGAAGTGTTTTAGCTTCGTTAATAAGCTTACGTGGTGTTTTTTGATGTTTCAACTCCTATTACTGACTCTTACAGAACATTAAGAACCTCAAAATCAAAACAAATCCTAATATGCAACATAGAATGATTAGCCCGGACAAACCAGTTTGCAAATTATGTAAATAACAATGACAGTTCGTTTATTGCGCAAATGATGGACCAAATAGAATAAATTATTCAGAAGAAAATTACTATAATAAAAAATCTACAATTTGAATAAATATAAATTATTTATTCTTAGACAAATATCTAAAGCTATTCGAAAACTGTCAGCACATTATGTAAAAAAATAGCAAACATGATTAAATATTCAGAAGAAAATATGTATCATTGGTTTGGAGCGAAACGGTCAACTTTTTGCTACACGAGGGTTAACTAGACCGGAGACTACAACTTAAAGGCGATTCCGAAAGGCTACAAACATCCATGCCCACAATGGTACTCGAACCAACAGGACCTGAACCGAATGCCAGCGCCCTAGCCATTCGGCCATCACCTGGTTTTCTCTATCATTACTTATGCTGTTTAAAATATCCATTAAACTTGACTCTTATTGTCGACCACACTGACTTCTTTGGTTCGATTGTTCAAGGCGTTCACGGTAGTAGATTTACCATCACACGACTAAATATTCCCATCATAAAGTTCAGCACCACAACAGTGAACATCCAAAAGATTTTATTTTCTCTCAGAAGCACAATCACAACAATCATCTATATACATAACGTATTTACAATTTTATTTGAAATTACCTAACTACTTCAGTCATCCTACTCTGAGTGCTATCAAACGAAAACCTAGTGCGTCTTCGGAGTCACACTCCCACGCACGCTATCCAGGCACGCTATCTGCACAGCCCCCTCGAGCCAACACCGGCAGACAGCCCAAAAACACCGCACGCCTTACTCGCGTGGGTAACAAGCAGCATCTAATAGCGCATACAGATTGGTACAGAGTTCTCTGCATCTGCCAGTGATTTATATTCCTCTCTGTACTCTGTATATGCATGGATCTCCTCCTCTGGCGGTCCGATACATAGCATCAAAGGAGAACCCGAGGTCCCGGGGGTCAAATGGTGACAGTGGGGGTGGGGGACACTAGATCAAGAAACACGAGGGACCTTGTGGGCTTGAATGGGGGGGTTCTAAATGGGGGAATATCTGGAAGACACGTGTTCATTGGAATGGGGGTGGTTCTAAATACCGTGTCTAATGTTACCGTGACTAATGTGATGACAGGAGTAGGGGATCTTCAGGCAGAGAACTCTGTACCAATGTATATGCACCATAGCGTTCCCTGCCTTCTGCACGGGGCATCTTCTTAGAACCCCCTCTCTCTGCAATCCCTTATCGAGACGGGGTTATCACATCACGCCCCCTGCATCCTTGAGAGGAAAGTAGCAGGAGCAACACAAAACGTTTGGCCCGACAGACACGACACTTATGTTTAGACAGGATACACAATATGTTTTTTATTTTTCAAAAGGTATTATTATTATTATTAATAACCCTCAAACCGGCCCACGAATTTGTTGCCACTATCAGGACTATCGGTCAAATTGACCCCCCAAGCCTAAAAAAGCTGTTATTTTTGCGTTATTACGATGGAACTGCATGTTGATACTGTGCACAGGGTTATTTGATTTATATTAGTGATGAATAGTGAGGAAAAAATCCTCTACACTTATTTATTCAATTTATTTTATTTATTTTGATCTGGTATCTACATCATCAAATCGTAGGGCTCTTAAAAGAATTGCACAATGTTTCTCAGACATAATTACTCGAAAAATTAGCCTGCCAGTGATTGAGATAGAGAAGAATGATGGCTTCACGGTATACTTTAAAAATCGCACAGAACACTGAAATCCCTATCAGGACCATCCCTATCAGGACCGTAGGTCTACCGGTCATTTTGACCGCCATACTTTTACAAAATTGCAAATTACTGGCAAATGGCGAGCATTTGTGAAACCCTGATGTGCTCTCCCTGATGTCCAGGAACTGACTGAGGATGTCAAAGCCAGCCAAGAGTTCACGCCTCTCCCCACTCCTGCCCCACCCCTTAGTTCCAACGCTGCCGGTCATAATGACCGGGGGGCATATTACCATTCCTTACATGAATTCACTCCATTACATCGTTTGGCGGCTGCTGATTGGTCAATTGAGTTTACATCGGTATTTGTGCATTTGGTGCGCTGATGGTTATGAAAGCATGTCTGTTTTTCAAGAATCAAAACTTCCATCACTATTTTTGGTAATTTTTAGAAGAGTATTTATAATTTTTATTTTTTAAGAGTAAGGTTAAAAACTAAAGTATGCAAAACAGCAAAAAATACATAATTTGCATCTTGCAATTAAGATTTTAATTTTTAAAAAATAAACAAATTTTTTAAAAAATTCAACATTTAAATTTAAAAATAAATAAAGCTTTCATTTTTTTAAATTCAATATTTAAATTTTTAAAAAAAGAAAATATCTTTCCTTCTTTTTAATTCAACATTTAAATTTAAGAAAAAAAAATTCAATTTTGAGTAATATTTACTCTATTTTATTCTACTCCTAAAATTTTACAGTGAAATTACTACGGAAATTGGTAATTTCTTAAAATTTTCCATGCACAAAAAAGAAATATGAAGGCATTTATGGCGAAAATTTCTTTTACAAATAGCTTGTCACTTTAAATTACTTTTACATTAATAGATGGCGCCACTTAAAAATTCACGTTCCTGGTAAAATATGGCGTAAAAAATATATAAAAAAAATATATAAATATATAAATATATAAAAATATATAAATGTATAAAGATTAAAGTAACTAAGAAATAGATTTTATCTCATTTAAAATACGCATAGGATCAAATATAATGCAATTATCGAAATGAAAGCAACCAAGAAATATATTTTAGCATTTATCTCATTTAAAATGCGCTTAGGATCAAATATTATGGCAATTACCGATGCAAACTCAATTGACCAATCAGCAGCCGCCAAACTATGTAATGTTGTGAATTCATGTAAGGAATGGTAATATGCGACCGGGGGGGGGGGGGGCGGTTTGAGGGTAAAGTGCTAGGCAATTGGTCATAAGGACATCAGGCAACGAGCTCTACAATGAAGAGAGCGACAGCCGTTGTAGCAGATTTAGCATTACCCAGGTTGCACCACGAGGAGTCCTTCTATGTTACACCCCAAACGTACGCCCTACTACGATAGTCTTTCAAAAATTAATTATCTGTCAAATAAAATCACTCACCCTAAGGAAGGAATCAGAATTTCTTGTGGAGAAAAAAAATTACTGAGCATGTATACTGATTGTATAACCTTTTGTATAGTTCTAAGTGTACTTTCTGAATATGCATAAAATACATGTTGCATGCATAAAATACAGTTTTAAACCAGGTCCATATGGGTGTTGAGGGCCGAGTAGCGCGGCAACGGTTTATATTATCATTACCTAGACCGACTGGACTAAGTGCTACTCTAATTTTGACAGAGCAACCCTACGGACGATATCTTGGGGTATCATACGTTCCCCACTCACTGACCTCATAGAATAACTTTCCAGTCTACGGTCTTATCGTAGCCATATCCGAACTGGACCTGGAAATGTTTAATGGTGTTTGTTGGAATTCTATCCGAGCATCCTCAATATCGAAAGCCGACGCAATACCAATAGGCTACCTTTGGCCCATTTAACATATGTTTCACTTGTGTACATAATACCCGATGTGTAATAAAATTTCCCTAAATGAATAGTTATAAAAATGTCCCACTCCATTAAAAAATCTTAATCCCAAAGCAATCATTATGAAAGTAGTTTGAATTTCTGTTTGAGTTCCAAATTAGAGGTAAAGTTTGAAAGCCTTGATAATATGGTATGTAGACGTTTAAAACACATGTTCTGGCTGTTTGTAAAGTATCTTGATCTGAATTAATTACTGGACTCTGTGTTGAAATGGGAGGTCTAAATGACATGCAAATACTTCATCGGTAATCACAGTTAGTGAGCTGACAAGACTGTTTCAATAAAGGTGATACAATAAACCATTTCAGTAAATGTCTGTCTGAATAAAGGCTTTCACTACAATATACTATAAAGAGAAACTAATGAGGGGCACAAACAGGTGATTTTTTTCTTAAGAAATCAAGTTAAACGAATAATATTTGCTATTAGTATCAGGTTAGATATATTTTTAGGGCAACTTTTGCAATAATAGATTGCCCTGCGTTTAAAGGTATACAGCTTTGATAAGATAGAATGATGTGTTACTATAGAAGTTCATTTGTCTGCATCAATTGACAGATAGCAATAATTATTCCTTTATTGTCGATAGAATCTAATATACGTTGATTTTGGAACTCTTAAGGCGCCATATTTGATTACTTTGTGTAAGGGCTCGAGGTAGCCTAGTGGTAGCGCATCGGCTTTCGGTTCTCAGGGTGCTCGGATCCAATATAGACAAGCGTCATTAAATACATCCGTGTCTACGCCGGATATGGGGTTGTTAAATCCGTACATGGAAAATTCCTCTATTAGGTCATAGAGTGTGGTAGGGGGGGATGATCTCCCCAGATGCCACAACATGGGTTGATCGGTCAAAATTGCGGTGTCACCTGGCTAAATCGGACGTTGGCTCTTGTGGTGATATTAAACTCGTTCACCCCTGATCCCATTAGCCTACATGTACCTGGTCTAGAATAAATATCGTCCAGGGGGCTTTATACGCAACAATAACTTTGCTTATCATAAACAACGAGTATTTCAGAAATTTCCAAATATTTATTAGGAAGGTGGAAAAAGATATAATCCCAAACACAACTCAAAATATATGCGATTCCCATTACTCTCCAAAACATTAATATTATAGAAGCTTCTAACGTAAAGAACTTTAAAGACACACTAAATCTATTAATAGCAAAGGATACCTTTTAAAACATGGTAATTCAAAACTTGTAATTCAGTGAGAAATCTACGTGAATGAAAGTATAGAGTGGTAAGCCATTTTCAATAAAGAACTAGTAGAAGTTTTGAACATAGATAAACTACTTTTTCCGATATTGAAATCGTAATATTTAAGTAATTTAGCAACTCTGAATATCTATCTATATATAACAGTTCCGTAACTGACTGACAGACAACGCACAGACCAAACCGCTGGACCTAAAGGGCTGAAATTTTACATGGCGATTCTTCTTATAGTGTAGGGGTGCACTAAGAAGAAATTTTCAAAAATTCTTAAATTTTTTTAAATTAATTTTTAAGCTGTTTTAGTAACTTTAAGTTTGCATTTAAAACAATAATTTGAGGGTTATAAAATTTATATCACGAGAAATATCCTAAAAGTTCCTTTGAAATGAGATATTTTTCGAATCTTTACCTCCATTTTCTGATTTTTGGTGAATTTTTAAAGATTAATTTTTAGAATTTAATTTATTAAATGCTGATCACGTGATTTCTTTTTTCTGGTACTTTAAATAAATTTATCGTCACGTGCATACCAACTAAATAGACATAAAAAATATTTTTATTCTTGCTAATGCGGCAGACGATTGGACATTATGTAGAAAAATATTAAAATACATAAAAGATATTATGTTCCTCAAACTGGACTATATTAACTGTACTATATTCTTTAGTATGTCATGTTACATTTAATTTGAATATTTTCTTCTACATTATTTTGTCTATAAAAATATCCCTAACAATTTTTTTTATAAATATATTTTTTAATTTTTTTTTACATCAATTGTATACTTTGATCGTCGTATTTAATATATATATATATATATATATATATATATATATATATATATATATATATATATAGCATTAATTCCATACATTGACCGTTGTATTTAATTTGAATGTACTCCGTAGCGAAATGCGTGTTTTCAGATAGTTATTTTATGTAATTCAGAGTTTACTTATCCATAGATAATACCTTACAGAATGTTCAAAAAGATTTATTCACTTTTTAGCCCACATATTTAAATATTTTTACACATTCCTCATCAGGTAAATGCCATAATAACATTAAAGGGGAAACGTGTTTAATTTTAAAGATTTCGAAACCTATGAGTATCAAAAATATTTAACTTTTTAATATCTTCTAAATTAAATGAGGCTCTCAAAACTTTAAACATTTTTTCTTCTAGAAATTATACTGAAGTTCCTTCATGTAGAAACTGTAAAATTTTTACTAAAACTGTGTTTGCTCACATTATATCTCTCCTCTCAAGTGTCCAAGGAACAGTTTGGGAACTGTTCTTGTTCGATTTTTGACATGAAGTACTTTGAAAATTAGCTTCTCTTTGTTTCATTCATGCTCTGGCAAATTTAATGTATTTTAATCGTTTAAAAGTAACATTTAAAAAATTAACCGATAAACTCATGGGAATTTATGAGTATCCTTCAAAACTAGAGGGAAATATAATTTATTCATCGCATGGTATTTTTAGTCAGTATATGAAAAACTAGCTGAAAATCCGCACTTCGCTACAGAGTACATTCAAATTAAATTCAACGGTCAATGTATACAATTAATGCCAATATATATATATATTTATAATAAATACGACTATCAATGTATATAATTGATGTAAATATATATATATATATATATATATATTTATAAAAAAATCGTAAGGGATATTTTTAATAGACAAAATAATGTCCAATCGTCTGCAGTATTTGCAAGAAAAAAATATTTTTGGTCTCTATTTAGTTTTTATGTACGTGGCGATAAATTTATTTAAAGTACCAAAAAAAGAAATCACGTGATCAGCATTTAATAAATTAAATTCTAAAAATTAATCTTTAAAAATTCACCAAAAATCAGAAAAGGGAGGTAAAGATTCGAAAAAGATATCATTTTGAAAGAATTTTTTTATGATCTTTCTCGTGATATAAATTTTATAACCCTCAAATTATTACTTTAAATGCAAACTTTAAAAAAGTTACTAAAACAGCTTAAAAATTTAATTTAAAAAAAAATCTAAGAAGAATTTTTCAGAAATCTTTCTTAGTGCATCCCTACACTGTAAGAAGAATCGCCATACAAAATTTCAGCTAGTTATGTCCAGCGGTTTGGTCTGTGCGTTGTATGTCAGTCAGTGAGTGAGTCAGTTACAAAACTGCTTTATATATATAGATAACAGTATCCTAAGGTTATATGATTTTGTTTTTATATAAGCTTTTCCATTTTTGATATAGAATTGTGTTTATATAAAAAAGGGTGTGGAGGTGCCGGTATATAATATTTTAACTTAATATAAGTTCTAGACAGTTATTCACAGAAGGTTACTGGTTTCTAAAACCTCTAGCACCTACCACATATCTCCACTCTCGTGGGCTGTTTAAGGTGTATATCGGTCAATACAGGAGGCTTGTTATTTAATACATCAGTTTATTGGTAAAACCTGTTCACAATTACCGATATATAATAAAAATATTCAAAACTAGCAATATTGCAATAACAACAACTACTATTGCGCATACAATTAAAAACACAAAATAAATAATATACTACTGATACTAATGACAAAAAATATTACGACTCGTCCTGCTTAACTGGAAGCACAAGAGTTCTGGGAGGCGATTTTGGTGGGCAGCTTAATCAGAACATATATGTAGCATGGTGAGTCAAGCGCTGGAACTCGGGAACACTCTTCAGTTGCCAAAGTTGAAGCAACTGGTGCTACGGCAAATGATGACAACTACCAGAAATATTATGTATCCTGAGCACATGAAGAGTTCGACGAGAACACTATGTTGAGAGGCGTGCAACCAGGCGGATCGCTGCTTGATTGTCGAGTCCAGTGAGATCCGCTCATATGCTGCTCCGGGAAAGGCTCGCACATGCGCAGGCGATCACGCTAGGAATTTGCATGGAAATCTACATAACGATTTCCTCTTCTTCACGTGACCGCCACAGAATCCACAAATATTGTTAATAGTATTTTCAGTTACAAATAGCTTATATAAACTTTAACCGTAAAATGATCTCTCTTCCAGATCCCTTCGAATGAACCAATTGTTCATTGATTTTATAAGTACAAGCTTCATTCAGTAAGTCTTATATTTGACGTACTTTGTAATACGATCCGAATCAAGAGGCAAAATGTGAATCCACTGTAATAGGTATGCCTGAATGGCAGAAGAATGTAGTAATGGATTTGACCATTGTCCTATTTATAGGCCGCTTGTAAAAACGAAGTAAAAAAAGGTGATTTTATTGATATTTCCTCTTCATTTTTACCTTACATAATGTTAAACATCTACAGAATTGAAAATAAGCCAGAATTCCAATATTTTTTCACCCAATTTTTTTAAACTTAATTTTATGCATTTTTCCTACGAAAACTCTAAAAATTGGAATATTTTAAAAATTCATAATAAATAAATGTTTAAAAATTAAAAGTTAAAAATTAGCCAGTGTAATGAAGAATCCTTTCACAGTAATGTAATACTAAAACAAACGCAAGATAAAAAGTATTTTATGAGTGTGAGCTAGAAATGTATGCTGTCCTATATATAGGACGATGGTCAAATATGGAATAATTAGGAGTAAATGGTGCCTGTGTTTACATGTTGATCAATATCATGGCCGTGATGGCTTCCCACTATCTGTTGAAACAACCGAAAAATGCCGGGTTGGATTAAACTAGATAATTAATGATCTAGAAACTGCTTTTGTTTGTATTTGTGGTGTTATCGTTATGATTATTGAGCAAATCTCCATAGTGTCTAGGACAATTAGTATGTGCTTGGGTTCAATTGACCTTTGTACACCTACAATATTTGCTTTTTTATTACTTATTTTTTATTCTAGATTCGGGCGTGTTAGTGCCGTTACCTTTATAGGCCAGGCGAAATCTAGTACAACCTAAGGATATTTATATTGAAATATAATTTTTAAGAAGAGGAATTTTAGCACTTTATACGCTAATTTCAAAAGCAAATTTACCATTTTAATCAAGCTTTCTCTTCTCAATCACCTAGATTCCATAGCTCCGAAAAATTTACCTTTGAAATTTTCAATTATAGACTCTAAATTGTAATTATGTACAACTGATAATTTAAGGGTTAAGTAGTTATAGTTTTGGTAATATATTTCTTTCTAGTAATAAACTTTGGCTGAGTGAGGTAACTAATAATTAACTTACTTATCAGAAACAGGTCAAAATACAAGAAGTAATTATGGAAGATTAATAGGAATTTACTCGAGAAACAAGTATATTCTTAATATTTCAGGGTAACGCGGAGAAAATAATTTTGGTAATTGAGCAATGTAAACGAAAAAAAACTCCCAGGGCAGTATTTTTATTACATGAGGTAGAAAACAGATAAATTCGCCTACGATTAACTATCAATGATAAATATTTCTGATTCTGAAGTTAATTAAATGATTTCTAACACCATGACTGAGAAAATACGTGCTGTTCTTCTCATTCTGGAAATTATCTGAAATATGTAATATGATGCATATTTTGTACCGAATGTATTTTCGAGAAAATATTTTCTACGTTTATTTAATTAGGGAACTGCGAAAGTCTGGAATTTATATTTCAAGCATTTCATATCGTTTGCTGTTCGCTTAAATTTTATCCCACCTATTAAATGCGAATTCGACTTACGTTCACAGAATACAAATTGGCAGGGTAATTCGCAATAAGGTCGTTAGAGGGCTAAATTTAAAATTTAAATTGAATTTTAAGGTATTCACGTAGCTCTTAAATAGTCATATAACTACTCTTGTAAGTAACAGCTGAAATATTTTAGAGTACTTTAACTATGGAGTTCTGATGCTTGATTTTGTAGACTTTTTTTTTATCTTTCTTTGCTTCTCTTGTGTAGATTGTATTATCATTTGTAATTTATAAATATTTTTTTACTGTAAATCGCTATCTCATGCACTTTTTTATATGCATCTTTCTCTAGGGTTGACATCGTTACATTAATGTTTGTCTTCGTATATTTTTCATTTCGCTCATTTCCCCATTCACTAACAGACTATGTAAATAGTATACAATTGTTCTGATTTAATCTTGTAAAATAGATTTAATATTACGTATAGAAACATAGCACGATTTACAAGCGTTGTCATTTAAATTTCCATTGAACTGTACATTAATGTTTGCCTTCATATATGTTTTATTTCACTTATACCCCCTCCCCCCCATTCACTAACATACTGTGTAAATGGTATGCAATTGTTCCTATTTAATCTTATAAAAATAGATTTAATATTACGTATAGAAACATAACATGTTTTACAAGCGTTGTCTTTTAAATTGCCATTCAACTGTACATTAATGTTTGCCTTCATAAATGTTTTATTTCGCTTATACCCCCATTCACTAACCGACTATGTAAATGGTATGCAATTGTTCTTATTTAATCTTGTAAAAATAGGTATAATATTACGTATAGAAACATAACATGCTTTACAAGCGTTGTCTTTTAAACTGCCATTCAACTGTACATTCATGTTTGCTTTCATATATGTTTTATTTCGCTTATACCCCCCCCCCATTCACTAACATACTATGTAAATGGTATGCAATTGTTCTTATTTAATCTTGTAAAAATAGATTTAATACTACGTATAGAAACATAACATGCTTTACAATTGTCATTTAAATTGCCATTCAACCTTCTTTACATTTGTTATTTTGTATATATCACGATAATTTCACCAGAAATTTGCAAGATATTGCTAAATAATATACCGTTTGTTAATCATCTACAGGTCTTAAAGTGTCATTTCACCAATAAAATTTTCCCTCAGCTCAAAGAATTACACGATGTTTAACTCCTAATTTCTAATAAGGAATAAATAAGTAAGTAGCATTTCTAACGGTTTTCAAGAATACTGCTCTCCTTAGTTAAAATGTCCTATGAACAACACTTTTTGTTTCATTATTTTCCTTTTTGATGTTTTACTTCCATATGTTTTTTACTCTTTTTTCCGAAGTTAGAATGTCCTATCTGCTTTGGCAATCTCTTAAAAACTATCGAACATGTTTGTCCTAACTCCATTGCAATCTGCTTTCTAACCATGTTACAGTTTTCTCTAAAATTTAGAAATTTTACATAGGACTTTTTAACTAATGAATGTAGAATAGGACGTATATTTGTTCTAGAAACCTGGAGAGCCAAAGGGAATGATAAACTATCAGAACTAGTAATTGAGAGTCCACATATCAATTGAACCATTCACAAACCTAATCGTTTAAGTCCAAGTTTTGAAATTTTTGAAATTTTAATGACAAAGTACTTGATTGACTCCTAACTTTTTACATTCCTAATGAATTTTCCAATTAATAAGGATTAACACCACTTCATGGCAAACATTTTTTGTCAGTATTTTGTTTTCAGAAGCCAATAACATTAAGTCCGTACACTGATGTAAATCGCTGCAAAAAATGCAATTCAAACGCAGAAGCAAGTACTTGATGATAACGGTCAATCGTTCAGTGTTGTATCATCACAGAAAAAGTAAAATAAATGAGTCAGTAACAGTCTAACTGCTTCAAAAAAAGTACTTGTGAACTGTTCAATAATTACTTCATTTTTTCCTGTAGTAAAAAAATTAAATTCAAGACTGACATCCAAAGTTCTTGACTGAATTTCAAGAACTTTGGATGTTATTACATTTTTTTTTACTTGCCAAATCGATTGAGTGCCAGAGTCACGCAAATATTGTAATAATAATAACGATTACTAGAAGAATATTCTATCTTATAGATTTTATATGTCGTCAGATAAAAGCTACATCTATAATAATACATTCTACAATCTTTATTTGAATTTATATTTTCAGAGGAATTTTAAAAAACAATGTATATTACTTTCTCCCCCCTTACGCTTTATGGACTTAACCGTATTGGCAAGTGAGACTCTCAATTAAGACTTCATAATACTCGCGATCTCACAACAATGATGACACTTCATATCATATCGGCAACAAAATTAATCAAAGATAATATTTTACGATTTCTTCTGTAAAAGACAGACTAGGCCTTTTTTTAAATATATCGAATTGTTCGTCTGATTCAACAACTAGTGATTCTATCCCTGTGGCAACGACATGCGAATATTTTTCGGATAGTAGTCATATTTTTAATACTTCCGTGTAAGTACTCATAAAAAATTTTAGCCGGGATCTGGGGGTTCGGGATCAAAGGAAAATCATGACGTGACTCAGTGCTGTAATTTTGCAGCACATTTCTCTGGAGAGCAGAAAGTTCCTAATTCAGTTTTCAGAGCAACCACTCATAACTTACATGAAAAATACATAAATAAATGTGAAATACTGATTATAAAAGGAAATGATATATTTAATGAGTAGAAAAGAGGAATTTAGTTTATGAAAAAAATATTATAAACTTGAATTTAATGTGAAAAATACCATACACTCTAACTACGGTGTTAGCAAATAAAAAGTAATTCCCTTTAAGACGACAGTGGACCTTCAAACCTAACTCTTTTTGTTTCGAATGGATTTGCTTGAAATTTGAATATGTGATTAGTACCATAGATATGTAAAAGTGGTTAAAGTTTAATGATGAAATATTAATAATTTAGGAATTATTAATTATTAATTATATAAAAAAATTGGCCTAATTAAAAATGTCCCATGCGCATTTCTTTTGCATATAATACGTTAATTTTTATTTAGAGATTACCTTATAGAATTAACAATGAAACTTATTGCTTATTTTAAGCATTCATTAAAAATATAAAGAGAAAAAAATAATAATAGTGAAATCACCCTTTTTGTTACGCAAAATACCTATAAATCATCTTTTCAAGTACAAAATTTAGAAATTCTGAGCTATTAAGCGTAATTATTTCAATAAGATTTATTTGATATACAGGTAAGTATATAAAACTTTAATTTGAAAGCAATATGATAATTAGAAATGCCCCTGGAGCAGTTTGAATATTCATATGACATGAAAATTTTTATTTTGAGAAAAACACATTTAAAGTTATTGCTATTAGTAACCACATAACATCTAAATTAAATACAAATACCTATAACTAGGAAAGTAATCACAGAAATTAAAATTTCTTTTTGCAACACATTCCTACTCGTTCGTAGTTTCACAATTCAATAAAATAAAAATAATCAAATTTTTGGACAAATTTCACAATCTTGAAAGTCCACAGTCCCTTTTAAAAAATAATAATAATTAAATAATGGCTTTATATTCTATACCCTTTGCTATTTTTTTACATTAACATTAAAATTAAACATTTTCCAACTATCTTAATAGTACAAAATACAAGTGATGAAGAATCAAGGAAGATTTGCAAAAGAGTGTATCCATGATAAAATTCTGATAAAACTGTGTTATTATACATAAAGCAATAATTAAATATATTCGGTATGGTTTCCATAAATTAAACCTAATTTACAGTCTCGGCATCTTTTATGTAGTCAGTAGTTTTGTTTAGAACGCTTTCATATATTCTCAAATCATGGTAATTTAACAAACTGTCTTATATATTAGATTTTTACGATAAATAGTACTTTTAATGGTAATTAGATGATTTAACATCCATCCTCTGTAACCACATTTGAAATATGGAAGAAATGTTAAGGTGTGAAACGTCTAAAAGGTTCGCTTTGAGTCATGAAATTTTTAATATATATCTGTTTCATCCTATTTTATGACGATATTTATTTTGTAGGATTTGAAACTCTCCGAAATTCAAGTTTTTTTCATCCTTTTAAAGCGTTAGAAGCAAATTTAGGTTTTAGAAGTACGTTAATCATTATATCGTAATTTACTAGGGATTTCATCTGTTTTCATCTGTAAATGAATAACTGATATTAGGAGAAGACGGTAAATGCCTCGTCCATTAGGCATAATGGAAACACATGTTAATAACATGTCAATTTTATTATATTGCAGTTTATAGCAGTTTGGCTGCGCCCGTACCCGAAGTCATCCTTTTTTATTAATCATTATATAATTTTATATATATATTTTAAAAACCTCTCACAAATCTCATATCTTTCATATATCAGGGATTTAAATTGCAGTCTTATTTTTACTAATGAAAATACAAAGTCCTTTTAAGGACTAGAACTGTAAATAGGGCATATGAACCGTAGATTTACTCTAAAGATCATTAAGAATTTTACTCGATTTCTTAATTAAAACCGGACAAAGAATTTTTAAATAATGAATGCGCTCACCGATACTGCTGTTTTAGACGCATTTCAGTAATAAGATGCAGTTTTAAGACGCTTAATTGAAGAATGAAACCAAAATATCAATATCGTAAATACATGATCAACTGGCATGCAAAATGCACAAGAAAATTAATTCCGGTAGTAACTGCGATTGTGAACTAAATAATACTAAAATTAAATATTTGGTGATACTTGGGTACGCGAATCTACAAACTGAATTCTAAGAAATAAAACCACCTACCTATGAAACTACAACAATGTAAGCAATTCTACATGATCTAAAACTTATAAAGAGGTCATAGATTGCCGAACAAATTAACTGAAAACTTACCCTAGCATTGAAAATTTTTAGCTTTTCAATAAAAGATTGCTCAGTTACAACAAATCCTCATATTGAAAACGGACAAATATAACTAAAAATAAAAAAAGACGACAATATTCTGCAGCAGTACCAGAACTAAACCAACCTACCTCGATATTTGGTTTAGTTCCGGTACTTCTGAAGAATCTTGCATTATGGAGCATTGAGCCCTAAGTGCGTGATTTCTGTTTGCATTTGTCTGCATTCTTACTGATAATAATTGTGTTGCTCTGTTGATTTTTTTATTTTTAATTATATACTAAGCCCTAAATGCGTGATTTCTGTTTGCATTTGTCTGCATTCTTACTGATAATAATTGTGTTGCTCTGTTGATTTTTTTATTTTTAATTATATACTAAGCCCTAAATGCGTGATTTCTGTTTGCATTTGTCTGCATTCTTACTGATAATAATTGTCTTGATCTGTTGATTTTTTTGATTTTTAGTTATATTCTAAGCCCTAAGTGCGTGATTTCTGTTTGCATTTGTCTGAATTCTTACTGATAATAATTGTCTTGCTCTGCTGATTTTTTTATTCTTAGTTATATTCTAAGCCCCAAGTGCTTGATTTCTGTTTGCATTTGTCTGCATTCTTATTGATAATAATTGTCTTGCTCTGTTGATTTTTTTATTTTTAGTTATATTCTAAGTCCTAAGTGCGTGATTTCTGTTTGTATTTGCCTGCAGTCTTACTGATAATAATTGTCTTGATCTGTTGATTTTTTTTATTTTTATTTATATTCTGCCTATGAAACATAATACACATAATCCATTTTCATAATAATAGCAAATAGAAAATGTCAAAAATTTTGAAACACTTTAAGTCTAAAGGAAAAGACAACTTAAAACCACGAATTTTTAAACAGTTAATTTTTCTCATATTATCTGCAAGCTTTATAGAAATATTTGAAACTCAGTTTCAAAATAATTGCAATTAATTTTCCCTTACATATGTGGAAATGATGTTTGAACAAAACAGACATATGAAGGTATATCTGTATTCAATAGAACGATTGTGCTTTTTAAAAATTTTAGTTGCTCTAAGTTGTAAATCAAATGTGTAAAATAGATGCATCGATAAATGATTTCTTTTCCGATTTCATATATTAAATATTAATTAAACTACTTTAATCCGGAATACCGAATACAACAATAAGATCAATCACTTAAATGAGCTTGTAGAAAAAAGAGAACGAAAGCAGTAACATTATTAACTTTTGCTTCAATTTCCATAAACTGTGTCTCAATTTAATTAAGGATATTTTTGATATTTCCAGAAATATCTGTTCTGTATCGTTAAATCTCAGCGTTATCAATTATAAATAATTGAGAAAATTTTAAAGGCAAATATTGAGAGATATATTTTGCAAGTTTATTTTCAAAAATATGTTTTATACTTTGTGTTTAATATACGATACAAATAATTGCATTCATTTAATTACTGAATTTCGAGCCAAAATAATTAGTTCCTCAATCATTCTGTTAATCTTATTCAGCAGCCGTTAATGTAATGCAAGCCATAAATAATAAAGATGTATTAGTAATAAATCTTTTCTTCACTCGTACATAACAGACCGTTGGATACGGACATTTTAAGCCGGTTCACTGGAGTCAATAAATTTAACATTTCTAGTAATAAATCGTTAAATAAAATGATTAAGGTAATTGTTATTGTCATATCCACGTGGTAAAAGAATTTCATTATTAAACAATACTAGTATATAACCCCCGTCAAAAATGACGGAATGTTGATCAGCGTTTCAAGATGTGATTCATCATTTTCATCGGGCATTGCTGAAAACTGTACTTAAACAGCAGTAAACAACAAAATTAAACTAAACTAAATCAAAACTAAACCAAAACTGATTCAAAAGTGAATGACTCACCACACAGCAGGCATTGCTGAAAGCGATACTTAGACAGTAATAAACAACAATAAAATAAAACAAAAATAAAACGTGAAACACAATTGAATTAACATTAAAATTAAACATGGGAAATGTAGTTATCGAAAGGGAATATGAAAACCTTGGAGTAGAATGAATTCGAAATTCAAGTGAATGACTCAATTGAATAAATGATTCTTTTCAGTGGATATTTTAATTTGCAGATATTTAAAAAACTAAACGGTTTTGAGCTAGGTGTTCCCTTGAAATTTTCATATTTTTTAAAGGGCTTTCAAAATATGTAACTTTTGCGGTATTATTTTTCAAGAAACATTTCAGAAAATGGCGTCGCAATGTTAAGATGTTCCCGACTTGGTCCGTCCGGAATGGTTACCTACACTTTTTCTACTCTAGGCTTTTATATAAGTAAAGATATTAAAAATTGCGCATATTAATCCAGAAATATGATGTGATTAAGTTATAAATTTTTCAAAGTCATTAAGTTTCTTGATGGATTTATATATTTTTATATTGGTATTTAGTTTTGCTTGACTGTTTAAAGAAAAATTAATCATGAAATTAATTGGAATTCCTAATAATACCAAAATTATCTATTTTGCAACTCACCTTAGCTCTATAACTGAGTGAAAAAATATCTAAATTTTATATTTAGACTGGTTATTATTAAGAGTGAATTAAATTTTTTTAACAGATTTTAAAAAAACGTTTATCATTAGAAATTCTGTAACTAATGTAATTAAATTTCATTTTAACTACTAGCATATACATTGCGAAGTTCATCAAAAGTTCCTCAAAAAGAAAATATGCAGTTTTACGTGTTTTAAAATCTTTTGCATATGTTGCTTTTTCAGATGAATTTTGAACGCTGTTATTGATAATATACTGTTCTTTTATATTCTTGCTGATTTTAAGATTTTATTAAACAGTATTTTATCTGCTATTTCTCCTGCAAAGATTAGCAACCAATTAATATTATGTTTAAAAATTCATTTAATTTGCAAAAAAATGAAGCTTTAATCCTTGCTGGTTGTTGTCATTATTTTGCCAAATACAATGGACCAAATAAAACTTTTAAACCAGCAAAAGGCGTTGCAATTACCTAGTAAACACTTGACGACGAAAAAAATCCTTTACCGCAAACGAATATCATAAGTAAGCAAACGAGTCAAGGAGTCTACCATGTTTGAATAATACTCATATATATATATACATACATCCATGCATGCACACTCAGACACACACACACGCACACACACACACACACACACACACACACACACATATATATATATATATATCTGTGTGTGTGTGTGTGTGTGTGTGTGTGTGTGTGTGTGTGTGTTGGTGTTGGTGTTGACCTATGGTAAATGAAGAAAACATTTGGAGTACGAATGTCGAATTTCGACTCCTCGGTAATGTGTTACGCTTTAGCAAGTCTTTGTTAGGAATTCTGAAACGGAGTATATGTATAAAATTATGTGGATAAGATATATATTTCGTACCAAAGACAAATCTTGGCCGGAAAACAAGAAAGCATAAAGAACGAGTTATGTCAGTGTCAAGGTGAGGTGGTTATATCAGCTCGTTTAAGAGCGAGCAACCCACGTCGTATAGTGGTTAGCGTCTCGGCCATCCTCAATGTGGATTAAGATTCGAATCTCGGATTAGGTATAGCCATTCCCGTGCTTTCCCCTCTTAGAGAACAGTGTTGGTTTATTTGAATCAGTCATTTTGAAAAGGATTCATCTCCATGTTTAAACTATAACTCGCCTTAATTAGTTAGACTAAATTTAGTATTTATTATGCTTATAAGGCATCCATCCTGATGCAAAAATATAATTTATTAATCTTTTTTTAAACTTGGAGGGGGGTGGCAGAAAAGTTGGAGATGAGAAAAGTTGGATATGAAAAAGTGGGCATGACTGTTTTCAAAATGACCGGTTCACTTATAGATTGCTCCCGTAATAAAGTAGCCAACGAATTCGAAGTGTGTATGGAACAATGTCGTCATAACAAAGTACCTGTAGCACTGGAAGAAAAATTTATGACTATGCTATCATTTTTTCTTAAAGAAATTTGAATTGTAATAGACTTCCCTATACCATAGAAGATATATTAATTAAATACAATAAATTTTCTATTAATGAAAATATAGCAATAGTTTAAAAAATTCGTGCAAATTATTGTTGAATCTCATTATAAGTTGTGTATTATTTTATAATAGTTATGCTAATAGTTATGTACTCAGATGGCAAAATGTTGTAAGTCAATTTTCTTTAAAAAATTGAGTTTTTCACATTCCGGACTCTTGTTCACCGATATTTACCATGTTTTTATTAACTTGCTTTCTTGTTTGCTTGTGTGTGTGTTTGTCCAATACAAATCTTAAAATCGATTTTTAACTAACTTCCCGAATAGCTCAGAACACGATGACAATGCATTTTTTAATACTTTTAGCTATCTTTAAGCAGATTTAAATTAATTTTCAGTTAATTTTGTTTTGTAGACTGGTGCAGCCATCTATCGCCCGGGACGGGAACGAAAAGTTAAACGCAAGTTAACTTCCAATTAACTTCATTTTCTCTCAAGTTCATCGGATAATTCATCAAAAAAATTTTAAAAAAGTATTTATTAATGCGTAGATTTTGTCAAGTTTATACGATTCAACAGAAAATTTAAAAACATGGTATATAAAAAGTTATTTTTATCTTGTAATTATTTCTATTTACTGTAACTACAGTAAGAAATTGCCAGCTATTAATATATATATTATAACACTGCCTAAATTGGCGGAGTCACGAATCAGTCTAATTGAAGAAAAGGGACCAGTCTATTACGAAGAATTTTGAAGACATTGAAGAGGCATCAGTCTATATTATAGATTAATAGTCTGTTGATGAAAGATGACGAAGAGAATGTCAATAAGTCTTATATAAGTAGCGACATCAAATCTAAATTGTAGAATTCTAGAAATGTCCCGAAGATATCTGGAGGAGTTGATAACCCAAAATTATTCAGAAGAATATGAAGAATTCAAATACTGGAAACCGTTCTACAGAATAGTAGGCGCGCGGTCAGTGGTGTATCCGTTTAACGAACTGTCGTAAAAATAATAGCAACGGTGCTAGAAGAATCTTCGAGTGTACCTTTAGACGCTCGCAAAATAAAACAGAGTATATTTCAGCCTAATTGAAGCCGGATCTTAAAGGCATTGGCTGTCCACAATAACTACAGGAACATCACCGTCATCTTAAATAAAGTTGAAAGCAGCTGGAACTTAAATAAATTGCCTAAGTCTCCTTTTCTTTTAAAAATTACAATAGATTTATTCAGTAACAGTGAACAGGAAGCATGTCTTGAATAATATAAAATATATATATTTACACGTGATGATGATCTAAGTTCACAACATTCGTAAAGTAAAAAAAGAGGAAGCTCGAAGTTTACAGGAGCTCCAATACTTGATGACCATCTAGGTAAAAAATTAACCACAAAAAAATAACCCCCCGAAGCAGAATTGGCAGGGCCAAAACTGATGGGGTGCTTAAACGCAAAAATATAAGTAATAATATACTCTCTATGTCCAAAAAAACATATCGCTTACTCTTCTATCTTTTTTTCATCCCTGGACAGTAGTACAGACACGGAAAACGATGGTTACAATAACGAGAAATACGCCAAAGTCAACAAAGAAAGACCACCCGTGCAAGGCGTACGGAAGCTTACCTCAGCGCGGAGGAAAAAATACAGTAATAACTACGCGAGCGCTTGATGGCCAAAAAAAGAACCCGGCCATGCCGAAACCTCGCCAAGAGTAAAACACACGATCGCGCCGCAGAAATGGAGGCCCGTGAATGGTTTAGCCCTGATACTACGAAATTCGCGCCTCTGCACGATTGTTCGAACCAGGGGAGAAAGATCTTAAACGTAAGGCGCTCTCTCGCCAGCTGACGCCCAGTTCATTCGTGGGAAAACAACTTTCGAACAAGGGAGAGCCGATTTTATGGTCCAAATTAGGGGGCAGACGTAAAACGGCATGCCCTGGACAAAGGCTGGTTGAATGTTGATAAGAACACCCTGAAATTACCAGCCATAAAATGTGCATCTTAGAAAAGCTTAACAAGGGAATCCGGAGACTAACACCTGGCTAAGCAATATAGTAGAAGCTTTTACGTTTTAAGAGAAAAGGCCAAAGGCTAAGTTCTCAAGAACACACACATCGAGGGAACGGTATAGAAATTACACTAGTTTATTTTATGGAACAACTATTCAGAATTAGAGAATTTATATTAATTTAACGTGCGTTACTAGCTCAACCAAATTAAATATTTCTGGAACGAATTCCTCGTTACATATATAAATACAATATAATACAAATATAAAACAAATTTCTGAATTTCATGATATCCTGAATCTTAGAAATGCTGTCACGTATTTTTTTTAGAAAATAAAGTGACTTAACATTTTGCCATCTGAGTACAGAGTTATTCGAAACATTTTCAGCATAATAGAATAGCATTCGCCCAAAAGATTTCAGTCAACTGTTCTGCAAACCGTAGAAAGGTATATTGAAAGGAAGCAGAAATTTAATAATGCAAGTTACGCAGATTTTCCACTTAAAACGATTGTCAATAGAATGTTCTGAGTTTTAGAAATATGTTTCCCGGATATTCGTGCAGCTTTAGTGACGCGAAATATGGTACCGGAGGGTAGGACCCAAGGCCTAAAGCAAAGCTGCGTGTCAAATAGCAGCGTGCCCGTGGAGCATTTCTCATTCGCGAATGAAAATTCAGATGTGATCAATCAGAAAACGCTATAGAAATGCTAAACATTTTTAATCGAGCGGTAAATCGATGTAGCTGGCAGCGTTGGATCTTATCTACTTTCCTGCGATGGGAGTCGATAGAGCAATACAGTAAAGAAAATATGTAAAATTCAGTATTAAAATTAAGTTATAGAATTGGAAAAATAAATTACATTTAACCAATGTATTTTCCCTATCAGGTAAGGTGCCGTTGCTTGGAGCCAAGTGATACGTTCAATAAAAGAAAGGGATTTCAAATAAAAACGAATAAAGTTATATTTACCAATCATAAATAGCGCTCTAAGCATCTTCAGAGACCTAAAAGAAAAGTACTTATAAATGGAATTTCCATATGAATATTATATTACTTGAATATTCTATTGAATTATTATACATCTTTTGGGTTGAAAGTTAAATAGAAATTATAAATCAATAAAGATTCATTTAGAATTCAGCTTATAAAGTAGAATAAAATAGTACGTGTTTAAAAACATAATTCGAATCGATTGTAGATAAAATGTCAACGGTGGGATTGGAAATTATAAATAAAATAAATGACATTTAAGTATTTTAAAAAAACGCTATTTACCTTTCACTGATATAAAGTGCTAAGTACAAAAGCCGATGTCTTTATGGGTAACCCATTTAACCTCTGAATGACAAAACACTGATGCTACAAGTTTAGTTCATAGATATACATAATCCGAATGAATTGTAGATAAAATGTCAACGGTGGGACTGGAAAATATAAATAAAATGAAAGACATTTAAATAATTTAAATAAATTTTATTTACCTTTCACTGATATAAAGTGAAAAGTACAAAAGCCGATGTCTTTATGGGTAACCCATTTTAGATCTGAATGACTAAACACTGATGCTACTAGTTTAGTTCACAGAAATATTTTCAAATATGTGAGATAAGATTTAATTTTCAACGGACAGCCCACCGTACCAGTGGATTAGAGTATACACCGATAATTATGTATCGTGTTTAACATCGACACCAAAATGCTTCAACTTTTAACGTTATATAGGTGTTTGTTCTCTGCCGTATATTTACATGAAATGAGTACATGTTAAGTTGTAAAGCTCACTAAATCCTGCTATTTTTGCAATAAAATGATAAGACATCTCGGAACAACGCCATAAAATTATATCAACCTAAAAGATTTTTATTTTTACATACGGTAGGTAGGGAAGATGCTAGAAATGATAGTTTTATTATACGTAGATCCAACAAAAAATATCAAAATTTAATCAAGAAATTTACATTTTAAAGTATACCCTCCTTGAAACAAAAATTCGTAGTTCCGATTTTTTTTCTAGTCTTTAAGGGGACTCACGACTCATAAGTCGAGGAAATAAAGCAAATTTTCATACTTTTTGACTCTTTGTAACTATTTCAATTTACTACCAATTTTTTTCAAATTTTATGTATATGATAAATTGATATATTTATTTTAATAAACAAATTTTCAACTCTCCAAATAATTTTAAATATTTTTTTTAAATGCTTCAGGTATACCTTGTTTTTTAAGCATTTTTATTGTATACTGGCCTGCGCGCAGAACTATGAAATTAATTTTACACTTAAATGTATACTTACTGTTTTATATTTAAAATAGATAATTCAAAATGCAATTAAACATAAAACATTCAACATTAAATTTTTTTAAAATTTTTTTAAAACTGCTCAAAATATACTTAAAATTTCCCTAAATTTTTGCATTGATTTACCTCTAAAAAATAACAAAATGTGCAGTGATTGCAATAATTCTATTTCAGACGCAATAAAATAACATGATTATGCAGTGATAAAAATCTCATGGAATTATGTTTCATAGTTTTTCAGATATCGGTTGCGGAATGATGCGAAATTACATTTTGAGAAAAATGTGTTTAAAATTTTTCTAAGCGGAATATTTTCACGCGGTTTGTTTTATTTTGTTCAGAAATGATCAGGCTTTAACATATATTTTTTTCAAAAAATCGAATGTTTTAAAGATTTAAGGGTAGTGAGTCTCCTTAAATCTATGGGTGTACTGAAACAGTTGATCAGTTTTGTATGAATATTCAAGCTCTATGCCCCATGTTGCATTACAAATGCAATAAGAATACTTACTGTTATGTGATGTTTGATGATAGGGTACGATAAAGTAATTAATTATCTGTGGCTAACTTGATGGCTACTGATAATTATTTGATAATTAAATCATTTCATTAAATGTTCCTTTCACAATAATTTGAATATATAAATCAATTATAGTTTACATTGTAAGTAATTCCTCTCATAAATACCTAAAATAAACAGTTCATCCAGTGCTATGACAGTACTGTTATGGTGGACATTGGATCTACTCTTAAATTAGAAAGACCTATCAAAAACGGATTTGATTAGTAAACACTTCATGCAAAATAATTACATACTTAGAAATAATTTGAATGCGTGTGTCTCTGCCTTTTTAACATCCGCTGTAAGAGATTATTATCAAAAAGCTCTCTCAAAAATCTTGCTCATACCTTTAATAATCTGTTAAGCTTATAATAAATCTGTTAAATTTATAATCTGTGAATCCCATTACTTCCTGCAATAAACACATTCATGATGTACTATCCTACAGACATGACAGCAGCAAGCATAAAATGTAACATCTGCCCACTAGCAAGGATTTGTGGAGAAAAAGATGTGAAAATTGAATTACAACCTTTCTTTTCGCCCCGAAAATTAAGAAACTTCATGGTCTTCGAGAATAGTCAGGCAAAATACCGTGACTGTAACCAATTTTCTCGTGGGAACGAAACATCAGTGGAGCATGTTTAGCGCTTGCGTTAAATTTATTATATTTTAAATACGATATGCAGCGCATACGGAATCAATCTTAATATGATTTGACATTCATAAATAGGCAGCATATGAACGTGCATTTAGGAAAAAGAACTTTTTTTTTCAGCATACTCATTTTAGGAGAATTTTGAAGTAATGGATGAAACATAAAGGGAAACCCATTGATTTTTCTTTTTTTTTCTGTGTAGGGGTATTTAATATATTTGAAGATTCTAAAACTTAACTATTAAAATTTGCGCCCGAAAAGCACAATTTAAGGAAACAGTTTTATAAATACAGATTTTTTTTTTCTTCTTTTAAACTTAAGGGGGTCGGGGATACATTTAAAATTTTCTTTTATTTATTGAGTTAAAATTTTGAATTTTTTTGTGATGGTTAACCATATAATTTGTAAACAAATTCACATCATAAAACTTCTCAAAAAGTTAAAAAAAAATTTTTAATTTAAAATTTTTAATAAAAGTGGGGTAATTTAAAATCATTATAACTCGAAATATTATTTGTCTAATTCCTGTAATTAAACAGAAATATATAAGTTTTAATTTTGAATCACCATCTTTTAAAATATTAATTTTTTTTAAATTAAAAATATTTAGATGAATAATTACAAAAAAAAATTATGTAATTTATTTTTAAAAAATCATATTTTCAAAAGTAAATATTTTTTCAGATTTGCTGAATAAAAGTTAAAGTAAAATAGTTAAAAAAGACATGTTATAAATTTCAACCATTTATCTTTAACGGTTCTTGACTTATAACAATTTAAAGACGAGAAATGAGGAAAAACCCATCTTTCAGAAAAACGCACTTACAGGTTTGTTTAAACAACGGTTGGCTACTATTAGAATGTTGCAAAAAAATAATAATTTCTCCTGGTCTAATTAAGATAGAAATATTATTTAAACGTCATTTTAAGCGCAAAAGAACACATAAATTTTTAATGCAATAATTTTTTTTCGAAAATTCGAGCAATTTTGTGTCCTGGTCCCCCTTAAAACATATTAGAAATTTATTTTCACTTTAAAACCTTAGAGATCACCTTAAAACCTTAAAAAACCTCATTTTTTATTATGATTTAATTTTGAAGAATGGTATATAAGGAATATTTTACTACAATTATAACCGATTTTATGGACAAATGTATAAAGCTAATCATAAAGTAATTTACAGAAACTTTAAACTTTAAATGGCTTTTTCTAAAAACTGTTATTTTCAAACTTATCTTCAAAACTAATCGGCACAAATTGCTAAAATTTTGTATATATGTATATCTTGTATGTTTATACAATTTCTACCTAAATTTAAGTAAGTAAATACTACAAATTTTTTTTACAGAATTTAAAAATTATAATATTTTTGTACATTACAATACATTTGCATGAAAAAATATTTTTATGTGAAATATGGTAATTATTTTAGGTGTAGATTGAAGTATAATCCATGGATAGAATATGAACAAATAATTTAATATATATGTCAGATAGTTTTTATAAAAAATCTGCGCGCCATTCATTGACCTAAGATTCATTTTTCATAAAATATTATTTTTTTGTACATAAAATAATTTCTAATAATCTCCTAATAATTCTGCTTTTGTTTTCTAATAGATAAAGCTTTGTACAGTTCACCCTAAAATGGATTAAATTAATTACAAATTAACTGTTTGACAAGACATTAATCTTGGTAGTAAACTCAGTGGATTTTTGCGCGTGCAAAGGTAATCTCCCTCCTTTCAAGGGAACTTGAAAATTATGTAAAATTATGGCACAAAAATAGTACCCCAAACACAACGACATGTGTTATAATTTATTTTATTCGTTTATTTTTCTTGGCAAAGCAAAACACAACTAATTTTCTGAGCTTTCATATTAACCACAATCTTCAATTAGAAGTACCTGCATTTATTCCCATTTATGCTCAAGGACGTTAAACATTTATAGCCTTTTGAGAGATTTTTATTATAAAGACTTAACATACGTAGAACATGACTGAATTGGATTATTCTATATTATACTTTTTAGTGTAATAAAAAGGAATATTTATTGCACTAACACCTGACTGGAGAAGTCATGTTTGTGGAATAGTACAAGGTCATAAAACCCAGAGGAGAGCAAGAATAAAGTGCCTCTGCACCACACTAAAAATACCCTAAGTTATTTCTTTTAAAGTATAAATATGCAAATGCTTTCCATATAAATTTATATGTTGATGTTGTTTGTATTGTTAGTCATTGGAGAAGTTATTTATATTCTATCTGTAAGTTTAATCCAGTTACTGTAAGGAGTGACTGTTTTTATTTTCATTAGTATGCCTTGTCCATTGTAGCAACAAATTTTTTTTCGCTTTGAGTATGTGGAAGAAAAAACTCAGACAACCACAGAAATCAATTAAGAAAGTTTAAAAAAATCCCATACATGCATTTACAATTTTTTAAAATTTACAAGTTAAAATAATTTTTATTCTTTAGAATGTTTCTCTTTTTTGAAAGTATCGGATTAATAAAAAATAAAATAAAATAATGCTAATCTGCGACAAAGCTCTTTCTCAAAAAAATTATAATGATGCTTTCATTTTATCATTATTTATACAGAAAATACGTATTTCAACGAAATTTCAAATAGAAAACAGTGCCTGCTTTAAAAAACTAAACTCCATTTAAAATCTCAAAGGTACTGAATTTTACTATCGTACTTCTTTAAAAAGCGTTATTTCGGAAAAAATGTTCAGATGATTTATAAAATCACTAATTTTCATTCCTTCCTTCAATAATTAATTTTTATTATTTATACTTAATGCTCTACTCATTTAGGAATATGAAATTTTAATATACAAATCTTTTCTTCTTGTCTTTTGAAAATGAATTTCGTCATACTTAAATCGTAGAATATGGTGAAATCCTTAAATATTCCTAAAAGGCTGTCAATTCAAAGAAAAGCGTGATAAAATTCTTAAATGTGATAAGGAATAGAATATACGGTTTTGAAAAAAAAGAGAAACGAGGAAGTTCAAATATGATAAATTAATCAGCAAATGAAAAATAAAAATTTTTACAAAGTGTATCATTCTTTTCATTAAAACGATATTTAACACTTGAATCGTCTGAAGAGGCAGATATCTTAAAAATTTAGTTATTACTTATGATAGGAATAGCTGATTGAATTACTGGCGATATATTTCAATGTTTCTTTTTGACTAATGATGAAAAATTCAAAGATATATATCAGGGAAACAATAGCTAAATAACACTCCAACATTTTTTATGCTTACTAATTTTTAGATAGTAAATTAGATGCACTTGGGTAACACAAAATATTTCTAATGTTGCAATTATGGTCATTAAATACAACATCTGAAAGATAAAAAACCTATTTCTCATAAGCCCAAAACAATTAATTAATTAGCAAATTTAGCTGTGAAAAAGTTATGCATAATTCTTTAACTTTAAAGCACAGTTCTATATTCTTGTACACTTTTATATTGTATAGCAAAAAAATTTTACAGAAATCCTTCGTAAATGAAATTGACATACCGTGCAATGTTTTAAATATGTGCACGGTCTCGGATAGATGAGGTTTATCACGTAAATGCATCGAAAAGTCTTCCAAATTAATCTTTAAAAACCTTTCAGGACTTCCGTTTTCAGCGAGAAGCTGACTCACCAAATATTTTAGTCTGGTGACCGGACCGAAACTATAAAAGCTAAGTGTTTTGGCGCGAATAAAGTAGAAGTATTTGGAATATCGAACGGAGCGCGTCATCGCGTTTCCGGGTCGTTCCACTGACGGTTTAATACTTGATAAAAGAATGCTTTGAACTCCTATGGATAGTTATTTTAAACCATAACTACAGCTCTGATGAAATGACGATCGAATGCCTACAACTGCGGGGAATTTCATAAATATATATATATATATATATATATATATATATATATATATATATATATATATATATATATATATATATATATATATATATATATATATATATATATATATATATATATATATATATGTATATATATATATATATATATATATATATATATGTCAGAACTTAAGTTGGGAAGGGAATAATCAATGTAAATTAAAGGGGGCTTGAGAATTAAATTATATTCGTGGCTTAACTCGCCTCAAATTGTTCGTATTTCAAGACGCGAATTGGGAAAGGGAATTTCCCCTTTTCATTATATAATCTTGGCGCGTCTGTGGTTTGAGCGTTCGAAGAGGACATCTTATATAATTCTCCTTGAAAGATGTCTAGTTTGGGCTCTGGGCATGTGCAGAGAGAGTTGCCATGCGAAATTTGTCCGTGGGATCTAGCAGAACGCGGGATTTAATCGTTGCTGGTCGCCGTGTGTGAGCTGGGTCCAAAATTTGAAAATGGCGAGAGCTCAAATATGCGCTACTTGGATCAGTGGTTACTGGAAGAAGAAATAAATTAAACTTGATTTCGTTGGAACTATGTTTGTTAACTTGATTTAGACTACTTACCACTCGCCACCAGTATTAAGATGAGGACTGCAAATTAATCTGAGAACAGGCAAACCAAACGCCTGTCATATATATATATATATATAGTTTATTACATATATTTTTTATCTTTATTAAGTAAGAAATTGAAAATATCTTCATATACTTTACAAAATTTAAAAAAATATTCTTTTCTAAAAATCCTCCCATAAATTTCAGGTGGGCATTGTTTTTCGGGGCGTTTTAGGGTCTTAAAATTTCTGTATATTTATAAATTTAAAAAATATTATTTCTATTTTAAATGCATCTGAATTTCTTTTGAAGTCACTCGAAGTTTACCGCATTGTACACAATGAAAATTTCCAATTTCATTCTGAGTAATAGATAGTATTTTCCTTAACTAATGCTACTGTGTAGAAAAGGGTAGTCAATCGAGCTCATTTTAATCATTGCTATTTAGCAGATAAAGTTCCTTATAACATTACAAAATCGAATGCTAAAATAGAAGTCTCTCTATATCTCTGTATCTGTCTATCTTTGATTTAAATCTTAATCCTGCACTGTTCGCATATATAAAAATTGCAGGCATGGTCGCATGGCATGTGATAAATTTCATACTATCTTATTTATTTTTTAGTTTTTGTATTTGTAAAAACAAGAATTTTTTTAAGAACAGTAAGTTAAAGACATTATAGATGCAAATGAAAACCAAATAATTTTTTAAAGTAATTTTATATGCCCTTTTTACATTGAAATAAATTAAAGCAAATGAAAAAAAAAGGATATTATCTAAGGAATTTTTACAAATGAAAACCAATCAAATAAAAAAAATATATATGCAATTTTTACAATAGAAAAAATAAATATAAAGCAAATGAAAAAAAATTATTTTTATGAGTAATTTTTACAAATTTGGAAAAATGCCAATCGGATGTTTTGTATATATCCGTATACTATAAAAGAATAAGCAACTACAAAAGTTTTGTTTGTTAGCTATGTCTTATACATAAACACTTCAAAGGTACTGACAGCTGGTGAGCATGCAGATCAATCCATCAATACGCAAAATGTAAATAAAGTACTATTGGCGTCTGTGAGACACCACAGAACCAGTGCAGGGTTAAGCAAACATAAATGGAATTTCTTTATTTTAATTATTATTAACAAAAAATCAAACTTTCTTAATGGTAGAAAGAACGGAATAGCATTTTGCAATTGATCTAGATTTCTGGCAATAGTTTTATTTCATAATGTACAATACAGGGTGTCTAGGCTAAAGGTATCCAAAAAGTCATGACTTATTTTTACGGATCTACCCATTATTATTTTTAAAAATATTTAAATAAAAAGAATATCTCACCAAGTTTTACTATCAATTATTGATTTCTATCATAGTATCATAGATTTCGACGTGTTCACCTCTTGTAGCACGACTAACGTCTAAATGGTAATCAAATTCTCTCCAGGTGTTTTGTAGCATATCAGGCTTTATTAGACTTTTTTGCTTGGGGATTCATTATATCCGCTGTGTATAAACAAAATATTCAAAGTGTTATGAGTTGAAGAAGCGTATCATTCAAGCAATTCGTGTAATTACTCCTGATATGCATCGAAACAGGTACTGGATTACCAATTAGACGTTTGTCGTCCTATAAAGGTGCGCACATCGAAATCTAAGATACTATGATCGAAATCTATGATTGATATTAAAACTTGGTGAGATGTTCTTTCTATTTAAATATTTTTTTTAAAATTCTAATGGATAGTTCTGTAGAAATTAGCTATAACTTTCGGATACTTTTCGCCCGTATTAAAAAATAAATATTAAAAAACTTACTTATATACAACAAAATTTTAGACAAAAAAATCATCTAGTAGATAATAAGTTGAAAAATGTTTATCTCGAACAATTACTTTTTTTTGCTTACTTTAAGTCTCTCGTTTTCTGTCTTGTAAATATTTTTTTTTATACTTCTAAATTTTTATTATACACGAATGCGCATTCCCAGGATGTGTACCTGATCAAAAAGTAAAATCTCAAAGGAATTGCACTTCGCTCGGTCTGATGTTAAAAGACGGAGAATACGTAGTTATAAAAGGAATTGTGCCGCATTACATACTTGAAAATTCGACTAAATTTTTTAGAAATTTATTTCGTAAAAACCACGAATCTCTTTTACGGCCGTGGCTGCACATGTCGAAGTGATATCACGGAAGGGACGGAGGTTTTAAAATCGTAAAATGCCAGAATTATATAGCTCTCGGAAACAAACTCACTTCTTTTCTGTTACTATTTATGGAATAGTTTGATATAGGAAGTGCATGCGGCCATTTGAAATGATTATACTGCATAAGGTAAAACAAGATTAAATTATTTAGCTTGTGTGAATAAATATTAAACTTTGCTTTCTTGGGAAAGTTTTTTTCTGGGTTTAAAATAAAGGATGTATTTTTAAAAACCTAGTATTTTAACACATGCCAAGTATTTGATAGGAGCAAATACGAGGATAGTTGGCAAATATCATGAATTGATAGGATTTTGGGTTTAGCGCCTAGATCTGAAGACAATTACGGATGCATTCTTAAAACAAGAACTGGCGTTATTAAATATATCTCTTGCTGAAACAACAACATTTGAAGATTAGAAAGAACTTTAATCTTGAGAAGTTATGTTAATATTTAGAACCCAAAGTAGCCTAGTGGTAATGTGTCGTTCGGTGCTGAGGGTGTTTGGATCAAATCCCGACAGTCGCCATTTAGGAAACAAGAGACCTTTAACCCTTTGAGGGGCACCGTTTGCACAGTGCAAACGCTTAAACCTAGTTCTTTTTTCACTTGCATTCAATGTATTCCAGTTAAATAATCTGAATAATGGTTACTACTGCCATCTGTTGTCAGATTAAAGAACTAAAAACATTTTGCAACCTTTCATTGGAAAATTTTCCAAGATATTTTAGGTTAAAAGAAATCGGGAAAAAAATTTGCACCCTACAAACGTGGGAGGTTTTTGCCCCTGAAAGGTTTAAACTCGAAATTTTTAATTTTCAGAATTTAACTCTATATACACAATGAGAATAATTAATTTTCTTTTTTACCACATTGAAAACCCTTAGAATTCAAAATATGGATTTTTTAGCAGAATAATGCCTGTTTTTAATTTTTTTAAAAATGCTAACTTTTTCAAAATGATCTATGCGCATTCCATATCAATTAAAAACCATGTTTTGTGTCAAACGCTTCCCTTAACAATCCTGAGAAATTTGGAAAAAATCAGAACAAAAGGAATGCGCATGCAGCCTTTTGAAAAATTCTTGCATTTTTGAAGAAGTTCCTGATAAACAGGTCTAATTCTTCCTCAAAATACTTATTTGGGAATTCTATGTATCTTCAATGTAGTAGAAAATATTAATTACACTCGTGTGATATACAGAGTAAAATGTTGTAAGTTAAAGAAAAACGAAGTTGAATGCCCTTTGTTCCCTTAAATATCTTCGAGTCTAGGCCGAATATGGGTACGTTAAATCATAAGATTGGAAAGTCTCCCTATGAGGTCAGAGATAGTGGGAGAGGGTAAGATCCCCCATATGTCACCCGTGGTGGTGCTCGGTGAAAACGGAGGTGGTACCTGGTTAAATTCAACCTTTCTGGTGCCATCATAAACCGGAGTCCCACCCCTCAGCCCGCTGGCCTATAGGGACCTGGTCTGGAATGCTTCCGGCCAGAAAGACTAGAAAAAACAACAACAATATATTAATCTGCCTGTTTTACGTGTTATTCATTACAACTAGCCGCTGCGGGACCACCATGGTCGCTTTTAGTTTTATATTTTCTTTTGAAAAGCAACTCAACTGAAAGTGACATATGTAAGGAATATTACCATTACCTGTCATCATAAATATACGTTGTTAATGGGTATCTTCTATACGGCTAATTCTAAAACATCGTGATTAAAAAATGTGAATTTCCATTACTTCAGAACAGAGTTAAAGATAAGATTGAGAAACCCAACAGCAATGATTTTAAAAATGACATCCCTCTCTGTATGTACTATTTTTCAAAATTAAGATATCTACATTTCATCATTACGTCAAATAAGAAACTGTTGTGGAAAATTTTTTCACTTAAAAAAATAGAGTAAAAATTCAGCAAGTACTAAAATATAGTGTGGATTCATCACTCTCTGTATGTATTATTGTTCACAATTCAGATAAAAAATTGTTTGGAAAATTTCTTCACTTATACAATGGAGTAAAATTTTAGCAAGTACTAAAAAAAGTGTACAAAATTAAATATTACTGGCTCTCGATTGCTATGCCGGTGACAGTTAAGCCTAACCTTGTGATCATTTATGCTCTCTCTTTTACGCCTCTCTCAACAAATTATTTCTTTTTCGCTTTCTTTCTTGAGACTGTTCCCAATTTTCAATTTATAGTACAGCTCGCTTTCGAGCATTCAGTGCGTAAATCCCTGTTGACACGCGGTTGCTAATTGCGGATGGCCGCTAATGTTTACATTTGGTAGTTGCAACCGTTTCCATTCGGAGTATAGAAATATCGTCGATTTTTGTGCCGCATACCTACGCGTTATATATATATATATATATATATATATAAGAAATCCTTATGCTGAAAATGACATGGAATTATATCATATATTTATATTGCTACGCAAGGAAAAGAAATCAATTATTTAAATAACAAGAAACATCGTTTTTAATCAACAGTTCACCATTATTGAGAGGAAATTTTTCCTTGAATCTAACTAATGACGTCTAGCAGTCATTGTAGTAATTTATATACAATCATTCAAACATCCTCAATATTTTAGACGACCAATATTTTTAGTCAATAGCTTTTTTTATTTTGAAGTGTGAAAGAATCACTAGGTTTTGCAATGGTATCTTTTATATGTATTCTTTTTATGTGCATAGAGCAGATATTTTACAAATACAGGGGGAATCTAAACAAGTGGGCAAAACTTTACGGGGTGATAGAACGCATCTACACGCGCAATATTCGTCATAGAAAGTATGGGCGGAACGCAAACAGCGAGGCGCTAGGTGGCGCTGTAAATGGTACCCGCATGCCACACGTCCTCATTCGTTCCAGCGGCGGTTTTCCGTAAATGTTTGGGCAGGGATCCTCCATCACCATTTGGTTGACCCATACCTCCTGCCACACCTTCTGGACGCCGAATCGTATCACACGTTCCTACGGGAGGTGTTGCCGGAGCTGCTGCGTCCGATTCCAACCCCCATCAGGTCGAGAATGTGGTTCCAGCACAACGGTGCGCCTGCACACTTCAGCTTGAATGTGCGGAACAATTTAGATGCAACATTCCCAGGGCGATGGATTGGTCGAGATAGTCCCATAGCTTGGCCACCAAGATTGCCGGATCTCTCGTGTTTGGACTTTTTTCTGTGGGGACATATGAAAAGCCTAATCTACGAGTACCCCATTGAAACCAATATGGAACTATTCGCCAGGATCGCCGTTGTTGCCGGCGATATTCAGGAAAAGCCTGGTGTCTTCGCAAAAGTGCGTCAGTCCCTATCTCGCAGGTGTGAAGCCTGCTTTACAGCTGGAAGCTCTTTTGAGCAATTTCTTTGACCATGTAAATCAATTACATTGCTGTTAATAAAATGTTTTCTTCAGTATCTCCTCTCATTCCTGTGTTAATTCTTTAAATGTGACAGTGGAAAACTACCTTTTAACTTCTCACCGTTTGCCTTCCGACCATACGTTCTATGACAAATATTACTCGTATAGCTGCGTTCTATCACCCCGTAAAGTTTTGCCGACTTGTTCAGATTCACCCTGTATATATGTGAAAAATGCATTTCCACATTTATATATCAATAACTCGAAATCAGTCAAAATAATCACTCCAAGTTATTGATAAAAAAGAAAAATTATAGAGAATATTTTTGGGGTGGAGTGTACATATAAAATCATATTTCCAGTAACGTCGATTAAGCATGCTTTCAAAACCTCCGATTACAGGCATATTTTTACAAAATTCTCGGAAAAGCAAAAGGGCAAAAAAAAGCAAGAATATGACCGTTTAGAAGGTAGCTTATATTTTCCACGGATTCCTGGAAAGGATCTATACCACATTTACTTCATATGCCTCAAAAGGTTAAAGAAAGTCTATCCAACATACAGCCAGAGAGCCAATTTTATATTTAAAGATTTTAACCAATATAACTGAACAATATAGACTAAGCAATCATTAATTGAAACCGAAATAAATGTTCGTTATATTAGGGATGAAAAACTTTGAGTAAAAATTCGCTTTGGATAAATGATAAAATGTTGTTGAAATTAGAATCTATTTCTTTTCAATCAAAAGAAATACTGCCTGAAAGTTTAAATATAAGCAATATTTCTGTCCGAATGGCTAAAGTTAAAAGAAGTATCAAAAATACCTTACTTCATATCTTCGAAAGCAAAGGATCATTTCAGAGGAAAAAGTTTAAGGCTGTGGCTATGAAATTGTACGTTTTGGTCCCCTGGAGACATGCATGTGACGATACCTTTCCTCAACCCTAATCCTTTAAAAGCTGAATTTTTGACCAATATCAAAACAAAAAAAATCAAAGAAAAAAAACTGATATCGTCCTCTCAGAAAAAAAAAATATACTGAACTATATTTGATGACTTCATAAGAACCGCTTTTAAATCCTAACAAAAAGCATATTTCCTTTTTTAAAACTGAGAGATATTTTGCTTATCTAGGAAAATATCCTTCAGTATTTTTATTCCCTTTGAACGATTTTCTTTTGTGAGCAGGATTTCTCTCTGTCTGTATATGTGTCAAACTTTGAAATAGGTTCAATGTGACATACGTTTTTAAAATCTTCGTGCCTTATGTTAAACCAGATATATTGAAGCAAACATTATCCACTTCAAATTAACGTATAAGAAAATTTGATACCGACCTATTTTTTTAAGGCAAACTAGTCCAGAGAAAAGGAGGTTTTTTTGTTCTATTGACAGTCGAACGCTTTTTTTTCCGTTTCATATTTAAAAACAGAAATGATCTTATGAAGTATGATCTTAGAGATTTGAACGTCTCTGGTTCGATGCCGGTCCCCGACATATCCACTGCCGTGTTCACTAAGGGTGGCTGGTGCAAGTAAAATCTGTCGTGGCTACAATGTCCTCCAAGTTCCCAAATTACCTCTGGGGGTGCTGCGTCAGGCAGTCTTGTCCCGCCACTTGACACGGTTCAAAATTCGCGGACCATCAAATGGGTGCAGCGTGGACCCACCCCCTGTGGTGCACCCGGGGCAATGCATGCTGCGAAGTGGTCTCACGTTTCCGGCTCCCCCCGGAGAAGATCCTAGTCTCAGTTCTCCCAGTCTTTAGAAAAAAAATATTTAAAAACGTACTAGGTACGAACAAATCTCAAAAAGTACTTGTCATCTATATATTTAAGTTGCTAAGCTGACTTTTTGGGCAGTCCGTGAGAGAAAACTACTGCATCAATTTACTTAATTTTGGTCTTAAACGAAAGATTGCAGTCTGTAGATTTGTTAAATTGGGTTTTTGTAACCGCAATTTTAGAAACTCACTCTTTCTGCGCATGCTCAGTGACATGTTTTAATGATAAACACGTTTATTCCATGCAGTCTTTCTAGATCTCTCTGACATTTTTATTTTTATGATAATTATGTTCGTGAAATATAAGATTACACCTGATGGAAATTGTTTATTTCGTGCTGTTTAATGAGCGATAATTTATAATTTAAAAATTGCTTTCTGCGCATGCTCAGTGACATTTTTAAATCTGGCTTTAGATGCTCACTAGGCACGAGGCAGCTTCAACGCATTAATTTGTTTCTTCGAATAATGATTTTCAGCATTTGGCAATGATGTGTTGAATACAATTTGTGTATTAGCACATTTATTTACTATCTAGCCGTCATGTTTTGGCGGATACCAACTAGTGAATTTTTAAAAAAAATTCTGATTGTCTACATTAAAATGTTTGTAGTGAGGTGATAATAAATCAATAAATCGAACCAACCGTTAGGTATTTGGTGGGAAAAAAAGCCTACAGACCAGTCGTTACGGAATGATCATGAATAAGCAGTCGAGGACAGACCTGTTCGGGTTCATAATTTAAGACTTAGGACCGTATCAAGAAGTACATATTACCGACTTTTGGCCCTACCGTTCCCTAGAAGTAGTGAGTTAACAATACTTCCTTTCAACTTACATTATCATTAAATAGCTTAAATTAGATGTTCCGCTTCTTAATTCTATTAAAGAAGTTACTTCAAAATTAATGACATAGTAAATCCTCAGAAAAATATTCCATTTAATAAGAAAACGTCGTTTTTACCATGTTTTTATTAACTCGTTTTCTTGTTTGTGTGTGTGTTTGTCCAGTACAAATCTTGCAATCGATTTTTAACTAACTTCTCAACTAGCTAGATATTTGAAAGTTTTAGAATAGCTCAGAACACGATGATAATGCATTATTTTAATACTTTCAGGCATCTTTAAGCAGATTTGGATTCAATTTCAGTTAATTTTGTTTTGTAGACTGGTGCAACCATCTATCGGCCGGGACGGGAACAAAAAAAGTTAAACGCAAGCTAACTTCCAATTAACTTAATTTTCTTTCAAGTTGATGGGATAATTCATCATAAAATTTTTTAAAAAGTATTTATTAATGCATAGAATTGTCAAGTTTATATGATCCAACAGAAAATTTAAAAACATGGTATATAAAAAGTTATTTTTATCTTGTAATTATTTATTGTTGGTACTGCAACGGCAGACTTATGTTCAAAGCTTCAATCAAGTGTTTATAGAGTGACTGTGACTAACTCATTTTTCTTGACGTTTGAAAAGTAAAATTTGAGGCATTTATTTGCTCAAATCTAACACCACGAGAATTTACATCAGTGAAATTTCAACTCTTAAAAACAATGCAAGTAGCTTTCAATCTCATTCATGCAATTAGCCCTTCGAGTTCTACCCAAGGTAAATTTCAATGTTCTCTGCGTTGCTTCTTTTGTCCCAGCAGCACCTCTAATCCCTTCATTATTGCAAGAATATCAATTAACGTGCCACTGCATCAAAGGTTCAAAGCTTAAATCTCGTTAAAAGGAACAGCGGTAAAATGCTGATTTCGCTAATCTGGCTTAATGATGTAGCGAGGACAGAAATTAATTGGATTACTTAGGAGACGAATTTTTCCTCCCGAGTTGTTTATAGTTTAATTTAGTTTAGGACAAAAAATATATGTCATATCTGTATACCACTTCGAACTCTTAAGAAACGCATGTTTTTGAATAATTTGCAATTCTGAAAAAATAAATTTCTTTAAAATTTTAAAGGAATTTGGGTTATTATTTGCAGGTTCTACATAATTCACTGTTTCATTTGTCTTGTCATCAGAGCAATAGAAAGTAATGGCTGAATCTATCAGTTTATCAAAAATAAGAATACTATTAAAAATATTTTTCTTTTCAACTGAAGCAAGAATAGAAGTTTATAAAATAAACGTCCAAGAAAAGAAACGTCTGTGTCATGAGACTTCGAACTCACGATAAGGGAAATAAGTGTAGAGTTCCAATATTTAGTTCAAAGAAAAAGTTACGGTAAAAAGTAACTGGTACTAAAGTAAGTAAATAAACAAACATGGAAATATTAGCATTTTTCAAACGTTATTCATTTCAGTAGAATGAACTTTTTTCAAAGAACGTTTCTTCGCAGCGATTTTTAGCATTTTAAATTTGAGTCAGTCGTACGTGCATTCCGAATTCAGAGTGCTTGAAAACGAAACTTTCCTTTTTTCTTAAAAAATAAAAATAAATAAAAAAAATCTGATAGGAAGTGCGTGTCTGTGCTTGTCTCAGTAATTAACAGCTAATTTCTTTAAATTACTTGAAACTAGAAATTTAAAAAATATATTTTTTCATTTTTAATAAATAAGATTTTCTACTAGAAAGTGATAAGGAATCTCCATTTTCCGGTCTTGCCTCCTGAATTTCTATGAGCGAAAAAATTGTCTTTATCTGCATGTTTACACATAAATTTTATTTTTTTATAAAATGTGTTAACAAAATATGTTAAATATTGATATTTTCGAAAATATAATAAATAGCAAAGACGGTTAATACTATAGTTAAACATATCTTAAAATTATGAAATATAATTATCTAAAATTACAATTACATGATTCCAAATCACCACTAAATATTTTAATCTAAAGCATTAAACACTGAAATTGAATTTCATTGCCTGCCGTTCACTGTGTTTTCCTCTTAAAGTCAAAACATTATGAGTTCATATCATGATTGTCCAGGACGTAAACGAAATGGAAACAACTAACCTTCACACCTCACCTCTTTGCTACAAGCTTTCACTAATGACATCTTTTTCACTCAAAAGTTGCACTTTACAATATTCAGTATAAGGTGTTAATTAGACTCAATTTAAAGAAAGTCATAAAAGTGCAAAAAACGTCTTCAACCAGGCAACGCTAAATTTGCATTTATTCACTGTTTTCAGATTTAAATGGCTTCACCTAAGAAAGCTTATTTTCAGAGACTGAAAGAAAATCATATAGTCTCAAATTAAAACTACGGTAAAGGGCTGTAATTTTTTCCTCTTAAAATATTGTCCATTAGTAGAAAGAACTAGCATAATTTTTACCAACTTATATTCCGCTTAATAAGCAAACTGGTGAGAAAATTGGTTAGTCTTTATATTTTAAGGATTACTTTATAGTCATTCTATGATGTGTGTTTAAACTCTAGATTTTATACAGTTGGAAATTTAAGACATTTTTATCTACCAGAAAGAATAATTGAAGGTAGGTGTCTACTAACCCTATTGGATTCTATCACCCCAATATTAGCGTATGGAGGAAATTCGTCTACAATTTACAGCTACATAAATGCTGATAATCGAAGAAAATGGTATTTTCCATTAGCTTGAACATTTCTGCACCTTGCAACCGGATTCATTTTATAGATTTCCTCCATGAAAAGAATTTAGGAGCGTTTAAAACACACTATACCAGTTTTTTCCCCGATTAATTTAAATTTTAAAATATTTCTTGCATTTGTTTTAACACAAAATGCTCCACGGTGTAAAATTTCTTTCTCTATTGCAGAGTACAGTTAAAAAATAATCTTTCAGTCCAAGTCGGCAACCCCTGGACAAAATTTTTCCATAGGTTAACATTGAGGTGAGCGAATCCAATAGGGTTAGTACACAGTAACCGTAAAGCTACAACTACACATACGCAAATAAGCTGCGAATAAGCTCCCCCCGTCACCTCTTGACACATTTTGGTGTCGATTAGTCCCCGCCCCAACGTGGGGAAAGTATTTCGTCTCTTTGATCATTCGTCTTAAAACCGCTCTCCAGAGCGGCTGAGTACGAATCATCAAAGGGACGAGGGACGCCATAAAGCCCCCTCTCGGTGACTGGACCAATAAATCACTACTTTCCCCTACACTTCGCTCTCTGTTTCGCGAACGTATATTCCCAGTATAAAGCTACAACTACACATACGCGAATAAGCTCCCCCCATCGCCTCTTGACATATTTTGGTGTCGATTAGTCTCCCCCCCAACGTGGAAGAAGTATTTCGTCGCTTTGATCATTCGTATTAAAACTGCTCTCCGGAGCGGTCTGAGGGCGAATCATCAAAGGGATGAGGGACACTATAAAACTTCCTCTCGGCAAGGGGACCAATAAATCACTGCTTTCCCCTACACTTCGCTCTCTCTTTCGCGAATGTATATTCGCAGAATAAGGTTAAGATCAGTCTGAATGTCATAAACGATAAGATGATGGAAATATACTAATGATTGAAGCAACAAGTGTACTTGCTATTAAGCACATTAAAGGGCGCAAAATCGAAAAGTAAGAAATATTTGAAGGTATCTCTTAAAGAACAACCATAAAAATATATAATAACAGATGGAAGATAAAATTAGTTTTAAAAAAGGAAAATGTGTTAAAAAATCAATATCAACAAATCGTCCAGCATCATTTCTCCTAAAGTAAGCCTTTCAGATAAGGCAGTATTTTGTCTAGTCAGGAAAAGAACTAACACCGGAAATGCAGACCGTAAATTACACTACGTTGGTGGTCCTTTCTACGGAAATCTGGAGTATGCATAAAAACACATTACGGTATGTAAGTTGAAAGACATTTTGCTGGTTCCTTGAAATTTTGACTTAGAACAGAATACTTTTTTACCAAAATCCAAGAGCGACACTTGAATCTTTAAAAGCTGAATTGACTGCAATTTTTTAGACACCAGTAAAAATTTAATATATTTTTACGCTTTAATTTTTTTTTCATTCTGACGCACTTTCAAGTCAATATTCAGTGAGAAGCTTAACGTGTATTGTAGAGTGGATAATTAATTATATTTGTCGAAAGTTAGAATTCTAAAGCACGTTATCATATTGCATATATTTCAGCTGGGTACATTCTTTGTTCTACTCAGATTTCTTCACTGAAAAGCGATCATTAATTTTGAACAACCATGTCCTGAGAAATAAATATTTCCCCTCGCATTATTTGGGACGTACTTCACATCCATTATTAACAAAGAACATGAATACATATTTTAAACCAACAGAACACAATGTATAACAACTAACATGAAACGAAATTTATATTAATTCAATGAAGCAAACAAATCGGAAACTGAAACCACGTAACAAATTGTTCCCCGGTTGCAGACGAAACAAATTATAACTGATAAAATTTCCTGGAAAAACAAACGATGTGTTTGATGCATTTTATTTCGGATTACAGTTGGTTGGAGGTCGTTTCAAAAATCCATTCTATTCGAAAACTTGAAAGTAATGATTTTTGGGAATCCCCCGTGGACAGGAAAGTATTCTCTGGAATTTTCAAGAGGAGTAGTCATCGAAGAATTTTTCCATTTTGCAAGAGGCAAATAAGAAAGTGCACTGTTTTCCGCCATGTGAAAGCACCATTTCATGCGTAGAATCCAATACTCAGTATCTTTTTGACATGGATTGGCTACTCTTATTTCATGCAGAAATTTAGAATTTCGAGAGATATTTTCTCGCAAATTCTACTGCTAAGTTATTTTTTCTCTTTTTAGTTATTTTTGTTTCAAAGAATTTAGCTTGGAATATTGGCATAGTCTACTGCTATTTTCTGCATAGGATATACAAAATAAAAAATGTCTATAATTTAATAAATTATACTTATTCTCGCTCATACTATCACACATATGTACAAATAGTATATAAGCATATATACACACACTTACATGTACATGTATAGATAGATATACATACTCTATACATATTGATATACACTGCTGGCCACCCAAATTGCAACACCAAGAAAGACAAGAGATATCACAACAAAATTTATTTTGTAGATAACATGTTGACCAAGTATCAAATGATTAAATTTATAGACATCTGTTAAGTGTGGTTCCTGCCAAAATCAGTAGCCAGAGTAGCCGTCATTGTTGGAGATCACCGCTGCCACACGCCTCGGCATTGATTCAAAGAAACTTTGGATGAGTTCTTGGGGTACAGCAGACCAAGAAGCTTCCACACGTTGCCAAAGTTGACATGCTGTAGCAGCTGGGGATGGAATCTGGGTCAATCGTAGAGCAACCATGGACCACATGTTTTCTATCGGCGAAAGATCCGGAGAGCGAGGCGGCGAGGGAAGCAATTCAATCTGGCGATTGACGAAGAACCGTTGGACAATGCGTGCCACGTGTGGTCGCGCATTATCCTGTTGAAATATGGCTGTGGGCAAGCCCTGAAGGTAAGGAAGGACAACTGGCTCCAACACCTCGGAGATGTAGCGCTGGCTGTTTAAAGTACCGGCAATGCGTACTAGAGGTGTGCGAGAGTGATATCCAATACCGCCCCATACCATAATATCCGGTGCAGGACCAGTGTGGCGGTGCATAACGCAGCTGTTCAGCATCCTCTCTTCACGGTGTCTCCAGACTCGAATGCGACCATCGTGGTGTTGCAGACAGAAGCGTGACTCGTCAGTAAAGACAATTTCAATCCATTATGCCGTCCACATCCTTCTGTCATCGCACCATTGGCGGCGGAGACATCTGTGGTTCTGCGTCAAGGGTAGACAAAGCAATGGACGTCTTGCGGACAGACCACTCTGCTGTAAACGGCGTCGAATGGTACGCGCAGACACTGGATGATGCGTTACAGACTGCATGTGCAGTGCTATGGTTCGTGATGTGACTGAGCGATCCGTCACTGCCATGCGCACAATTTGCTTGTCATCACGTGAAGTGGTGCGCTGAGGTGGATGCGATCGAACACGCCGGTCCGTCGTACCCTCCTGCATCCAACGATCACATATCCGCTTTACAGTTGTTTGGTTTCGTCCAACACGACTACTGATTTCCCTGAAAGATAATCCACAATCTCGGTAGGCCACTATCCTTCCTCAGTCGAACTCGGATACTTGATCAAAAGATGATCGCTTCGACGAGGCATAATTGATCGTTTTTTTTGAAAAAACCACAAGAAAAACACAATTGCCGAACTTGAAATCGTCGAAATCTCCAAGCCTTAAATAGCGCTTTGAAGTGGCGCCACAGGCGCGCGTGATGTGCGTCTGCGCTGTAATTCTAATCATTTGCATATCTCACCTCCGCTAATGCATGTTGTAAATTTCATGTTATTTGCATGTTTCCTTCAGGGTGTTGCATTTACAGTGGCCAGCAGTGTATTTACATACAAACGTATATATACACATCCCACATATACATGCATACATATACATATATATGTATGTATGTATATGTGAGGGGTGTACATACACACACACACACACACACACACACACACATATATATATATATATATATATATATATATATATATATATATATATATATATATATATATATATATATGATACGACCAAAGTCCAAAGTCTGGCCAGTTTGTAAAATGGCTAGCCACTTCTAGCATTGATCAAATCTCAATATAATCATTGGTCAAATCTCAATTATTGAGTACTTTTGGATTTGGTCGGCCCAGACAATTGATGGTCTGTGCTAGTAAATGTGGTAAGAGTTGGAAGTTTTGCGGATCTGGATCATGCAATAACGGGAATTGATCATACCAGTTATAACTCATCCCTTTAATTTATTCAAAGTATAAAATAACCTTTAAAAATGAAAGAAACGAGGACAATTTTTCTTGAGTAGTTAGTAAACTGGCCATTGATTGTCGAATGCATGGCGAATTCAAACCCGAAGTAGTCGTAAATTCTCGATTGTTTCGGGCTCTGGTCACGTGACAAATATCTTCATGTGTATATCGGGATTCCTGTTGGTTACAAAATGGCATCGACGACCACATAAATTCCATGTACCTTCCAACAAATTGAGGACTAAATTATTTAGCGCAACTAATTAAACCGATAACTGAGGCAATGTTTCATAACAAACGGGATATTAGTCAATAGGCAGACATTAGAAAACCTGGTTAATATAATGTTTGTTATTTCCAATAAAATGTTTTCAACATATTGCATAGCAGTTATTTGCATGAGGTTCCAAGGCTCTGGGGTCAGTTTTGAATCCCGGTTAAGGCACAGATGATCTAGTTCTGCTCCCTAATAGGAATGAATATTTATTTATTCCTATTTATTCACTATAGTGTGTTACGAAAGTAAAGTATCCAACAGTTGGTATAGATAGGCTTATGTCCTCGGGACAAAAACATTTCGTATTGGAAAAATTTCTAATAAAGTTCTTTACATGGGAACTTAAATCAATTTTTTTTCTAAATTTTAATCTTAAACCCCATATGAACCAGTAACTAGAGTACAGAGAAATAACTTATAATATCGTAAAATAAACATATAACATTTTTTCCTCAAAGTTCATCCATAAATGCTAAGTATTTTTTTAGGAAGGGATTTTATTACCGTTAGATAAAATTTAATATTCTTCAAAATAATAATTATTTACTTTTAGACAACGTACATGTATTATTACCTAATTAAAAAATCACCCTCTATAAATCCTTATCTATTTACTCTAAAATTTTCTACGTTTCATTTTGCACAATTCTCGCAGTGGCAAATTTTTTTATTCGTTCCGAAACATTGTGATTTTTAGAGATAAAATAATTTTTAAAACGTGAAAATCCTTCAAAATCTTTCGTAAAATTAAAAATACAATCTTAAAGCTTCCTATATTTTATTTTATTTATTTCTATTTATTTTGGAAAGCGTTTCACCTACCTAAAGCAACAGCTGATAAATATACCCTGAATGGCAATTTTTAAATATATACGGAGTAAAATTTACATATATGTTGCTTAAAGCAGTGAATCAGTAGAAACTAGAAATCGTAAATCGTAATGTTAAGGGATGGCAAATTCCCTATCCAGTATTTGAATAATCTCAAATGAGTGTAAATGCTTAATTTTAATTAGGTTTTTCTCGTACGAAAGTAGACAGTTAAATAATGAGACTAAGTCTTTAAAAATTTTAATTTTTCTCTTATTTTTGTCATGGATTTAAATTATTAACGTCTATCCATGCACAATTAAAACTGTTTTATTTTTTAAATCAATTTTAATATTTTGCAAAAAAAAAAACACGAGTATTACTTTGAAAAATCTATCTGTATTTAAACAGAATTTATAAAAATTAATTTTCTAACGTGGGATTAGAAATTACTCAATTTTTTTTAATTTCTAACTCAAAAGGATGACAGATTAATTCCCAATTGTTTAAATCTTCAGATTAAAGATCTACGATGATCAGATGAACCGCCTATAAAACCATATTATAAATAAATTCAATTACTTGATATTCAGACATATTGAAAAATTTCAATTTTATTTCTAGAATTTTCTATGTTCTATTCAAATTATCTGATGCTCCTTATGCGCTTTTGAATGCAGAGGAAGTAGCTTGTAGTTTTTAAATTATTTTCTGCTCTCATTCAATCTGCAAAAAGAAAAATATTGATGGACTGTTTGTCTGTTTACTCCATTAAATTTAAATTTAAAAACACTATTGTTATCTTCTAAATATGGATATTACAATTTTTTTAGTATCTTGAGGCAATTGTAAGAAGGAAAATGGAATCATATTATTCAACAAAAACTTGAATATTTTTGAAAGCAGTCTAATTTTCTTTTCGAAAAATGGCAGTTAATTAAACGTATTATGTTATTCCATTTTAGCCTTTTCTCTATTTCTATAAAAGTAATACACACGATAAAAGAAATATGATTTATTTTTAAAAAAAATCATTCCTTGGCATCGGTTCAAATAGTAGATTGACACTATTTTATTTCTACGAACAAATAAGGTTTTTCTCCTTTTTTTAAATATTTAAGCAATAAAAACATAAAATAATTAGAAACTTCAAACAGACATATTCCTTTATTCTCTATCTCTTTTTTCACATATGAGGCAATTTTTGTTAATTCACGTTCTTAAAATTCCTTCATCTTATTGTACTACTTCCACGTAATTGAATATTTATATGATATAAAGAAAAGTAAGATTTTTATTTTTCATGAAAATGTTTGAAATGTTAAAAAGTTTCATGAAGAGAAAAGTGTTTAAAGTTCATTTATACTTAATTAATACCCGAGTGGTTAAACGGAATTCGGCAGTAACTAAATCAATAGTTTATTATTCCAAAATTCTTTCACGTTTTTAAGCAACAAAGATAGTTAATATCTGTTTAATAGTAAGAATCCGTCCAGATGTACCTTGTTCTTCAGAGGTATTATTCGCAGTTTACTAAACAATTTTTTAAAGTTAACTTTCCTATTAGCATGAGTGTCATTCTTCAATAACACATAAGAAAACTATTCATTAGCATTAACCCTCTGATAACCGAAGGCCCATTTTGCGGTTTACCTCAAAAGTCCGTTCCGGCCGATAACGAGAAGTGGCTTTCCCTTCCCCCAAAGAACATCCCGACGACTGTACTGAAATTGGTCACGGTGGCTTTCGGCCCCACTATCAACAGTCCCCTCTATTAGCTTGAGGTAATAAAGTACGCAGGGATCGGTTCTAGACAATAAAACACCGTCGAACAGATAAGCGAACGACTCTGTGGTGACGTACAACTGTTATAGCGCATACAGATTGGTACAGCGTTCTCTGCATCTGCCAGTGATTTATGTCTCTCTGTACTCTGTTCTATGCGTGGATCGCATCCTCTGGCGGTTCATCAAAGAAAGAGAGTGGGGTCAGCGGGTCAAATGGTGTCGAGCGGGGTCGGGGGAGACACCACATCAAGACACCCGCAAGAAATCTTGCGGGCGAAAATGGGGGTGGTAATAAATACCGTGTCTAATGTTACCGTGACTAATGTGATGACAGGAGTCGGGGAGAGAACTCTGTACCAATGTGTATGCACCATTAAAAGAATGACCACCTACCAGGCACTAGGAGGAAAGGCAATCTATGAGAATTTCAGCTGGATGGCCCGAAGGCCGGATCATTCCTTCTCATTGTCCGGCCGCCAAGGACGGTTCCGGTCTTTAGAGCGTTAAAATATAATAAATCTCTATACCCATATGTAAAAAATGTTAGGTTTCTACTAATTTAATTAACGTTAGATTACGATTACTGTAAAATAACATTAGCAAAAGACACGGTACTTACTCCTAAAAACAATTAGACATAGGTGCTAATTTTTTTAACAAACGAAAGTATTTTTTCAAACTTGAATGGATGACCGTGGGGCTTCTATGGATCAAGTTAAATGTATTACTGTAGGTAGTTAACCGAGTGATTAGGTTGTCCTATAAGACGTTTGAGGAAAATTAGATTAGAAATTTTACATCAAGTGTTTGGTAAGGCGAACTCCGGGTATGATAGATTTGTAAACCCTATAGCATTGTCCGACACTTTTATTAATAATCTTGTTATATATTCTAGTTTGTACCTGAATCTTTCATGCATACTTTCTACAAAATGTTCCTAGGCACTTTATATGTGTGTTAGAAGCGAAGATAGGTAAATATTACTTAATAAGGAACGTGATAAGGAAACATTAATTTTAGCTTGATAATCCAATTTTTGTCAGTTAATGTCATATATCTTATTTTAACTTTTTTTTTGGTTTGGAGCGCTACGGTCAACTGTTTGCTACACGAGGGCTAATTAGTACACGAGGGCTAATAACTAGCCATTCAGCCATCACCAGTCGTATTTTTTTTTTATGTCATTAATTTTTTTTTATTCACACTATTTCAAAGACCGGGACCTTCAGTTTAAAGCCGATTCCGAACGATTACAAACATCCATGCCAACAATGGGATTCAAATCCACGGGATCTGAACTGAATGCCAGCGCCCTAGCCATTTAGCCATCACCTGTCGTATATTTTTTTTTAAGTCATTGATTTTTTTTTAAATTCACGTTATTTAAAAGGAAAACATTTTGAAAGCATATATGAGATTAAAATTGTGCTTAAATTAATTCCGTATACCCTCTAGCTCTAATACCCCCGAAACAAAATATTTGACCGACCCTGGGGTTGGACAATTGTTTTGACTCGGGGGTCGCTTTGTGGAAGCGGAGGTTAGCGGAGGTCCGCACCTTTTAAAATGATTGCATTGATTATTTAACTTTGCATTTTAGAAAAGGTATAAATTGTATCATAAAAACAAATAAATATAAATTAAATAAAATATTGGCAGATTTCCTGGCTGACTTGGAGTTTTGGCTGTCTTTGGCAATTTTTCTGGCTGTCCGGATTTTTCTGGCTATCTTGGCGGGCCACTAAAAAATCTGTGGCCGTCCGGAATTTTCCCAACCCTGCCCTAAACAACCGTCAAAGCACGTGCTTGAAAATATATTTAAAAACATATACTTAAGTACAGTAGCATAAAATTATAATCTTTATATAATTTCTACTTCAATAAATTTTCTAAGCCTTATAAAAATTCGCTTTAACGTATTTCCCATTTTCCACATTTTACAAATTTCTGAAATATTAGGAATATTTAAAATATATTCCATTGTTATATTCCCTGAATACTCTTGAAATAAATAGATGCGTTTCTTTCACCAGAAAGAAATGACATAATTTCAAGTATTTAATATTTTAAACCACCCATAAGAAATACTTCATATACCATATGAATTCATCATTCATGGCGCGACAGCCCGGGGACCATATGAATTGTTTAATTTAATTTCGCTTTTGCAAAAAAAAGCATTATTTCGAAAGGTTAAATTTACATTTTATAATCTACGTGTGTCTCACTTAATTTAAATATTCAGAATATAATATTTTTCTTTACATTTAGGAGAAACTAGTCTGGTCTGCTGAAAAAAAAGTGGTTTCGTAAAACTTGTTTTCCCGGATAATTTTTTTTAAATTCCTTCTATGAATTTTAAATATTTTTTTTTTGCTTTGGCGTTACCTTAAAGCGTTTTATTAAACTACAAACATTTTATTCAAAAATATAGTTTTTCCGTTTTGTAGAAAAGAAAATTTAATTCCAGCAGGAAGATGAAATTGATACTGTTTAAAATAAACGTATATTTTGACATAACACAATTATTACAGAATGACATTTAGGATTTAAAACGGCAGTCACAATTAATTCTTTTCAGAATTAATTGCGAATATTTTTATTTTAAGCAACTCCGAAAGAAAAAATAACTAATAATTACACGCGATAGGAGAAAAAATATATTAAGAAAAATTTCTATTTCTTTGAATAATAAAACTTTAACGAGATTTTTTTTATCACTGTACGATACATACCTTAAAAACTACTGGTTACTTTTTCACTTATTTTTTTCTGTAGATGGATGTTATATTCTTATTATATTCAACTAAAAATTATATACTTTAACTCACAATGCCCTTCTTGTACAAGGAAATTATATTTGAAATGTATCAAGTATTTCATTTTTTTCATACTATTTCAAATTTGGAAGAAGAAATAATGTTCTTTAATTATTCATTTCGTAGATTACTTTCTGTCTAATATTTTGTTCTAGAAAAGAAAAAATGTGTTATTTGGAACAAAACGTTTGCTTGAAAGAAAAATGCTCATTTTCATTCCAAGAAGCACTTGCTACTTGAAGTTCTTTTAAACATTATTAAATATATATCATTGACTTTATACATTATCTCACATATAGTGTTTTATCTTAACTGTAATGAACAAAGTGTTTGATTACGTTATGATATATAGGAAAAAACTGATAATATGACCTTAAAAACAGCCTGATTTGAGAAATCTTAATGGCATGATTCCCCATTGAAAAAATTAATCAATCTTTTAAAACTTAATAATGAAATATGTAAAAAAAGTATTGTAGCAACACTTAACCATTTAATGAAACTTTTGTTGTTTTATGGGGCAGTATATCACACACACACACACACACACACACATATATATATATATATATATATATATTTATAATAAATACGATGATCAATATCTACAAATGATGTAAAAAAACAAAAAAAATATATTTATAAAAAAAAATCGTAAGAGATATTTTTATAGACAAAATAATGTAGAACAAAATATTCAAATTAAATGTAATAGAAAATATTAAAGAATATAGTACAGTTAATATAGTACAGTTTGAGGAACTGAATATCTTTCACTGCATTTTAATATTTTTTTGGATAATGTCCAATCCGCATTAGAAGAAAATTTATTTTTGTCTATTTAGTTGTTATGCACGTGACGATAAATTTATTTATTGCACCAGAAAAAGAAATCACGTGATCATAATTTAATAAATTAAATTCTAAAAATTTATATTTAAAAATTCACCAAAAATCTGAAAATGGAGGTAAAGATTCGAAAAAGATCTCATTTTAAAAGAATATTTATGATATTTCTTGTGATATAAATTTTATAACCCTCAAATTATAATTTTAAATGCAAACTTAAAAAAAGTTACTAAAACAGCTTAAAAATTAAATTTTAAAAAATCTAAGAATAATTTTCAGAAATCTTTCTTAGTGCACCCCTACACTAAAAGAATTGCCATGCAAAATTTCAGCCCTTTGGGTCCAACGGTTTGGTCTGTGCGCTGTATGTCAGTGAGTCAGTTACGGAACTGTTTTATATATACAGTGAATCTCGATCGATCGTTTTCGGATCCATCGTTTTTCTGTATGTGTCATTCATTTTATACAGTCCCAATGATCATATTGCTTTGTTATGTTTCCGAATCTATCGCTTTCCCGCATTTATCGTTCATTTCAATCGGTCCCTTGAAAAACGATAGATCGAGACTTCACTGTGTGTGTATATATATATATATATATATATATATATATATACAGTGATTTCCGCTTATATGAATCACGTTTGTTATTACTGTTTTTGATTCTTATAAGCGGTTGATACTTATAGCCGAAATTTAGGTTTTTGGACAGGCACACACACACACCTATATATACATATATGAGATAATTTACCATAAAATACTCGTTAATTATCTTTTATTAAAATTAATCTTTATAATTATAAAAATGCAAATTTATTTCTGGACCTATAAGTAGATACTCGTGATTATATTAAGAGAAGAAAAAAATCCAATTTTTGTTACAACATACCTGCTTAAAAGTTTAACATTTCAAATACAGGAAGGGTGCAAGAAAAAGTTTTCTATGGTAGTTTGACGTAATGAAGTTTTCAGGAGGCTGTTTATACCTCTTTCAATACCAATAGTCTCAGACGAAGATTCACCTTCTAGCTTACGTTTCAGGGTTTGATAACGTTGTGAATCTACTAATGTCACGTTTGCCTAAATGATAGTGGACACTTTTATATGTTCCGAAGATTTATGTGTTTCAGGTTCCAGGAAGCAGCAACTAAGGATGTGGGAGGTGGGAAAAAAGTGTCCCTGTCTTTGTTTGTCAGTGGATAAAAGTGAAATCGGATCTGGACGGGTAGGATGCCCCATGGGTCAAGCTAATAGGACAGTGTTTAGCTAATGCGTTTAAGGAGAAACTATTATGTTACGTCTAACAAAGAAAGGGATGCATTTTACGACTGTATTCCATCCCATGTTATCACTCTTTCTTAAAAAAAAAATAAAGAAAGAACGTCGTGCCTTTTGAGGGTTTAAGTGGCTTTTTTAGAAAAATAAAAGGAAAGCGAAGAGTGTAAACTGATTCTTAAAACCGGTGGATTGATTCTTTAAAGCGAAAATTTTAACATGGAACTAATACATTTTTTTTTTGCGATATTGATTCTTATAAATGGTTGATTCTTATAACCACTGATCACTATAAGCGGTGGTTACTGTATATGTACGTATATATAATTAATTTTGTAATCACCATCATTTTTATAATAATTATTATTACCTTGATTGCTATTCTTTATTTTTATATTTTATCTATAACTGGTTACAATCCCTGGCTTGATTTTCACCTAGCTAGCTTATTTCTCTTCCAACTAGTTCAGGGAAAATGTGCCTCTTTCTGTGCAAAGAGAACGAAGTCACTTATTTAGCAATTGTTTTAGTTCAGGGATTTTCAACATTTCTTTGTCTGCCCCCACCCCTTCAAATCACTATATCACAGCAACACTAAATACATTCTACACCTATCTTTTGGCTAAAATAAATGTGGTTACCCCCTCCCCTGAATATCACTCACGCCTCTCCGACGGTGGAGGCGAGGGGGAAGCAAGATTAAGAAACACTTTAGATCAATTTTGTCATTCTTTTCAGGTGTGGTGAATTGCAAGAGCGTCAGGGTCACCGAATTCAGAGTACCGCCGGAGGCCGTCTTGGGGGAGTCTGTGAGGCTGAGCTGCAGCTACGATCTCGGCACCGAGGATCTGTACGTGGTGAAGTGGTACAAGGACGACCTGGAATTCTACAGATACGAGCCGAAGGACCGCAACCAGTCCGTGTACTTTCCTCAGCCAGGAATCGACATAGACGTAAGTACAGGCAGATAAAATAATTCACGAACCATTTAATAACAGGGTTGCAACACAGGGTGATACGAAAGTATGTAGAAATTTGATAAAATTTGCTAGCGAGTTGTTGACAATCTTTTGGTGGAATGTAAGCATAGGGTAACACAAAAAGCTTCAAAAGAGATACTTTTGCTTTGATATTGCTACAGTCGTTTGAAAATTCAGCAAACAGACCCAATCCCGACTCAAGCATATCTGAAGAACCTTCAATAATGACAACCATCATTCTACAATATAGAGGTTATCTCTAGATCCACGTGGATATCCCTGGTCCCAATAAGATACTTTGTTTCACATGCTAATATTGCACAGATATGATTGATTGTTTGGCTAAGAGTGCTATAGTAAAAAATTACTACACGAAGGTTAATAGACGGACCTACAGTCTAAATCCGATTCAGAAAGACTTGAGACCACAATCTCTAGATCGAATGCCAGGGCACTATCCACTCGACCATCACCCAGCTGTTGTACAGAGGTAACCCTTTAAAATGCTCTTTCCCCGTGTGTCTACTTACGCAATTTCCAGCAAGACCAAACAAGGTGTAAGTTTTAATTGCTGCGCTGTTGACTGTATTGGTTTTGTTTAATATATATATACTCCTTTTCTGGATTTTATCCGTTTAGGAATGGTTTATTTATTTAATCTATTGAGATGGAAACTATGTATAGAATTATATGTATATTCTTTGTTTATAGCCTGAAAGACGTGACTGTGTTAAAGAATTATAAGTTAAAAATTGAACTGTTCTTCTAAAAACCGTTACAATTTTGAAGTAGGTCGTAAAGACGACCATGAAACTGACTGATTCTGCTGACAGGAAAAAAATAGAGAGAAAATGACATTTCACAGATGTTAATTGACTATGCAAGCCTCTCAGTCGTAACTGTTAAAAGTAGTAATTCGGAGGATAACCCTCTAAGTGCTTGAGATGTTTTTTTTTTCGACACATACTTTCAAAATCAGTTGAAGGATTTGTGACAGATTATTCCACAATTAACGGGCTGTTCAAAACTGTTGAGACGGTTATGTTGCTTTTGATTACAAAAGATGAGATAAAACACCGTTAAGGCTTTTTTCCAGCTAAAATAAAACGACATGCTGAAATGCCTAGAAAGATTAGAGAAGAAATGGAACCCATTTATTGGTCAGGAATTTTTCTATAGGATAATTTTCCTAACAAATATGCCCCGCTATCAGAAGGCAATACAAGAAGAAAACTCTACAGAATCGTTAATATAGATGGAAGTAACTTGTAGAGATATGAACATTTTCTTTATTTAATTACATTGATGCATTTAATGAGGAATTCACATCAGGGAGATGATTAAATTACCGATATCTTACTTGAAAATTATATTTAACATGTTGAGTTTCGAGTTGAGTTTCGAGTAAATACGTATACTCCACCCTTGTAACTATAACTGTCAAACCTAAATTTAAAGAAAACTTTCTTCCCAATGTTTAAAAGGTTTATCTGATTTAATTCTATGAGATGCTAATGTGGAATCAAAGTCTTTTGTTTTCAATGCCCCTTTCGAAACTTTGCAAAATTTCTTTCAAAAAAGCCCTGACAGAATGTGCCTAATCCATTCTTCTTGTATGGCTCATATTACTGCATCTTTAAGAAAAACTTTCTTTTGCATATTGGGGGTTTTGTAGGATACCTTTGAGTTTATTGCTTGTACAATTTCCTTTGAAATATTATTGCAAACATAATTCCCTTAATTCAAAGCACGCAATGTACTCACTCGCTATACTTTTGGAATAATCTAATTTTAATTCCTTTAATGTATCAGGTTAACTAGTATTAAACTAACATAATAAGGTTTGCGTGATTAAACTTTTATTCTTTAGCCATATTATAAGGTAGACTCTGACTATTCAATGTGTTTCAAATTATTCGCTCTATATTTACTTCTTTATTTCCTCGCTTTTGAAACTTTATGTATGAGAACCCGTGCAGCTTTCTTACATCCAGTCTCGTTGAGAGGAATATGAATCTAAGGGGGCACACCAACTTTAAAACTTCAAAAAATCGATCTGACTTTTCTGAACAATGTGAAAAAACCGCATAAAAAAATTCGCATTATTTCTCTAGTTATGAGAGTTTAGCTCTAGTTATGAGAGTAAAGCTCACTCTGTTGGCATAGCCATGTATATTCCAACTTGAACTTCAGTTTTCTCAAATATGTAAATATTTGGAATACGCGCACTGTTACTCCCAAACTGTGTGCTTGACACACAACTTTTTTATAAGATTTGTATTTTAAGCTTCTTTACATACTAAATAAATTTAAAAAAATGTATAAAAAAATTTTACACTTGAAAATGATTTTAAAAATTGCTAAATTTAATTTTTTTTTAATTTTATGTAAATTTTTCAATTTAAACTATATATTTTTTAAATTAAACTTGAGTATATTATTAATTTAATTTGACCAAAAAATAGTTTCTGTATGCATATTTCTTAATTATATGATGAGCGAAATCCCGGTGGCGTAGTGGTTAAAAGCGTCAAGCTGCCATCCCACAGGTCCAGGGTTCAAACCTGTGACTGGGCAAGGTCGACTCAGCCAGGACCAACCATGCTTGGGAACTAAACTCGGGGGGTCCCACGTCAGGTTGACCACCTGACTCAGACATATGTTGTATGGCACCCCAAACCCACGGTTACGAAAGCGGAGATGGGTACCGCCGGCCCTGGTCCATATCGGACTGTTGCGCCGTGAGTTTTTAAGTTTATATGATGCGCGAAACATCCAATGTTTTTTTTACCCCTTTTTAGTCATGTGTACATTTAAAATTAAAATCTAAAAATTATTTATGGATTTACAAGTTCTATTTTTGTATAAAATGTAAATGAAGAAATGTAATTTTGATATAAAACAAAAAAATTATATATATATATATATATATATATATATATATATATATGATAGCCCTTGTCTCTGTATAACACTTCCGGGCTGTATTCATCTTTCAATCAGCCCTCAGTAAACAAAATGCCGGTTAGGCTTAATTTCAATTTCAGATGTGGATCAGAATTTTTTCTTACCTCAAAACTAATATCTTCTCCATCAAATCACGTTTGTTCAGCCTATTTTTCTATAAAACATTCAAAACTAAAAAAAATTGGATGTTTTTAGCTGTATATTTAACAGTTTTTAAAAATCTGTTTACTTTTGCGAGGAATTCTGAAAGTAAACAAACTTGAATGTGAATGAATCAAGTAGCTCAAGTATTCATATCGCGTAGTGAGCTGTAAAAAACTGGATGGCAGTCTACTACTCCAATCGCATGAAAAACTAAATAAATAAAAAATAATGAAAGGGTTTGCTTTTACAAGGTGTGGATTAAATGCAATATTGTTAGATAATTCGGGATATTTTTTAACTTTCATATACTTTTTCCATTATGACGTCAATATAAGTATTATGACGTCAAAATGACGGGTTGGATGGCAGTCTACTACTAAAATCGCATGAAAAACTAAATAAATAAAAAATAATGAAAGGGTTTGCTGTTACAAGGTGTGGATTAAATGCAATATTGTTAGATAATTCGGGATATTTTTTAACTTTCATATACTTTTTTCCATTATGACGTCATAAATAGTATTTTGACGTCAAAATGACGGGTTACCTTCTAATATATATATATATATATATATATATATATATATATATATATATATTAATATTATTGGAGTTTCAGTAGCTCGTAATTTTTCATGTTTACGGTCATTTCAGTGTAGTCAAAGGTAGTGTGGAAATACTATAGCTTTAAATATTCAAAAAGTTGATTTCACCATTAATCTTTTTTACAAATAATATTTAAAAGGAATTTCGTATTTTCCATTCAACAAGATCCTGGATAAAAGTGGCTCTGAAATAGTAATTTTCCTCCAGTCTATGTTCCTGATCTTATGCCGCATTTACACAATCGAGCTGGAAAAACCCCTCGTCACCCGCAAGACATTCGTAACGTTCCTGCATCGACGTGAGTGACCGTTCTCACATTAGCGCCTCTTGCTGTGAACAAGACTTCCCGTCGCAACTTCCCGTTGCCATTCGCCCCTTTGACTCGTTCCAGAAAAACCGCTCCCTAAGCGAGCGCCACGATTGGCGGGGAGAAAAACGGGATGAACGGCGAGCGCACCGTTTACACGTTCGACTTGTACCTCACCAAGCGATTCGACTCGCCGCTAGCGCGACTGTGCAAATGCGGTGTTAGACAGTGCTGTAAAAGATGTAACATTATGCTCAAGTTGAATCATTTATAAAATTCTTCTAATTTGGGGTTATCTTAATTTGCAAATCGTTTTGTAATGTCTTTTATCTAGTGCAGCTTTCATTTTTTACATGTTTCTATTAACTTGCGTTCTTGTTTGAGTGTGTTTTTGTGTGTCGTACAAATCTTGCAATCGATTTTTAAGTAATTTCCCGACTAGCTAGACATTTGAAACTTTTAAAATAGCTCAGAACACGATGACAATGCATTATTTTAATACTTTTAGCTTTCTTTAAGCAGAATTAAATTCATTTTCAGTTATTTTCAGTTAATTTTGCTTTGTAGACTAATGCAGCCATCTATCGACCGGGATCGGAACGAAAAGTTAAACACAAGTTCACTTCCTATTAACTTCATTTTCTTTCAAGTTGATGGGATATTTCATCAAAAATTTTTTAAAAAGTATTTATTAATACATAGAATTGTCCAGTTTATATGATTCAACAGAAAATTTAAAAACATGGTATATAAGAAGTTTTTTTTTATCTTGTAATTATATACACTATAACATACATATGAGGCGGTGAAAGGCAAAGTGGTTAAGTCAGTAAGTCAAGTGGTGTCAAGTAAGTCAAAAGTGTTTAACTGCAAAAACTACAAAAAATTCCACCGTAAATTGAACAAATTATAATTGATAACAATTATTACAATACTGCAAATAATAACTATTTGCAATTACACTATGAATTGAACATGGAGATTACATATTTGCCCTCAAAGGAAAAAAGTTGAAAATGTGACTTACACCACTTTGCCTTTCAACGCCTCATATGATGAAGTATACATATAATCATACACATGACGAACCAATCAATCAAATTTGAAAGGATATATAAAAAGTTATTTTATATAAAAAGAGTATCTTTGGTATATAAAAAGTTCTTTTTATCTTTAATTATTCTCTCATAGTCTCATTTAGGAGCAGTTAGTATCATTCTTCGGGCACGTAAAATAGGGCGTGGCTGCAATGTCCGCCAAGTTATGAAATTTACCTCTGGTGGTGCTGGGCCAGGTGGTTTGGTCCCGCCGCTTGACTCGGTTCACAATTCGAGGACCATCAAACGGGTGCAGTGTGGACCCACCCCCTGTGGTGCACCCGGAGCAACGCATGCGGCGAGGGGGGTCTTACGTTTCCGGCTCCTCCCGGAGAAGCAATGCTCAGTTCTCCCATCCATTAGAAAAAAAAATATCATTCTAGTAGGATATTTTCCCTTAAGTAATGATATACGAGGCATTTTCGGAAAGTAAAGATATTTCACCGATAGCAACAGAGGAAAAGTTTATGTGAGCCCGTTTGCAACACGGATTGTAATCTTGAACATATCGCATTTCCCTCGAGGTCATTTGTTATTTTTACGATGAGTCTTGTTTGAGCAGCACGTCTTTTTAATGTCTGCGTCAATTCAGAATCCCGCCAAATGTGGGATACAGGATACCCTCCAAAGAAATCATGGCTTCTGTTTTCTGGGACAGACAAGGCATTCTTCCGGTTGACTTCATTCCTCCCGGCACCAAAATTAATGCTGATGCATATTGCGAGACTTTGAGACTCTCAGACGGGCAATTCAAAATAAACGCAGGGACTTGTTGACAAGAGCAGTTTGCTTGCTGCATGAGAACGTCGTCATCACACAGCGCTTCAAGCACTACTCAACTTTTTCGAATGGAACATTTTAGATCCTCCGCCGTACAGCACGGACCTTGCACCCAGGGACTTCCACTTATTCCTTTACCTGAAAACACATCCTGCAGGGCAAAACTTTCACGACGATGATGAGATCAAAATTAATGTTGAAATGTGCTTCCGACAACAGGCGGCAAAGTTCTATGACTGTGGAATACAAAAGCTTGTACCCAGACTTAACGAATGCTTTGACAATGGCGGCAACTATGTCGAAAATTTAGGCATGTACCAGTAATTTGTTATGTACATTTAATTAATTAAATTTTTTTCGAGTGAGTATGGGGCATTGTATCTTTACTTTTCGAAAATGCCTCATACATTTCGAGTTTACCCAAAAGGTCTGGACTTTAATATAATGACAGAATGTTTTTAATATAATGACAGAATGACATAGTATCAATTCAATCCTACTATTATCTTAAAGCTTTTTATCTTCCACACAAGAAATTACTGAAGGTTCTTGGTTCTTGAAAAAGCTGAAATTAATTTATTTCGTCCCCAATAAAAAAATTTTCCACTTTTATAAGTTTTCCCCTCCAATCCACAGGGCTGCTGTGTCCTTAAGAGGAACCAAAAACAAATGGGGCACTAGATGTGCTATGAAGCTTGACATACCTACATTTTTATGGTTATTGAATATTCAGTACTGCGGATACTGAAGTATTCAGGAAGGTGATACAGTGTACATTTGGAACAAACGTTAAGATGTTAAAATCGCGCTAAAAATGGGATTAGTTTCAAAGGTTTGGTTTGGAGAGTGACATTCCACTTTTGCTATATGAGGATACTTAGACCGGAACCAATTGCTACAAGCATCTATGCCAAGAGTGGTATTCGAAACCACGGACTCTGGTACCGAATGCAAGCGCCCTATTCATCCGGCCATCGTTCGGCTGTCTGTAAAGGACATGGATGATAAATAATTATTCGCTTCAAAGTAAGTAAAAAAATATTGCATGTCCAGATGGCCTGTAGATATAGCATTCCACCTAAAGACCCATTTGATGCCACGTGGCATTTACCTTTAGTGTTTGTTTAGCGTCTTTTGTTCAAGACCATGTCTAGAGGCCATGATTTTATGTTTACTAAAAGAGAAATTCCCAGGGGTACAATTCACAGTCAGTTTTTGTTCATTTTCGTTTTTGTCTTTACCAGACGTTTGCCTATGGGTTTACTTAGCGGTGCTAATTAATTTGAACACAGACATTTTTATACACAATCCATTTAAATATCAATAAAAATCTTGTCCTTTAATACAACTCCTGTTGAATCTTTGCAACTTCTAAAGAAAAGAGAAAATGTATGCACAATAAAAAATTCACTAAAATGCTAATTTTAGAAGCATTTTTTTAACCTTCTTTTAAATGTTCGGTAAAAAAAAGGAAACAGTTTTTTTTTATTATTTTCCAATCACGTTTTAAGTACACATTTCAAAAGAGGAATGTAAGTAACATTTTCCCAGATTCCAGGATTAAACGAATAAGGTAGATTAAACCATCTAATACATTTGAAGACGAAAATCTTATATCTCTAGAGACAGAGTTTTTTATTGTACTTTTGACCAAAAATATCGGGTACTTTATTCTATTACAGATCATGAAATTAATGATTTAAAATGAGGGAAAAATACCTTATCATTTCTAGAATTCAATATATGCTCTTGTAAAAAATTGAGCAACATTCATTGGGGACTTATTTATTTTTCATAGAACTTTTTAAATTAAAAAGATATATTTTTAAATTCTTTATTCGAATAATCCCTTTTTAAAAAAAGTTTCCATGATTTTTTCAAACTGCATTTTTGTTTACTGGGAATGACTAAATTCTTTCAAAAGCTATACCAGAGGAAATCGTCCGAATCTAATAAAACATTTTTATAAATCTTTGGAGAATTTTTTGCTCATTTTCTATATAAATCACTTTATATTTTTCTACATGATTTTTTTAAAAATTTTCCTGATTTGCTAATTTGCTATTTTATTACATTTATTTACTACCTTGTTCGTTTCATTTTTTAAAAAAATCTAATATAACATTTTTAAATATGTTAAGCATTTTAAAAAAAGATATTTAATTATTTGTTAAAGTCATGAAAATAAAATTTAATATGAAGGTATTAGAGTTTTTTTGAGTGAAAGGAAATACTTTTTATTTAAAGAAATTAGTTTTTGGAAATATTTAAAAAATGAAAGATCAATATTCTCGTTTAATCGTAAAGTAATGTCATAATCACTATTAAAAATAAACAACGATAATTAACATATTAAATTATATAAAACTATAGTTTTTATAATTTTATAGCTGTTTTTACAAAATATAAAATGTAAAAAATCTCCAAATTCATTATATTAAGAGTTATTGTTGCCAACGAGCAAGAGTTATTGTTGCTAACGATTTAAGAGTTATTGTTGCCTGGTTGGAGGTTCTATTCACAAGGTCCTAATAGACAATAATTTAAATAGACAATAACTCTTAAATCGTTAGCAACAATAACTCTTGCTCGTTGGCAACAATAACTCTTAAATATAATGAATTTGGAGATTTTTTACATTTTATATTTTGTAAACTACAGCTATAAAATTATAAAAACTGTAGTTTTAAATATTTTAATATGTTAATTATCGTTGTTTATTTTTAATAGTGAGTATGACATTACTTTACGATTAAACAAGAATATTGATATTTCATTTTTTTTAATATTTCTTGTTTCAAAGAAAAATATTCTTGTTTAATCGTAAAGTAATGTCATACTCACTATTAAAAATAAACAACGATAATTAACATATTAAAATATTTAAAACTATAGTTTATATAATTTTATAGCTGTATTTTACACAATATAAAATGTAAAAAATCTCCAAATTCATTATATTTAAGAGTTATTGTTGCCAACGAGCAAGAGTTATTGTTGCTAACGATTTAAGTGTTATTGTTGCCTGGTTGGAGGTTCTATTCACCAGGTCCTAATAGACAATTGGGTTGAAAGGGGCGGCTCCTGTTTTGAATTAGCACCACAAGGGTCGGAGTCCGACTTGCTAAATAACCAGTCTCGTAATTTTGAACCGAGTCAAGTGACGGGACCGGAACACTTGACCCCGCACCTCCAGAGGTAAATTTGAGAACTTGCAGGACATTGCAGCCACGACATATTTTACGTGCCCCCGGCCACCATTAGTAAACACGGCGGTTGATTTGCAGTGGCGAGCATCGAACCAGGAACGTTCAGATCACTAGACGTCTGCTCTTGCCAACTGGGCCACCGCAGCCGTATTTAAGAGTAACATTATTTTATGAATTTTCTATTATATTGTAAAAATGTAATCGGTAAATTTCTGTAATTTTTCACTTTGGTTATGTATACATTAAAAAAATAATACTAACATTTAAAATTAACCATATTGTAATACAACGAGGCTCATAAATTTAACAGTTGACAAACAGAGCAAATCAAAAAAGTAAAGTATATAATTAACACAAAACACGATGTTCTACAGATATTTAAAATTAACCAAAAATATTCGCATCTGTTTAGATTCAGTAAAGGCTTTAATATGCTGCATTAAAGCTTTTTGGTTATGTCTATTTGACCACCAGTAAATTGTTTTGTCATTGACTATTCACAAGTAATGGAGAATGTTTGAATTTTAAAATTGCACCGAAACAAAGATTATATTTTGAAATATTTCAATTAGATATTTCAATCTATTGGCATTGTTGAAAATTAAAAACAAAACAAAATTAACTATCCTTTGTCAGCTGCAGCAGAAAGAAGAGTGGGACTTGTAAGGTATACATAAGATTCGATTCACAAGAATCGAACTTTTGAGTGAATGAATTAAAGAAGCTGCTTGAGATATGCTAATTTCGGCATACGCGCTTGGTATAAATACCAAGCAGCTTGATTAATACAGAGGTTGAAAAAGGTTTTGTTAAGGTTGATAGATAAGCGAGAGGGATCTACGAGGAAAGCAGCTCCAGGTGATATCCTGCGCTAGTGCTTAGGGGGCCCAAAGTTTACGTGGCAGTACTGCTGGTTTGACTCTCTGCTGGTTTGTGAGTATTGTAATGTGTATTTCTATTGAATGTTAATATATATTCCGTACAAGTAGTACGTATGCTTATTGCTGTAAAAGCAAATTCTATATGTGCAACGAATTCAATAAACACTGTTTCATGTATAAACTTTGTTTGTATCAAATTCAATAGAGTACCCCCTCAAGAATTCTCTATAGACTTTACAAAGAAAAATTTAATTTATGATTAATATTTCCACCCTAGAAAAATACTTGACGTTCTTCTTTTATGTTCGATTTTCATAAATACACCTTAACAGGAAAGCGCAATTTTTCTGAATCAAATTTGTTTTGTCGGTGACAAAGATTCCTCTTCAACCAATAGATTGAAGCAAAATTATTTAAAATGACCTCAAACTTAATAAACAAGACTTAACAACGCTTTTTAATTAAAGCTGATTGCATTTCTGATAAAATTCCATTAATGTCAAATGCATTGAGCTCGGCTAGGTAAATGGACCTAAAGCAGAAATATACGTCTCCAGCGTACAGTTAGCCTTGGATATAGATCTCAAACTTTCTCTGGGCTCCTCAGAGAGGAATAACCGGTCAGTACGCTAGAGGAAAAGGCAATCTAAATTTGTACTAATTTCTGTAAATTTGATGACAGGCAGTGTGTATTCAATCAGCCCACGAAACAACCATCGTCTATCCCGAATTGTGCTACAAAACTTAAAGCTCTGGATAGCAAATTGCATAGAGCTCGTCATATTGGGCGGTCCTGAAGCAAAAATGTACATCCCCAGCTTGAATGTAACCTCGAACCTAGGTTTTATCTATCTGAGGAGCACATAACAAGTGCGAAACCTAATGTACATCTCCAGCGTACATGTAACCTTGACCTTAGGCAATGTCTAGCTGAGGAACACATAACAAGTACGAAATCTAAGGTACATCTCCAGCGTACATGTAATCTTTAACCTACGTTATTTCTAGCTGAGAAACTCATAACAAGTGCGAAACCTAATGTATATTTCTAGCGTACATGTAAGCTTGAACCTACGTTATTTCTATCTCAGGAACACATAACAAGTGCAAAACCTAATGCACATCTCCAGCGTACATGTCACCTTGAACCTAGGTTAGGTCTAGCTGAGGAATATATATCTTATGCGAAACCTAATGTACATCTCCAGCGTACATGTAACCTTCAACCTACGTTATGTCTAGCTGATTAACACATAACATGTGCGAAACCTAATGTACATATCCAGCGTACGTGTACCTTGAACCTAGATTAGGTCTAGCTGAGGAAAACATAACACTTGCGAAACCTATGACCAAGGCTATCTCTGTTCTGGAGACGTATATTTTTCCCTTTATGTTTTTGTTTGTTCATGGGAATTCTGGGAGGTCTTTTTTCACCAAATGTGACAAACTTTAAATTAACTTTTAAGTCAGTAGATGGTAGAAGGCATGTGTACGATGGATATTAGCAAAAAAATGCATATGCCTACACAATAACAGTCTAATGTCCATTAATCGAAATCATGTCCTTCGTAATAACTAAAATCAGTAATTTTTTGCTTGGTGAAATTTTCTGTTTTAATTCATTTCTGGGGCACCGCATTTTCATAAATATGACATCACCTGGATACATAAATCTTGTGTTGAATACCAGATGAACTATGAGATTTAGTAATATTGAAATTAAATGTTAGAGAAGCTAAGTTTTGCAGGAGAAGCAAGCTTAAGTTTAGAAAAAAATCATAGGATACTTTATGGGTTCCTAATTTAGGATTGCGACTGTTTGTAAAACAAAATATTTTAAATATAAGTAAAAAAAATCTTTTAAAAAGTAGAGTAATGGATATTTGTAAAGATTCCTAACTCTTTCCTTCAGAGGGTTTCCCCTGAAAATGGCCCATCTTCTTTCCGATCACGTATCATATCAAGTGGCAAGCGAAGTACTGCGAATATAAATCTCTATATCCAGTGCGGCGAAAAATGGACTCTATACGAAATTTTCGTTCGGAGTGGAACCTCTGATTTCCCAGGAGGCGCCAGGAGGCATATCGCCACTAAAACCATACTGGATTCCAGAGTGTCATTCAAGGATTTCTCATCTCTTCATAAATAGGCAAGGAAATGTAGTGAAATAGAGATACGTGAAAGTAAGAGTATGCTACATATTTGTTTTTGGGTGATGCAGAAAGAGGTTTCCCTTAATAATAACCATCTATGCTACACAAGACTCCATAACAGCATTTTTAGACTTTTACAATACCGCAGAGTATGTTGGAAGAACCTTCACATGATATAGTCGAAACAGCTATCACTAAAGTCTCCCAATAAATAGCTGTATTTATAATTATCTTGGAAAGTTGTCATACAAATATTGTTCTGCATTCGAAATTTTTCTACCACATATTACTCTGGATGGTGAGTCTCTTAGATTAGCGCATTAAGTAACCGCAGTTTTTTGGGAAGGAAATATATTAAATATGTAAAAAATTATCGCTTTTGTATAAAATTGATTAGGACGCCCATATGACATTTTTTTTTCCTTTCCAAGCAAAATTATCTCAAGGGCAAGATTATGTAGCTGAATTAGTTATTACGTCCATATTTTATCAATATGAAGCATAGAAGGATATTCTATGAAATTTTAAAGGTAAAACGAATACAAAGGTCAATTTTCTTTATCGAATACGATAATTGGCAACACAAGGTTTATAAACATTGCAAATTTCAAATATGAAATAAAATGCATGACACATACCTTAAAAATAAATGTCTGTTACGCTAGTATATTATTCTCCGGCTTATTTTGGAGCCATTCTAAATTATTTGGTTTTCGTTCTTGATTTTTTAAAATTATGTATGCATATACATATATAGTTAGGTTATTAGGAAAGCTGACTAGCAGAGTTGTTACAACAAGTTTTATTTACAGCAGCAACTATACACATCTAGTGAAAGGTTTAAAAACGAGGGGTGCATAATTACTGGCCCCTCTTGTAAACACATTCGCACGCCAGAGAGTCAACAGGCGAAGTGCAGACATAAGTACGCCAACCTAAGCGGCGACTGAGCTCTATGGCAGCCTTTAGCGACAAATGGGGAATGAGCATTGAATGTACCAATACACACTCACACACACACACACACACACATATATATATGTACTAGCGGACCCAACAGACATTGTCCTGTTCAAACGTTGTAATTCTAGCTGAAGTACTCGGCGATGCCCGAGATTTTAAGAATGTTTATTAACCAAAATCAATTTAAAAATTAACACAGTATAAATAACATAGAAAAAAAAGCATACGAAATGTTATACATATTAATAATATGAAAACCCAATTAAAAATGTATAAATGTATAATAAACTCCTCAGATTTCAGCTATATTCGGTATTTCATCATAAAAAAGCTGAAAAAAATAAAAATAAATAAAAATAATAATTTTAAAAAATAATAATTTTATAAAATTAAAATAAAAAAATAATAAAATAATAAAAGAAAATAAAATAATAATTAAATAATTAAAAAAATAATAAAAGAAAAGCTGAAATAAAAAAGCCTTAAAAAAAGGCTGAAATAACAGGTCTAGCAAAATTTACACAACTCTGGATTCGAACCCGGGTCGAGAGCATGGTACTTTCCAAATTGGCGACCTTCCGAATGCGCCACGATGACACGGTGTTCGAGTGGGTAAAGTGAAACATATTCGCTATTGGAAAGTTGTTGTGGGCTGGTGACTATACATGTCAGAGGAGTTTTTAGTCAGAAATAAGTTAGCAGGATAGAAGCTTAGTCTTTAGCTCTTCAATAGACACAAAGATATAGGCGAGGAGAATTGCAGTAGCGATTAAAAAAGATCTCCTGTCACTTAACGTGGTTGATTCGAATTTTCCATCTCGTGTCGAAAGTATCAATATGCCGTTGGATCTGATCCATTTTAGAGTATAAAATCTGATTTCAAAGATTATTATTTTCCTTTATTATTCTGGTTTAATATATGACTTGAAACTTTTTGATTTTATTTATTTTTATTTTTTCGCTCGCTGTTTGCTAACTAAACCTAACGTGGACGCCATTATCTAGAGGGGTGATTTCACAAACTGTAACAACTTCCATTTACCGGACGCATCCCCCTATAAATTGTTGGTTTTTTATTAATTAATTAAAAATATAAAAAATATTCTATCGGATCAAATTGTGAATCTAAACCATTCTCGAATCAACTAAATTGCACACACAAAATTTCCTAAAATTCAGTCCAGTCGTTTAGGAGGAGTTCAGTTACATACACACGGACAGAAGAAAAATATGTATATATATATATATATATATATATATATATATATAGATAGATAGATAGATATAGATATATATATATACTTATATATAAAACAGTTCCGTAACTGACTGACTGACAGACTCCCTGACATACAACGCACAGACCAAACCGCTGGACCTGAAGAGCTGAAATTTTGCATGGCGATTCTTCTTATAGTGTAGGAGTGCACTAAGAAAGATTTTTGAAAAATTCTTCTTAGATTTTTTAAAATTAAATTTTTAAGCTTTTTTTGTAACTCTTTTTAAGTTTGCATTTATAATAATAATTTGAGGGTTACAAAATTTATATCAAGAGAAAGATCATAAAAATTCCTTTAAAATGAAATCTTTTTCAAATCTTTACATCAATTTTTGGTGAATTTATAAAGATTAATTTTTAGAATTTAATTTATTAACTGCTGATTACGTGATTTCTTTTTCTGGTACTTTAAATAAATTTATCGTCACGTGTATAACAAGTAAATAGACAAAAAAATATTTTATTTCTTTCTAATGCAGCAGACGATTGGATATTATCCAAAAAAAAAATAAATAAATAAATATATATATATATATATATATATATATATATATATATATAAATAAGAATAAGATGAAAGAGAAAACCAGTAATAGCTCTAAAGCTACTTGAATATATATATATATATATATATATATATATATATATTACATCAATTGTATACATTGATCGTCGTATTTATTATAAATTAATATATTTATTTTTTTGGCATTAATTGCATACATTGACCGTTGTATTTAATTTGAATGTACTCAGTAGCGAAGTGCGGGTTTTCAGCTAGTATATATATATATATATGGCAAGACTGGTAAAAGTGATCAGTCTTACCAAGGTGAATTCCGCGCATTTCTCCTTCCTCAAGCAATTTAAATTTTTCCCTGATATTCCAAGAAGACTTCTGTGTGAGCTGAATGGACTATACCTCAATCATTTACCTGCAAAAAAAATTGAAGATTATGCTATTGGTATTATGCTATTTGTATTCCTTTAAAAAATATGCTATTGATATTCCTTTAAAAATTATGCTATTGTTATTCCTTTAAAAATTATGCTATTGGTATTCCTTTCTCTTCGATGTTCGAGTCATTTTGTTGTGCAAAGGAGCCAATAAAAATAGACAAATTAGATCTATACTTGTTAACATTTAATATGTAGGTATTTGTAAAGTTCATCCGTGACTACAAAATTGAAGTACGATCCATACCTGACGGATATAGAGAATATCGAGTTGGAAAGTGGCAATTTAAAGGAGGAAAAATCTATCATTCCCAGATTGGTCGTAACAGGGAACCCTGAACCATCTGACATATTTTCAACTAAATACCTGGGGTTACCAATCCTTTCATTGAGCCCATGTGTGATCACTTTCGGATGCGTTTGACTAAGTATTGGCATTCTAAAAAACAAAATGGGCGTATTTAAATTTCTGGGGTGTTCAATTATATTTAGGAGGAAACAAAAATTCTATATGCGTCCTTCATAAACTTCATGCCATCCATATCCTCTTACAACTCTGTTAAAAAATGAAATGTATGGGTAAAATATCATTTTTCACAATCGTACATTTAAGTATAAATTTATTAATATGAAAATCTCATATGTTATTTATACCCATAAACAATTTATAGTGAACTATATTAAATTTCGCGGAAACTTTGTATGTGACCTAAATGAGAGAAATCACTCAAAGGCTCCATTATAGCAAAGCGACAACGGACCTAGTTTTCTCCCGTATAATCTTCATCGATATAACTTGACCTCTTAATATATAGTTTGGCTGACCAAATGCTGAAAGAGAAAAATGATACCAAAAATCGAAATACCCCAAAAATGGCTAAAAGAGGGAAAAAAATTACACAATTTGTTGAAATTTTAAACAAATATTTTTATACAATGTATATAAAAATAATAAAGTAATTTGAAATTTGGACTAAAATTTAAAACTTAATACTTATGCTTATTTTTTAAAAGTGTGCTGAAGAAATAGTTATTTGGAAGATATATTTATCCATATTTGTGTGTAGTACAAGTTTCTAAAAAAATTCTTGTTAGGGTATACGTCAGTTTTATAAATAAAATTTTAAATTACCTTAAAGTGCAAAAAAAAGTTTTTAAAGGATTTTTTTAATATCCTTTTTTAGTTTTCGTTGCAACTTTTAATTTGTTTCAGATTTTTTAAAAATTTTAAATACAAAATCCTGGAGAAGGTTCAATGAAAATTGATCAAAAATTCCATTCAAAATTCCATTGGGATAACTTGCAAAGAATTTTATATGGTCCTTTATCAACTGCTGAATGAAACTGTAACATAAAACGACATTTAAAATTGCGAAAGTATATCCCTCAAATAATTGTATGCACGTCCTCATTAAATGCTGAATGAAAATAAAAGATAGAAACACCACTGAAAATTCCGTAGAGATACCATACATAGAATTTCAAAACCACCATAATAAATGTTTAATAAAAATAGAATAAAAAAATGTGATTCAAAGTTTCATTAAATAACTTGCTAGAAATTTTAGAACCCTCTTTTTTAAAAATGACAATTTTCTAAAATTTCTTTTCGATAGTAAATGAATAAATTAAAGCATTATATCTTGTTATGTAAGCATCTTTGAAGTATGCGTTTCTGTTAGTGAATTCAGGAACTGTTATAATGCAGTCATACGTCACTACTCGTTTACTTTGGTACTCGTCTCACATTCTAAAACTGCTTTATATATATATGCATATACTAGCTGAAAACCCGCACTTTGATACGGAGTACACTCAAAATCTATATCTATATATATATATATATATATTTATTTATTTATTTATTTATAATAAATACAACGATCAATGTATACAATTGATATAAAAAAAAGTACATTTATAAAAAAAAATTGTAAGGGATATTTTTATAGACAAAATAATGTAGAAGAAAATATTCAAATTAAATGTAATAGGACATACTCAAGAATATAGTATATGAAGGTAAAGATTCGAAAAAGCTCTCATTTTAAATGATTTTTTATGATCTTTCTCAAGATGTAAATTTTATAACACTCAAATTATAATTTTAAATGCAAACTTAAAAAAAGTTACTAAAACAGCTTAAAAACTAAATTTTAAAAAATCGAAGAAGAGTTTTTCAAAAATCTTTCTTAGTGCTCACTGTGGCAATTTCCCCCCCTCGAGGCGAGTAGGAACACCATTAAAATCGCTGCTAGCCGTGAACCGATGCTAAAGAATGGCCGACCCCGCGAGTGGAAGAGGACCACAATGGGCACCTCTTCGGGACGCATTCCTGGGATGAAAAGAGGAGACAGTCTGGCGCCATATTTTGACAGTGGCCGACAATGACAGTTTACGCCCTGAAACGAGATCGCTAATGAGTGAGCGAGCGATGAAGATGTAATAATCGGCATCGTTTTTTGCGCACGGCTAGACGCTCAGCCTATCCGGAGCGAGCTATAGAGAGGAGGCTAGAAAGAATTCCGCCAGGGATCAAGTTTTTAAAATAAGCGGACGAGGGCTTGAAGACCAGTTTTGTGCGGAGAGTTTTTCCTTAGAGAGCTTAGGGGTGATACCTGATCTCCTAGCTCCACGCACTTTTAAGTGACTTGTTTTTTGTGAGGCTCTGCCCTCTACGTGAGAAGACCCTTTATCACCGAGAAAGGTCGGGGAAACCGATCGGAACTTGATCTCCCCAATTGTGTTATTTCAGAGAAGCTGCTAGCTTCCAGTGGACGAGTGCGGGCCCTTTTTTCTGTGACCTGACCAGCAGTTCGTCGCCTCGTTTTAGCGACAGTGTGCTCCATCCTTGAGAGACAGATGACGATTCCTCCTCCAACTTCTACGGACTGCTTTGTATATATATTATTCGAGATCGCGGCCTAACCGTGTTTATTAAATAAAACTGAAATCCTCATTATCTTAAAAGTCTCTATTTTAGTAAGCTGTCTACCTTACACGTAACCTGTGACGCTACCTAAGTGTCTGCTTTTGACACAAATCGCAGGAATACGTTACATCACCTACACTATAAGAAGAATCGCCATTCAAAATTTTAGCCCTTTAGGTCCAGCGGTTTGGTCTGTGCGTTGTATGTCAGTCAGTGAGTCAGTTACGGAACTGTTTTATATATATAGATGAAGCCATAATACTGCGTTATATATATCACTGACTGGCCGTTTTATTTTGGAATAAAATACCCAACAGAACCTACAACACTCGAGAATACAAAGCAATGCCAGGTCACAAGCCGATGAAAGACGTGCTCAGTCTGTTATTGTATAAGAATGCTAGTTGTCTATCACAGTGAAACCCCTCGACTTTTCAAGAGAGAGGACGTGATATAAGGGAAATTAAGTGTAATGTGGAGGGCCAGTAGAAAAATCCTGGTTAACCAGACAGTTCATCATCGAATGGATGAACTAAGAATTTGACCTTAGTTAACAAAAAATGCAGGGAAAAGAATAGCCGCTAAAGGCTCTCTTAAGAATGAACAATGTTCCTGGTCACCTTCTGGACTTGGAAGAAAACTTCAGGAGATGTTAAATTTCCTAACAGGGAAGTTCTTCTCCATAACACAACACTTTTGCTCCAGTTTATGGACCAGTAGGTGGATTAAATAATGTCTGTATATTTTAAAGATTTTGTTTAAAAAAATCCCCATAAATTTATAATTTGATTGATAAAATGTAAAATTTTCTGGTTTTCGGTAACGAAATATTTAAATTGACATAACTCCTTATGGGAAAAATTTCTTCCGTACTCGTCGTTTTCGGTACTCGCCATGACCTCTAGAACCAATTAAAGACGAGTCTTGAGGTACACTCTACCTTATAATCCAAGAAATAGTGTAGACTTTTAAAAAATTCGTTTATCTCTTAATTTTAAAGTAAAACGATAAATAGTCCTTAGTCTATGCAAAAGGTAAAGAAACAAATCGTCTTCCACTGATGACAATATAAAATTAGATTAGTTTAAGAATCCGGCATGGAATACACTTGGGATGTAGGGGGAAGATGGTACCTTCCCCAACATGACTCAGTAATCAGAAGGTTGCTTAGACGGCAACAACATTTATTAGTATTTCAAAATCTTCAACAAGTAACAACAAAATACATTAAGATGCAGTGAGCACTTTGAACACGTGTCCGTGTTCAACAGAATTAAGTAGTGTTCAACAAACTACGATGAAAGGTAACGTCTTATATATAAGACAAAATGTCGCCAAATGATGTGGGTTGCAATTTTTCATCAGGCGATTAGTTGTTGGAATTCACAATGCTTTCGATTCTTTATCGAGCAAACAAACTTTCCTTTTAAGCATGAAATATCGAAGAAACCCTACTCCCACATACGATATGTCGCTAACTGCAAAATTAACCATCTCCACGTGCCCATGTAACTCTTTATCCCTTTACAATAGTGTGTGATTCTGATTTTTCATTATAGCTCCCCAGCGTCATTTTCTTTTGGTCACGAGTATCCCTTAAAAACCAAAAATCTAGGTCCCGAGCTGAGTTCACTAGAGATGTCAATCTGCGCTTCTATTGAAAGAAAAACTTCAATTTCGTTGATTGTTTCAGTCAATCTTTTTGATATCAGATAAAAGTGTTTACAGTTTACAGCTAACTCTACTTTACTGCTAGCTCTATGAAATACCAATAATCTGTAACAAAACTCCTAAAGAAAACAAAAATTAAAAAACTACGTACTTCTATTTTCTTCCTTCCTCTAATAGTTTATCATTTAGAACCAATATGAAAGAAGCAGAGATCTAAAACTACTTATGAGCATGGAGATGCAATTTCATTATTCTGACTGAAAAGGTTTTCAAAGGATAAAATATCTCTGAAACTTTTTTTTTTCGCTTTGAACAAATTGGCAGAAATTGCGATATTTCTTTATTTTTCGTTCGGAAAGCCTGACTGCGGGAAATGAAGCATTTTTCTCTCGCGTCACGTACCAAATCAAATGTCCAAAGAAAGGTCTGTAAATAAAAACATTCTCGAGCCCGGGAGAAATGACTTAAATTGCTGGAATTTTTGCTCTTTTTTCAGCTTTTCTGTGACGAATGCCGTATGGAACTGTATAATACAAATTGGAGCATTTTGTGCATAAATATTTAATAGGATGTTATTGCGAAATATTTTGTAAACCTCCCGATTTATAAAAAAAAAAATATTTTCTAAGCTATGACTGTTACAATGGTTTAAGGTCTGGGGCATGAAAGTGTTTATAAAACAAATTTACCACTAGAAAATGTAGAAATTATTTTAAGTATTTGTCGTGTGGGGCGCAGGTTCAGGCAATAGTAAAATGATTGATCACCGAAGCAGATCCCGTTAATTAACAAAATGGTGGAAGAAATCTGAAAAAAAGAATAAAGGTTGGTGACAATAAAAAGTCAAAACTTGATGATCATCTCGCCATTTATTTAGTTATGATAAAAGAAAAGAAGGTGGCTTAAGGCCATGACAAAATTAAAGCTGGACAATATTAAAGCTAGGATAAGTCGTCACCATGAAGAACCATGTAGCTTCATGGTCGTAACGCAGATCCAAGGCTGCCCTCAATCTCATGTCGTGACCAATTCGTCGACCAAGGGGGGGGGGGGTGCTCTCTTCTGTAGTCCACATCCTTCGTTATCGGCAGCTAGCGGTGATCTGTATGTTCTCGTCAAATTTCCCTCTTCCAGCGTGGCTTGGTCACGTGACATGATGAGCTGGCCAGATGTGGGATTGGCGAGTGGCGCTAGCCAAGCAGTGGAGCCAAGCTTGCGGAACGAAGATTAATGTCTTTGTGTGTCATAGGAGGGAAGGCGAGGAATGCGCCAAAGTGGAGTGGTCATTGAGACTAGCCCTTTAGCACGTGCATCTTGGAATGTGCTTGATATGAACCCAGCGCTTAAAAAACAGGCAAAAGAGGATTTTTTTAAATTCAACAGCTTGCAGCAGGGGATGTATCCATATTTACATGACGAGAGGCGTTCTTAGGGGAACAATCCTAAGATGGTGAATAGTTTTAAAAGGGTATAATATATACACTATATAAAAAATTAACAAACGTTACCACAGTATTCTTAACACAGTTCAACATGTTATATTAACAGCATATTAAATTAACATGTTATATTAACACGTTATATTAACACGTTAATATAACATGTTAATATAACATGTTATATTCAACATGTTATATTAACATGTTATATTAAAGCTTCACGTACCAAATCAAATGTCCAAAGAAAGGTCTGTAAATAAAAACATTCTCGACCCCGGGAGAAATAACTTAAATTGCTGGAATGTTTGCTCTTTTTTTTCCCCTTTTCTGTGACGAATGCCGTATGGAACTGTATAATGCAAATAGGAGCATTTTGTGCATAAATATTTAATAGGATGTTATTGCGAAATATTTTGTAAACGTCCCGATTAAAAAAAATAAATTCTAAGCTATGAATGTTACAATGGTTTAAGGTCTGGGGCATGAAAGGTTTTATAAAACAAAGTTACCACTCGAAAATGCAGAAATTTTTTTTATGTATTCTTAACACAGTTCAGCATGCTATATTTACATGTTATATTATTACTACCAACTTGTTATATTATTACTTATTTTCAAAATTATAACAAGTAAAATGTAAATTATTCAACAGAGAATTATATTTACTAACAGGAAGGATGAAGACAAAATAAACAAAAATCCTTCACTTAGAGCTAAACGCACCATAAATGCAAGATTCTGTAGCAGTAAAAGAATTAAACCATATAACGAGGCAACCGACCGGTCTCTTCATCAGGTGGCCTAACTGAATAAGTTACATGAAGAGGGAACTTTCTGAATAGGATGTAGGTGTAACCAAAAGACATCCCAAGGCCCTGAGATTCCCATTGAAACAGATAGTCACATCAAAGGGAAATAAACATAAATCCTGCACTTAGATGTTATCTTTATGTATGTTATTTTGTGTTGAATTATTTACATTGTTTGAGTTATTTTCAGAACTCAATCTTTTAAATTAGTGTCTTTTGTGTTTTCTATAACTGAAGATTATATTTAGTGTCTTGGAAATGGGTCAGTAAATAGCCACTTTGAAAGATAATATCCACAGAAATTGTTAAACACATGAATTGGCAGAAAAAATTGCGCTTAACTTTCCTCCCTCCAAAGCCAACATATAAATATATACGTAAACAATCAACCCATCTATCTAGACACGCTTTTGATGGTACTGCGGTATCAGACACAGCTGCTATGATTTTTCTAGTACATACAATACTTACAATGTAACAAACAGATGCAATTTAAATATTTACGATAAAAAATGCATTAAAAATTTGTAACATAAGAATTTAAAGCTGGATTTTTATCAGAAAAGTATAATTTCTACCAAGAAAATTACATTTAACAAACATAAGTTTTCTTCTCCACTGTTATCCAAATATCAAAGATAAAACCTTATTCCCGATTGCATATATTTAAAAAATGGTAAATCTTGCTTTAATTTTCGAAATATATCTGGATAGCAACAACAAATTTATTACTGTTCAGTCTAGATAAATATTATAGAAAGATAGGTTTTTCACTCGAATGGAATCAGAAATAACATTTATTTGATATAGTATATTGTAGACATTAGTATAACATAAAACATATGTAGAATTTTAGTAGGATTACCATAAACTCTTCAAATGTATCGTCATAATCACTAATCACCGTGTAATAAAAAGTCTTCAATCTCTGACAGAGCACATCAATAACTGTGACAGAGCAGATGAATATTCCCTATAGTTTTATCAGATAACCGATAAAGTAACATATTCGGCAACCTGCGCCGAATGACGCTTCCATTCTGAATCTTATTTTAAAATTTATTAGCACTTAAATCTATATATTATATAGAAATCTCTAGTAATCTTTTTTAACTGTTGCCACATCTTTTTTATTTTCAATAGAAATATTTATTCCCTTTAGCTTCCAAACCTTTAAAATCAGTATTACTGTTTCTCTTTGCTTTCAGAATCCATAGTCACTTTTGCCCAATGTATCTTCCCTGTTGTTCCACTTTCACTTTAAAGACTCCATCACTGTAACACATTTTTTTTTCAGATACCTGAAGCAGGACTCATCTTTATAGTTACTCAGGTTTACTCTGCCAATGTTTAAACAAACAGACACACAACATTTTTATATTCTCTGATAGTAAAGACCTGGGAGCCAATTTATAACTAATTAATAGTTCATCATCAGACCGAAAAACATCAAGTGTATATATCTCGAAGGAACATTTACAGATGTGCACACTTAAGTAAACACCGTTGAGAGATATCGCAGACATTGCCGAAAATTCCATTGAAAGCATATCAGATGCAAAACAGAGCTATCTCTTATACTTTCCCAAGCATCCTGAAAACACCTTTTTTTAAAGATACTGTTACGAGGTGATGACAAATAAATCGGTGACGTAGATTTTTTAGCAAGTTTAAAAGCAACTGCTTGTCGTAACCCCGTTTCACTTAAATAAACACCGCGATGTTATCTCGCGGGCCGTGTCAAACATATCTTTGCAAACAGATCAGACACGAAACTCCGCTAATATTTGAGCATTCGCAAACACCCTGGAAACAATGGTTCTAAAAGTTACTGACACCATGGTGGGAGGGGCGATAAAGTAATCATGAAGTAATTTTTCTGGGAGTTTAAAAACTTTGGTTTCTTAGACGGTAGAAAGGTTAAGGAATAAATAAACTTCTGTCATGGCAGAAAATGTATAACTATTGTATTTCTGACGCTTATACTGTCTTAGTCTAAGAATTTCCTGTATGAAATATTTCAGACTCTGCCGATACTATAATATACTGTTGTGTTGCTATATTACCATTTAATTTTGGTATCTTAAAGCGAGAAAAATTCTCTTTAAATGATTATAAGTACCTTTTTTGACAGTATGCATTGTTAAATTTAATTATAATTCACCTTAAATATATCAGCTTTGTTTTAAATATCCTTTCTTTAAGGGAGCACAACCCCTTTAAAACTTCAAAAAAAATCAATTCTTGGTTTTTGCTATATTCTGATTTTGGGACATTTCTGAATAATATGCAAAAAACCGCATTAAAAAATTCGCATTATTTTTCGAGTTATGAGAGTTTATGTTAAGCTCACTTTGTTGCCATGGCAACGTATAATCCAACTTTAACTTCAGTTTTCTCAAATATGTAAATTTTTGGATTACGCGCACTGTTACTCCTAAACTATGTGTGCTAGACGAACAATTTTTTTTTCAGATTTGTATTTTAAGCTACTTTACATACTAAAACCAAATAAATAAAAATAAATTTTTTTATTTTTTTTTTACACTTGACATTGTTTTTAAAAATTGCTAAATTTTAATCTTTAAAAAAATTTATGTAAATTTTTCAATCTAAACTATATTTTTTTATATTTTTGGGTTTTACATTAAACTTCAGCATATTATTAATTTAATTTCACCAAAAAATAGTATCTGTATGCATATTTCTTAATTTTATGATGCGCGAAACATACAATGATTTTTTTTCCTTTTCAGTAATGTGAACATTTAAAAATAAAATCTAAAAATTATTTATGGATTTACAAGTTATATTTAATATTTTCAGTGTATAAAATATAACTGAAGAATTGCAATTTTGATATGAAACAATATATATATATATATATATATATATAGGTGGAAATTCTTCAAGTATGCTAGCAAATTTATACTTACATTATTTTGAAATTAATAATATAGATAATTGCAATTACAACATATTTAGGTATATAGATGATATAATAGTAATTAATAAAAGTAATAACTATATAGTCTTAAATTTTTACCCTCCTAATCTGGAACTAATTAAAGTAGTCAAGATAATATTAATGTAAAGTTTTTAGATATTAATATTAAATTAATTTCTCATAGCAAATTTACTTCTGACTTATATGACAAAAGATCTGACTATAATTTTAATATTGTTAAATTTCAAAATTACCTAACCTGTTTACATAAATCTGTTTTTAATAACATTATTGTAAATCAGTTAGTTTGTATATATAGGCTATGTTCTAAAGAAAATAGGAATAAGCATATTTTAGACTTGATAGCCGTGCTAACACGTAATTATTACCCAGAAAGTCTATCCAAACACATAATTGGTTATTTTGGTTTTAATGAATAGTTTGTTCTGTTGCAATTAATAAGTAAATAATAATAAGAAGAAAATTAGAAAAAATAACTATTAAAAAAATAAAATAAAAATAGAATAAAAAAATCTTAAGTAAAAATAAAAATAAGATAAAAAATTACTCTCAGTAAAAATAATAAAAACTAAGTTAATAATGGTTTAATAGTCCTAAAACACAGTATCCATAGTAGGTCAGTTTCTGTGTTTCCATAATCTCCATGGTTGCAAGTTTTGTGACGTCAGTCATCTTGCGGTTACTTATTCTTAACTTCCACTCTGTCTAGCGCCAGGCTTGGTGTTCTATGATTAAGTAATTCTTTATTCAATTCTACAGTTTTTCATGGATTGTACGGTGTCTCAGTGTGTTTATTGTATAGATCATACTCATCGGAAACAATCCATTGGTTTTTAGACAGTATTGACACCGCTGACGAAGAGATGCTGTCTAAAACCTCTGTCATACTTATCTTTTTATGTTTTTAGTTCCTGGCTGCAAGTAGCTTTAGTGCTCATACTGGTTTTCTCTTTCAACTATTTATTATATATATATATATATATATATATATATATATATATATATCTTAATATTATTGGAGTTTCAGTAGCTCGAATTTGATCATGTATACGGTCATTTCAGTGTAGTCAAAGGTAGTGTGCCCCCTTAAGCCTCTACTCTAATTTGTTTAAACTGGTTGTGATCTAATTTTTAATTACCGGGGACTTCTGGCGGCCTTGTGGTACAGAGCGCTGGCTTACGGTGCTGAGGGTGCTCAAATCGAATGCCGGCGTCACGTCACTAAAATGCCTCCGTTGGAGTCACCCCTTCATAGGGGGTAATGCTGGACCGCCTTTATGGTGTCTCCGTAATAAAACGGCCAGCAAAACTGCGGTGTATTATAGGTGAATGCCTTCACGGCAAGTGCTTCCGCATTGGTTTAAAAAATAATTAATTAATTAGCTGAATAGTGTAAACAGGATTTGGGAAAAATGCGGAATGTTACTGAATCTCTAATATATTGTAAGGATAATATTGATTAATTGGTCATTAAATCTTTGTTTTTATATAAGTATAGAAAATTATGCTATGTAGCAGGTGGATTTTTATATTTCATCGGCTGGTGAATTTTATTTCTTCATATTAATTAACATAAATTTAAATATTAATTTTTGGGAATATTTTTTTTCTAAAAGTTTATTTAATTATTAGTTTAAATTATTTTTCTATTATCCTATCCCTCTCAATATAAGCAGAAATCGAAAGCCTCTTTAACCAAAGACGTACAATTTTGCCATTTCTTTTGCATTTCCCCAACTTTCCCAGGAACGAGGGAAGCAAAGGAGATATTTAAACGATTTTACAGTCACGTCCCGCAACCGACGTGACCATCTTGATTACGGCTATGCGGAGGTTTACAGAAGTGCACGGCGGTAGGAGACTTTAGAAATCGGCCCAGTTATCAATAAAACAAGATGCTAAAGGGGAATTACGATAATCAACTACTCGAAATACGGGAATTTTCGACACCCAAAAAAGTATATTTTTCGGTTTTAATGGAGCTAATTTTCGGTTCTAATTTCATGGAGCGCCAGCTGTCCCTTGTATCGTGCAATGTTCATGAAGGCGGAAGAGGAAAAGGGACCAAAAAAAGCCTAGTTAGGAGGCGAAAGAGTATTTTCAACGATTCGGACGGGAGGCGAGCTGAAGAGACAAGCTGGTTTCTATGATCCAGGAGACGACGGTAGAATGATCGGCCAGCATAAACCCCACTGGAGCAAGATGGAGAGACGCCTGTGCAAGTGTCTAACCTCCTCAGTCCTGGTGTTGCCTGTAGGAGACGCTAAACAACTCTTTTAAAAAATGCCGCCAAGTGAAATAAAATACTTCAATGTTGCCTGGAATTAGTTACTTTCTTTGTTAGTAGATGACAGTAATTAAAAAAAGGATTTTTATTGCTAAATTTATACTCCTAGCTTGTTTAGGGCCAAATGAAAATGGCTTTTTCTGAAAGAAAGAAAATTACACACATCCCCATGAGTAAGTGTTCATATTTCTTATTATTTGTATCATGACAATTTATGAAATATGTCGTTGAATACCTTAAACATGGTTATTTAATAGGGCATTATTAATTATATATATTCAAACCTCCCTACTTCTGATATACAATATTAGTTTGGTGTCACCTCTAGGAGACATTGGGTCAATTGCTATCAAAATCACTTGATGTGAAACGAAAATAAGGGAATAGCTTTCAACTTAGCACACATTATAATTGTTAATTAGACTTATTTTTCTTGTTATTTATAAGTTTTTTTTTATTTCCAATGGCAAAGGAGAATGACAAACTCTTACAAGTTAACAAGATTAACAAGGAACATGAAATATAAAAATAAGGAACAGTAAGAGAAAAAAGTCAATGTCCCATCAGCAGATGTCATGAGCTCCAATATCGCTTTACCTCGGAGTCTCCACGCAGAGCCGAGCATCCCAACAAATGGTTCCTGTCCATGATTTCATCTTTCCCACAAAATGGGCAATTAGGACTCGCAAAAATGCCAATTCGGTTCTCCAGGCAAGTCATGGCCTACCGTAAGTCTGAATTCCGCAACAGCCTTTTCACGGGGCTTATCTGAAATATTTTGACCCAATCTGTTGCTCCAACTTCTCCAAGAAATACGAGAAGTGAGCAATGCTTTCCACTTTTGTCTCATTAGATTTTTGATATAAAGTTTCATGGAATGGAAAGAGATAAAAGTATTTGGGTGTTGAAATATTTGAGTTCCCTTCTTACCCAATATATCTAAGTGTGTGTGCCTGTTCGTTGCCGTAAATATCAAAGTGTCCTGGAATCCATTGGAGTGTTATTTGTCGCCCCTCTGTCTTAAACTTATCCAGAAGAACCCGACAATCTAGGATATTTTTAGAGATGGGTATTTCCCTAGCTCCGATATCCTGAATGGCAGCCTTGGAGTCAGATAGGATAACCACCTTATTATAAAGGTGTCTGGGGACAAGTTGCTCCAGTGCCACATAGCCAAAACTTCCCCGTCAAAGGCGGTTTTTTGTTTTCCAACAGGCAAATAAAAGGAAAAGGTAGAAGAATATATTCTTGCTCCAAAAAAATGGTGAGAATTCAATCAAAGAACCATCGGTGTAAATATATAACCATTCAGGCTCAGGGTAGAGGCTATGGATGGTCTCAAGTGCAAGGATCTTTAAGCTGCTTTGAGGCAATTGGCTCTTAAGGAATGGTTGGGCAAGGTCCAGCCTGGTAGTTATTTCAACATAGGTCACAGGGTTAGGGGATCTCAAGAAACCCTGGGCAATTCCATCATCAAGTTCCAGCTCTGCTCTCAATTCTAGGACTCTCTGTAAAAACCACTTTGGGTCTTTAGCTGTCTTGGTACATTTTCAAAACAGTTCCAAAACGGTACATTTAGTCTGATTAACTTTTCATAAAGTATAAGAGCCCTCTCTTCGATAATTGACTTAATGGGTCTAGTATTAGTGAGGAGTAGCAGTGAGTCGATGGGAGAAGTCTTCACTGCAACAACTATCAGCCTGAGGGCCTGGTTTTGTATTAATTCCAGTTTATCGATCAGGTTCTTTGGGGCAGAGATAAGAATCTCACAACAGTATGTGATAACAGGTAAAATAAATGTTTTATAGGTGTTTTCCAATGTAGTGCGGGCGCACCCCCAATGACAACCAGCCAGGTGTTTAAGGATGTATAGGCGTTTTTCAACCTGTTATTTATAAGTAGAATCAATATATTATTTATCATTAAAGTCAAAAATAGCAGTATTGTGATTTTTTTATACTTACATAAAGATAAAAATAACTTTTGTTCCGACAAAAAGTAAATAGTACAAAGTAATGAAGCCTTGTGGCTACTCGATTTTATGGCCATACCCAATTTTTTCCTTTCCCTTTTTTTTTATGCAGCCGATAATATTTTTATTTTCCCTTTTTCTATTTAACTTAATAATTTAAAGTTTTTTTCTATTCACAAGCTAACTTTTTGAGGGAGAAATTTCATTGGTGTCTTAATATAATTAATGCTGAATTAACCTAAGTGGTATTTGTGTCCTACTGTAATTAAGTGTGGTATCATTTTTCAATATTTATGTATGATCTAAAAAGTAGAATTTTATTCCTTTAATAAATTTTGTAAATTATTTTCTTTAATTCCGAGTCATGTCGTTTCTACCTCTCAGTAAGTCTTTCAAGACATTTATTTTTCAGCCTTGTTTCCTTTATAGGTTTTAAATTCAATTTTTAGGCTTTAGATTTTCAGATTTTTCCTTCCGATTTCTGTTTCAGGAATGAAGTTTCGCTATTTTTTTATTCATATCCTCTACGAGTGCATCAGTTAGAACCTAAATATTATGGTTATTGCTGAATTACATAATGCTTTAAACATCCAACATAACTTTTAAATAATTTTTATAACGTATTTTCTTTCAGATTCCCTTAAGTTTAATTAATAATTGCCTATTACTATCCGTATCATTTATAACCTTGTTTTTTAGCAGCTTAATGCGTCACCAACAAATGATGCCGTTCTCTATTGTTCAATAGCAATACCAAGTAAACGGAATAGGAAATTAGAATACAAAATAGGATTGATTGTTTCAAAAATACTCCACAAATTTTTATTTGTGCTCGTTCTCATGGCATAACGCAAATTATTCTATACTTCCGGCTAACATTTCTTCAAGCTTAATTTGTATCGTTATACATTTTCAAACACCAAAAAGGGAAATTCCAAAACATTTTTTCTTCTTCATCAAAGAGTTTGGATATACTGGTGAAGTTTCAATTCGTACTTCCCATGAAATTCGCAAATTGATAACTTCAATTTTGAATTAGAATTAAGTTGCTCGCGAGTAATGATTTAAATTTCGAGAAAAGCGGAAATAATTTCTGGTTGTCTGGTAGCGCGAATTTCAATAACGGAATGCGTTTTAATTAAATGCGATCAATAATTTTAACATGAAACAACTGGAGTGAAATCTTTTCAGTTTTACAGGATAAATTATATGAAGAATTTTTAACATTCGAGGGTGAAATAAATTTCTAGTTTCAAGATACCTGCTGTCAATGGACATATTTTTATAATAATTTTTTAAAAGTAACTGAAACAACACCCTTTAACATAACTTTAGTTGTCTTGTGCCTGAATATGTAATTACAGCAAATGGTAAGAAGAATTTAAGAAGCAAACATGATCTTAAAACTAACTTTTCAGCATTCTGTTTATATGTTTTGTTGAAATATACATCATAGCAAAACATTGATAAATTTTGATTAAAAACTCATTCTACTTTGAAAGAAGGCTACAGAGTTGAATATTTTTTGTGAAATATTTATTGTTATTAAACTCAAAAATGTTGTTTACTAAAAATGCATGATTTTTCAGGTTAGAAAATAAACAATAGAATATACTTATAATCTTATAAAATGCATTAGGTATTTCCCTATAACAGAAAGATTTAAAATAATTTAATGAGTTTCCTATTTGATTAAAAGAAAAAAATCTGAAGTTATTCCGTTCATTCTCATTAAACTTAAAAAACTGGAAAGGAAATTACAGCAGTTATTTTAAGGTATTTCTTGAATATATAAATAAATATAGCATTTGAATTGAACTGAAGATTTTTCTTTAAATCTTAATGAATATTTTCAAAATTTTACTCCTTTATTTTTAATTTTTATGATATATCAAAATAATAAAGCTTTTTTACTGTTCTATTTTTTATGAAAAGTTGATTGATTATAACTGTTGTATCTAACCTTTTTTTATTATTTCTTTAATTATTTAAATAAAAAAAATCAAGTAGTAATTAATTTATTTTAAACTTATTCCTTATATTTAAAACGTATAGTGGTTAGTATTGCGTTGTGTAATAAATCTCCTACCTAAAACAATAATCTAGATTCTGTGGCTAACAGAAATTCACAAATGATTATTCACAAAACATGACAGACACAATTTTAACTGAGGGAAACAAACCAAAATTTTTATTCATTATTAACACAAATTAATATAATCTAATCACCTTATGTTAAACAATAGAATTTAGAGAAATCTTATCTCATTGCCAAAAAAAACTTTACCATCAATATACACATACATATTAGTAATATCCCTCGTTCTACTTGTAAAACATAAAACATTAAATTATATCTCTCATAATAAAAATTAATAATTATCACTTTGAACAACATAATGAAAAATAAAAATGGCCACAATAAAAAAAAGAAAAAATTTTAGATTGACTGACCAAAAAATCCTTAAAAAATATTAAATTAACTTAAGCCATGGCTTAGAAAAAAAAACTTATCTTATCGGATAGCTTAGAAGCCTCGAGATCACTTCCATACTCAATTGTCTTAGAACTTAGGGAGGGACAATCCTACAGGTCCAGGGTCTTTGTTCAACAATCTTCATCATAATGGCGTTCTTCGAAAATTCTTGTCAACTCCGAACAAACGGCAGCATTGATCACTGCAGAGACATTCAGCTAGAGCTTCCGTCATCCAGACAACCAGGAAATAGGAAAAGACCCCCTATTTTTTGTGTACTGCCCTTTTATAATCTTTTTTTAGTACATTCCACGTGGTACTTTTAATTATAACATCTGTGCTGTTACTCTCCTCAAGCATGTCCAAGAGCTTCTCTGACCCTCTCACATCCGGGTACAATCATATGGGGAAATCCCATGTGGTCCTCTTACCAACATATTCCTTTGCAAAAAGTGGGCAAAATCGTCTCTTTTTTTAATGCAACTGAATAAACTGTATCGCCATTTTCTTTAAAGATTCTCGAGAAGCACTTCTGTGTTTCAAACCAATACGTGATAATTTAAAATATATATATACATATATAAAAGGAAAAAAAAAATTAAGCGTATAAAACTTAAAAAATAAAAGGGGGAAAATAAATAAAAATACTAAACAAAGCTTAATTTAAAAAAACAACTTTACCTTGCGTCAGTCAATCCACATGAAAAGAAAAATTAAAATAAATTGAAATTGTCAGTCAATCAAACACTAAAATACATTAAATTCTTGCATGATACATTTACAGTACATAATACCTGATTTACCATTTGCTCAACTTTCATGAATGCCACTACAATTAATTCGCTCGAAAATTAATCTAATGACACTCATGAAAGTTAAACAATAGTTGGAGAAAATTATTAAGGTATTTAATTCACTGTATATTTAATTTATATATTTTTTTAATTATAAAGCGATACACAACAATAATACAACAAATGAATGTAAATTAAGCAGACAGCTTGGAACAGATACATATAAATATGTAATAATAACGCCCCACTAATATGAATTGCCCTATATCTAACGTGTATCTTAATTTTTCCTCAATAAAGCCCAGCCCTAATTTAAAAACGAAATCGAAAATGGAAATAATCTAATATTCTCTTTAACGCATAAGCGGGAAAGTTATATTTAGACTTCCGTGATCTCGACCCCCTTCTTGGAAATACCACGTGATCGGGGTCAACTAATTAAAAGAATTCTAAGCCTAGCGGCAAAATCGGAAGTCACTCAGCATAAAAGGCGAGACAGGGCGAGTTCGCGCTTTCTTACTCGGCGCTGTTTCAGTACGTCCTTGCTCGCTGTCTGCGTACAGTTCCAAAATATATTAGAATGTAATCATATTCGATAATTCAGCCTGGGCAGCTATGGGCTGTCCGTTGACGTTATTGTCAAACATCATGTCGTCAGCGTGTGCCAAGTCATTCAACTATGTATAGCAGTGTATCTTCTCTGATGTCTTGAAGTTTGGTTCCATGGAATAAAATATTTCAAGTGTTCATCGTGTTCCTGTTCTTTCCTGAAGTGTTTATGTGTGAATCCATCTCCTGTACCGGTCTACTAGAAGTAATTACCACTCTGGCTACGTCTACATTGTCGTGTTTCGTGTACTCTACAAAGTTAAAGTTATTCGTACGTTGAAGTACCCTTTACGTTTCATATATATATATATATATATATATATATATATATATATATATATATATATATATATATATATATATATATATATATATATATATATATATATATAAATATATATAAATATATATATATATATAGTATATATATATATATACATACATACATACATACATATATATATATATATATATATATATATATATATATATATATATATATATATATATATATATATATATATATATATACATTTAAAAATATTGCTATTTGGGATAAAAATAGTTTTACAACATTGATGTTTACAGTAGGAAGCTGCTCCAAAAATGTGTATCGGGAAGTTGGACAGTACAGCGTATGTGCATCTTATATGACAAAAAAATGTTTAATTCGTAAAAGATATTATGTTGAACCAGAAACCGTAAAATCAATATTTATTTATGAGAATGACGTTCATCGATTAAAATACCATTCTGAGTGAACTAAATGGCATTGAACTGAATCAATATATGTATTGAGCATGCTAGAATGAAATAAAAAGGTAATTTTTAACACTACCTTCTATCAAGTATGGTTATGTTCCATCTGAGCAATATTGTAAGTGGAAATTTACCTTGTTTCTAAAATACTTCCTTTGAGAACCCCTGATTTATATTTCACACACCTGTGCGTCATTTGTCGTCACACTCACAGGGGCTTCGGTATTCACGGTAGTTTATTTTTCACATGAGCTCCTGCGAATCTCTGAAAATCAGAAAAAGACGGAGAGGAAAGTAATTTCTCAAGGTGAATGATATTTTCCCAGTAGTGTTGAAATCGTTTGTGTATCGTATTTAAAACAAATAGCTTTGAAGATGCTGTCTACAACCCCCTGCTTACTTTATTGCATGTTATAAGTTTTATAGATAACTAAAAGAGGTTGAAATGGGTGATTTGATCACTAAGGTAGTCTTTGGGTACATGAAGGTTCAGCTCCCTTGTATATAGTGCATAAGGTTACTGTGAGTACTTAACCCTACTGGATTCGCTCACCTCAGTGTTAACTTGTAGAGAACATGGGTCTACAATTTGCAGTTACATACAGACTGACAATCTAATACAATATTTATTTTCAGATAGCCTGAAATTTTCAGCACCTTGCAACTGGATTCATTTTATAGTAAACTTCATCCACTCAAGGAATTGATGAGCGTTTAAAACACACTATACCATATTTTTCCTGGAATAATTTAAATTTTAAAATATTATTTGCATTTATTTAAACGGAAAATGCTCCAAAGTGTAAAATATATTTCTCTATTACGAAATACAATTTCAAAAAATCTTTAAATCCAAGTTGGCAATCCTTGGACGAATTTCCTCCCTAAGTTAACATTAAGGTGAGCGAATCCATTAGGATTAGTACACAGCAGCCTTAAAAGCACCAACCATACGGCTACAACATAGATCTCTTCCGCGAAATCTGCATAATCTGGTTCCAAGGGCAGATGGTCTAGCCAATTTGACCATCGTCCGGGTATATGAAAGGAATATACAAACCTTATTATCTCATATAAATAATACTGCCCCTTTACATATTCTGTCAATTTTTTTCACAACCATCAGATATAATAACCTTCATTTACTTCCCGGAGGAAAAAAGCAAATTGAAAAATAATGGTTTCAGATACAAAGGCTTCTATTTAGATTTTGGTCTCAAATATCAAGTATTGAACTTAATAATAAATAGTTAATATATAGATTAAAATATATAATATAGATTAAAATATATAAATTTATTCTTTATCGCTAAAGAAACACCAATATTGTTGTATAACATAAACACTTGGGAAAATTCAAAATGACGTGTGGATGTACACTTTCATTTTCTCTATAGCATTGTACCATGAAGAAACAGTTTCAGTTACATGTATTTAGGGAAAAAAGAACAGAACCTCACATTTTTACAAAAGCAATACTTCTAAAGTGTGTTTCTGGGAGTTGTTTAATCATATAAATAGTAAGAAGATTTAATTAAGGTGACTGCCTACGTTCGGAGTCAATTAAAAAAATTAAAGGATTTTTGTCTTTTATGTTAAAATAGCACTTAAAAATTTTAAAAAAGGAACACAAACTTACCTGTAAATGGCATACTTTTTTATAAATTGGTCAATTTGAAGTAATTTTTTTATGAAATTTAGCTAAAACACTTATCACTCTGCACAAAATTTTAATGCTACTATTTTAATTTCCTTCTCACACATGATACATATGACAGTTATCTTCAAAATGACCCACAATCTAAGAGAAATTTTAAAATTCAAAAATAATACACGCAATTTTATGTTCCAATATGAAAGTTTTTCCCGATTCGTCATTCCTTTCCTTATAAAAACAGCCCCAAATAAAAAACCATTAATTATACACCAATTATTGTGTATCATTTCATTAACAATAGTATCTAAAACATTTCCTGAAATTTTTATCTAATTATATACATTATTATGTGAGATATCATTATAACCTTAGAGATTTGTGCTAAATAACATAATTCTGAGAAAAACGCATTTAAAGTTGTTTGTCACTTCAATTTTGTAACAGAAGATGTTTTTTTTAAAATAGCTATAACTCTGCTTATAATTGATGTAGAATGAAAATCAAGCCAGTTTTGAAAAGAGGAAAGATTGAATTACACGATTCTTGCAGAAAATGGAATTGACCAAAATAGTCAAAAAATGATATTTATAACCATAAGTTATTAACGATAATTTAAAATCTGAATAAATATTTGATTCACGTTCGGATTTTGCATTAAAGTGACTTTAAGTATTGTGCAACGCAAACTCTTTACCAATATGTTTGTCACTCACGAAATTAACGAATGATATGCAGTAAAACCTCGTTAACCGGCCCTGTTTGACCCGGATCTGGCGATAATCCGGATCAGATTTGTAGACATTATTTTTATTTGATATTCACATTAGATAATAAGTTTTAGCTATCACAGCAAGAACGGCACTGCAAGTACGCCAAATATTCGCTTTTTAGTTTGATTCAATGTACAATTCCCGCATAGAATGTACAATAAATTATGGGAATAAAATGCTATTTGTTGAGTTTAAGAAAGCTTTACTAGACTTACCAATTCTTTGCCAAGAAATGATCTGAACAGTTATTTTTATATTTTTTAATGCCTTGTAAATAATGCCACGCAATTTTGTTACAAAACATAGTTCTTTTATCGTAATAAAAAATTAATGAAAATGAGATGGTAGACGCAGCAGCTAAACAAGCAACAACACTGAATGAAATCACAGGAAATTATAAATTAACTAAAGAACAGATTAAGAATAAAATTAAGAATTATTACATAAATATATGGCAAGAAAATTGGGAGAGAAGCAGTGTAGGAAGGAAAGTATTTGAGGTATTCCCTAGAGTTTCTACGAAAAGACTGTCGGCAGATTTCCTTGTTAATCAAGCAATAACTGAACATGGCTGTATAGGAGTCTATCAAAACAGATGTTTTGCTAAATCAGATCTTTGTGAGTGTGGCAATATACAAACTATAAAGCACTGTATATACAATTGTAGCAAATGGGCTGAAGCACGAAAAAACCTACCTTTGGGCTTTCAAGATTGGGCCCCTAGTAAATTATTTACGGATTATTATTGTAGAAGGTACATCAAGAATATTATGCAGGAACTTATGAATATACACTTCCCCCTACAAGGGGAAGGTGGATAGCCCCTCAGTTTAAAAAAAAATAGACAGGTAAACGAATTGCAAAAAGAAAAACTTCGGGACCCGGTTGGGCTAGATTGCCGTCGGCATGATTAGTTTTATTATTGAAGGGCCGTATAACCTTCGGGTGTGAACGGCGGCGATATTACTTTTATCGTAATAAACTGTAAGTCTGCTTAGTTAAGGAATTTGTTTTGCTTATTACCCATATTACCCGGATTATCCGGATCTTCGATTATCCGGATTGCTTATGGTCCCAGTTAGTCCAGATAAACGAGGTTTTTCTGTACAGTAAAAGCCCGTTTGTTCATGATGTGATTAATTTTCTCCAAGTATTTATCTGCAACTTCTGCAAGGAATGTTTTTCCTTTAAGAAGGCAAAAACCGTATGAGAACCTCCAAGTAATTATAAGTAAACATGTGTGAACGATCCTAATCATGAGATTTCGTAGTTGTATGTCGCTATAAATTTTTTATAGAATGAAGAGAATGCAAGAGGAAATTATAAGTCATCAAAATACATTTCGTGTTTTATCAAAAAAATTATGTGTGTGTTTCAAAATTCTTCGTAGCTGCAAATGGCAGATTTAAAGTTTAACATGTCCATGTTGTATAATGAGATTGCCACAGGGGTCCATCCCTCATGCCACTTTCTATGTCAGCATATAATCCATTCAGATTTGTTAAATGATCGTAGTGGTGTCGTATTGGTTTTGACAACATGATGTTATCTGGTAAGCCATTTATCGTCCATTTTACGCTAAATTCTCTCTGTAGACATCGTCACATGTTTCGGTGGTCTATTCCAACCAGTGAAATAAATATAGCTAAAGTTCAGGAAAATGACCGTCGATTTGCAACTGGTGTATCATGCCATTGAGCTTTAATTCATAGAGGCTTATAGATTGGTCTCTGAGGGAATTTGAGCTGATACTTAGTGAGTAAATGCATTGCATTTTTGATTGGCTATTGTAATCCTGTCAGCCTCAAAAAGTAGTTAATACTAACTGATAATTCTACACTTAACTGGGACCTCTAGTTCGTTTTCATAAAACCTAACTTTAGGATCACATACTTTTTTCATAATGAAACAATGAATATACAAATTAAACTAGGATAGAAGAGGAAATCGAAGAATTTGAAGTTTATAGTTATTAACAACAATGAATTGACTTTAAATTTAAAAAAACAAAGGTATCTTAATGCCTGTAAAGGATGGCACGAAAAATTTGCCCCTTTATAGTTTCTTCCTATAATATCTATAATGATAATTTAATGAAAGGATTAGAAAAAATGTGTATGTAACTTGTAGATTTAAAGCGGCATGATCTTTAAATGAGTCCATCTTACTTTAAAATATTTGAAACTTATTTTTTTATTAAAAAGCTTGTACGAGTTGAAATTAAAGATCATTATCCTAAAATAAATCATGTATTTAAAATATACGTGTGAAGAACATTTTTTCTTCAATTAATTTTTAAGTATTGCATATTCCCACTCTGTAATTCTGGCTAGGAAATTTATCCAGTTTGATATGCTTACCAGTAAAGTATCAAAATTTATATATTTATGCGTGAACAAATAAATGTGACACAAAAGACTGATTTTCTATATGAGTAGCAAGACTATAAAATAAATAAAAATACTTATAGCAATAAGTTTCAACTAACATTCATACGTTTAAACTTAAAATTTCAAATGTTATTCAAAGCGTATTTCAATTAAGAGGCATTATAATCAATCTTTTAATATGTATTCCAAAAAAGTTGAAAATTTTGTCGGACAAATTTCGTGCGAACATTTTGATTTTAAACTCAGTTTCATGTACGCTGATAAAATTGAATTTTACTTTACTAATGCTTCTATTTTCACTTCACATATTTATAAAAAAAATAGTTCGGACGTTAATACACGTACTCATCTAAAAAAGATAAAATATTTTTCTGAAGATTCCAATGGATTGTATAGTTATTTATTTATCATTCGATCTTTGCTAGAGACGTGGGCACAGGAAGCCCTCTTGGAAATCCAAAGAAGCCCTGAGAATATCCGGGCAGATATTTTTGTTTCCTTCTTGCTAAAATCCATCGTAAATTATGTTGCATCACTAGACCTCATGAGAAAAATTAAAATCCGATATGTGGGTAAAGGGCGTGCATGCTTTATTTCTAAAGGACAGCCAACTACAATTTTCTATATTCATGAGAAGGGCTTGTGGCGGTGCCAGTGCGCTGGTTTTCAGTGCTGAGGGTGCTCGGATCGAATACCAGCGTTGCGCCACGAAAAATGCTTCCGTTTGTGTCGTCCCTTCATAGGGGGCAATGCTGTCCGCCTATACTGTGCCCCCATAATAAAATGGACACTAAACTGAGGCGTAGTATAGGCGAATGTTTGACGACAAGTGCCTCCGCTTAAAAAAAATATTCATGAGAATGTATGAGGGATATCAGCAAGCAAAGAAGGAAAAAAATGTGTTTCGAGAAGCACGCTTTTTAACATGCTTGTTGCATATGAGTGTCTTAAATATACCTGAAAAAGTATTCCATGTATAATAATGATCAAAAGTATAGCTCAATTGGGCCAATTATGTGTTTCTGTGTTTTTTATCAGTGTGTGTGTGTTTATTAAATGTAAAATTATCAAAAGATGATGAGACAATTAAAGATAGATAAATGATATTACACGGAAAATTCGGTTGTTAGAGTAATGATTTTGGTTACCGACAAATAAAGGTTCAATTTACTTCTTGGCCTTAGTTAAATTTTCATGGAAGGAAAAATGTTAAAATTTACTGAATATCAGAAATGAAGCAGTTTCAAATGAAATAACAAAAATTTAGGTTAAATTTTCACCCTAGTATGTTACTGCTTTCGTACATTGTGAATATTCGAATACGTAAGTCAGTTATTTCATTGATGCCCAGCAGCTAGAACCTAAGTTTTGCTATTATTCATTGCGCCCTGCTACCCCATTCAAAGTTTTAAACGCTTATTACGTTCATCAGAAACTCATTATGAGGGCAAAATCATCTGCATGCTTATTGAGTAAGCTGTAGATAGCAATCTTTCCATAGGGGATCTGAAATGAAAGCTTTCCATGTATTTTTACAGCTCTGCAGTAAGTTTTAATTCCTCCTCGAAATAAAATACTTTGACATTTTGATATAGGGCAATTATTAGGCAATAATAAGTAATAATGCATTCAGATTAGACAAGTTAAAATATGGAAAATATATTTTTCCCTACTCCCATGTCAGCCATATCTGCTGTAGCAGTCCAATACAATCTAACATGCAAAGCTGAAACTTAAACGCCAGTAGCTTTTAGCAATTATTTCTCATGTACAAGAGATGGACGATCAAGTAAGTGCACTTCAGTCTTTATTACAGAGAGCACAGGTTGAAGTGACCATTATGTCCATCTTAACAAGATGTTTCGCTGAATAACCAGCCAGTTCTCATTCTAAAGAGGGCAGAACACTAATTTTCTGGTACTCATTTGCGAATATACAACGTTGATGATCAAGCAGGTCCAAGATTTTCCTTGAGCACAGCTTGCAGGCCCTCTTCTGAAGCACTTTTGATGAGTATTTTTAATAAAACGTGTGTCAGATCAAATAGAATAGTGGTATGTCTAGCTGAGGCGTCTCAGATCCCAGTATGGTTAGTTTACCAGACATTTCATTTCCCTAAATATCATGGTGGCTCGAAATCCGGGATAGGACAACTCTTCTACCTGATTTGATTGTATATTTTATACTTTCCGTACAATATCTCATGAGTGCAGGGGGAAAATGTTATCTGCTTGTAGTATTTTACTAGAAGCTCGAGAATAAAAAAATATAAATGCATTTATCTGGTGGCTTTTGATATATCTCGACACCAGGAAGGTTGATAGCAGCAGTCTTAACATCAAATTTCGTGAAAATGCCGAAGAACTAAAATCATCCCTTCCCTCATCATTGGAGATATCTAGAATATATCCGCATAGAAATAAAAGCATTTAAAAGTGCATTCCGTTCATGTATTGTTTCTAGAGCTGAACTCTTTAGCTCAGCTTCTAAGGCTTCTGATTTATTTGAAGTTTTCCTTCAAAAGGGTAGTTTGGGATCGGATTTCAATGCAATTGCCACCAATATCAATATATGCAATTATCACCAATCTATATATATATATATAACGCGTAGGTATGCGGCACAAAAATCGACGATATTTCTACACTGCGAATGGCAACGACTGCAACTACCAGATGTAAACATTAGCGGCCGTCTGCAATTTGCAACCACGTGTCAACATGAATTTACGTGCAAAAATCAGGAATGCTCGAAAGCGAGCTACATGATCAAGTGAAAATTGGGAACAGTCTCAATAAAGAAAGAAGAAGAGATAATTCAGTAAAAGAGAGCAAAATGATTGCGATATTAGGCTTAATCATCGCCGGCATACCAACATACAGCCAGTAATAGTTAATTTTTTACACTTTCTTTCAGCACTTGCTGAATGTTTACTCTTTTATAAGTGAAGAAATTTTACCAACAATTTATTATTTGATATGATTAAGTGGAGATGTATGAATTGCGAACAAGATTACATACAGAGAGTGATGTAATCCACACTATATTTTAGTACTTGCTGAATTTTTACTCCATTTTTTAAGTGAAAAAAATTTTTGCTCAACAATTTCTTTTTCAAGGTAATGATAAAGTGTAGACATCTTAATTTTCAAAAATAGTACATACACAAAGGAATATAATTTTTAAAATCATTGGTGTTGGGTTTCTCAGTCTTATCTTTAACTCTGTTCTGAAGTAAAGGAAATTCACATTTTTTAATCACAATGTTTTAGAATCAACCTTATAGAGAATACCCCTTAACAACGTATATTTATGATGACAGGTAATGATAACATTCCTTACATACGTTACTTTCAGTTGAGTTGTTTTGCAAAAGAAAATATAAAACAAAAAGCGACCATGCTGGTCGCGCAGCGGCTAGTATCAATATATTCCTTAAAGTCATAGATTCATCTTTGTCAACTTTCAAGATAGTTGTCTCAGGTAATCTCAGTGCGCATGATCTATTTTGATAACGTCTAATAGTTTTGGTGTCATCATAGCAAATTTTGCTATCATTAGAGATTTTTTAATCTTTTCATTACATGGCCGAAATTTAACAGTGATTGGCATCGATGTCCACGTCTGCCTGCCCGTAAAAACCCTTCAGCATATTGTGCTCTGCCGCATTCACCAACCCTAGAAATATCCATCCGTTTGTGTTCTCACTATCATCTAGAAATACTCAATGAAAGTTTTATTTTATTTAATATCTACTTAGTAAAAGAAAAGCGTGTTTTACGAAAAGTATAAAGTTTAACGTTTATAACACAGTTAAATATTTAGCCAATAATTTATTTTCATAAACATATTTTTCATCGAGACATTACCAATCAGGTATACATATTTCATCTTAAATTTAATATTTATGCGACGGAAAATATAAATATATATACTTTTTATTACACTTCTAAAAAAATATTTATATTGTGACTTTATACTTTTGTATCTTCTTCGAGGAACACTAAAAAATATTTTGCATATTTTCCGATAACCATCTACAAATGCATAACTCCCAAACAGAGAAAAGAAAATACTTGTTTCTGAAAAGAAAAAAAAAACTTTATATTTAAGCGTTTATAAACTGAAATAAAACTTCAGTACTAAAACTGCAATAAAACTGTAATACGAAAATTATCAGCAAACCAAGGAATTGATAGACCTAAGTGATTTGATATACGTCCCATGGAAAAAAATCCCACGCGCGTACTCCACGAGCGAACTTGCAGTAAAAATGTTATTGACTTGCTTTCTTACTCCACTCATACCGACATCTCCCAATGTAATAAACCCATACTCTTGTGAACAAAGAATACTTTCTCCGATTACGCAGAATTCTTGATTTGTTTATCTATCAGTGAACACTCCGAGCAAGAGAGCAGAAAAACCTTTGGCAAGAGGAAAACGTGTGCGGTCATTTATTTTTCTGCACCCAGATCTATCAGAATAAACAAATTTTATGGTAGAAAGTCCTCCGAGAGCAAATTGAGCGGAGTACTCGAAAATTCTTTTCTCGAAGGGGGTATTTTTAGGATCCGAAGCCATTTCTCAAGCACGTGGGGACAAAATGACTTTTATCGAAGAGAACATTTTGAAATATTCTTTGGGAGATAAATTTGTAGGATAGAAGTTATATTTCCTGTAAATGCCCAGTTGAAATATGAACTGGTGTTGTATAATGAAGGTACAAAGACTAAAAATATTTCATTTATGATTATGGGGATGTGTTTAATTTGAAGTCAACTCAATTTACTTTTATGATGTTGAAAGTGGCATCGCCTTTTATCTTGATGCCTATGATCATGTAAAACAAAATAAACTTTTGCAATATGATTTTAATGACGAATAACAATATTTGCTACTTTCCTTTATCCGTATATATATATATATATATATATATATATATATATATATATATATATATATATATATATATATATATATATATATATATATATATGTATGTATATATATATATATATATATATAATATATATATATATATATATATATATATATATATATATATATATATATATATATATATATATATATATATATATATATATGTATATATATATATATATATATATGTATATATATATATATAATATATATATATATATATATATATATATATATATATATATATATATATATATATATATATATATATATATATATATAGGAACTAAACAGAGAGAAAGAGAGAGAGACAGACAGATAGATAGATAGATACAGTGAAAACTCAGTCGAAAGTTTCCCGAAAAATTGTTTTCCCATATGTGTCGTTTATTTCACCCAGTACCGGGAAAAATAATTCTTTGTTCTATTCCCACATTTATCTTTTAGTGCAATAAGTCCCTTTAAAAACTATAGATAGAGGTTTCACACACACACACACACACACACACACATATATATATATATATATATATATATATATATATATATATATATATATATATATATATGTATATATATGTATATACATATACATATATATATATATATATATATATATTTATATATATTTATATACATATGTATGTATATGTATATGTATATATATATATATATATATATATATATATATATATATATATATATATATATATATATATATATATATATGTGTGTGTGTGTGTGTAATGAATTAACGATGTAAGCCATGAACATCAACCGGGCGAACTCGTAGCGTTTCGGACAGTCCGGAGAGTAGTCGTGACGAAGCGTGAGACAAGACACAGAGCCGGGCCTGACTGACAAAGGCATCCATTCGATCATAACACAGTCTTTATTTCAGAAGCATTTGCATGGCTGGCTGTACAATTATTTCAGAATTTCACATTTGAACATATTTTAACAGAACACCACATTCAGAACAGTCCGGAGCCTGCGGGTACAGCACGCAGCAAACAAATATATTCGCAGCGCAAAAACTGCGACTTCATAGGACGACGGGCAGACACAGAATGACCGTGAAAGATCTAAATTCATACCTGGCTTACGCGTGCATTGAATTCTTAATTGGTCAATTTAGGACACCTGACTCTAGCACGTCATATCGGTTGATGATCTCGCCAGGCTTCTAGAACATATATGTTTATATAACCATTATATTTGGCTGTCCGCACGTGGCTTAGGGGAAAAACTAATAGGTGACTTAGGGTTAATCCCAGGTTGAATTCAAGATGAGGGGTTTTCATATTGCGATAATATAAAAGAATTTTGAATAGGCGTTTTCTTTAATGGTTATGAAAGTTATCGTTTCATATATATATATATATATATATATATATATATATATATATATATATACAATTTTGTCCTTGTGTCGACACAAACTGAATTTAAGATAAAGAAAAAAGGCTTAATAGGTTTCTTTGACAATGAATAAACGTCGAACAATATTAAAACTTTATCCCCTTTATCTCAGTAAATCTACTTAAGTGGGGAATAGACGGAACTAGTTTCATACGCGATATATTGACTAGTTAACATTCAGTGAAAGTGATCATATCAAATGGATATTAAATTATTAGGGTGCATTCTAGGCATAGTCATTTGAGATATCCACCAGTAATTGAAATTTCCTCGTTTTGAAACGTTACTCTCGCATTTCGTTATTTTCGCTACTTAAAAGGGGCAAATATTCAAGTATTGTACTTCATTAATGTATGTGTTTAGGGAATAGAAATTACACTTTCACTTCACTTTAAAAAACATTCATGCAACAGCCATAGCAAAATAAGCATTAATAAAAATTATTTATTTTAAATTTTATATGAATAAATATATCTATAATTAAAATGTAAAAAAAACAAAAAATTAAGGTAATTTTGATTTAAATTACTAGTTTCTTTATTTTTTTCAATCACCGATTTTGAGTTAAATTAGTAGTTTTCATTAATTTTGTCAATTCGAAATTTTAAGTTAAATTGCTAGTTTTATTTTATTTTGTTAATTCCTGGTTTTGAATTAAATTTCCAGTTTTCTTTAATTTTGTTAATTGCCTATTTTAAATTAAATTACAAGTTTACTTCAATGTTGTCAAATCCTTATTTTGAATTAAATTAACCGTTTTCCTTTAATTTTTTCAATTTCCGAATTTAAATACTATTGCTAGTTTACTTTAATTTTCTCAATTCCCGATTTTGAATTAAATTAACAGTTTTCTTTAATTTTGTCGATTCCGAATATTTTACATACATATTTCATACTAAAATTATCACCATAAAAAATGTAATATACTTCTTTCGATGTAAGAAATGATAATATTAAAGTGATTTAACTGCCGCTTTCATGAATTCTTTCACTTGCCCATTTCGAACTTGGAATCCAAATTTCTGCATTGCACCATCCTATTCGGGAACAACTGTTTACCAGCCTATATCCCTCTGCGTGTAGTACTAAATCACTTCTTGGGGGTTCGTTAAATCGCCCGTAAAATCTGCTGTAATGTGAAATACTGCGTAATTTTCCATAGATGTCAGGTCAAACTGTCACAATGTCGTATCCGTCAGTCACACGCGTTTCAGGCATGTTTCGGTCATAGTCATGACTGTATATCAGAAACAGAAGACTCTCTTATAAGTTTAGAGGGGAAAATTTATGCCTCGAGTTAAAAATCAGGAATATTTTCATTGTAAAATTGGATAGAGTTATGCAACAAGGGAACCAACAAACACTTTCTAGAATCTGAGAAAATTGGTTTTCAATAAAGCGTTAAATTGAAAATTTCAGTTGCTGATATTTAGTTCCCCAATTGACAAAAAGAATATTTTTCAGTCTCTAATAATATTAACAATATATATATATATATATATATATATATATATACATTTGGCTCTCTGTTTAAGGATGCTCTACTTAACGATGATCTGTATTTAAAGACGATATTTTCTATTTCCCAGTCACGGCCCCTCCGACGTTATGGTAAATGTTACTTTTTCACAAATTCTGTTTAAGGGCGATCTCTACTTAAGGACGATTTTTCACGGTCCCTTGAAAGTCGTTAAACAGAGAGCCAACTGTACATGTATATATATATATATATATATATGGCAAAACATTAATTGAGAAATTACAAGGAGCTTTAGAATAGTAAAACTTAATATTAAAAATCATTGTCAAAACGCGTTGAAAAAAGGGTTTTTCCCCGTATCCGGAAGTGACCTCGATTCGCGAGAGTTCAATCAGGGAAATCTATTTTGTGCGTACAGTTTTAGCGCGCGAAGAAATTGCTGACATGGACAAAGAACGTTTCTGGAAGTTTTCTTGTGGTGTTTGAGCATGCGAGCCAGGGGGGAGGCTCTGAGGGGAATATAGAATTAGTTGCAGATTGGGCTGGTGAGTCGTTGCTAACGGACGCGCTGCTCAGCGCTGCAGATTTTTTGAAAATGTCGATGTTAGTTTATAGACTGTGAGCGTGGTTCTCTCAAGAAAGCAATAAATTATTTAACTTGGATTATAGACTGATTATTTGAGCAAAGTGTCTTCCACTCGCCAACCAAATTAATGGACACGATGACTGCAGGTATATTTTTTATAGCGAGCGTAAATCCTCCGCCCGTCATATATATATATATATATATATATATATATATATATATATATATATATATATATATATTCAACTCGGATTTCAAAGGGCAGAAAATTATTGCAAAACCTGAATCTTCAAGTTTTCAAAAGACGTGTATTGTATACTAACGCTACCATTCATTGCATGTTTTTTGTTGCCATAGAAAATTGCATCACTCCGTTGACAGAAATTCAATTGTACTTATTAAAAAATTAAAATTGTGAGAATTATTATTTCTTCCGTAGTCAAGGGCTGACAATAAGTGACGTTAAACGAAAAAAATAAGTTTACCACTTAATTAAAATATCATCAGTACTATATCAGCATTGAATTCATCTGTACAGCCGACAGATCTAATCTATCAGCCAGTGCGATGCTTAATTACCTCATAAATCACTTCCACATATTACATGACACTGACTTAGATTTACGAATCTGCAGAGTGTACGAATTCTTTCGATATTACAACAAAAAAATCTGTCTGCGAAATTTCATAAAGTTATTACTCAGAAAATTATTAATTTAGAACTTTTTTTAATCTTTATTAAATAAATATTCTCAGTATATAAAAGAAAGATTGGTAGTTTTTTCATTATATAAAGTTATATGAAAAAAATCTTATTAAGGTAATATTTATCAGCTTTCCCACAAATAACCGGAACAATCTACATTAGCCTTCTTTTAAATAGTGTACGTAAAAATAGTTTAAAATACACTTTTAAAGTTTCAAGTAAAACAATTTGGAGTATAAGTTTTGTATAAGTTTTGGATACAAGTTTTGTTCAATGATATTATATATTAATGCTGCTGAGAAGTAATCCTATTGGATTCGCTCACCTCAACGTTGTCCTATGGAGAAAACGTGTCCAAGGATTGAACACTTGGATTTAGAGATTTCTTTTAAATTGTACTCCATAATAGAGAAATAAATTTTACATATTTTAAAATTGCAATTATTCGGAGAAACAAAATCTGGTATAGTGTGTTTTAAACGCTCATAAATTCCGCCGGTGGACGAAATTTCTAAGATGAATCCTGTTGCAGGGTGCAGAAAATTTCAGGCTATCTGTAAATAGCATTTTTATTTGATTATTATCAAATTTATAATCGGCATTTATATAGCTATAAATCGTAGAAACATTTGCTCCATAGATTAAGCGTTCTAGTATAGGCGACAGCCGTGGTAGCCGTAATTTTCGAAGTTGCTCCATAGGTTAACATTGAGGTAATAGAATCCAGAAGGGTTAGTACACAGCAGCTTTAAAGATAAATGAAACTGTTGTTCTATCATATGTTTTACAATCTGTCAAAATAGAGGAAGTATTTTATTTTAGAATATTAACGTTCAAATCTCCAATCGATTAGAAATAAATTCCTTATTCTATTATTTTAACTAAATGATTTGCAGTTACATAGATATAAATTTTCATTTTCTTAAAAAGTTTAAATCCAATTATACTCATAACATATTTAAGTCAATTAATATCTCCTGGATATATATATATATATATATATATATATATATAAGGCTATAGAATTTTATACGTATTCGTACTAAATAATAAATGTTAAGTAACTTATCTATCCAACTAAACAAGGTAATGAAATCATAAGTTCCAAAAGAAATAACTGTATTTCATTTAAGATAATAATTCTGTAAAATTAAATAGAAATTCCCTTAATTTTTTATATCCTACTAAACAGTTCAACCAGTGTCCTGTAAAAATTAAGACCTATAGAAGAAACAAATGTTTTATTTCTATTTGATCAATTTGGAGAGAAAATACCCAAATGTCCTGCAGTTTGATGACAGAAAGATTTTTTCCATTTTATGTATTGTATTTTTCTTTATCCATGTCAACACAGATGTTGCTATCCAGAAAACCTGACACTTTTTGTAAAGACAAGAATATTATCAAGAAATTAAAGTCGATTTCTATTGAAAAACAAACATTCCCATAAACGAAATTAAAGCATTATTCATACTATTTTTGAATTATTACTTTACTACTAGACAAGATCTAAATAAAATATTAGAAATATATATATATATATATATATATTTATTTATTTATTTGTGTGTGTGTGTGTGTATGTATGCTTGACATGTAGCAATTATTTTAAATTATTTCTTTATAGACCTTATTATGAACTATAATTTGTATGTTTTCTGATCTCTCATAAAATCTAAATTCACTAAAAATTCTTTTGTACCATAGCAAATTCCCTAGATAATTAATACATTGCATTTAATAAAATATTTTGTAGTTCTTTTAATATTTCTCAATACTTTATCTACAAACTCAAAAATATTCTTTTGACACACCATTACTTCTAAAACATTTATGAAGTAAATTTTTTTGTGGGCTTCATTCTCTCTGGCAGTTTTAGAGACTCTGAAGAGGAAAACATCACGGAATCCATTAAGTGATCAATGGGATTTTCTAATTACTCTTTTTTCTAATAATTCCTCCAGTTTGTGGAATGAAGACATCCCTCAGTCTCACTTTTTTCCCACTTGCCAATAGTTATTTTTCTCCTGAGAAAGGCCCCTTTTGAGTCCACATTCTATAAATCAGCGATAATCTTATCGTAAAACAACTAAAGTACTTTTTTCACCCTCATTTCCATCGACTGGTTTTAGTGTTTTAATTCCCCATTAATTCGCAGTATTGAGTTAAAAATTATATCATTAGGGGTACTTGTTTCTCCTCGGACCTATTTTAATGTTTTAATTTTTTCCCTTCATGTTGTTGTTGTTGTTGTTTCCTGACTGGTTCCAGATCAACTCCATATAGTCTTCGGGCTGAAGTGCGTAGCTCCAGTTTATATAGCAACACAAGGGTCGGAGTCCGTTTTAGCTAGTTGCCACCTCAATTTTCACCGAGCACCTACAGGGGGGACATTTGGGGGGACAGTATCCTCTTCCACCATCGCTGTCCTCATAGAGGGAATTTCCGGTCTACATATTCAACGTGCCCATATACGGCTTAGGCGCGGAGGTATTTAATGGCACTCGTCCGAGCACCCTCAGCACCGAAAGCTTGCAGCATGCTACCACAAGGCTACCTCGAAGCATTTTCCTTCATGTAGTACATTTAATATAAATCAATGCGTCCTTTTGATATTTAAGAATGTAAGTGTTAATCTCTAATTTTACTTATTTTTCTTAGGAATAACTTTCATGTTTTAAGAACAATTTAGAATTAAGTTACGTTTAGGATTTTGGTGACGTGTTGTTGGTACTACGGTTAGGTGTCGAATCACTGACACTTTTAACATATCATAAGTTTTATCATAAACACTGTCTCTTTTAACGTGCCAAACTTAACATTTTATTGCAACAACAAAAATAAACGATAATCAAACAGTTCAAGAATTAACTTGAACCGAAAGTACGATTCAGTTATCTAGCTTGTAAGGCAGAGCCACTGTGAAGAATCTTGCATGATACTGGGATCTGACTTGGTTGATTTATTGCAAGATTCAGACTTGCTCATCATCCTTCATGTGCAATTTTGCATTCTGCTAGAACGGATTGTGGCGGTCACGCGAAGAAGGGGAAATTATTATGTAGATTTCCATGCAAATTCCTAGCGTGATCGCTTGCGCATGTGCGAGCTTTCCCCGGAGCAGCATAGAAGATGAAACACTCGACTCGACTCAAGCAGCGATCCGAGTGGTTGCACGCTCTCAACCTAGTGTTCCCGAAGAATCATTTGCCGTAGCACCAGATGCTTCAACTTCCGCAACTGAAAACTGTTCCCGAGTTCCAGCGCTTGCCTCACCAGACTACAACTGAGTGCTGATTAAGCTGTCCAACAAGATCGCCTCACATAACTCTTGTGCTTTCAGAACGAGTCGTAATATTATTTTTATTGTTGTTATTAGTATCAGTAGTAATCATGAAGCTACAGAAGGAGGAGCAGCTCAGTGTTAAAAATGTGTCTCCCTTTTTGTCGCCGCCACTAGAGGGCGCTCGCGTGCACTAGCGGGCGGCTTAGCCACGGACAATCATACGCTTTAATATGGATTTTTCGTATTTTTCATAGCGAAAACAAGTTGTTTTATTTTAGTGCGTATTTAATATGAATTTATTTATTCAATTTAACAATTTTTTATTTTCATTCAAAATCTTTATTTCAAGTGTTTTTTTTTGCTACAATTCAATAAAATTCTTAAAGGAAATGAGTAAATAAACTTTTTCAGAATAATAAAGTATTGGTTTCAGAATAAATTAGTTCAGAATTTTGTGATAATTTAATAATTAAAGAAATGAAATTACAGAAAAGAATTGTGAAGAAAGTTTTTTATCATTGTTCATAATCTCTTATGGAAAAAAAATGTGAGAAATAATACTGATTAACCAAAACACACACACACACACATAGTAGAAAAGCAACATTTCCTATCAATCACAAATAAATTCTTATCAGGACTAATAAAATAGGAAGTCAATTCAGTATTTAATCAGACAATACTTTAAAATATCTTCCTTTGGAAAAAAAAATCAGTCAAAGCATCTCAGATTACACTTTTTAAAACCGGAGGTATAATCGTCAAGTTGGTAAATTACTGAATACAAATTTTTTCAGCGAATTAAAAAGAAAAAAAAACAAATAACTTTGACAAGGACAAATCAGCTATATTTTTGAATTTTCACAAAGTATGGGTTTCATTGTAACCACAGTAAAAAGATAGGAAAATATCAATTTTTTTTAAAATTATACTCAACAGATTTTGCATAAGCATTTATAGTAACAACATTCTTTATCATACAATGAAAACTTATTTACTTATCAACTAACTTAATAGTGATAAAATTCAATATTAAGAAAAGTTAACTGGAAATATTTTATTTCTGTGCACAATTTAAAAAAAAATGATGGCTTTAGTTAAGACGTGTAGCTCAATTTGGCATAACCACAAAATATATTGAATAGAAGAAAAGTATTTCATAATTATAAAGAACTGAAATTAACAACACACACTATTAATACATTATTATAAAATAAAAATTAAATGTGTGATATACAATTTACTATAGATAAATTTATATACGTAAGTATCGTACATCTTTTATTGATGAGCGATTTCCTTTAGAGGAATAGTATGAGTAATTATTTACATCTTTTTACATACAATAGAGCTTTGTGAACACGTGATGATTATTTTTGATGGGATATAGGGATGATTGAAAAATAAAACACGCTTATTTCCAGCAGAACTTAAGATGTCTTAACTTTGCGTTCACTTAAAACACAGCAGCTGTACTTTTCTCTCATAATTATACATCTTATATTAACACAAAACTATAATAATGTTCTTACCTTATTAGCAGCAAATATACTAGGATTTCTCTGTCCAGTTTCTTTATTTCTTTTTAAGGCTGATCTATAGCCAGTAGAACAACCCGGAGCAAAACACGTGTTTGGCATATTTCTGCACACAGAATAAATTTTAAAATTTATAAAACAACTTTCACCACCACGCCGTATAACTCAATGTAAAAGTCACTTCGCTTGCATGTCGCGCCCTCTACCAGTGAGCGACAACAATCGGTTCATTTTTCGAAAAATTCCCCATTGAAGCTTACGCTCCTTCTGTAGCTTCATGGTAGTAATATTATTTATTTTTGTATTTTTAATTGTAAGCACAATAGTAGTTGTTATTGCAATATTGCTAGTTTTCAATGTTTTTATTATATACCAGTAATTATGAACAGCTTTCATCAATAAATTGTATTGTATTGTATTGTATTGTATTGTATAACATGTCTCCTGTATTGACCGATATACACTGTAAACAGCCCACGAGAGTGGAGATATGTGGTAGGTACTAGAGGTTTTAGAGACCAGTAACCTTCTCTGAATAACTGTCTAGAAATTTTATTTTAAGTTAAAATATTATATACCGGCACCACCACAGAATCAAGCAAATTGGTGAATAGAAATTCCACAACAGACGATCGCTAATCACAAGGTGTGATGCACGGTAGATATTACGGGCACCACCACAGTATCAAGACACAACACAACGTTCTTCCTTGGTTTTTATTTTTATTATTCAGTTCAAAAGTATAAATTTCACGTTAAACCAAACCTGATTTAGGAGTCTAAGAAAAAATCGTGTAACTCTATCAATAAAACTTTTTTTATAAATACCATAAAAAAATCACATTTAAGTATAAAAATTAACTATCGATTGTTCGTTTAAAAGCTGTGGCTGTAAACAAGCTTGTGGTTTCCGGTTTTCTAATAGACGTGTCCGTCTCAAATTTTTTTCGATACATGCGAAGCCAAAATTCAGCAGTCTATTGAGTTTTATTCCAGGCTTTATCATATATTTTATTAGTTGTCTTTGTAAATTGAAATGCTCCCTGCGTACTTTTTTTTAAAGTTCACACAAAATGAAGTAGACCAGCTCTTCGGAAGTATTTGTTTGATAAGAGTTCTTTCTCATTAGTAAAATCATATTTAGCATTGTTATTTTGGGAATATGAAAATCTACTAATTCCTTATTCTAAAAGAAATCCACTTACCTAATTAGAGTATTTTAGGACAGACTGAAATGTTTATAAGCTCTCTAAGTTGCCATTTCGTTCTTGAGAACTAAATCAACAGCTTTCTCTATCTCTTCATTTTCTGTAGACTTCCTCTAAACACAAGAAGTAATCAGAGGCACGATTCTCCACAGGGGTTTATTGTTTGGGGTTTAATGGCGCAAGATCCAGAGAGGACATGCTGCCCCAAATATATGGCAAAACCCGAACACATTATATAAGTCAGCATTTTAAATACTGAAAACCAGTGAAACTCAGAAAGGTAAAAGAAAATCAAGTAAAACAGAGATAGACAAAGAGTGATAGAAACAATGACGGGATAGGTGATAAAAACAATTTAAAACCAATGCTAAAAAACAATGAAGGTAAAAGCACTGATATGTAGACGGTGATAAAACCAGTCAAAAATGGCAAATATTAAGGACAGTATTATATACAGGTGATAAATACAGGCATATGCTACAGGTAAAAAGTTTTGTGATATAATTCAGATAATAAAACCTGTCATAATAAAGGCAAAAAAATAGTCATATAAAAGGAGAAGATAACAGTAATATAAAACAATACAGTTTAAATATGGTAAGAGCAATAAAATACAAAAGTGATCAAAATGCAAGAGTGATTCTAAAAAAAAAGTCAAAGCATCTGGACAGAGAAACCCCCATCCAGGTACTAATTAAATGGGAATTAAATAGCAGGAGGTTATACCTTCGACCTAGAACCAAGGTAAAACATTATTCCCGGTGTGAGGTAATACAGATTCTCACTTCAAACAACTGTCCTTTTCTTCAACAGGATGAAAGTCATGATTTTCTGACAGATATGTTCCTTAAGGGTGATTCATTTAAGAATAACATTATTTTTGTGTTAAAATGTTGTTAAGATCTCAAGCGAAAGCAAAATTAAAGGACCAAAATAATTTTAGTCCACGACACTTAATAGATAGAGTTCACAGATAGACTGATATCAGAAATTTTATGATACCGGGCACATTAAGGAGCTCTAGGGACACATATATGAATTATGCTTACATATATAAAAAAACACTAAACAGACAGGGCTGGCAACGGCTTAGGTACATCCAGTCCAGGGTACAACAAGCTCTATTATATATAAATAAAAACAGCCATAGCAAAATATTCTTTCAATATGTTCATTGGGGAAGTATCGGGCGAAATGAGTTGCAATTTTTTACCTTATAGGGTTAGAGTTATGTCTTATAGGGATGTAGGAGTCTTAAAGTTAATTCTAACATTAGTTTTGCATTTGTAGAGTTAAATGTCCATCCGGGTTATTATAACTCAGTTACCACCCCATACATTACAATTACTATCACTTATAAATCTCTATACCTCGATTCATTGGAGACATGTTAGTTACCACAAAGGTGTGCTGACTCCAAGTGAAAAACTGTGCTAAGATCTTCCTTAATTTAACTCAAAATGGTATCATTACTCAAGAGATTATGAGTGTTTTAACTATGACATGGACCCCATGTGCATAAAGTCATAATTTTTACGCTTAAATTATCTTGTGGCAACAAGGAGACAGCTAGTACAAGCCTGTAAAATCATGCGTAAGGAGAGAACTGGTTACAACAGTGACAGATGTTGAACGATAAGCCGAAAACGGAGAGAAAAAACAAGGAGTTAATTAATGAGGGGAAAGAGGTGGACACGTGGCACAAAAGGAAAACGAGAGGCATAATAAATAAAGGAAATAATAAAAAACAAAGAAACTAAAAGGCAAAAAATTATATTTCAGCGGGATAAGGAGGTAATGAGCCAGAAATTTGTCTTTAACACGGAATATTTTTTATAACCTTTTCAACAGAATAATAATCTTATTTTAATTCGGAAATCTAGATTTATAAATCATTCTAGCCTCATTAAATCTTGACTCTTGCAATAAATGCATCCAGCAGCGGCAAACAAAAGAATATTTTGCATTCCAGCGTTAACCTATGATTTTTTTCTCTACAGCTGATCTAAAGTTTTCTCCATGAATTGAAGAGTTCACTTGGTGGGTTGCCCCTAGCATTCTCCTAAAGATGTAAAATCTACGGATTTTTTTTCATTTCTTAGGCGTCGCTAAATATATATAACCCAAGAATTTATAAGAAGGAAACGAACTTTCTTTAAGATTTCTTTTTTGGATAGCGATATTATGGTATAAGTATTAACGTTTGGTAAGAATTTATGAGATTTAGGTTGAGCGTAGATTGAATGAAGATAGACATAAAATATTTTTAAACGTGTAGATAAGGGGGCGTCAACCTTTTAATACCTACCGCCCACATATGTATCTTTGTTGATGGAAAAGTTTCTTTACCACCCACCGGTGCATATTCGCAGTGACTCAATTTAGCGCAAGTACGAAGTAAATTTTAGAGGGGAGGGTTTGAAAAAAATATGTACTTAAATTTATCTTTTTATTTATACTTCATGTATATGTATACATAAATAGCCACAGATGGTTACGTAGCTGATTCGTTGCTCCCTCGTCCACGAGTATACTTCGAGAATTGTCCGATGAATTATTACCTGCAATCGAAGTTTAGAGATGGAATTCAAAAGTAAATTACAAATGCATATTTTAAAAAGTCAAACTCGTGAATCTGTTAGCAGTGTATTCGATATATGGAGGAAGAAAAAAATTTTTTGCAACGGACAAAAATTCCCACCGCCCACCATGAAAGCTTGAATCGCCCACTAGTGGGCGGTAAGGACCAGGTTGACTATGACTGGTGCAGATCATACTTAAACATAAGTGAAAGGAAAAAGTATATATGCAGGGCCCGACTTTGATCCAATGGGGCCCTGGGCAAAGAAGACTTTTGGGGCCCCCTCCAAGGACAGATCCAGAGGGAGGCCATGTGCCCCCCCCCCCCCTCCAGGAGTAGATTTCCACATGAACATGTGGGACACTCACCAAGGGCCCCCCCCCCATAAATTCAGACCTGAAATTCAAAAAATTTTCGACCAACAAGTCAGACATTTGAAAAATAACAATAATAATAATAATGTGTTAATTAATTTACTTTTAATGTTAATAAATAAATTCAGGAAATTTTCTTTTGAAATGAATATAGTGGGTGCACTGTGCCCCACCCAGGATTTTTTTTTTCTGTATCCGCCACTGCCCACCTTTACTGAATTAACCTAAAACCAAATTTTCAAAAATATGTACAACTTAATACTAAATTAGGGGGCCCCATAAATTTGGGGGCCCTGGGCAAGTGCCCCACTTGCCCATGCGGAAATCTGGGCCTGTATATATGGGTTGAAAATAAATTGAGATTTTCGTATCGTTATATTTATTCATTTCTATGATCAGGAAGACAACATTTTCCCCATATTTTTTAAATCCAGTGGTGAGCAATAAACAAAAACAACAAGATTAAAAGTACAACAAGAAAACAAACAAAATATAAAGTTAAACGAAGATGGAAATAGGACTCTATAATTGCTCAGCGTTCTTGCTTCCCAATATTGGCTGCAGATATCCCGAGCCGACAGCGGCTCACAGGTCTGGAAGTCGAAAATGTCCATAACTTGTGATTCATCACAAATAGTGCATATATGACTAGGAAGAATTTTCAAGCGGCTCGGATGTTTTGCCAAACAGTAATCACCAGATAAAAGCCGGATCATGGTTGCCGAATCTATCCATCGAAAATCTAGAATGAATGCCCTAACAACCCATAACGTCTTAAAATTTATATTTCTTAGTTCTTGATAAAAACGGGTTCTTCAATTTGTCATGGATGAATATTCCTTATAGAATTATAAGGGAAGACAACATCAATACAGATAATTGAAAGGTTTAAAAATATTTTAAGATCACTTAGTTACATAAAATATCTTATTAATTATACAGTGGCTCCCAAAAGTGTTCGTACACTTAACGATTTTCAATGAAATGGGGGTCTATCCATTAATTAAAATAAATATTTCAGAATGGGTATTTAATAATGCGATCTATAATCTATTCTTAACAAAACTACATGAAATATTTTGAAAACATAGTAAAACTTTATTTTTAGAAACTACTAATCATAAAGTAACAAAAACTTTATCCCACAAAAGTCATCGTACAATGAAATATCGGCTTACTGAACGTCTAGCTAATGCTAGAAAAAAATAAGCTCTCCACCACTGCCCTGTTCTTAGATATTGCCTTAGCGTTCGATAAAGTTTGGATAGATGGTTTAATTCACAAACTCATTAATTATAATCCCCCCAATTATTAAAATTCTTATCTCTTATCTCAACAACCGCACTTTTTAGGTCAAAATCAACGGTCAGCTCTCTGAAAAATTCCAAATTCACAGTGGTTTACCACAAGACAGCGTTATCGGACCGATTCTTTTTAATATCTTTTTCAACGACCTTCCACAGCACACAAATATTTTTTTTCCAATGCGGAGGCACTTGTCGCGAAGACATTCGCCTATAATTCCCCGCAGCTTTGCTGGCCATTTTATTATGGGCCATATAGGCAGACCAGCATTGCCTCCTATGAAGGGACGACACAAACGGAGGCATTTTTTAGTGGCGCTTTGCCAGGATTCGATCTGAGCACCCTCAGCACCGAAAACCAGCGCACTGTACCACAAGGCCGCCACGGCCTGCACACACAAATATTAATCTTGCCATTTTCGCCGATGACATTGTCCTTTACTCCACCTGCAAAAATTTTAAATATGTTATCAAAAACATTATTAAACATATGACCACCATACAACACTGTCTTGACAAATAGAGAATCAAAATCAACTCAGAAAATGTATAGCTGTTCTATTTACCTGTAAGCATAAAAAAACCTTTTATAACCACCGAATCAAAATAGGTAGGGCAACTCTAGGATAGATGGCCATAGTTTTTAAAGATTAAAATAAAAATTCTTAGAATGCAAACACAAATATTTATGCATATTTGAAATTCTTATACATATACTCATCATATTTTGGGCAACAAAAATTAAACATTGAGAACAAAAAGTGGGAAACATAGTTTGAAATTAAAATGACAGATAGCCATCTCTTCTTCAAGCCTAGGAGAGATGGCCATCCAATACAATAAAAGAAAAAGTGAAATTAAAATAGCAAAAAACAACACATTTCTTGTAGTTAATCATGTAAAACATATAGCAATTTGCAAAGATGCAATTATACCACGGAAAATGAGTGAATAAAATTCGAATAAACAGCATTTGAAGTATAATTTTAACTCTTCACTTTTTGTAAAATTTTACCACGTTTTTGACAAAGGTCTTGATAGTTTGTAGACTTTTCATGGTACTACTTCAGGCACCTTATACATTTTATCTAGTCATCCTTTTTGGTTGTGGTATTGTATTTTTCTCCACAACCAACACAGTGATCCTCATCAAATTCTATTCCCTCGGAATCTGTAGAATCTGGTAATTTCAAATGTATTTCATCTTCTCTAGTTTGAAGGAGGCATCTATTTCTTCACGATTCAGGGCTTCACTTCTCGCAAGCGACACGACTTTAGCTTTTCTGATTGATATATCAGAATGACGACTTAGGAATAAACTTAGCCAAACATACCCAGCCTTTTCACTTGTATCATTAAAACAGTGCTTAATATACAGTTTTTTGGCAAATTCAAAAACGAGAATTCTCACATCATCTCGAGTAAAGGGAATCCTTGTTTCTGCATTCGTTTAATGTGTTTTACTAATCTTTCTTCGTTTTCTTTTACAAACATAGGACCAGGACCCATGCTGACTTTATTGGAATTATTGGTCTTCAATCGGCGCTCACAATTCTTGCTTGGAATGTAAAATGCTTCAGACGCTCCTTTTACCGAATATGATCCCGTTTGTACAGCCTCCATTGCCTTAGACAAATCATTTTGACTCCAGGTCCCTCGGTTTGAATGAGGCTTTCTTATGTATTTATTCGGCATCTTGAAAAACTGAAAAAAAACATTGTTCGGCATATTATATTATTATTATTATTGAAATATTTATATTAGTTAAAATTGAAACAATTATATCCATCAATATAATTATAAACATAAAAGTTATATAATTATTTTAAATATAATTATACTTAGTTAAAATCCTCACTCCGTATAATTTTGAAATATTGATTAAAGGTGGTGATATCTCCTCGATTTTATGTGGCCATCTGTCCTTCAATTTCAGGACAGATGGCCACCCAATATAAAGCGTCACTCCGCCATTGTGCGTGTTTGTTTTCGTCTTAGAAGAAAATATTGGATTATATACGTGCCTTAAAATTTCGTAAAGTAAAGTAAAGTTAAAAAAAAAAAAAAAAAAAGGTAACGTAATTATTGCAAAACATTCAGATACCTAACTCAACAAAAATATTCAGCCACTAAATTAAATAAACATGAAAATTTCACTAATCAAAAAACACAGCTGTACCTCCCAATGAATGAACTCGTTGAACATTTCCTAAGAAAAAAAGTTTGAACTACCATCTATGATCAAGTTCTGGAAATATTTAGACTGGCCATCTCTCCTCTATGTCCATCTATCCTAGAGTTACCCTAATGTAAAACACCCCTGGTCTGACACAGTAAAATACCTCGGCGTTATTCTTGACAAAAATATCATCTGGAAACAACACATAAGACATGTCAGCTCGCAGCTCGCAGATTAATTTACTTCCTAATTGTTCGAGACAGCAAATTAAGCATCAGTAATAAATTGCTCTTGTTCAATTCTTATCTTCGTTCCATTATTACTTATGGAGGGCCAGCATAGTCATACTGTGCAAAAACTCACATTAAAAAAATTGCTTCCGCTCAAAGCCGCACTACTAGACAAATTGTTAATGCGCCATGGTATTTCAGAAATGTTGATATTTATAGGGAGATTGGTCTTCCAACTATTCAAAATTATCTTCAAAAACTAGCCATAAACTTCCACAAGTCTATTGACAATGAATTACTTTTAGAACTTGCAAATTATGATCATGCTGATACCAATAATAGGAAAAGGCCAAGAGCCATCCTTTTATTTTCTTAAGTGTTGTCCCTTGTCTGTTAATTCTTTATAAAAATATAAAAAATAATACTTGGCTTTGCCAAGGTAAAAGACATTATAAAAATAAAATAAAAATATATGTGTTGCAATCCGTAAACTTTCTTCTCTCCATTTTCCTACTGTAGCTATGTTAATTTTTTCTCCCATTTCTGAGAACTACTACAGTCATGTTGATTTCTATTCTACTGTCCATGCCCGATGCTGTCTCACCTCGGTGATTCGAGTTGAAGGCATCGAACTCCCGGATCCTGATTGCTTCAATATCTTTCTTTCTTTACTTCCTGTCCAATGATGGTTCCCCGCTACTTACTATCTCAAGGCCTGCAATTGAGGGCGTGGCCCAGGTAGTGCAGTTTGACCAATTTTCCTATGGTCCTATGGTACACTGAAATATTTCCGGATAAATTCATAATTAAAATTATCGACTGGCGATTTATTTTTATTTTTGAATTGTGGTGGCATTTAAAATATCGTTTGGCTTTAATTTTTCTTGCCTACTCTGTAATATTCTATTCATTATTTAAAAAGGGCTCGTAGTCGTAAAGAAACAACAAACAGTATTCGAAAATTGATTATTTTTCATCATAGTAGTGGTAAATCAGTTCGGAATATTGCTAAATTACTTAATTTCTCCCATTCTGCTGTGCAGCATGTGATAAAACGCTTTAAAGAAGAAAATCGGATCGAAAACTAGGTAAAAAGAGGTCGTCCGGCAAAGTTAACAAACCGTGATCAGAGATTTATAATTAGAAAATTTTGCGAAAAATCCACGTTTGAGTGCTGTAAAAGTTTCTGCAGAATTTAGTGAAGCATTTTCTACTTCAATTTCACCTGAAACTTTTTCTACGAGTTCTCACAGCAGCTGTATTACATGGGCGTTCTGCCCGTAGAAAAATCTTTTGAGTGAGAAAAACAGAAAGGCTTAGGCTTTCCTTCACACTATCAATGAAAAATAAGCCTCAAACGTATTGGAATAATGTCTTATTTGCCGACGAAAGCAAGTTTAACATTTTTGGTGCCGATGGGGGTATAATTGTATGGAGAAGAAAAAATGAGGAACTTCATCCCAAGAACTTAGTAGGAACAGTTAAGCAGGGTGGTGGAGGTGTCCTTGTGTGGGGGTGCATGTCAGCATAACGACTAGGTAATTTGGCATTTTTTGATGACATAATGAATCATATTATTTATATAAATATTTTAAGAGACAATTTAAAATTATCAGCCCAAAATTTGGGTATTGGAAACAACTTTGTTTTTTTTATCAAGATAACGATCCTAAGCACACGGCTCTCAACGTTCGCCTCTGGTGTCTCGATAATTGTCGACAAGTTTTGAAAACACCACCTCATTCGCCAGATTTAAACCCTAAAGAACATATTTGGAGAGAATTGGAGGTTCGAGTACGAAAACACGACATTCACACGAAAAGCGAACTTAAAGCAATTATGATGGAAGAATGGATGGACATAGATGCAGAAATTACAAAAGAACTAGTGCAATCTATTCCCAGACGTTTAAAAGTTGTTGTGGATGCTAAAGGATATCCTACTAAATATTAATTTAACGAAAAATTATATATTTATTAATATGAAGAGATTTTTTACAAGTGTACGATGACTTTTGGGTGATAAAGTTTTTGTTACTATTTGATTATTGGTTTCTTAAAAGTTTTACTATACTTTTAAAATTCACTGCTGGCCACTGTAAATGCAACACCCTGAAGGAAACATGCAAATAACATGAAATTTACAACATGCATTAACGGAGGTGAGATATGCAAATGATTAGAATTTCAGCGCAGACGCACATCACACGCGCCTGTGGCGCCACTTCAAAGCGCTATTTAAGGCTTGGAGATTTCGACGATTTCAAGTTCGGCAATTGTGTTTTTCTTGCGGTTTTTTCAAAAAACGATCAATTATGCCTCGTCGAAAACAGCGATCATCTTTTGATCAAGTATCCGAGTTCGACAGAGGAAGGATAGTGGCCTACCGAGATTGTGGATTATTTTTCAGGGAAATCGGTAGTCGTGTTGGACGAAACCAAACAACTGTAATGCGGATATGTGATCGTTGGATGCAGGAGGGTACGACGGACCGGCGTGTTCGATCGCATCCACCTCAGCGCACCACTTCACGTGATGACAGGCAAATTGTGCGCATGGCAGTGACGGATCGCTCAGTCACATCACGAACCATAGCACAGCACATGCAGTCTGTAACGCATCATCCAGTGTCTGCGCGTACCATTCGACGCCGTTTACAGCAGAGTGGTCTGTCGGCAAGACGTCCATTGCTTTGTCTACCCTTGATGCAGAACCCCAGACGTCTCCGCCGCCAATGGTGCGATGACAGAAGGATGTGGACGGCAGAATGTAATGAAATTGTCTTTACTGACGAGTCACGCTTCTTTCTGCAACACCACGATGGTCGTATTCGAGTCTGGAGACACCGTGAAGAGAGGATGCTGAACAGCTGCGTTATGCACCGCCACACTGGTCCTGCACCGTGTATTATGGTATGGGGCGGTATTGGATATCACTCTCGCACACCTCTAGTACGAATTGCCGGTACTTTAAACAGCCAGCGCTACATCTCCAAGGTGTTGGAGCCAGTTGTCCTTCCTTACCTTCAAGGCTTGCCCACAGCCATATTTCAACAGGATAATGCGCGACCACACGTAGCACGCATTGTCCAACGGTTCTTAGTTAATCGCCAGATTGAATTGATTCCCTGGCCGCCTCGCTCTCCGGATCTTTCGCCGATAGAAAACATGTGGTCCATGGTTGCTCTACGATTGACCCAGATTCCATCCCCAGCTGCCACAGCAGATCAACTTTGGCAACGTGTGGAAGCTGCTTGGTCTGCTGTACCCCAAGAATTCATCCAAAGTCTCTTTGAATAAATGCCGAGGCATGTGGCAGCGGTGATCTCCAACAATGGTGGCTACTCTGGCTACTGATTTTGGCAGGAACCACACTTCACAGAAGTCTATAAATTTAATCATTTGATACTTGGTCAACATGTTATTTACAAAATAAATTTTGTTGTGATATCTCTTGTCTTTCTTGGTGTTGCAATTTGGGTGGCCAGCAGTGTATTTCACGTAGTTTCGTTAAGAATAGATTATAGATCTTATTATTAAATATCCATTCTGAAATATTCATTTTAATTAATGGATAGACCTTTATTTCATTCAAAATCGTAAGTGTACGAACACATTTTGGAGCCACTGTATTTTTTACAATACTACTCAAAAATGCTGGGTTTTAATATATTGACATTTATAAATTAACCGTGGATTTATCATTGGTCAGTACTTTCGTACTCTAATTTTACCTGAAACATGCTTATTATAGTTTAGACTTTATCATTAAGAAATGAAATCATGTAAAAAGATTGGAAATAATTGAATGTTTGCTGACGTTGGAATAACAGTATATTCACAGCGAAAACATCTCTTTTCTTCTTGAAAATGATGAGTACTGCAGATAACTCTTTAATCTAAGAGTAGAAGTTAAAATTATCTTTTATATAAAAATGAAAGCATAGTGCTATAAATAAAGAAATATTAAATAAATATCTAAAGCAACGTGAATCTAAGCAATGTCCTAAATTTCCATTTAATGTACAGATGCTCAGTTTTTAGTACAGTGAGAGTAAAAAGATATGTTTTACACAAAATTCTTAATTTTTAAAGATTTATTTTAATATTTTAAAGTCATGCAAAAATATTTTCAATCATGTCAATTTATATATATTAAAAATCGTTTTTCAGAGTATCCCTTTGCATTTAATAGCTTGTGAAATGTTCGTCTGCGTTCAAAGTAGTTTTTGCTGATCCTTTAATAATACTTTCGGGTCAGATGATATGAGGATATTTTATTGTCTCAATTTTTAATCTTGAATGGTTGCAACATGTAACCCTAACTTCCACTTGTGACTAATTCATGCGAATTTTAGACTCATTAATTATTATATATTTTTTATTTACAGTGGATGGGCACTGAAATTACACAAAGTACGCAAAATAAAAAAGTAAAAGAAAAAGCAATATAGTTCACCCCATGATTTGCCTCGCCTCCCAATATTGAGTGTCTTCATATTGTCCACGTGGAATTCCTCATAAGAGCAGGTGTCTTTTGTCCTTTAACTGTTGATAAATAGAGTCGGTACACTGACTAGGTGTTAATAAAATCATGAGTGTTAGTATAAAAGGGGGAAGTTTTTGCCCGCCGTTTCAAATTTTCTTCTTCCTCCATACATCAAAAACACTTCTAACGCATTCTCGAGTTTGACTTTTTAAAATACGCTTTTGTAATTTACTTTTGAATACCATCTTTAAATTTGTATTACAAGTAATTATTCATTGGACACTTCTCGCAGTATACTCGTATATACGAGGGAGTATATACGAGGGAGGAACGAATGAGATTCTTAGCCCTCCGTAGCTATTTACGTGTAAATATACATATAATAAGATAAATTTAAGTATATATGGTTTACATATGTTTTTAACAAACCCTCAGCTCTAAAATTTACTTCGCACTTACCCTAAACTAAATCACTGATGATATACGCCGGTGGGCGGTAAAGAAATTTTGCCGTCAACAAAGATGCAAAAGTGGGTGGTAGGCATTTAAAGGTTGACGACCCATTTAGGTATAAACACTAAATTATTTTTATAAATCCAATAAATTCTATATATTTTCTTTACACCTTAAGAACAGTAAGAATTTGTAATGGAAAAATAGTTCTTTATTTTTGAAAATATTACTATTGTTATGAGAAATTAATATTCTGTAAAATTAAAAACCAAATTATTTTATGTTGTATATGAGTGGAATAAAAATCTCTATTATCAAGAAAATTGGAAAAAAAGTAAGTACTAATATTAACACATTTTCATTAAAAATATTAGAAAATTTCGTAAACTGCCCTCTTTAATATCAAATAAACTATTCATTGTTAGTAAAATCCAAACATTATATTAAGAGACACAAAGGATACGATGAAACTTAGAATTAAAAACATTGAAGTTTCAAAATACTATAAACATAGACCATTTCCCTACGAATAGACTCAGATTGCAACTTTCTGCTCCAATCATAGGATTAAAAATGTTTTCCAAAAGTTAAAACCCTTCATAATCGTCGTCTGAAAACTATAAGAAACTATTTCGGGTATCTCATCTCTAACTTTTTAATAAAAGTTGCTCTTACATAATGACCAAAATAAAACTCCCACAGTTGTTCTTCAAAGCGTCAGTAAAGATTATGGCAGCCATACAAATCTCATCCTCTCTAGGGAAATCAGTGTTTTCAGACAGAAGGCAGGAAAATTTCTTTAATGTTACTTATTTTCTCCACCGCTGGTTGTTCCGCATTATTTAGAAAAGGCGTTCTTGCCATTTAATCAAGTACGTGATTGAAAAAGGAAACACAAGTTTAAGATTACGTTTTCAGAGAAAAGTACAGTTTTTTAAAAATTTTATACACGTATTTTTTCACGAAATGTGTCTTGCTTCCGAGCCTAAAGACGGTATAAAGTTCTTTGGTTCTTGCTTGGAGTATTTTCTACGATCACAGATTAGATTCTATTGTTGTAACGGCACAGCCATGGGACAGTCATCATTTCTTTTTTGCTTCAGTATCAAATTTTACCGATGTCTATGTACTGTTTGTTTAAGTTATAGCTCCGATGAACGTGGGTTGACCGTATGGTAAAAGCCTTTTGAGGAGGTATAAGTAAGGAAAAGGGCACTATTTATATTATATTTTATCATGTATATTACTTGCATTGATCAGGGCAATATTCTGGCAAATTAAGTCCGTTTAGAGGATTTGCTTTTGTTCAATATTCCGACTTCATTGGAAGTTAAATGCATTTTTAAGACCAGGTTTTACAGTTTTTTGACAGAACCTTCTGCTCATCACTGGTATCCTTCCAAACACCCTGGCCTGGCCTTACTCTTTAGTGGTACGAGTCCAATTCAGACTGCCCTGGCTCGTTTCTGGAGTGACCATTTAAATAGTATGTGATTTTAGAATTCGATCAAGGTCTTTCCCCTTTGTCTTTGTTCGGCTTCTGTGAATCCTTCCCATATTATGGACTGTTTGGGAATCCCTGTCAGGATGCTTTCTGAGGATCAGGATGCTGTTGCCATTCATTTGCTCATACGACAGATTCTCATGGACTTAATGAAGCATGTTTTTAGACCAGGGGCTTTAGCAACTACAATAACGACAACAATTACGTTAACTGATGCATTCAAATATACCTATACAGGCCTTATATGACTAAATTCAATAACATTCCAGGACGACTTTAGAGGATCCAAGTAATTAACACCCGAGGCTTAGCACCTACCATAAAAACTGCAACTTTTTAGCAGTCTACTTTGATTTGCCAGAATTTTAGATATCTTTAGAAAACAGAAATATGTTTTTAAATGATTTGCATCACTGTATCGAATAACCATATCCCAGGAGAAGATTCCTTCTAAGTAAAGTCACTACTTATAACTTTACACAATTACTAAAAAAAGGCATGATTAACAACTTTATATAATATTACGGAGGGCAATTTTTGTATGCAACACAAATAATTATATCTTCACTGATAACTTTGATCTCTCTTCTGCGTATAACAAACAATCAGGTTTTTTCTTTAAATGTAATAGATTTAACGGTTGCAAAAATTCGCGAAAAAATATCTATAATTCACTGCTGGCCACCCAAATTGCAACACCAAGAAAGACAAGAGATATCACAACAAAATTTATTTTGTAGATAACATGTTGACCAAGTATCAAATGATTAAATTTTTAGACTTCTGTGAAGTGTGGTTCCTGCCAAAATCAGTAGCCAGAGTAGCCGCCATTGTTGGAGATCACCGCTGCCACACGCCTCGGCATTGATTCAAAGAGACTTTGGATGAGTTCTTGGGGTACAGCAGACCAAGCAGTTTCCACACGTTGCCAAAGTTGATCTGCTGTGGCAGCTGGGGATGGAATCTGGGTCAATCGTAAAGCAACCATGGACAACATGTTTTCTATCGGCGAAAGATCCGGAGAGCGAGGCGGCCAGGGAAGCAATTCAATCTGGCGATTGACGAAGAAACTGCATTAGAATCGCATAATTTTTGTAAAATCTTCCAACATATGGTTAATATTTTCCATTCACCATACTTCTTTTTGCCTATAATCTCTTTTTAAACTCATGTAGCCGTAGAGGACCAAATTTATATTTTAATGGATTTGTATCGGGAAAAACATTTGAGTGAAATTAGTTTGCAGTTTTCCAGTATTCTTTAAGGTCTTTCAGCCCCCTTCTTACTAACATATCTAGTTGATTTTAGGTTTTGTATAATCATAAGATAAAAAATCTGAATTTGCTTAATCAAATAACCCTATCAAATACAACAATCAAATATTAGTTACCTTGTGAGATAATTTCTTCCTATCTACAAATTGAAACTTACAACGACGCTATTTATTATATTTAACAAACAACACGAAACATGTCTCAAAATTATTAGATGTGCTGGTGATTAATGAAGGTGGTCTAAGTCATTCATTTTTCGTCTCGAGATATTTGAAGGTTTTAGTTTGAACAGGAACTGACTTCTGTTTAATGACGCACCAACCAATACAATCCAAAGGTTCAACTTTTACAAACCTGCAAAGTTTGCTTCAGATTGCAGTAATATAAAAAAATGCAATATGAAATAACTGTTGCGATTGATTGTTGTTGCGGTGCTTAGCGTTAAAAAGGAAACTGAGATAAATTACGAAAAGTTATATTTACAAAAAATATTTACAATTTAAGTATTGAGTTTGCGTTAACATCGTAAAAGGTAGCGGTGACAAAATAAGACGCTCCGTATGGAGCGGTGCGAAGTTGCGTCTAGAGACAAAGGAGTCCGCTAGTGAAGTGTTCGAAGGGGGCTCAAGTTCAATGACCGGAGCTGGAGATAAGAGTCAGCGAGCGTCTCCTGCTGGAAGCACAGAGGGGTGTGGGTGGAACATTCTCCCACCCTATCAGGACCTTAGTTCTGATATAAATGAAAAGGAGAAAGTTTGGTGATTGAACGTTTTGCAACGTTGTTTTTAGTTTTAACTGTAGCGACTCGAACAAGATTATCCTTGCCAGGATGAGTTTCTAGGATCCTTCCTAGTTGCCAGGAACCTGGAGGAGCATCATCTTTGATAAGCACGATGTCATCTTCTTTAAGATTCGGCTGCGAGGACTGCCACTTCTTCCGCTGTTGTAGGGAGTGCAAATAAGAATGCCTCCACTGTTTCCAGAAACCTCTTCTCATGTTTTGGACGAGCGTCCATCTGTTAGCTAGTGGAGGGGAAGAGAAGGGTTGATCAGGTACGAAAGTGAGCATATCTCCTGTAAGGAAATGGGATGGGGTAAGTGCGGTAATAGAGTCAATATCAGAGTTTTTAATGTATGTAAGAGGTCGTGAATTTAGTAAAGCTTCTATCTGGCTGAGTAGAGTTGATAATTCTTCAAACGTTAGGAGAGTTTCTCCCATCACTCTTTTAAGGTGAAATTTTATTGAGCGCACTCCTGCTTCCCAAATTCCTCCAAAATGAGGAGAACCAGGTGGAGTGAAATGCCACTCGATAGAAGTGTTGGCTAGGTGGTGAGCAATTGATTCATTTTCAGGCAATGAGCGCCACATTTGTTGCATTTCGTTGAGTTTTCGTCGAGCACCCACAAAATTGGTAGCATTATCGCTATGAATGTGGCGAGGGGCACCACGACGAGCACTGAAACGGCGAAGAGCAGCTATAAATGATTCAGCTGTCAAATCACTGACTGCTTCAAGATGCATAGCTTTAGTTGATAAACAAATGAATAAAGCTATATATCCCTTGGTTGTTTTAGAACCTCGACCTTTACTAAACTTTATGGAGATTAGACCGGCGTAATCAATGCCGCAGTAGAAAAAAGGTCGTTCCAGAGTTACTCGAGGCTTAGGTAAATTACCCATCAGTTGTGTTTTTGTGGAAGTCTTGAATCTGTGACATTTTAAGCATTTGTTTATACATTTATTAATTAATTTTCTTCCACCAATGATCCAGTATGATTGCCTTATGATGTGCGCTAACAATGTTGGGCCAGCATGTAGATAGGCTACATGCCGTTCTTTGATGAAAAGTTCGCTGAACTTATGTTGATACGGCAGAATAACAGGATGTTTTTGACTAAATTGTAGTTGCGAGTTCTGTAATCGACCTCCCACCCGTAAGAGACCGTTTTCGTCTACAAATGGGTAAAGGGAGCGTAATTGACTTTTATTTGGTACAGGTTCTTGATTTTTGATGCATTTTATGTCTTTATGAAAATAGCTATTTTGAATAGAACGGATAACTGTTTCTTCGGCTTGTTTGATTTCTGAAAAGGTGAGTGTCGTAGATTGATCTTGCAGATTTTCTGCGGATCTTTTACAATTTTTAATAAACCTTTGGCAGTAAGCTACAATGCGAATTATTTTAGCCAAGGAAGAGAATTTTTCGAAAAACTCATCTACTAAAATATTTGAAGTGTGGAGGTGAAGGCTAAAGATTGGGTCAGCTCTTTTCTCAGTCTTCACTTCATCCTCGATTTCTTTCGAACTTGTTTTATTCTTAGGCCAGTAAGATGCATCTAATTGTAGCCACTGTGGACCATTAAACCATAAAGTGCAATTTGGGAGACATTTAGGATCAATGCCACGTGATGCGATATCTGCCGGGTTTTCAAACTGTTCTTCCCGAGTAAGCATCATATTTTTAGAATCAGGAACATCTTCTAACTCCGGAAATCGTTTAAGCTCCGTTTCAATATTTATTTCGTAAATATGCAAACTATATATTGAATTGGCATTTGTGCTTGTGTCAGACAATTTACCAGAAACCAGAAAACCGAAAATTGAATTCTGTGCAATTAAATTACTTTGAGAACAATTTATTTGACCAGGAAGTAACATCGAAAAGAAAATATCTGATCCGAGAATCATATCGATTTTATTAGGCGTGTTAAAATTTGGATCAGATAGTTGAATATTTTTTAAGTGCGTGAAATGTTCGTCTTTTATCTTCGATACAGGCAGAGGTGCCGTTAATTTATCCAAACCATAAGCTGTAACAGTCAGCTTGACCCCAGGCTCATGAATCGAAAGTAAGTCAAGTGCTATACACCCTTTAGTCATGGCAAGGTCCTTTCCAGACAACCCTTTAACAGGAAATCTAGCATTCTTCCTTTTTATTCCTAAAATATTCATGTAAGTTTCACTAATAAACGATGACTCACTACCCGAATCACATAAAGCTCTCAGTGTATGTACTTCTCCCGTACAATCTTTTACCATGACACATGCTGTGGGTAAAAGTGCGAATGAAGTTTGGGCCGTATTTAACAAAACAGTGTTGGTTTCGTTTGATGTACTGGGATGATCGTCGCTAATAGCAGGTGCGTTTTTCCGATTTGTAGAGCCCTTTGAATCGAAAGTGGAAGCAGAAACGGAATAATTCTGCATATTTTCATGCAAGCTAGAATGATGTTTTCTTTACAGAAATGACATGAATAAGTGTAATTACATTGGTAATCGGTATGCTTGTTTGATAAACAATTAATGCACAGTTTATTTTTGCGAACATATTGCTTTCTATCTTTCACACTCATTTCTTTGAATTTATGGCATTTAAAAAGTAAGTGGAAAGGCATTCTACACAGCATACACTTTGGATTGTTAGATGTAGGTTTAAAAACATTAAACTTTTCTTTTTTATTGTAAGACTCATTTTCGTGGAACAAGTCTAACGAAGCACACCTATTATTAAGGAATTCAAGGAACTCATCGAATGTAGGAAAATCATTGTTAACAGTTTGTTGCGACCATTCTTCGCGTGTTTTCTGATCAACCTTTTGCAACAATATGTAAATTAGCCAGATATCTCTTGAGTTAGCTTGCTCATCGATGGATTTAAGTCCTCGAATGACTTCATCTGAGACATCTGCTATGCTGCGTAAATTGGATGCGTTTGCATGATTGATAGATGGTTGATCAAAAAATGTTTTGACGAGAGAAGAAACGATTTGTTTCTTTCTGTCGTATCTAGTAAGCAGTTTTTCCCAAGCTTCTTTGTAACTAGCTTCCGAAATTGGTATGTGTTTAATTATCGCTGCCGGTTCGTCAAGTAATAAACCTTTTAAATACGAAAACTTTTGAATATTGGATAAACTACTATTATTATGAACCAATGATGAATATAGATCTTTAAATGAAGGCCAGTCTTTGTAATTACCACTAAATGACTGAATATTTATTCTAGGCAGCTTAAAATTATTAGCATTAGAAATATTTGTTATAGGTCTCGGATCATTTACATTATCAATGCATAATTTTTCATGAGCTTCTTGAAGTTTGGCTTTGGTTTCATAATATTTATCCTCAAATTCTTCCATTTCGGAGAGCTCAATGGGCAGATCTGAGTCTGCTTTGTCTAAATCAGAATGAATTGTCTCTAATTTTTGTAGTTTGTTATTTAAATCGTATTTGTTGAATGTTTGGTTTTCGTCATTGATATACTTGTGAATTCTAGTTAATGCTGATTTCGCTCTGCCGCGAAGATTAATTGCAATTCTCTCAGCGTTTTTAGCAGCAGTATCATCTGCTGAATCATTTGTTCTCTTTTCCATTACGCTTGTAATGGTGCGGATGCGTAAACAACTTTCGTGAAACCAAAATCAAACTTGATTCAAAAGAAAAAAATGTACTTATCTCAGGCTTCCTTGAGCTGGATCTCGTCGAGTGCCTCCAAATGTTGCGATTGATTGTTGTTGCGGTGCTTAGCGTTAAAAAGGAAACTGAGATAAATTACGAAAAGTTATATTTACAAAAAATATTTACAATTTAAGTATTGAGTTTGCGTTAACATCGTAAAAGGTAGCGGTGACAAAATAAGACGCTCCGTATGGAGCGGTGCGAAGTTGCGTCTAGAGACAAAGGAGTCCGCTAGTGAAGTGTTCGAAGGGGGCTCAAGTTCAATGACCGGAGCTGGAGATAAGAGTCAGCGAGCGCCTCCTGCTGGAAGCACAGAGGGGTGTGGGTGGAACAATAACTGATAAACTTTTCTTAATTATTATTCTTGACTTGGGCCTTTTCATAATCACCGGTAAATATATACTTTTATTTTCAAATATTTATTTACTCAAAATTTATATCGACAAGTTATTAACATTTATGTAGATTCTCTTAAATCTATCTCACAAAAATATTTTTTTCATACACCCGAATTTTTAATAATTCATCAATAATCATAACTCAAAATTAATATTTCATAAATTACTATTCATAATTGGCATTCATAAATTCATGTTTTTGATAACTATTCACAAATTCATATTATTCATTACTATCATATAAAAATTCATATTAGCCAGAATTAATAATTGATTTTTCATTCATAATTTATAATTCAAAAATCCATAAGCCCGGTTTTTTGAATTTATTCTATTTCCCACTTTACTTATGTGGATGACTCTTCATTAGTGCTTGTTTTTGAAAAGTAAAAGAAAAGCAAGGAATAGTTTACTTTGCGAAGACAGCCGGGATGAGAAAACGGCGTTTAGCGTTTGTTATCCAGCCTGCTGCTAAGCAGGTAACATGTACTTGTTGCGAAAATGGCACCACCAAATTGTCTTACCACTCCTTTAAAAAGTACTCCTTTTAAAGGAGTGCTAAGTAACTAGTGCTAAGAAAGAGTGCCAATATTGTAGCAAAGCTCGTGCGTATCTGTCGTTGCGCAGAAGTAAGGTGTTTGAAGGTGATGAGTTTGAGCGCTGCTGGATGCAAGTTGTTTAAAATCGTATTTCTTTAGTTATAATTTCTCGTTTTATCCCGAATGTTCTAATATGCTAATTTATTATATTGTAATTTATTGTATTCTAATTCATTATATGCTAATTCTAGTTTCTACCGTTCCAGAAAGTTCGGTGACTGTATATAAGTCGAGCTAGTGTTCAGTTCAGGTTAAATAAAGTTCTCTAGTGCAGCTCTCGCATTGATTTCCTGTGATATACATTAGAATCTACGCGACAATATGGAAAATATTTACCATTTGTGTGAAATTTCAGCGAAATTTATGCGACTCTAATTCAGTTATATAGAGTTTTATGAATTTATAAATGTAGGAGTAGCCTCTGACACCCTCTGCTACCGTTTCTGTTTTCCAGCCTGTGCCATCTGTGCATTCCCCGTGAACCACTTAGAGGAGAATTGACATTAGTGGTGGCTAGACGTGCACCATCCCAGCAGAAGGCTGTGGATACTTCCGCTGTGAAAAAACGTTCTATTATATAGCAGCAGACAGCTCCGTAGAAGGGACTTTGGATTACTTGTAACGGGGATTAAACGACGTATTTTAATAGTAATGACGTAATTCCTAACTCAAAGAACTTGTTTTATGTTATTTGTTAAATGTACCGTTTCGTTTCAATATACAGTGGAATCTCGATCTATCGTTTTTCAAGGGACCGACTGAACTAAACGATAAATGCGATAAAACGATAGATGCGGGAAGATAACAAAGCAATATGATCATTGGGACTGGGTGAAATAAACGACACATACGGGAAAACGATGATTCGGAGAACGATCGATCGAGATTCCACTGTAATTGTATTCGTCTTGTAGTATTCGCAATTTTTGAGTCAGTTAATGATTTAAAGTATTCACGACAACCCCTAAAACGTCTAGACTTACTAGTCTTCTTTTTTACACTAATAATGAATTTATCCCGTTTTAAATTCAAGGATATCTATAATTACCTCTACCTGATAACAATTACCCATTTTTTCTCCCTTAACATTTATGGAGGATTTTTGATTAGTACTTGTTTTCGAAAAGGAAAAGAAAAGAGAGGAAGTTTGCTTTTTGAAGACAGATAGGCAGGACCCGATTTAGAAAATTCTGGACTATAGGCAAACCTCGGGACGGGGGCCCTCTAACACTGATGTGGGCGTTAAATTTCCAAAATTGACACACGATCGAAAAAAATAATCATGAATCACTGTGAAAGTACCATTTTACCAAGAATTGGCTATTTGAAGTGTAGAAGCCTAGAACATTATCAAATAACAAAAATCAATACACCATATTAACTTCATCATTCAAACACCAACACAATGCAACTAGAAAAACTTATTAATCCCTTATTACCATGTTTTTATTAACTCCCTTTCTTGTTTGTTTGTGTGTGTGTTTGCCCAGTACAAATATTGCAATCGATTTTTAACTAACTTCCCGACTAGCTAGACATTTGGAACTTTTAGAATAAATCAGAACACGATGAAAATGCATTATTTTAATACTTTTAGCCATATTTAAGCAGACTTTGAATTCATTTTCAGTCTATTTTGTTTTGTAGACTGGTGCAGCCATCTATCGACCCAGACGGGATTGAAAAGTTAAACGCAAGTTAACTTCCAATTAACTTCATTTTCTTTCAAGTTGATGGGATCATTCATCAAAATAAATTTTAAAAAGTATTTATTAATTCATAGAATTGTCAAATTTATATGATTCATCAGAAAATTTAAAAACATGGTATATAAAAAGTTCTTTTTATCTTGTAATTTTATACACTATAACATACATATGATTAAGTATATATATAACCATGCACATGACGAACCAATCAATCAAATTTGAAAGGATATATAAAAAAATTGCTATTTAAAAAGGAAAAAAAAATTGAATTGGGAATTATTTCTTTCTTTTCTTTTAAAATAAAAATTTGGGAAGGGGGGGGGGGGAGGCCCGGGCTTTCCAGGCCTAATGGAAAATCAGACCCTACAGATAGGGTGAGAATACGGCGTTTAACCTTTACAATCCAGCCAGCTGCTAAGCAGATAACACGTATTTCTTGCTGTGAAAATGGCCGGGCAAAGTTTCTTAGCAAATCTTTAAAAATTACTAATTTAAAGGAGTACTAAGAAACTAATGCTAAGAAAAAGGGCCAGTGTGAAAATATTTACCATTTGTGGGAAAATTTAACAAAAATTATGCGACCCTAATTAAGTTATACAGAGTTTTATGAATTTATTAATAATGAATTTATCCCGTAATAAATTCAAAGATATCCATAATTATCTCTCCCTGAAAACAATTACCCGTTTTTACAATATGTAAAAATTAATTTTATATCAACATAAATATTTTATCATGATGAACAACATTTCTATGTATTTTGTAGCACTATTAAAATTTAAAACTCACGAAGAAGTGTATTCTTATTTCAGTGTCTGTTTTCGAAAGATGTTTTTACTATCAATAGTTTTTTGTTGATTTTCGGAACCCTTGAAGCTTTTATTACCAAAGAAAAAGACCTGATTATTTGAAATTCAGGAGAAAATGTGTATCTTGAAGTACATGTCTGCGACGTCATGTACCAAATGTATAGGATAACACTTAAATTCATTATAGAAAATGTACGTGGAATTGAAGATAAAATCCTACTATCCAGTTAAGATATCAAAGACGCTGATCGTGCTATAATAAACGATATGCGTATATTTTCCCCACTAAGTTTATACGATTACACATCCATAGAAAAAAATGTTTAGGCTGCGGAAATTTGTTGCTGGGTTTACAAAGTTTATAAATTTCTTGTGTTTTTATTTGTCGTGCATTTTCTATTTCCGTAAATTCAAAATAAACTTAGAAATGGGCTATTTTTGCCTATATGTACAAGCTTGATGTCTTACCATCGTCATAGCCTTAAGAAAATATGACAGATTGAAATAAATTGTAAAAATATAAGCCTCAAACCCCATACTTTTTCTAATCTTCACCTTAAACTAAAGCATCATTAAACTTGTAGGTAAAACTATTTTTTTCTTTTTTTAATATAGTCTCATAGGTTAAACTTTTTATCATGAATATTATTTCTCAAATATGATAACATGTTATGTAAAACGTATCAAATAATATTCAGTTTTGAATTCACGGTGTACCGTTAACATCTTGCAGCGGAAATTGTATATGATTTCAACTAGAAAAACTAATAATTAAGGAACACCAAAACTTATAACACCTATTGTTAAAACTAGTCGGGTATTTTGTTTAGCTGTTGAGTCTGGGATTAATTTTAGAATAATTACAAGATAAAAAGAACTTTTTATATACCATGTTTTTTAATTTCCTGCTGAATCATATAAACTTGACAATTCTATGTATTAATGAATACTATTTTAAAATTTGTTTGATGAATTATTCCATCAACTTGAAAGAAAATGAAGTTAATTGGAAGTTAATTTCTGTTTAACTTTTCGTTCCTGTCCCGGCCGATAGATGGTTGCACCAGTCTACAAATCAAAATTAACTGAAATTGAATTCAAACCTGCTTAAAGATGTCTAAAAGTATTAAAATAACGCATTGTCATCGTGTTCTGAGTTATTCTAAAATTTTCAAATGTCTAGCTAGTCGGGAAGTTAGTTAAAAATCGATTGCAAGATTTGTACTGGACAAACACACACACAAACAAACAAGAAAGCGAATTAATAAAAGCATGATAATAAAAATGAGAGCCCAGATCGGTAACTTTTTATTAAAGTAAAAATTAAGTATATATACCTGAATAGGTTGAAAAATTTGTCAACAAAATGAACTGATCGAATTTTTAAGGCTATTTTAATTTATAGACATTCATTTATTGAAATATTGAAGAAACATTTCTCTAGGTAATACATAGTTAAGTGCAGAAACAGTTATCATATATACTTAATTCTGTATTTAAGATAACTGTTATAGTTATCTTAATAGTTATCGTATATACTTATTTATGTATATTTGATAACTGATATAGTTACCTTAACACTTTTTTCTATATTAAAAAAAGGGTTTCCACAAATCCAGAAAGTAATATTAATTCCTACGTAATTACACATAACACACTAATTAGCATCAACATATAATGAAATATGATATAATGAATAATTTCGAAGTCTAAAGCAATTAAGATGTGTCTAAAATGACAAAATTATTCTAAATTTTTAGAAATCATTTTTCTCAACATCTGAAAGTAACGAGTGGCGAATACGGACTAGTTGACTTGGCTAATGTCTTATTTCGTTCACCAGACGCAATACGAAGCTTTACGTGTCCCATTACACGCTGGATGTAATGCCCTTACAAGTTCTCTTAGAATATCCCTTAGGACATGTCTGGTTTACGGCTGCACTAAAAGGATCTATAGTAAGCCCAAATGCTCATAGACATAGAACAAAACGATAGGGTGGATCTCAGCACTAACCTACCCCCTACGAATGCTCGTAGCTTCCAAACTGTTTGCTGTATTTACAAAAGAGAAAGGGAACTACTTTCCTTTTTTGCAAAACGAACACAGACAAAAGACACACAGACAAAAATTGCCAATTTTATTCCTTTTGCGAACATACTTATAATAATGAATAGATTCTCAATGTCCTTTCGAAATGGTCAAGTAGAGTAAGATAACTTTCTGGAGAATCGGAGAGTTTCCTAAATTAAATTATTTTTACAACATTTTTAGATTCTTGTAGCAATAAAATGATAAATAATTACAAGATAAAAATAACTTTTTATATAGCATGTTTTTAAATTTTCTGTTGAATCATATAAACTTGACAATTCTATGTATTAATAAATACTTTTTAAATATTTTTTTGATGAATTATCCCATCAACTTGAAAGAAAATGAAGTTAATTGGAAGTTAACTTGCATTTAACTTTTCGTTCCCGTCGCGGGCGATAGATGGGTGCACCAGTCTACAAAATTAAATTAACTGAAAATAAATTCAATCTGCTTAAAGATGGCTAAAAGTATTAAAATAATGCATTGTCATCGTGTTATGAGCTATTCTAAAAGTTTCAAATGTCGAGCTTGTCGGGAATTTAGTTAAACGTCGATTGCAAGATTTGTACTGGACAAACAAATGCACACACACAAAGAAACAAACATTAAAGTGAGTTAATAAAAACATGGTAAAAAGTAGAAGAAAAAAAATTTTACTTCCATAATGCTTCTAAGAGTTGAGTACTAAAAAAATGACTTAAACTACCAAAATTTCAGAAATTATTGAAAATTGGATACCATTTCGTATAATTATCATAATCCATTTTTAAATGGTAGATTTCTGATACGGTGGGAAATGACACCGGTTACAGAATAATTATTGGCGTATAATAATTTACGAATTAAAACTAACTTTCGAAGCATTGTTTCTCAAAATGTATATTAAAGACATAAATATATATTTATTCAAATATGCAAAAACGTCATTTTCCTTTCATGTTTGGTTCAAGATTTTCTCACATATATCCAATATTAAACTTACAAGTACACTTTACAAAACACCAGTTCAGACGCCATTGTGATATATTTGAACATGAAAGAAGTAACGTTACATAAACCAACCTCCATGGAAACTTATATTGGTGTCTGGAGACGATTACTTATTGCGAAATTTCTTGAAATATCTTCACGTGAAAAACAAAAGAAAATCCACTTACCTTGTTTTTAATAGCTAGAATTAGATATAGCCTTGAAACAAAATTCCTACACTAACAAATTAAACAAGGGGTGATTGTTAAGCGGTTTATAATTATAGCCAAAAACTAAAGAAAATTCATTTATCAATTTTTTAATAACTCGAATTAGATATAAACTTGAAGCCAGATTTCTAAAATAACAAAATAAACTAGGAATGATGCTTAAGCTGTTTATAATTCTAGCCGAAAACTAAAGAAAATCCACTTATCTTTTTTTTAATACCTGGAATTAGTAGATATAGCATTGAAACATAATTCCAAAACTAATAAAGTAAACAAAGAGTGATGGTTAAGCGTTTTAAAATTATACCCATCGTATGATAATCATAATATTTTACTATAAATGTTCATATAATATGTATTTTCAAATTCCAACGCAATTACTTTAGAAAAAAACTTTATCTAAAAGAAGTAATATTTTGTCTCAATTCTTTCTGAGTGAGACATTAAAACACCAAAGAGTCCTATTTATACTTGAGTCTATTTTAGTGGCTTTCAAATCGAAACAACTCTCATCCACTTTTATTCTAGGTATCAAATTATTTACTTTACAAGAATATTTTTTTATTATTCACGACGCGGAAAAGAAATTCCAGGCATTTCCTTCTTGAAAGAAAATATCCGATCTTTATACGTATCCAACAGATGCAATTTTTTTAAGATAAAAAAATTCTCAAATCTTTCACGGTGTAAATCTCATATGGTTCTATCACTTTTTTTTAAGCATGGCATCAGATTTCAAGAAGTTACCGTTATCTATTCTAAGCTTTATTTTAAAGAATACATAGATGTGTTCTTTACCTCAAATTTTTTAGTATTTTGTAGACAGAATATTTACACCAATCTTAATGGTACTTGGTATAACATAAAATATTTCATTTCGGATGAAACTTGTTGCCGATATAATAATAATAAGATGTAAGTAAATATACACTGCTGGCCACCCAAATTGCAACACCAATAAATTCAAGAGATATCACAACAGAATTTATTTTGTAGATAACATGTTGACCAAGTATCAAATGATTAAATTTATAGACTTCTGTGAAGTGTGGTTCTTGCCAAAATGAGTATTGATTCAAAGGGATCCTCGGCATTGATTCAAAGAGACTTTGGATGAGTTCTTGGGGTACAGCAGACCAAGTAGCTTCCACACGTTGCCAAAGTTGATCTGCTGTGGCAGCTGGGGATAGAATCTGGGTCAATCGTAGAGCAACCATGTACCACATGTTTTCTATCGGCGAAAGATCCGGAGAGCGAGGCGGCCAGGGAAGCAATTCAATATGGTAATTGACGAAGAACCGTTGGACAATACCTGCCACGTGTGGTCGCGCACTGTCCTGTTGAAATATGGCTGTGGGCAAGCCCTGAAGGTAATGAAGGACAACTGGCTCCAACACCTCGGAGATGTAGCGCTGGCTGTTTAAAGTACAGGCAATGCGTACTAGAGGTGTGCGAGAGTGATATCCAATGCCGCCCCATACCATAATACCCGGTGCAGGACCAGTGTGGCGGTGCATAACGCAGCTGTTCAGCATCCCCTCTTCACGGTGTCTCCAGACTCGAATGCGACCATCGTGGTGATGCAGACATAAGCGTGACTCGTCTGTAAAGACAATTTCATTCCATTCTGCCGTCCACATCCTTCTGTCATCGCACCATTGGCGGCGGAGACTTCTGTGGTTCTGCGTCAAGGGTAGACAAAGCAATGGACGTCTTGCGGACAGACCACTCTGCTGTAAACGGCGTCGAATGGTACGCGCAGACACTGGATGATGCGTTACAGACTGCATGTGCTGTAATATGGTCCGTGATGTGAATGAGCGACCCGTCACTGCCATGCGCATAATTTGCCTGTCATCACGTGAAATGGTGCGCTGAGGTGGATGCGATCGAACACGCCGGTCCGTCGTATCCTCCTGCATACAACGATCACATATCCGCATGACAGTTGTTTGGTTTCGTCCAACACGACTACAGATTTCCCTGAAAGATAATCCACAATCTCGGTAGGCCACTATCCTTCCTGTGTCGAACACGGATACTTGATCAAAAGATGATCGCTGTTTTCGACGAGGCATAATTGATCGTTTTTTTGAAAAAACCACAAGAAAAACACAATTGCCGAACTTGAAATCGTCGAAATCTCCAAGCCTTAAATAGCGCTTTGAAGTGGCGCCACAGGCGCGCGTGATGTGCGTCTGCGCTGAAATTCTAATCATTTGCATATCTTACCTCCGCTAATGCATGTTGTAAATTTCATGTTATTTGCATCTTTTCTTCAGGGTGTTGCATTTACAGTGGCCAGCAGTGTATAAACGTAGATAAACAAAGTACATCACAAATTATAGAAAGTACTTAGTGTAGTGTACATTTAGGAACTATCAGCACGTTTATTATTCAGTGTCATTGATACAAAAATTGCTGTAGTAATCCGTTAAAAGTCCAGAGTGCTGCAGAATCGACTCCCACATTTCTAAAGTTCGCTGGTAAGGTAATATGTGTGGGGTGGGTGAGGGGTGGCAACAGTTCGGGTGGATTTTCTAGTTTTCGGTAGACACCATGAGCTGGTCCGGTATCGAGGAGTTCTTTAACCCGTCTAATACCATGGGGTCACCCACTGTGTCTTTGTGAAACAGCTGTAATTACTGTACGATTTCTAAAATTCTGAAAAAAATTGACTTTTCTCATTTTGACCCTAACATTCCATACATACATAAAAATTTCATTATACTCATAAATTTTAATTAATTTTTCCAATTTATACACTGAGTACCATTGGGGTCACATGTGACCGCACAAAAAATTTAGTCTGAATTTCAAATGCAACCAGATTTATTTAGAGTACTATTATAATTGGGGGATATTTGTAAAAAATTTCTGGTTCTGTCTGCAGATGGTAGCAATAATCAGGTAAAAGCAATTAGAATCAATATAGAAAGTGTTATTGCATGCTGAGTTAGAAGTGTTTCAAAATGGCACGCATGAAGCAGAAATATATAACTGAAGAAGAAATTTAAAGAATTATGAATGAAGAAAATGATTGTGAATTATCAGCTGATGATTAGACACCATCGAAGTTTCAGATGATGATGGAGTGGTCGATTTTGTTGAATATATTGGTGATGGCAATGATCTCTCATATGACTCATCATCAAATACAAAAGAACCTGATGTCGCTGAAAAGAATAGATTTGTGTAAGTAAAAAAATTCTGTTGCATAATTATATAATAAAATATTTCAAATAAAATGTATCTAAAAAATATATAAAAGTGTCGAAAATTTAAAAATTCTATATTCTTTACCGTATTGTTGAGAACTTCGTAGAAAATATATTTCTTAAAATTTTCTGTATCCGAACTGACTGAGAAATCTTAGAAAAAAATATATTCTTATTTATAGGTCAAGAAATAAAACTGAAATATGGTATGAAACTCCACAAAGAGACACACAAGGTAGACAGCCGAGTCGAAATGTGATGAAAACTCCACCAGGGCCTACACGTTACACAGCCCTGGTAAGAAATGTAGACACTATACAATCTACTTTTGAACTCTTCATAAAAACAAATATTGTTGAAAAAATTCTAAAAAGAACAAGTTAAGAAGAAAAATAGTATATGGGGATAGTTGGGCTAACACAGATAAAGAAGAAAACTTGTGCTTTTTTGGACTGCTTATACTTGCTGGAGTGTATAAAGTACATAATGAAACAATAACGAACCTGTGGAATGCAAATGATGGTCGCCCAATTTTCAGTAAATCTATGGCTAGGAATATATTTATTGAAATATCATGTTTCATTCTATTTGATGATGCTGAGAATAGGTGCAAAAATCGATTTGATGATATGCTGACACCATTCAGAAACATATTTGAGATTTAGACAGTCACATTACAAGATGCAATGGTTTTGACGGCAGGCAATGGTTTTAATGGACAAATGTCCATTTAGACAGTACATCGCGTCAAAACCAGGAAAATATGGAATAAAGCTGTGGGCTGCTTGTGACAGTAAAACTTCTTATGTATTCAATATTCAGGTATACACAGGAAAAGGACAAAATATGCCTAGAGAAGTTAATCAAGGAAAGAGAGTAGTTCTGGATATGGTGAAAGGAATGGATAAATGTGAAAGAAATATCACAGCAGACAACTTTTTTACTAGCTTAAATCTAGCAAAAGATCTAGAAAATAAAAATTTTACACTTTTGGGTACGGTAAGAAAAAATCGATCCAAATTACCTCAGGAGTTCGTCACATGTAAAGGAAGACAGGACAACTCTTGAATATTTGGATTTCAAAAGTCAGCGACAATTGTGTCCTATTGTCCAAAGAAAGGAAATTATATACTTATTGCAATGTTCTCTTTTGAGCACATTGCAATAAGTATATCTGCGAAAATGCAAAGAAGGGAGAAATATGCAATGTGCTCTTTTGAGCACATTGCATTTTTCTCCCGAAATTCAGAATATACAGGCAGCTAAACCAGCTATGATTCAAGATTATATTAACACAAATTCAGAAGTTGATACGATGGATCAGCTAGTGTGAACATATACAACAAAGGTAATGACGAGAAGATGACCAATGGTCATCTATTACAATATGTTGGATATAAGTGCATTGAATGGCTTTATTATTTGGTTACACCTTAACCGAAAGTTCGAAGAAAAAACAAATTATAAGAGACGAATGTTCCTTTTGGAATTAGTCAAGTCTTTAGCTGAAAAGCAACTGCAGAAGCGGGTACCTGTTCCAAAGTCACTTGAAGCAGGCATGAGTGTGAAAGGCCAAAAAGGGGGTATATGGTTTTATTGTGAACGTTTAGCGGATCGAAAATATAGTGATTAGTGTAGAAAATGTTCGGTTTTTGTGTGTAAGCAACATTCAAACACTTTATGTCTAAATTGTGCATGATGCATACTTCAGTATACCCTCAACTAATTGTGCCTAATTACAATTTTTAAAGGTTCAATATATTCATAACTGTATAAAATGTGTCTGTTAATTAATAAATTTATTGTAAATAATATGTTTGTTATAAAATATAAGCATTAAAATAAAAATTTTAAAAAAATCTAATGGGGTCACTGGTGACCCCAGTGGCACTTAGTGTTACAAAAAAAGTTGGTTGTAGAAATGTTAAACTTTAGGTTACGGGGCCCATTTTTCCGATTTCTTCTTTCGAACGGGAAATTTCATACCCCCTTTGAAAGAACGGCCATAAAGTAGGTTTTATATATATATATATATACACACACAGTGGAATCTCAATCCCTCATACCTCGTATAACAAACCCTCGTATGGGAACCCTCGTATAACACTACAACCTGTAACACGGTTTAACTCTAACACGATAAATAAATTGCGAAACCCTTTGTACAGCAATGTACCTCTACAGCACTAGGTAACATGATTTTTGTTTAAAACACATAAACAAAATTACCTTAAAATAATGATGGGAAGGAATGATGAACTATAGTGTCTTTACATGAAAATGTATAAACAAATTATAATCTATTCATTTATAACTCTATAAAATAACAAGAATGCCTAAGCTTAGCTGGAAATCTTGAATTATTTTTCCTGAATGCTGACCCTTCCTCTGAAAAGAGCCGAAACTTCTAAAGGGAGCTGCAAAATTGTTTATCTCCGTACCGTGAAACTACAATGTAAGAACCAGCAAATAAACTAAAATTACAGATTTTTTAAAGAGGATAGATGATGCAAAAACTCTAAATGAAGAAAAAGGTTCTGAAAGTGAAGGTGATATCGTTCAATCAAAAAAACTTTCTCGTTTGAATGTAATGAGCAGTGATGAGGAAGAAATTTATTAAATTAAGGTCGCATTAAATGAAAGTAATATTTTTGTTTCAGTTCGTTTTGTGATATATGTACATTTATATTTTCAATAAAAATTGAGTAGCTTATATGGAATTTAAAAAAAAAAGGTTTGCTTTTAATAAGTTTTCAGAAAGTAACCCCCTTTTTCGACCCGTCTCTGGGTCTCATATAACACGGTTTCACACAACGCGGCATTTACTAGGAACCTATCAACCGTGTTATAGGAGGGTTACCTGTATATATTATAAAAAGAAAAATAAGTTTTTACTTTAAATGTGCTTCTCTCAAAAGGTGAATTTTGTAACTTGCGCGCAGATTTATAAAAATTATTTCAACATATTCATAAAAAAAAATTAGGATAAGAATAGTATGTTGATAAGTACGAAATGCACGCATTTTTTATTTAATTAAATTTTATTGAGTACATAACATGATATATCTATGGTGCCCGGTTTAAAAGGTTATGTCAAAAAAAGTGATTTTTAGATATTTGTTCGTACTGATAGAAAAAACAAAAATCTTTAGACTTGTATAAAATGCTGAAGTCTATAAATTTTGTGTACAAAAGTACATTTTATTGCACAAAAGACTCAAGTCGAAATTATAGTTCTGCGATTGGTATAAAAGCCAATAACTTGGTTTAACTAAATCACTGTTCTTGATAGTTATACTGTATATATACTAGACACCATAGATATATACTGATGTATAACATAGATTCTTAAAAGTATTTATAAGAAAGAATACTTAAGGGACAATTTTTCAAACTTCATAAAATACATTTAGGTGTAAAATATCAAGTAACTTATACTGATTTCAAAAATGTAAAAATTCATGTTCCATCTTTTATTTTTGTGCAAGCACAGTGATTCAATATATAATGCTAATATTTGCCAACTACGTCAAATATTTTCCATGGTAACAATAATTCTGATTTTCAGACAAAGAAAATAATTTATATATGTAGAGAACAATATCAAAGAAAACATATCTGAAAGTTTTATTAATATCTACCCAAAAATAAGGATATTATGAGGGTTCAAAAATAAGCCAAAAATGGTCAATTTCACTCTAGCTTTAAAGTGCTGACTCCCCTTAAGTTAAATTAAAGAAATGTGTTTTAAAATACGAAATTATGGAATTCTCTGTAAAGATTTTTTTTTTTACTGTCAATTTTACACTAGATTAGAAATTCGTCGATAACCGTTTTGTTTAAACCTAAATGATACGAAATTGCATCGATTATTTTTCTGTTTATAACTACAATAAATAACATTTTTCTTGAAAATGTTATATGAAATAAATCAATAAAAGCATATAACACTCGATTGCATATATTTTTACACCAGGAGACTATTGATGTCTTAGATAGTTGTTGCCTTAGACACGCTTAAAACAAAGGGTTCCAAATATCTAGGTAACGATGAATTGTGGATCACGGTAAAACTATTTATTCCCATTAAAAGACTGTTTTGAAACCTAAGATTGATTACTTTCGAATACCTGGTTCTAGAACCATGAGAACTGGGTTTTCAGTACCAATGATTTCCCGTGGGTACCCGAATTTTCAATTTTGGGTACCATGTTCTACAGTCCCTACTTCAAATTGATACTAGAAAGGGGAAAAACAAACAAAAAAAAGATTTTGTTTTTTCGTTTTTTGTTAATCGCATGCTTTTGTTGTCTCATGTATGCACCATGGAACGGTTAAGCTAAGAAAATTACAACGGATGAAAAAATAGGTCTTGATAGATGTCGTGCGCTCTAGCGAAATATATGACCATGTTACCGACATCAAAGAGTCGTACTCAGTGTCATGCCTTTAACTCAAATAGTTTAAAAAATAATTGAACAAAACAAATCTTTAGATTTTTCTCCGACGAAAATAAAATTTAAGGGAACACAGCACATTGAAGTTCGATAAAATGACTATAAATATGGTCTAATTCTAACCACAAAAACGCAAATAATATAAGAAAAAGAAACTTTCATTCTTTATACATATAAACTGCATATCCTTAAATATGTAATATATGAAAATGGAAATTATAAATCTACAAATAACTTTCAAATTAGCAGTTTAGAATTTTATATGATTAACTGCTAATTTCAGTTTGTGTGCAGCATTCTTTCAAACTATCAATAGAAAACTGATAAAAACTAGTCATGTATATTTAATGATAATCTACATTTTAAAACCAGAAAAATGTGCAATTTTAGAATTTTTTTTTTTATGTGGGAAAATTATGCAAATAATTGTGATATTTTTTGAAATTGTCCAATTTTGTGGTTAATTTTTATTTTAAGTAATATTTATTACATTTTTTTTTGCTTTACATTACAGGTAAATATATTAGAAGTGTATTATGACCATTAATTATTTTCTGTAAACATATATCTCAATTTTTATGATGCGCACAGCACTTTATGATTTTAATTACCAGTTAATCATATAAAATTCTAAACTGCTAATTTGAAAATTAGTTATAGATTTATAATTTTCATTTTATATATGACATATTGAAAGATGTGTACTTAATATTTATAAAGAAAGGAAATTTCTTTTTCTAATATTATTTTGAGTTTTTGCGGTTAGAATTAGACAATATTTATAGTCATTTCTACGAGCTTCAAGGTACTGTGCCCCCTTAACCCTTTCAGGGGCACCACCCTCCATCGTTTGCACGTACAGATTTTTTTCCCAAATTTTTTTAACATAACAAATCTTGAATATTTTTCCAATTAAAGGTTTCAAAATGTTTTTACGTCTTTAAACTGATAACAGATGGCAGCACTAGTCATTTTCTGCTTATTTAACTAGAATACATTGAATGCAAGTGAAAAAAAAGCGCCTAGATTTAGGCGTTTGCACTGTGTAAACGGCGCCCCTTCAGAGGGTTAGAGCATTTTTAATGAAATTAGTAACAATTAAAATTCGATATATTATGTAAAAAGTATAGTAAAGAAATTTATTTTTCTTATATACTTTCTCAGAGGCTACAGTATGAATAAATGAAAATAGATTTAGTAGTTATGGAATAAGATTAATTTTTTTCAGTATATGAAACCCTTACTCGGGGTGTCTTGTTTCAGGAATAAGAAATTCACCTTGGCGTATCTCCATAAAGCATTTTTAGACTTTAACGAACCGAGAACTTTCATTGAGTCTTAACATGACTTAGGTCTATTTGACTTAACTAAATTTAGGGAGTCTTCTATTTTCGCTTTCTAATTTTGTTCATCCTTTTACCACATATCGCCAGTTTCGTTATGGCACCGAAAATTCTTCTGAGCTCTTTTGTGGTTATAATCTCCCTGGAAACTCATTTTTCTTCCTCCTGTTAGGCGTCTTTTTTCAAAAGTCTTTTCTCCCCAAGCATCATGGGATTATAAGGAGTGCAGAATATGAAAGTAAAATATTGGCCTTTTTTTACAGGAATAACACAGTTTTAAAGAGCAGAACAGTTTAAAGTACATCTAAATATTCGAGAGAATGCTTTAGAGATTTTACTCTGACATATTTTTAAAGGGGAATTTTAAAAAGGAAAACTAATAGCAAAAGAAAAAACAATAGGTTATACTTTCTGCCCATTCTGTAAAAAGTTAACAGGAGTGTAGCTGAAGATAAAAATTATAACTAAGAAAGGGGCAGTGAAATGTCGTTGATATAACTATGGTGCACGGTATGAAGGTCACAATTATTATCACAATTATTATTTTTTTTCTCTTTATATTTTCTATGATAGCTTATGACAACAACCAAGTTTTGTTGTAAGGTCTAAAAGGTATACTTAAAAAAATTCTATCATATTTTATGCAAAATTGATACGCCTCGAACATTTTCAATTAAACTAATTTTGAAACAATTAATAATTTATAACTCCAAAACTAATTCATATTTTGCCTTGAAATTTTAGAAATATTTATATAACTGTACTGCTAATAACATAATCAATTTTCAAGAAAATTCATTTAAAAGAAAAAAGTTAGCTCTGAAAGTCCACTGTCGCCTTAAGTTAAAAACAGTGATTTAAATATACTGAGTTATTCGCTTTTATACCAGTCGCAGAACAGTAATTTCAACTTGAGTCTTTTGTACAAAGAAATGTACTTTTGTATATAAAATTGATAGATTTAAGCCTTTTATACAAGTCAAAATATTTTTTAACGTAGGATTACGTTCCTCAGTAATGGTCCTTTAGAGAGGAAAAAATTGTTCTGCGTCGCGAGTTACAATTTTGGCAGCAGCAGTAAATAGTTAAACAGAAAAGTACCAAAATGAGTGAAAAAAAAATATGTAAGCAAACGATAAGTAATCCTACGTCAATAACCCACGGTAGTTTCGTTAGAGGAGACTACCTGATTTTATTTTATCAATACTAACAAATATCTAAAAATCACTTTTTTTACTTAGGGCAATTATACTGGGCACCATAGATATAGTAATTATGAAGCTAATCAAAGCATGATATATTTAGTGAGTTTTTGCTTATTTTACCTTTGAATAAATGGTTGAACTATATTAAGATATTCATTAAATTACGTCGTACATTCATTTACACTTTCAAACTTTCTTTAAACTTCACATTTAAAATAAGTTCCCCGGCTCAGAAAGCCGAACAATTTCGCATGGTGGAAAATTGGGATGTTCAGTTTCTCATCGAGAGTATGGAATGATGAATTAATGGTTACTGAAATTTATTAGGGAGAGAGTTTAAGGTATGTCCTCCTTAATTGTTCACAATCATTTCTTAAGGGGACAGTGGACCTTCAAACCTAACTTTTTTTTTACTTTGAATGGATTTCCTTGAAATTTGAATATGTGATTAGTACCATAGATATGTAAAAGTGGTTAAAATTTAAAGATGAAATATTAATAATTTATGAATTATGAATTATTAAAAATATAAAAAAATTAGCCTAATTAAAAATGCTCCATGCGCATCTCTTTTGCATATAATATGATAATTTTTATTTATAGGATACCTTATAGAACTAACTATGAAACTTATTGCTTATTTTAAGCATTCATTAAAAATATAAAGATAAAACAATAATAACAGTGAAAACACATTTTTTATTACACAAAATACCTATAAATACTCTTTTGAAGTACAAACTTTGATATTCTGAGCTACGAAGCATAATTTTTTTAATGAGATTTATTTGATATACAGTTAAGTATATAAAACTTAAATTTCAAAGCAATACGATAGTTAAAAATGCGCCTGGAGTAGTTTGAATATTCGTATGACAGGAAAATTTCTATTTTGAGAAAAACGCAATTAAAGTTATTACTATTAGTAACCACATAATATCTAAGTTAAATACAAATGCCTATAACTAGGAAAATAATCACAGAAATTAACAATTCTTTTAGCAACACATTCCTACTCGTCCGTAGTTTCACAATTCAATAAAATAAATAAAATCGAATTTTTGGACAAATTTCACAATTTTGAAAGTCCACTGTCCCCTTAAAGGTTTAGCACCAAGCACTTGTACAGGTACATCTGTTGTATGTTTTAGCTGTTACATGAATAGAAGGTTGTCACCAGTTCAAATCATCAGTAGAAATATGTGCTTTGAAAAATCTAGTGGGATAATGGCTACATATTGCCATATCTTGTGTTTCTGAAAAAGATAATGAAAAAGGGTGACAGACAAGAGTCTAGGTTTTTAAATAGAAGTACTTCGTTTATTTATGGTATAATTTCATTAAAGAAGAGAAGGATTAATGCCGGTGGCTTATTGCAGTTTTACAAAAGAGGACATCGAAGAGCTTTCCGCCATGGAGTTTCAGGAGGCCGGAACAGAATCGTCGAAACGGACCGGAGTACATTAGGCTTGGGCGTCGCGATTTCCTCTGCGAGAAACATCCTTCTCGAGCAACAGTGAGTGGGGATCTGCGTCGTAAATTGCATCTTCTTTCCTTCCGTGGGTCGTCACGTGATCGTTGATGAAAAGACCAGATGTGGATTTGGCGCAGACGATCTCCAATTCCCGCGTCAATACGCGCCATAGCTGTAAACAAAGGTTATTGTGCCTTTGATCTACGAGGGGAAGGAGATAAATTGTTAAACTTGTAGACGACTGTTTGCAACCCCTTTTTGGGGATTAAGCAAGAATTTTGGTGCTAAGAAGGGAGACAGTGAAATTGACAAAAAGAGGTACTTTTCTCGTATTTTTCCGACTGTCTGGGGAAAATACTTAACTTGAGGAATCTATATTCTTGCATTGGGGAACATCCCCTTTCAGTTTTGAGTACATTAACAGTAATATTTTAATTATTGAAAACGTTATTGAAAGCGTTACGACAACATCTTACCCACAATTTTCATTAACATTATAAATAACTTGATCAGTAAGAGAATCTATTAATCGCTGGGGAAATCTGAGGAAAAAAAGGCTTCGATTTTCGGATATCCAAAATGACGCATCATGGTACTCATTGCGATAAATTACGTCTCCATTTTGATCTGGTTGCTAGGATTCACGTTTCTTTCTGTCTTCTTTTAAAGGTTTTTTTTTTTTTTACTTAAAGAAACTAATGGACTTCACTGAGTTTTAGAGCCTCGTTAGAGATGAAATGTTAAAGGCCTCTTCTCATTCAGAAATTACAAATTTACTATATGTAGAATTGATTATGCATAAATATTTCCTTTAAAACAGATAATTTAAAAAAATAAATATTCAAGGTACATATGTATGCATCGTCTAAGCTACGAAAAAAAGATAATCCTAATCAATAAGTTGCTTAAGGGGACAGTGGACTTTCAAAATTGTGAAATTTGTCCAAAAATTCGATTTTTTTTCTTATTGAATTGTGAAACTACGGACGAGTAGGAATGTGTTGCAAAAATTATTTTTAATTTTTGTGATTACTTTCCTAGTTATAGGCATTTGTATTTAATTTAGATATTAAGTGGTTACTAATAGCAATAACTTTAAATGCTTTTTTCTCAAAATAAAATTTTTTATGTCATACGAATATTCAAACTGCTCCAGGCGCATTTCTAATTAACGTATTTCTTTGAAATTTAAGTTTTATATACTTAACTGTATATCAAATAAATATTATTGAAAATAATTATGCTTCGTAACTCAGAATTTCTAAATTGTGTACTTCAAAAGAGGATTTATAGGTATTTTATGTAATAAAAAATGTATTTTCACTGTTATTATTGTTTTCTCTTTATATTTATAATGAATGCTTAAAATAAGCAATATGTTTCATTGTTAGTTCTATAAGGTATCCTGTAAATAAAAATTATCATATTATATGCAAAAGAAATGCACATGGAACATACTTAATTAGGACAATTTTTGATATAATTAATAAATCATAATACATAAATTATTAATATTTCATCATTAAATTTTAACTACTTTTACATATCTATGGTACTAATCACTTATTAAAATTTCAAGCAAATCTATTCAAAACAAAAAAAGATAGGTTTGAAGGTCCACTGTCCACTCAAGGGAGACGTTTATGATTTGGCGTTTAAACAGAAGCATATTAACTGTTGGGTGTGAATTTTGGCGAAGTTAGGACAAAAAGATAGAGGATCAGGGTTAAACTTGGAAATGTAAGATATCTATTTTATACTATTACATTCCACTACTGTGAATGCCATTGGATACCTTCTTATATGATTCAACAATTTTAACGTAGGATTACTTTCCTCAATAACGGTCCTCCGGAGAGAAAAATTTATGACATCGTCGCGTATTATAATTTTGGAAGCACGCCAAACTCATTAGCAGGAAACAATTAAACAGAAAAGTACCAAAATACGTCAAAAAAGAGGCAAGCAACGATAAGTAATCTAAGGTTAATACCCCGCGGTAGTTTCGTTAGAAGAGACTACCTGAAAAAATTTTTGGTTTGAAAAACATTTAAAACAGATATTAAATTTAAAATATAGAATATTTTCAAATTAAAGTTTTTGATAAACATACGTACTTTTTAAAATTTCTTTTCAATATTGCCCACTAAAAATTCCATTATACCTAATATACACACCTATATCTTTCTTAATCATATTTTATCATATCACGATTGTTGTTTAGATAGTACAAATGTATTAAGTTCATATTCTACCATGTAAAAGAAAAAGTCTTGGCTCTTCAGATTCAAAATTTTCAAACCCTACAGCCATCGTCCAGCATTGACTTTTAAATATTTCATATCTTAGTATTTCTTCATGACGTGGAAGTTTATAAGCAGAGAATGCCAAAAGCGAATGATGGCAATTGCGTTGAAAAAAAGGTGGCTGAAAACATCATGGATGTCACTACACATCTATGCTGTGAAAATAACAGAATATCCTCCCTCAACACACAAAGCGATTTAACAATAGAGAGAAATATTTAACGTTATGAACATCTACGGTATTAAGCGTATCTAGTTTTAGCTTAGCCGTATTACAAACGGAAATTCTGAAGCTCTGAATAAACATCTATTCGGCTACAAAACCCTTTCATTTCAAGTGTAAAATTTACATAACTATGTAAAATCCTAATTGAATGTTTTCTTTTATGTGAAAGACCCTAAACACTTTAATCTATACTTATATATAAAGAGAGAGTGATTTTATACGTGGAGGGTAATCTTCAGAACCACTGTACCTATTTGAAAAATTCTTTCACTGTTTGAAAGGTACATTATTCCAGATGGACATAGGCTATATATTATGTATATCTAATCAGTAGAAATAAAGTTAGGGGCTTAATCCTAACAATCTCCATTGTTACCGCTACTGTCCTCTACCGCTTTTTGAGCCGAAGTCTTCAACGATCCTTAGCGTGGTGCTATCTATACTTATATATAAGAGAGAGCGATTTTGTACGTGGAGGGTAATCTTCAGAACCACTGTACCTATTTGAAAAATTCTTTCACTGTTTGAAAAGTACATTATTCCAGATGGACATAGGCTATATATTATGTATATCTGATCAGTAGAAATAAAGTTAGGGGCTTAATCCTAACAATCTCCAATGTTTCCGCTACTGTCTTCTACCGCTTTTTGTTCCGAAGATTTCAACGATCCTTATCGTGGTGCTATCGCGGTGGGCTTTTGTTCTGACACTAGCGGTTCGAACCTAGCCGTTCTCCGGCACGCCTTTTTCTTTTAAAAAATTTATTTTAATTATTAACTCACATAAAATTAATTTAAGGTATTATTTAGGTTATTATTAAGGTAAAAAAAGATTTACAATTTATTGGCTATCAACTGGAAATTTATTGGTATAATATTTTGTTCAACCCGGACAAAGTCGGGACGGGCCGCTAGTAAGATATAATTCTGAAAGGGAATACAGATGACTAACCAGAAGATCACGTTCAAAATCAGCCTTAGCTTAGTTATATGAAGCATTGTCAGTAATTATATATCTATGGTGTCCGGTATAAAGGTCTTAAATCAAAAACAGTGATTTAAATATACCAAGTTATTGGCTTTCATACCAATCACAGAAAAATAATTTCGACTTGAGTCTTTTGTACAAAGAAATGTACTTTTGTATACAAAATTGATAAACTCAAGCCTTTTATACAAGTCAATTTTTTTTATCAATACTGACAAATATCTAAAAATAAATTTTTTCGACCTTATACCCTTTATACCGGGCACCATAGATTTATACCTTTAAGGCCAGGGGTTACCTAGTGTTCGGGATTTTGTACTGAAGAGGCTCGGTTAGAGTCTCGACAAGTGTCACTCAATGATGCCGTGTCTACGCAGGGTATGGATGCATTAGATCTGTAAGATGAAATGTCCCTCCACAGGGTTTCTAGGGATAAGATAAATCTAAGCCCCCCAGATATTTCCCCATGGGATACTCGGTGTAAATTGAGGTGGAAAAATGGTTTCCCATCACAAGTTACCAACAATTTCGCTGATGGAATGGGGAAATTAATGTCAAAAAACAAAAGTGTCTGTCGCATCGGAATGTATATATATATATATATATATATATATATATATATATATATATATATATATATATATATATATATATATATATATATATACTAGCTGAAAACACGCGCTTCGCTACGGAGTACATTCAGATTAAATACAACGGTCAACGTATGCAATTTATGCCAAAAAATAAATATATATATTTATAATAAATGCGATGATCAATGTATACAATTGATGTAAAATATATATATATATCTATATATATATATTTATAAAAAAATCGTACGGGAGATGCATTTTTTTTGGATAATATCCAATCGTCTGCTGCATTAGAAAGAGAAAAAAAATATTTTTTTTTGTCTATTTAGTTGTTACGCACGTGACGATAAATTTATTGAAAGTACCAGAAAAAGAAATAACGTGATCAGCATTTAATAAATTAAATTCTAAAAATTAATCTTTAAAAATTCACCAAAAACCAGGAAATGGAGGTAAAAATTCGAAAAAAATTTTATTTTGAAGGAATTTTCATGATCTGTCTCGTGATATAAATTTTATAACCCTCAATGTATTATTTTAAATGCAAACGTAAAAAAAAAATTTAAAAAACAGCTTAAAAATTTAATTTAAAAAAAAATTAGAAGAATTTTTGACAAATCTTTCTTAGTGCACCTCTACACTATTAGAAGAATCATCATGCAAAATTTCAGCCCTTTAGGTCCAGCGGTTTGGTCTGTGCGTTGTATGTCAGTCAGTCAGTCAGTCAGTGAATGAATGAGTCACTTACGGAACTGTTTTAGATATATATATATATATATATATATATATATATCGAAACATTTACAACAAAAATAAATGTAAATTCAGGGCGAAACATTATCTATGTATGGGGATTGGGCAGCAACAGTTTGTATATATAGTAACTAGTACCACCAGGAGGCACTGTTTATATACTTTCTTCTGTGCATTAATGAGTGATTGTATTAAAAACCTATATAACAGACTATAATTTTTACTTTTGATAATATCTCTATATATTCTGTAAAGCTCAATAAAGCTTTTAAGGGCACGTGTACCACATAATATTATTTTTATCAAATTATATCAAAATTATTTGCGAATAGTTTTACTGCCGCAGATTTTGCCACCATGAGACTGGATGACAGAAAATTTATTTCCCAAATACATCCCAGAGACGTGGGCTACTTTGTCGAACTTTTTTCCAGAGAATGAACAATGTTCATGGATCGAGAAAAGCTTATATACCTTTAAAGATTATTCTTTGCTAGGAACATGAATAATATTTTCTTAAGAACTGAAAAATCAGTTTCCTAGTGATTTTTATAAGGCGATGTTCGATGACCATAAAGTTGAATCGAAGTCAATATATATAATTCTAACGATTTTCTTTTCCTTTCCGATTCTTTTGACACCATATAAACAAATAGAAAAGTTCTATATACATTCAGAAAAATATTTTGTTTCAGGCTTTTGATTTTTGCCTTTTTTTGATGGAGAAGGGAATCTGTCATTTTCTTTTACGGCTATATTTTTCTTACTTTTTTCCGGGAGGAGACGAAATACTTTCGTTCAAACACACGCTTGTCTCCTTTTTCCATTCCTAATTTGAAGAAAGCTTTTTTATATGACTATCCATGCCCAGAAATAGTTGCAATTGCTGGAAGAAGACCTTTTGACTTTCTAAGTTATAATCTCCTGAAATGAAATTTTCCCGTTCGCGCCGCTTCGTGTAGAATTCCTTTTTAAAGGAGTTTCCGTGTATGCGTACGAGAGTTTAAATCTTTCTCGAGTGATGAAAATAAATTACTTTTTCCTTGCCGCTGAAGAAGTTCCGCGAATGCATTGAATAACTTTGACGCGGCTTCGGAAAATTTACCAGATTAATATTTTTCAGCTGACTTTGCGCCACAATTAGAATATTTGTCTTACGTTAATGTGTGAATTGAAGAAATTCTGGCATATTTCTAGTTGCAGATATCCGGATTTTGCCTTACAATCAGAATTGAGTGAAGTATATTTTATCAAACAATAACCGAAGTTTTGAGTGCATATTGAAGATATTACCCTTAATTTCTCGTTATGATACATTTTATGTTCTCAATATCATATTGCAGGCATTTTGTATTGAGTAAAAAAAAGCTTTAAATGCAATTGAACAACACTTTTCCAAGTTAAGTTTAATTAAGTTTAGCAGCAAATTTAGCTAAAAATTCAGTGTATTAGTGAGTATGGTAGGAGTTTCTAGCTAGGTTTTTTTGGTGAATTAAAAGAACTTCTGCAGAAAATTTTGGCACACTAGGAAACCAGCCAAGTATCTGAAAAATTCTTTACTTGACTATTAAACAAACACTAAATATATGAGGCCAATACTTCATGTGTATGGAACTATATACTTCATGTCTACTTGCAAAGTTGTATTTGTAAACAAATATTGATAAAAAAAGTGCTATATATGTGTGAGAAATTGACCGACAATAGACTAGTGTATGTGATATATAGAGTTCGTTATATTGAAATAAAGGATATAAATAATACTAGAAATGCAAATTTTACTGAAAAATATAAATCAGATTTTGAAGAAATAAACGAATGGTAAAAAAAAACAGCTGTTTTAAATATCTTAAATGAAATGACAGAATATAAATGGCTTTAATACAAATGACTGAATATAAATGACTTTAATAAAAATGATGTGTCAATGAACTAGCAAAAATATTTTTAAAAAGTAATTGCAACTTTTCCTGAACCCGAAACCCTAAAATGTGATTATCTCTATGAGCAATATGTACGGGCAAACAAAATTCCTGTCGTAGGAAAAAAGACAGAAATATACAGAAATCTACAAAAATTTGTGTTAGATAGTCATAATTAATAAGCAGTTTGCTTTAGACAAAAGTGATATCAAAGCTAACGCACATAAATACTCCAAAAAAATTTAGTTTAAGACAAAATTTCTGCTTTTCACGCATACTGCAGAAAATTAAGTTTTATTTGAACCTAAATTTGTATATATTTAAGGTATGTTTCTATTTTTACTATGAAAAAGAAAACAGAGCATTTTTTTTCTTAATAAATTCAATTTTATCTATGTATGAAAAATGCATTCTCTAGAGATCTGTAAACAAATTTAGGTTCAGTTTCCAGCAAATGATAATATGTACCATCTGTGAAAATTTCATGCAAAAATATGAAATAGTTCTAGAGATAACAAGTTCGTTATGTGAAAAAACCACATTTTGAGATAAATCACTTTGAGTATTGCCCTTTAATTCTGTTTACAGTAAACATCTGACACGTTTTTATACATAATTTCCGTAATTATGGGAATTTTTTCAAGAGGATTGTCTTAACCTTTTCCTTACGGGGTGGGATAGCATCTATTCCAAGAATACGGGCCCAAGTATATATATATATATATATATATATATATATATATATATATATATATATATATATATATATTTATTTATTTAAATATATACATTTATATATATTTATATATATATACATATACAAATATATATATATATATATATATATATATATATATATATATATATATATATATATATATATATATATATATATATATATATATATATACACATATTAAGGAAATTTCCCTATAATGGGCCCCGTAAGCTAAAGATTAAAATACTCCTACAATTTTAATCTTTCACAAACTTTTATTCCAAAAACTCTATATTTTTTGACGGTTTAACAGTCGTATGACCCCTTAAAATTTCGTGAGTTGTAAACAGAAGCAATAGCTACAAAGAGGATTGTATCAAGAAGTAATCTACAAGCAAATATTTTCAGATCTAAAGCTTGAGCAAAAACATATCCCTGAAAACAAAACAAATTTTGGGAGGGAGGGAAGGAGATTATTAAGGGGAAATAAGTGAAATTCATATGATCAAGTATTTAGACGAAAGCTAAATGCAGGATGTATCTCCTTACAAGTATATACCTTTTCTATAAAAGAAGCATCTTATTTGAGAGGCCAAAAGAATGAAAAATATGCGGATTTTCAACATACCTCATCTCAAGATGAAATTTCTTTCTGAATTGAAAATTATAAACTTGCACTATTTAGCCTTTATAATAAGTTTTTTGAACTGGTTGAAAAAAAAGAAGAAAAAAAATCTGTCATGGATCTCAGCAGGGCCCGATTTAGAAAATTCTTGACTATAGGCACAACTCGGGAGGGGGTCCCCTAACACTGATGTGGGCTTAAAATTTCCCAAATTGACACACAGAAAAAAAATTATAATCATGAATCATTGTGAAGGTACTATTTTACCAAGAATTGGCTATTTGAAGCGTAGAAGCCTAGAACAAAAGCAATACATATAGCATATTAACTTCATCATTAAAACACCAATACAATGCAACCAGAAAAACTTTCTAATCCCTTATATACTCTATAACACACATATGAACTATACATATAACAATACATATGATGAACCAATCAATCAAATTTGAAAGGATATATAAAAAAATTGCTATTAAAGAAGGTAATATTAAAAAAAAAATGAATTGGGAATTTTTCTTTTTTTCTTTTAAATTAAAATTCTTTGGGGGCCCCCAACATTCGGGGGCATAGCCCGGGCCTACCGGGCCTAATGGAAAATCAGTGCCTGGATCTTAGCAATATTTTACTTTTATTAACTCATCTCTACACTACACAGAATGTATTGTACCTCTGATTTTCTACGTATTGATTTAAATGGTCTGTTGAATTTGCTAAAACTTACTGTAATTTAATCTTCTATGTCACGATATTTAAATCTTATTTTCATCTTTCAATAGTCCGGCACAGAAATTCATTTACTTGTGTTTAACCCTGGACAAGCACATTGCTCCCAATCTAGTTAGTTCCTCCAACACTTAAATTCATTCCATTAATGGACTCTATTTTACTTTTTCATTCGCATTATAGCTAAGGATATATGGAGCTCAGGTTTCCAGGAGACTCTGAAAAGGTGCATTAAATATCATTTAGTGAGCTAAAGTGATAAGTTAACGTAATGAGCTAAGAGGTATATTTAATTTTAGATTTTTTTCCTATTAAATGCCATGTTTCCAAATTTTGTTTTATTAAAGTACTTATATTAATCAATCAGAAGTCCTAAAATGTAGGTCTGAAAACAGAGTGTTTTAGAAAATTTGACACCATTTCACGATCTAATAACTTTGCCAATGTTTCTTCAAATAACCTAACATTTTAATATTTTGAGTGGAATCACGTCACATTTTTATTTTGATGCATTACATAGCATTCTTTTTTTTCTAAAATGGCCACCACGTTTCACAGACCTGAAGTCTTGGGATTTTTCTCCTGCGAATATGTTAAAGACCTGGTTTACGTCCCCCGATTCCTTTAATTGTAGCGGAACTTAAGCAGAGAATCAGTGCCACTTTGGTAACTGTTACCAATGACATGCTACAGCACGTTGCAGGAGATGGGATACCGACTTCACGTGTCACAGGTGGTACACATATAGGACATTTGTAAAATTGTTCGTGGATTACACATGCAATTGCATTTTATCATATTTTTATTAACTCGATTTCTTGTTTGTGTGTTTGTGTGTTTGTCCCGTACTAATCTTGCAATCGATTTTTAACTAACTTCCCGACTAGCCAGACATTTGAAAGTTTTAGAATAGCTCAGAATACGATGACAATACATTATTTTAAAACTTTTAGCCCTATTTAAGCAGAATTAAATTCATCTTCAGTTATTCTCAGTTAATTTTGTTTGTAGACTGGTGCAGCCATCTATTGGCCGGGACGGGAACGAAAAGTTAAACGCAAGTTAACTTCAAATTCATTTTCTTTCAAGTTAATGGGATAATTTATCAAAAACATTTTAAAAATGTATTTATTAATACATTGTCATATACAATTGTCAAGTTTATATGATTCAACAGAAAATTAAAAAACATAGTATACAAAAAGTTCTTTTTATCTTGAAATTATTCATTCATATTTTGGTTAATAATTATTAAATTACTCAACAATAAGGTCCTTTAGTTTTATTAGATTAGCCAAGGCAGTTCCTGAGATAATTATATCTCAAATGATGTCACATTTTCTGAAACACCCTGTATATTTCAATATTTTATTCGTGCATCAATTACTGGAACTTGATAAGACGGCGCTTTACACGTGGGGTACCTGGAATAATGTTCAACTTATCAAAAACTAATAAATGTTTAAAACTTATGAAAATCTCATAAATGTTTAACTTAAAGGCAGTAATTTTTGTTCGAAGTGCAGGCATTTGAAAGATAATGGCGTAAGTCGGTATCAATTGTGAGCAAATGTATTGAAAATAAAAAGAGAAAAATTAATGCAAAATCTAAAGCAAATTTCTAATTCTTTGCTAACAGTTATAATAATACTTAAATAGGGAGCTCAAGACTAGAGACTCTATGTAACATATCGTATATATATATATATATATATATATATATATATATATATATATATATATATATATATATGTGTGTGTGTGTGTGTGTGTGTGTGTGTGTGTGTCTGTGTCTGTGTCTGTGTCTGTGTGTCTGTGTGAGTCTGTTTGTTTCTGTAGTATTTAAGAATTCTTTACCTTTATAACACTTATGAAACAAGAAAAAAATATGCTTTCTTTCACATATAAATGAAATGATAATTTTAAAATTTGTAGGAAATCATTCAATACTTTAAAGTAATATCTCTGGGATAAACAGTGAAATTTTTCTATCAATATCCAATTATTTCCATGATTGACCAAATATTTTTCATTTTTTGACATTAGTTCCTTTATGTTATGAAAATAAAAAGGGAAATAATAAATAAATATTTTAAAAAGTATTTAAAAATATATATGCATTATTACATGTTATGCATATTTTATTCACATTAATACAAAATGAACTTGTTGAAAACATTATTTAATAAATGCGTTTTTATTTAAATATGAGCCAAATATTTTTCATACCCCTTTGGTCATAAATTAAGAGGTAAACTGTTGTTTACACCATACTCATATAATTCATTCTTATGTTTTTCATCGTCTTTCATTGTCTGGTAAAAAATCAAATATTTAAACTCCCCAACACCAGAAAAATATTTCCTGCATATTTTGTTCCGTCCCCGTTTAATATTTAATGAGTTTTTCATAATGCCAGTTCTCTTTAAATCTCTTCCAAATTTTGGCACATAATAATAGAGTTTTTTCGTTGTTGTTGTTATTTTGAGCAGTCATTTTATGTCTAACCCATATTTCAGAACTTTCTCTGGAATATCTTCTAGACAGCTAAGTTAAATAATATCTCTCAGAAAATAATTTTGTGTTCCGTCCTGAAGAAAATGCATTTTAAAGTACTTCAGGCTCTCCTTAAGTTTAAAATTTCTAAAGTGTAAAAATAAAACTGGTTTACCGTTCAAGAAATTTTAAACAGTTCCACTCATAAAATATAATATTTTTTCTTTTTTTTTCAGGATTTTATTAACTAAACAGCATATAACCAGCGATTATTTATACTATTATGTTTATCTATCCACTGAAATCTAGGTAAAAAGGCTTTTGTAAGGTTTATTTATTTGGCATGGTTGTGAATATGAAAACAATTCATTTCTGTAGAATCGTAATTTCTGCTATTCCTAGTGAAGTAGCCCGTAAACGATTAGGAAAATCTACTGCTGAAATACGCTATTTTATGCTCGATTTTTTTCAAACGGCAAAAAAAAAAAAGTTTTTCATCTATGTAGGATTCTAATGACCTATTTTATGCAGATTCAAAAGTATAAATATTTCTCGCATTTTTTTACATATTATTTTAATTCAGAAAACTAAGATAAAAATCTACGGTTGAAATACGCTATTTTAAGCTCGTTTTTTTAACAAATTACAAAGAATGTTTTTCATGTACGTAAGATTCTACTGAGACATTTTATGCGGATTCAAAAGTAAAAATATTTCTTGCATTTTTTTACTTATTTTTTTAAAATTTTGATAAAACCAAGATGAAAATCTACTGCTGAAATACGCTATTTTATGCTCGATTTTTTTCAAGCGGCAAAAAAAAAAAAGTTTTTCATCTATGTAGGATTCTAAAGACCTATTTTATGCAGATTCAAAAGTATAAATATTTCTCGCATTTTTTTTACATATTATTTTAATTGAGAAAACTAAGATGAAAATCTACGGTTGAAATACGCTATTTTAATCTCGTTTTTTTAACAAATTACAAAGAACGTTTTTCATATACGTAAGATTCTACTGAGACATTTTATGCGGATTCAAAAGTAAAAAAAAATCTCGCATTTTTTTACATATTTTTTAAAAATTTTGATAAAACCAAGATGAAAATCTACGGCTGAAATACGCTATTTTAAGCTCGATTTTTAACAAATTACAAAAACTTTTTTCCATCCACGTATCTAGGATTCTACTGAGACATTTTATGCAGATTCAAATGTATAAATATTTCTCTCACTTTTTCTTACCTTTTTTTTTAATTTTGAGAATTTTATTGATTAAGAACGAAATTTACAAAGTAATGCAAAACCATGAAATTAAGTTTCATAGTCTTGCTGTGATATATTTACATTAGAATAGTGTACCATATGTAGATTTCTCTACAAAACACGTTTTTTTTAAAGTTTGCCAGAATCACTAATAATAAACCGTCTGAGGAGATCTAAGAAAAATTTTGTACTGTTGCAATGAGATATTTTTAGTAAAATGCGATGTAACTTTTACCTATTTGATATTGGAATTTTTGAAGATACTTAATTATAGATTAACTAGCTGAAAACCCGCACTTCGCTGCGGAGTACATTCAAATTAAATACAACGGTCAATGTATACAATTAATGCCAATATATATATATATATATATATATATATATATATATATAATAAATACGACGATCAATATATACAATTTATGTAGAAAAAAATATTTATATTTATAAAAAAATCGTAAGGGATATTTTAATACGTTATTAGGGTATTGGACAAAATAATGTCCAATCGCCTGCCGCATTAGCAAGAAAAAAAAATATTTTTTGTGTATTTAGTTATTATGTACGTGACGATACTTTTATTTAAAGTATCGGAAAAAGAAAATCACGTGATCAACATTTAATAAATTAAATTCTAAAAATTAATTTTTAAAAATTCGCCAAAAATCAGAAAATGAAGGTAAAGATTCGAAAAAGATCTCATTTTAAAGGAATTTTTAGGATCTTTCTTATGATATAAATTTTATAACCCTCAAATTATAATTTTAAATGCAAACTTAAAAAAAGTTACAAAAACAGCTTAAAAATTTAATTTTAAAAAAATCTAAGAAGAATTTTTGAAAAATCTTTCTTAGTGCACCCCTACACTATAAGAAGAATCCCCATGCAAAATTTTAGCCCTTTAGGTCCAGCTGTTTGGTCTGTGCGTTGTATGTCAGTCAGTGAGTCAGTTACGGAACTGTTTTATATATATAGATTAAACAGCATTAAGTTATATGGAAAATGTAATCAGATGTTTGTGCCAGTTAAACTTTCATTTATTACACACACAAAAATAAAAAAAAACATAGTGCATAACTCACGAATCTAAATTACAACCTTACTGGTTCTTTCTTGAATATGTAGTCGAGTGCTTTTTTAAACTTTTTTCAAAATATTTTTGTATTGTGCAAAACTTTTGAATATGGCTGTCATCCAATACAGAAAAAAAATGCACTTGGAATGTAAATGCTACGTTATTAGGACAGATAACTAGCACAGTGGTTACATCAAGCTTTATTTACAGCAGCAACTATATACATTAACTAAAAGAATGAAATCGAGGATCGCCTACGCAACTGGCCTCTCTTGAAAACACATCCGCACGCCACAGAGACAATAGTCGAAGTCCAGACATTGGTGCGCCAAACCTGGCGGCGGCTGAGCTCTATCGCAGTCTTCGGCTACAAACGGGGACTGAACTTTGAATATCCCAACAGTAAATATTTACATTATGTGCCGTTTATGTGCGAAGGAATGAAAATAAAACTAAACAACATATGATAAAATTTTGGTGTTTAGTGCACTACAGGTATTTTATAGGCTGTAGTATCAATCATAGACAAGTCTGTGATTATTACCTTACATGATTTTTTTTATAATTTGCACAAATCGTTTTGGATCAAATAACGTCATATATTGATTATCATTAAATTGATAGTGGAACTCAATAACTGGCAGATTTTGCTTCAAGCAATCCCCAAAGAAATGAAATCATGAACAGAATATAATCGGACCTACAGGGAATTTTTTAATATTATATAGTAACTTCCATATTGATTTCCCTTTTAATTTGTTTTCATATTACATTTATAATTAACCATAAACTAAAAATAATGCATAGCTGTTATAAAGTATGTAAGCTATTTTGAGATAAAACAGGAAATGTCATAATTGTATTGAAATTAATTCTAATCTCCTTAGTCTATAAACAAGGGGGTCGGGGGGTTGGTTTCTTTCAGTCTAGAATTAATCTTCTGGCTTCAGCGCAGGTATATATTCAATTCCTAGAAGTGTTTTAACGTTTCAATAGCGTTTCGAAAAAAGTTAAATCTAACCCGAATAACGTTTAAAAAGTGTTAAAGCTAATTTCATGAACTGGTAGTATAAATGTATAGTACTTTAAGTTAAATCTAGCCCGAATAGCGTTTAAAAATTTTCAAAGCTAATTTTATGAACTGGTAGTATAATTGCATTATAGTACTTGACGTTAAATCTAGCCAGAATAACGTTTGAAAAATTTTGAAGCTAATTTATGTACTGGTAGTAGAAATGTATAGTACTTTACGTTAAATCTAGCCCAAATAGTGTTTAAAAATTTTCAAAGCTAATTTTATGACCTGGTAGTATAAATGGGTCACGTACTGGTAGTACTTTACTTTGAGATGCTAAGATTATGTTATTTATCATTTTAAAGGATTTTTGCAAATTTATCAATAGATGGCAACTTTAATAAAATTCATTAAAATTAGTTACTTAAATGAGAAACTTCCCGGAAATTGAACAAAACTAGTCACAAAACCTTATTTGGGAGAATGATTGTTGCTGCCTTTTGATCTCGGATCAGACACTGAGTTATTAATATATTTTTTGCCGAAATATATACGAGTTAACTTCAAAGGCTTCTAAAAGATCATGTTGGGTACTTTCTAAAATCCAATAGACTTGGCTATTTATAGAAGTATATGATTTTTATCCTATTACTTTGATATTTTCTATGTCATCTATTTCGGTATATTTCTAAATTTATCAAAGTAAAAGGTTTTTTTATAGACGCCAACAATATCACCGATTTTAATTCAAACATAGTACTTATTTATATCAAATTCACGGATAAAAGATTCATTAGAAAATCGATATCTTAGAATATCTTAATTCTCTGGTATAAGTGTTTCCCTTTTTAAAAAATTGGACTTTATCCTATATGTTCTCAGGGATAAGTCATAAGAGTTAAAATATTTTCTATTCAGGATGTGCTATAAAATGAACTGTGACCCATCCATCATTACTCTTCGTCATGTTTGATCCATCTAATTGGTCAAAATTACTAGTCACTGAATATTCCATCTTAAATTAAGGAGCCATGAATATTTCCATCCCTTCCTTACCTATATTTAGAAACAGTATAATTTGTAAGACGATATAAGATATGTGATGCGGACATCATAGAAAGATGACTTCTTTTGAAAACAGATAAAGCATAGATCTTCAATTAAGTCCTATTTCCTAAACTAGCGTCTTTTTTATGGTCGACCATCAAACCACATTAAATGTGATAATTCAAAATTGAAAGCTCTAAGGAGAATAGATGTGTGTGTAGATGTGGAACTTTTTTCCTACTTAAGAATGATATATGACTAAAATGATGAATGGTTTTTAAAGCTAGAACCAAGAAGCAATTGATTCCAAAGACTTGCAAACGCTTCAAGAAACTATCAAGAGAAAGACTATGAAACCAAAAGAAATATTCTTTTAGAATTTTTCGGACGCATTCGAAAGAATATTTTCTGCCCTAAGACATGAAAGTGGACTCTCAAAAGATAAGGCATAAAGAAAATATTCACAAGCATAATATCGCTTTCTTTTTCACGTGTGAACTGTAAGTAATGTGAAATAAGGAACGATTTTAGTGTATATGTTTCATCTTTGTTTTTGTCTCTTGTAGCTGTCGCAGTCTGGGAGCGAGGTTGTATATCTGCGCAACGTAGCTTTGGATTCCGCAGGCGCTTACAAGTGTCAAGTGTCGACGGACGCCCCTACATACAGCTGCGTTCAAGCGGTTAAAGAGATGAACGTAGTGGGTGAGTATCCTTTGAAGTAAAGTTTTGTAATATTAAATGCATTATACATTCCCGTGCAGAACTTGAAAGCAAATAAGAATTCTTGTTACACCTGCAAAGCCTACTAAACATATTATAGCTAAGACGGACTCCGACACGTCTGGTGTTATTTGAAACCGGAGCCTCACACTTCAGCCAGTAGCCTATATGGACCTGGTGTAGAACTTCCAGGAAGGGGGCATAAGAAACAGCAGCAACAACAACAACGACAAAAAAAAAATTCATGTAGTCTCCTTTAACGAATCTACCGCGGGTTAGTAACGTAGGATTATACATACTTATCGTTTGCTTACCACTTATTTTTGACGCATTTTGGTAACTCTTTACTAGTTTAAACTGTTCACTGCAACTGGGTTTGGCGCGCTGCCAAAATTATAACACGCGACGCAAGAAAATTTTTTTTCTATCCGGAGGTCTGTTATTGAGGAACGTAATCCTATCTTAAACTTATTGATAATACTCAACACACTGCTTCCCATTCACCCATTAGCAGTATAATATCTGAGTAGCTTTGCAAGCTAGCATGCACCTGTTTGTATTATAATATCTGAAAAGCTTTTATATAAATCCCTTCCCTCTATATTAGTTCACCTATAGAATATGATGTGATTTTAAAGAAGGTACGTTCAATAATTACAAAATAAAAAGAACTTTTTTTATACCATGTTTTTAAATTTCTGTTGAATCATATAAACATGACAATTCTATGTATTATGCAATGTTTACATAAGATTCGATTCACAATAATCAAACTTTTATGTGAATAAATCAAAGAAGCCGCTTGAGATATGCTAATTTCGGCATACGAGGTTGGTATAAATACCTAGCAGCTAGAAGTGAGAGGAGTGTCGACGAAGTGAGAGGAAGTGAAAGGAAGTGAAAGGAGCTTTGCGAGAAGCTCAAGGTGGTTAGCTGGGTTGATCCAAACCCACGCGAGTTCGTGTTAGACGAATGTTATTTTAGCGTTCTGTGGCCTAAAGTTTACGTAGCAGCATTTGCTGGTTGACTTTCAAGTATTGTGAGCATTGCAAAGTGTATCTCTCTTGAATGCTATATATATAGTACTAGTAGTACGTATGCTTCATGTTGAAAAGCAAATATTTGAATAAATAGTGTAATTAAAAATTAGAACTGTGTTTGAATCTAATTCAAGTAAAGTACCACTTCAAATTATACATACCCAAAGTTAGGGTAGAAGTGTTAATTCTCAATAATTTATAAATACTTTTTTAAAATTTTTAATTAAGTTAATTGGAAGTTAACTTGCGTTTAACTTTTCGTTCGCGTCCCGTTCGATAGATGGCTGCACCAGTCTACAAAACAAAATTAACTGAAAATGAATTCAAATATGCTTAAAGATGGCTAAAAGTATTAAAATAATGTATTGTCATCGTCTGAGCTATTCTAAAAGTTTCAAATGTCTAGCTAGTCGGGAAGTTAGTTAAAAACCAATTGCAAGATTTGTAGTGGACAAACACATACATAAACAAACAAGGAAGCAAGTTAATAAAAACATGGTAAAAATTGGAATCTCTCATCAGAATATTTAAATTGGACCGGCCAGGTGGCACAGTGGTTTGGCTCAAAGACGTTCTCTGAATATCTGTACCCCCAGGTTGCGGGTTCAATTTCCAAGGCAAGGCTGCGATTAGCGAGTTACTTTAGCTCACCTATTGGGCGCTCCCCTAAAGAAAGGAAGCCAACATGTTCGTGGTGGGGATAGGCGAATGTTGAAATAGACGAAGTCCCTGCCGCGTAAGAAACAAGAACAGCATTTAAATTGGAAATATAGGCTTCTGCTTCAACATAAATTTATTTTGGAGTTTCCAAGCTAACCATATTTCTTGTTTACTTTTTCCAGTAATTGTCAACATTTTTGTATGTCTACGCCTTCGACTTTATTGATGATATAAAACCCTTCCTCCCTGTTACCTAAAAAAGTACGCAATTATGTAAAACACATTCTATATTACCCCCCCCCCTCAATAATTGAATATCAACCATGCTCTCTCAGGAGGGATCGCCCATAGGGTTGAGAACTACTGTTTTAGCAAATAGTATGTTAAAAAGTATTTACTCTTCCGCCTTTAAAATAGTTATCCAACGCTACATATTCAAGACTAGCTGAAAACCCGCACTTCGCTATGGAGTACATGTCGTATTGCTCGTCCAAAGTTATTTAATCGGGCGTGATTTAGTTGGGGTAGTACATTAATTATTTATTTTATAAAGGGGTAGTTGGGTGCGTTGTGTTTAAATCATTTGTTAATAACCCAAAGTTCAGGACGTAGTTAGCAATAAAGAACAAGTAAACTGAAAACCAATGATAACGATTAAAACAGAGAACTAATTAAATTTAAATTCAACTTGATTTATTTACAATTTGTACATTTATACATTTTATCTTAATAAAACTTTCGTAAACACACTTATCCATAAACAAAACCAGTTTCTCGTCCTTTAATATAAAATTTCAAAGATTACTTTTCAAAGGAAACAAGGGAGCACACAATAACTATCCAAAACGTAGAATACCAATTATATCTCCTATTAACTATCTCTACACCTATTCGTAAACCAATAGCCAAATCAAATACAAACATCAACCAAAAGAAAAGGACTGATCTAAACAAATGAAATATTTTTGACTCACTCGTTGAGTTGCGTTCCGGTATATTTGTAGGTCGACTTCCGTTTATATGCCGGGGAATTCTCTTGCTTCTATGTCGTTGAGCTTGCTGCTACCTTCTATCATCACACGCACTCACAAAATATTTTATTTCACGATTATATTTTGGGAACTCAAAATTAGACCCAACGCCGTATAGCACAAAATCTAATGAGGCAACGGGGAACTGTAGTTCGACCCGATACACTTAACTCAAGAAAGGAGATCTGAGAGCTTGCTATTTTAGGAAGAAGGGGAGAGAGCTTTTTTTAAATTGTCCAAACTCCCCAATTTATATTATTTCAAAACCCATTCTTCTTTTTCGACTCCTCCTTCTAATTTGTTTTCAACCATTCCCGATACTGCCAAAATTTCATTTGCCCGCATCATTTCAACTTTCTTTAATTGGCCGCCCCCCTGTTCCACACACCGAAACCGTACGCAAAACCTCCCAAGTTGCTTGTGGTTTTCTCACGCCGCCGTCGTAAATTCGAAATACAAAGCCCTTTGTCGTATAATGTCACTTTTGGAGACATCCTGCTTATCTGCGTCTAGCGATCTAAATTTCCAAGCTGACCGCTTCGCTTTTCCACATCAAAACACCGGACCGCTTCGCTCTTTAATTAGCATGCCGCTTCTAGCCATCATTTCCAATTTTAACAGTTTGAATGTAATGATGAAAGTCTTCGAATTGACTAATTCTATTAATATTTTTATGATATTTTCACCCATTCGAAGGCGCCTCATTACAGTACATTCAAATTAAATAAAACGGTCAATGTATGCAATTAATGCCAAAAAAAATAAACATAAATATATATTTATAATAAATACGACGATCAATTTATACAATTGATGTAAAAAAATATATATTTCTAAAAAAGTCGCAAGGAATATTTTTATAGACAAAATAATACAGGAGAAAATATTCAAATTAAATGTAATACGACATACTAAAGAATACAGTACAGTTAGTATATAGTACAGTTTGAGGAACATAATATCTTTTAATGTATTTTAATATTTTTTTGGATAATTTCCAATCGTCTGCCGCATTAGCAAGAAAATTTTTTTTGTCTATTTAGTTGTTATGCTTGTGACGATAAGTTTATTTAAAGTACCAGAAAAAGAAATCACGTGATCAGCGTTTAATAAATTAAATTCTAAAAATTAATCTTTAAAGATTCACCAAAAATCAGAAAATGGAGGTAAAGATTCGAAAAAGATCTCATTTTAAAGGAATTTTTATGATCTTTCTCGTGATATAAATTTTATAACCCTCAAATTATTATTTTAAATAAAAACTTTAAAAAAATTACTAAAGCAGCTTAAAAATTTTATTTTAAAAAATCTATTAAGACTTTTTCGAAAATCTTTCTTAGTGCACCCCTACACTATAAGAAGAATCGCCATGGAAAATTTCAGCCCTTTAGGTCCAGCGGTTTGGTCTGTGCGTTGTATGTCAGTAAGTCAGTCAGTTACGGAACTGTTTTATATATATAGATGAGCGGACGGACGTAAATGACCTCGTAGAGTTTACGAATTCAGGACCATTCTTTGCTTTCATATTCACGGTGGGTGGTAACTATACTTTATCCAAGGGTTCATTTTAAGCCCAGAGATTCTGCCAGGAATTTTAAACTTATGTTACCAGCGTCACGCATTTGTTTTCAAAATTACTGCATTAATAATGTTATCGGGAGATTATAATGAATGAATTGGGACTTAACCTCGGATGTCAGGAACGATTTTCTCTAACTTGGTGAATATAATGAAGGTATTCGGTGGAAACGTCGAAGAAGAGATTATGGAAACGGCAAACTTAGAATATCTTTATGATAAATTGATTGCGAGGTCACTGGGTAACGAACTGATGAAGATACGAATGTAGCTTAAATTGATAAAAGCAGGTATGTTGCTTAAATAATGGGATGCACGCTAGGATGTAGGAGTTATTTTGTATGTGCATAATTAAATGGTGTATGTATTAACCAAGGTAAATCGTGTATAATGGATAAGTGTGACGTTTGTTTCGGAGTAACCTACCGTGATGTATTTCAAAATGCGGATGCTTTCGTAGCAGGAAAATAACGAATGATTTTGCAAAAATCTAAAAAAATGCATGAGACAAAACTGTCAAAATCTTCAACTTAAAAAGAGAAAAATAATGCTTATTTTATTCTACAAAGCAATTAATTTCTATTGATTTATTTCTTAGGGGTGGCTTGTAAAGCAGAGGGAATTATGATAATAAACTAGAAAAAATATATCATTATTTATGCTTAATATCAGACATGAAAATGTCCACCTGAAATCACATATTTTAAGAAAGATGCATTTACGGTATAAATAATTATTCTCATGATTACTTCATATACACATAATCTGAACAATTTTTCCCATTATCTGTATCATTTAAGCGTGTTTAGTAACTACTTTTCTTTTATTATGTTACATATGTTTCATAAAACGAATAAATAATTTCAACAGTGAAAGAAAATAAAGTATACTAAAGAACATTAAAATACACTTTCATAAACATTTGTTTCAGAAAAAAGCTCATTTTTTGTCAAAAGTTTAACATTTGCATTAATCATTTTCATCATTCACACTTAAGATCAACCAAAAAGTATAAATGTCAAATACACAAATAATAAATCATATTAAGAGTGGGTTCCAAACACTTTTCACGGGTGAAGTATACATATTATTTCTAAAAATTTCCGTGAAGCAGTATACAGGAAGGAAAGTCTTATTTAACTTTATAGAGACTTACACAATAACATACAATAGAGTTTTTTTTTAAGATGTTCGATTTTCGAATTGTATCTTCTTCTCATATTTCTATCTTGTCTATTATCTGCCAATATTTTCTACTTTATTGCAGATATTTTCCACCATTACTAAAATAAAATTTTTGTCTTTAATGTCATACAAAATGATAATGCTTTAAATTAAAAATTCTTCAACTTTAATAGAGATTTATAACTTGTGAGTTCCAAGTATTTTAATTTTCATGTTGATACTTATAATTATGTCAATATAGTTACTCATTACAGATCGGAGGAATTAGTACACTTTAGATGTTTAAAAAATTATTACATTGTAAAGGAATTTTAATATCGCAAAAAGAGGATGGTTCAACTAATCTCTAAATTTCAGGGTAGTGGTAAACTTTTGGTCGAAATAAAACTTATATTTGGATGGAAGAATATAAAATGCTGATTAAGGACACAGTTACTTAGAGGACTTTTTCTTCGAAATCATCGTTTAATTAACAAATCCTCCTTAATTTTTATCACAAATCGCTTAACGAGAAGTACAAGTATTGATGATGATTTCTGGTGATGTCTGAGTGTCTATTTTTGAAATCACTAAAGTTCTAAGCCAGTTGCATGACCGTAGTGCTTAAAATTTAACCAACTCTTTTGCAATTTATATTACACACAATACTAGGAGTCCCAGGCTGTTGCAACATTTTAGGCGGCCATTTCTAGATTATAAGAGGAAAAAATGTATTTTCACTGAAATCAAGTTTCCTAACTTACAGGTTTCAAGATATAAAAGGAGAACAGGTGTAATTAATTGGAGCTCGAGTCCAGATTCCATGCCCGTCATATGCCATTAAGATGATGTGTAATATTGCATCCTAATATATTCGATTAACGTTCAAACTTTAAATGTGCGACATGCTATTGGTAGAATGGACACGTATTTGAATTTAACTTTATTTAATGGAAAACTGATACCAGATGATAACTGATATGGTAGCAGCAGAAAGAGGTTTCACCTCCCAAAAAAATTATTGCTATTGTCTTAGGAATCCTGAGACATCTCAAGTAATGTTATGAATTCATACTTTTCATGCATGTAAAAATGGACCACTTCTGATCTTTCTTCGTTTCATTTCATGCACGCAATATGAACAAATATTATAACTATTCTAAAATATACATTCTCTCAAAATTATGTATATATATATATATATATATATATATATATATATATATATATATACTCTTAGACGAAAAAAAGCGACGCACCAAGAAGGAGTGATCCGAATGGGATGAAAACAGGTAGATGTTATGGACATATACAGAAATAGATTGCAATTTGAGAAGAATTGGATGATTTCTACAACAGAAAGAGCTTTAGAAGGTGTAACAGTCAATAACGGGTTGGTCCACCTCTGGCCCTTATGCAAGCAGTTATTAGGCTTGTCATTGATTGATAGAAGTGGCAGATGTCCTCCTGCGGGATTTCGTGTCAAATTCCGTCCAATTGGCACGTTAGATCGTCAAAATCCTTAGCTGGTTGAAGGGCATTGCTCATAATGTTCCAAAGTGCTCAATGGGGGAGAGATCCGGTGAACTTGCTGGCCAAGGTAGCGTTGGGCAAGCACGAAGACAAGCAGTAGAAACTCTCGCAGTCTGCGGATGGGCATTATATTGCTGAAATGTAAGCCCAGGATGGAGAGATATGAAGGACAACGCAGTGGGTTGTAGAATATCGTCGACGTACCGCTGTGCTGTAAGGGTGTCGCAGATGACAACGAAAGAGTTCCTAATATGAAATGAAATGGCACCCCAGACCACCACTCCTGGTTGTCAGCCCGTATGGCGGAAGACACTCAGGTTGGTATCCCACCACTGTCCGGGGTGTTTCCAGACACGTATTCGCTTGTCATCTGGGATCAGTTTGAAGCGGGAATCATCACTGAAGACAATTCTACTCCAGTCAGTGACATTCCAGGTCAAATGTGTACGACAATATTGCAAACTGGTTTGTCAGTGTATAGATGTCAATGATAGTCAGTGCAAGGGGCGCAGTGAGATCAGTCCCATTTCTCTGAACATCATATGAATGGCAGTCACTGAAGCACTAGTTGCACGTACGATCGATGATGATGATGAATCTGGAGCTGTGAGAGCCGCTGTGACGATTGCTCGGTCCTCACGTTCTGTCGTTTCTTTAGGTAGACCGCTTCCTTCTTGACGTTGTGTTCGGCCATGGTTCACCAATTCCTTCCAATATCATCTAATAGTGGCATCACTCCTATCCAAATGTCGAGCGATTCACCGATTAGACCAACCGGCTTTTTTGAGCCCAACTACACGTCCTCTCTCAAATGCTGAAATCTGCGCATATTGTTCGCGCAGCTGTATGCGAGGTACAGTTACTGTCTACCTGAGTACACGGAATGAAATTCTCAAAGAATTTATGACCTGGAATCGAAATTTCTCCTCTTTAATATCCTTCCAGTTGCGCAGTTAAGATGCGTTGCAGTGTCACAAACTCATTCATTGGCCCCCCAAACTTTAAATTTTTGCATTTTTCGTCAAAACTTGTATGCATATCAGTCTGCGTAGAATTTGCATTACTGATTCTTTGTGCGTCGTTTTTTTCGTCTAAGACTGTATATAGTAACAGCTCATTGTTGAAAAGAAAAGACAAAACCTTTGTGCTCGAGGAATAAACAGGAAATCCAACGTAAATAATGCACAAATAGCAGTAAGGTGCAAATTTGCATACGGCCGTTTCGAATCTGCAAAGGAGCTTCTTCATCAGTGCAAAGAAGTTAGTGGCAGCTCAAAATGCCGAAAACTAAACAATTGGCTTAGCCAATTGCTTAGTTTTCGGCCGTATGCAAAATTGCACCTTACTGCTATTTGTGCTTTATTTGCGTTGGATTTCCTGTTTATAGCTCATTGCTGTTTTAGGTACATTACAAAATTGGAAGTATAACTTAACGCCACGAAAGCATGTTTAAGATTCAAACATGGGATACCCAAAACATGTAAATTCGCTACCCAGAAACATAACACCACGAAACAGCTTTTTATTTTTAAATTGTATGTCACTACTTTATTCGTGTCATATAACTTTTAATTAATTTAATATCTAAGAAAGTCGGTCTCCTGCGGCTCTATAAAACATAAGTCTGCCAACTTCCTTCAAAATATTTTTTTCCGACAGCTTTTGGAAAAATATGAAAAAAATCCATCGCATTTTATTTTATTATAAAAACTCTCGCTGCAATCCGCCGTACGTGCTGTATATAAAGATTTGCATCATCTAGGTAGAATTTTAAGGAGATAAGTGCGCAAACGAAGACTCAGATACTGATAAAAGAGATTCAAAACCACGTCCATCACTTTCAAAGGCGCTTAAACATCCAGCTTTTCCAGCGGCTGTATTGACGAATTTATGCAAATGTGGAGTGCACAAGATATTTTTGATAAATGACTTTTAGCTGGTAGAGGGTTATTTTGACAAGCTCAAAAATATGAGCGTGGTTCACGGGTACGCCGTGCTTTTAGCGCCGCATTTTAAGCAGAATTTCGAATATCAAGAGGGGGAAATGAAGTGAGCAAGGAAGGCTTTCTCTGATTAATTGTATCTGTCTCACCAAAACCTGCAGCTGTTATAAATTAACACCTCAGTTTAATGTTGTACCTGGATGTCTTATAATGAAACTACGTTCTAGGATGCTGCAGGAATATCTAAACAAGTTTTAAATATTGAATATGTGGACCAATTTCAGGATACAGCAAATTGGAGCCCCAACATTAATGTTTGCTGTAGGTTGCCAATAGAGGGTTATTTTGAGTGATTAATTTGTACCATTAAAGAGTATATCGTCACGTGAATGCAAGAACTGGGTAACTCCAAAACGTTATTTTTGAGATATCTGGCTATTTAAAGCTAGACTAGCTGAAAACCCGCACTTCGCTACGGAGTACATTCAAATTAAATAAATACAACAGTCAATGTATGCATTTAATGCCAATATATATATATATATATATATATATATATATATATATATATATATATATATATATATATATATATATATATATATATATATATATATATATATATAACTAAAATATTTAAAGCATGTGTTGTACCAATACTGATACATTATAAATACAGGCATTAATATGTATATTGTCAATATGCGCTAAGCTGCAATTATTAGACAATACTATATAAGATATAATTAAAACAATAATATAATGATACACCAAGATAAGTTAAAAAAGGATAGTGAATTTCTGAAGCAAATAGGAAATTTTGAACAAAAACGGAAATTGATGTATTTAAAAAGACTTGAGGGGGATTAAGACCCCTCTATCCTGGTTAAAAGATCTTTTTACATTACTAAAACTTTCCCAGCATTCGTCATACATCAATTAGAAAATTTAAAACTTTCAAAAGGTTTAAGACAAGAAATAGAAAAAGTGAGACATAAAAGTAGAAGTTATATACTATAATAAAATAAAGTGACATAATGTCATAATAAGATGATCTCTAAAAACTACCTTACTAAAAACAGTAATTAAAAATGTATCAGAAAAAGCACAGAAAAAGCCACACCACAATTAAAAATTAATACTACAATCAAAAACACCACAATTTATAAAGTATTTCAAATAAACCCATTAAAACTTTAAAATTCAAAACAGCAGGCAAAAAAAAAAAAAAAATCACACTATACCTCCAAGTCAAAGTGCTCAAGGACATTCACGCGTCCGAAATAACGCCACAGTATATCCACCAGAAAGCCAGCCGGATACTCCCCCTGTACAGCCAGTTCAATGAAGTTCTTAACTCTATTAGTCATCTCAATCCTAGATTCACACAGTCTATCACAACGAATTAAGTAGTTATTGACTATATTACGCTTTACATTTGAATGTAAGGCTGTATTCCAATTGAATAGACGGTTTATTTCCAAGTCGTATAAATCTCGTTTATCGAAAATGCAAAAAGACAGAGTGCCATTTCATAAAGTAATTGTTACATCCAAAAAGTTTATTTCATTATTGGAGTTTTGTTCGGTCTTAGTGAGTTTTATATTATCTGGATAAAAAGTAGGAACAAAGTTACAGTTAACCTCGTGAGCAATGAATATATCTATCTATCTATCTATCTATATATATATATATATATATATATATATATATATATATATATATATATATATATATATATATATATATTTATTTATAATAAATACAATGATCAATGTATACAATTGATGTAAAAAAATATATTTATAAAACCACCGTATACAGTTTGAGGAACATAATATCTTTTATTGCATTTTAATATTTTTTTGGATAATTTCCAATAGTCTGCCACATTAGCAAGAAATTTTTTTTGGTCTATTTAGTTGTTAAGCACGTGACGATAAATTTATTTAAAGTACCAGAAAAAGAAATCACGTGATCAGCATTTAATCAATTTAATTCTAAAAATTAATCTTTAAAAATTTACCAAAAATCAGAAAATGAAGGTAAAGATTTGAAAAAGATTTCATTTTAAAGGAATTTTAATGATCTTTCTCGTGATGTAAATTTTATAACCCTCGGATTCTTATTTTAAATGCAAACTTAAAAAAAGTTAGTAACAGCTTAAAAATTTAATTTAAAAAATCTAAGAAGAATTTTTCGAAAATCTTTCTTAGTGCACCCCTACACTATAAGAAGAATCGCCATGCAAAATTTCAGCCCTTTAGGTCCAGTGGTTTGGTCTGTGCGTTTTATGTCAATCAGTCAGTGAGTCAGTTACGGAACTGTTTTATATATATATATATATATATATATATATATATATATATATATATATAAATACAGAGAGAAAGAGAGAGATTACATAAGAAGTTAATGCGATAACTAGAAAAATGACTTTGCTGCTAACCTAATGCCATCTGTTGGCTAGTGTAATAATTTGACAAATAGGACGAAGAGTATTTTCTCACTGTAAGAAGTGTACATTTGAGATCTTCAAGAACTTAAAAAATCGAGTTACCTAGTTCTTGCAATCAGGTCACGATATATACTATAATAACTTATTCTGTTAATAAATCCGTGGGTATGGATTTTTCATGAATTCACTGTTAGGAACTGCAATAAGAATTTATATGTAAGGGACAGCTAACATTCTTTCGCACCAACTCAGACTTAATGCGCATTGCAAGTGCTCTTGTTTTAACATATATATACTTTTGCAAAACTAAAATATCGAAACACATTTCAGGATTTATGATAACTTAATAAAATCTATATGTTTAATTTGCTTAACCGACTTTTTGGGCTGTCCGTAGGAGAAAACTGCTGCATTAATGTGCTTAATTTTGGTCTTCAACGAAAGATTGTAATCTGTAGATTTGTCAAATTTGGTTTTTGTGACCGCAATTTCTGTTAATTAGCGATAATTTGGAATTAAAAATTGCTTTCTGCGCATGCTCTGTGGCATGTTTAAATCTGGCTTTAGAAACTCACTGTTTCTGCGCATGCTCAGTGATATGTTTTAATGATAAGCGCGCTTATTCCGAGGAGTCTCTTTAGATCTCTCTCTACCATTTTTAATTTTATGAAAATTATGTTTGTGAAGCATAAGATTAAACCTGATGAAAATTGTTTATTTTCGCTGTTTAATTAGCGATAATTTACAATTTAAAATAAAAATGCTTTCTGCGCACGCTCAGTGACATTTTTAAATCTGGCTATCTAAAAAATAGTGACTATCTAAAAAAGCCGAATTATCTTTGTAATATAATTTTTAGAAGATAACATAAGAGCATTAAAGTTTTAAGGTTAGTATGTTGACGGTATTTTAATGTTTTTTATCGTTACTGAAATCATAGTTTACAGCTTGTTAAACCAAAAATTTCTAAACTCAATTTAGTTGTAACACCCTGTTTTTGAAAAATATATATTTACAGTGTAAACTCGTTCCAATACTGTAAGAATCTGAAACTAAATTTATTCCTTTATAATTTAAAAAAAAGTGTGACTTTATTGGCTACACATTAATAAACATGATTCCACAAATTTCTATTTTTCTATATTTTTATACTTTTTATTTCTTTACAATTACCATCACATAAGTAACGTGGTTTTTTTTCTTATTTGTCAAAATGAATGATGCAATGTTTTACGTTTATTATATGACCTTCCAATCTGAATGATTTATTAGATTTATTTTACTGATGCTCGATTGACATTCATTATTTGTATACAAGGTTTACCAATATAATAAATCATATAAATTTTAAGATCACAATCTGTAGATCATAATTTACCGCAATATTTTACATGGCATCAGTCATTTTGACCAATAAGAAAAAAACCCGAATTACTTATGGGATGACGCAATGCGTAGGATATATGAGCAGCCGAATTACTTATCACTGATTTATATTTATAAAACTGCGTTTATAACTATCTTGATTAGATTTAAGTCATCTGTAAAACGTTTCCAGAAAGTAATATATCACTGAAGACAATTTTTAAGAGACGCATTTACTGTAGTAGTCCATTAAAATTAGAAAAAAAAAACATAAAAGCATGACATATTTTATCTTGTAAACCTGATATAGAATGATAAAAAAAATTATCATACAAAATGTATTTTTTAAAATGGTTAAATAAATCCATACAATGATCGTTTATAAATAGCAAAATTTTTAGTGAACTATTTATAGATTTAGGTATGAAGCGCAACTTATTTATTCAAAGTGACACAAGGACATAAAAATTTTAAAAAAACTTCATGCAAAATTCTCACTTTCACCATGCTTAAGAATATGTAACCATCTCCAAATGTATTGAAATACAATTTTTATAAATGTCACAATAGAAGGAAGAACGGGATTTTATTAAAACAAACAAAACGATAATATGAACATGTTCGGGTGAGGTAACAGGAGAAACGAAGACATCAAAACTTGAAACGCAATTTAAGTTCTTGGATTTTTTAAAGCTCTATTCTTAATTCCTACAACACAAATCAAAAATAAATGAGATATTTTAAGGAAATTGCGACCTGCCTCAAAAATTCTTGCGACTAGCTCGATTTAGGTATCGCAGACCGGCGCAAAATCTGACGAAAACAGTTAAAAAGTTAATTCATGATGCAAAAAGAATTCCAGTGGAATAAAATGCAAACAAACCCTTAAGATAAAATATGGAAATAGAATACAAAGATCCTTCTGAAAAGAATTTCCACATGACTGAAATAAAAAAAGACTCTTTTTTCCATCAATGTACTTTTGAATTTTCATAAAAATCAAAATTTGTTTCAACTGTCATGTTTCATGGTAATTTACTTCAAAACAGTTATATATGCTCTCGACTGCATTTTTACATCTTACATTCAATAAACAACCTCATTCAAATACGTAAAAGTACCATTAAAAACAGCGCAGTATTTTGAATGATAGAGTCCCTGATGCGCTCTCTCTAAACGACAAAAATATATATCTTTACTGACATACCGCTTGGATAGAAAAAGTTCCATCATGCGGCTGAATTTTTGTCATCAATCACACAGCATGTCACGTGATCTAGAAAAATGGAATCTTCTACGCTTTATGAATTTGTCATTTTCAAAGGAGATACATCCTCCAAATGCAGAGAAATATTTAAAATGTTATTCCTCGGACTTTACTGCGCGTCGTAGGCAGCATGCAATGGTTTAATTCTGAGAGATGACGGAGGTCTCTGAAAATCTAATAAACCAACAACCTCAAAGTTTTACACTGAATTATGGATTATGCGTACTGCGAAAGAATGCGTAAGAGCACTTCATCGCGTGAGAGATATGTTCACAGATATAGGTCGGCCATAATCCGTCAGAGGAGAGCGTAATGTAAAACGACAAAAATTAAAGATCAAATTCGTTTACCCATTTTATTAAGTTTGATGTGTGCCCCCCGTTTCATTTTCACCTGTCATAATTTTTCGTTAAACACTTTGACGTTTATTTACTCTATGACGTTCGTGAATGCATATTTATAGAGTATGGCAGTTGCTAGAAACATACTCGAAATATATAATGCTGCATTCATAGAAAAAAGTTTTAAATGCAGCTGCAGTAAGGAATGAATAAATACTATTTAGATAATAGGTATAAATTCATTTTATCTTAAGGAATGAAAAAAACCAATCTGTAGTTGCTATAATTTGATACTTCTCTAGTGAACTACAGCGTTGTCATTCTGAGCTTTATGCGAGATAGATTATGAAAAGTCTTTTATACTGCATTTGGGTCTTACGTTATTTGTTATGTATAGGGTGTTTAAGAAAATTTTCATCATTTGATATCCCAGAGTTGCTGAGATATTACAAATATCTCAGTAACTACATTGGCTAATCTAACGAAACTGAAGAAGCTTATTGTTGAGTAATTAAATATTTACTAAACAAAGTATGAAGGCGATAATACAAATATCTCAGAAACTACATTGCCTAATCTAACTAAACTGAAGAAGCTTATTGTTGAGTAATTAAATATTTATAAATCAATATATGAAGGAGATAATACAAATATCTCAACAACTACATTGGCTAATCTAATGAAACTGAAGAAGCTTATTGTTGAGTAATTAAATGTTTATTAATAAAAATATGAAGGCGATAATACAAATATATCAGCAACTACATTGGTTAATCTAAAGAAACTGAAGAGGATTATTGTTGAGTAATTAAATATTTATTAATAAAAATATGAAGGAGATAATACAAATGCATGTGGATTCCATGAACAATTTTACAAATGTTCAATATGAGTGCCGCCTATAACACATTAAGTCGTTAACCAATTTTGTGCCCGATGTTCTGTAGCATGTCATTGGTAACAGTTACCAAAACGGTACTGATTCTTTTGAGTTCCTCTACATTTGAAGGGAGCAGGAGTACATGAACCAGGTATTTACCTTGCCCAATATGAAAATTATTACAAGGTGTCAGGTCTGGAGTACGTGGAGGCCACTTCCAGAAAAATTATAAAAGAATGTTATGTAAAATTTCGAAATCAAAATTTGACTTGTTTTCACACCTGATATTAAAATATTAGGTCATTTGAAGGAGAAATGGCAAAGTTATTAGATCGTGAAATGATGTCAAAGTTTCAGAAACACCCTGTATTACAGCTCTATATTTTAGGACTTCTGATTGATTAATATAAGTACTTTAATAAAACAAAATTTTGAAACATGTCCAAAAAATGGAAAAGTCTTAATTTAAATATACTTCTTAGCTCACTAGGTTAACTAATCAATTTCGCCTAGCTCTTTAACATAGTCCAGAGGAAAAATCCCAAGGCGTCAGGTCTGAGGAACGTGGAGGACATTTCAAGAAAGAATGTTATGAAAAATGCTGAAATAAGAAATTGACGCATTTCAACACATATTAAAATGATGAGTCATTTGAACGAGCATCGACAAGTTATTAAATCTTAAAATATCAAATTTTCTGAAACACACTGTACATTGACAGATTCCCTTAAAAGTGTAAAATTAAAAAATTGCATGCTTCAAACGTGTAAAATAGAAATATAAAATTTATCTTTTCATTTTTCCAGTCAACCGTAAGCATGATGGACGTGTTTATTTCACGTAATATTTTACAAAGATTCATGATGAAAATTTTTTAGAATTGATTTAACTGTAAATAATTCCCGAATATTAAATTGCGTATTTTTAGAGTAACATTTCATATTTTCTCTATTAATCAATGATTCATGGCAAAGTTGATAACCCATATTTTGAAACGAATGGAGTGGTTATTTATGTCGCCTTATTTCTGCTTAAATAAACATGAAACTGCGGGAAAAGGATAACGCATAAATTACAGCACATGATATATTGAAAAATGGATCGAATTTAAAAGATAGGAATAATTATGAGAAACTGTAGAGTAAAATTGTTAAAAATCACTAAGTAATAGTCAGGATTATTGGATTAGTTTTTGTTTAAAAGACATGTAGAGAAATTGTCAAAATCGGTGTTGAATAATATTTTGAAATTAATTTTAAGATATTGTTTAAACGTACGTGCTGTAATTATTGTTTGTAATGACTGAATAGTTTATTGTTACAGAAAATTTAAACTTTGTGAGAAATAAAGGCTGATTAGCTGTCATATATAAAAACTAAATAACTGTTTTACTTAAAGATTGGATTTTTTTTATCCAATATAAAGATTGGGTGATAGAAGCAACTAATGGATTTTTCAAATAAATAAATAATAATACATTCTTGTAAATAAGTAATAACTAATAGTAATATGAAATTTACCATATATTATTTATTAGAAATAAATACTGCTAATTTGCTGGAAAGAGAGGACTGATTAATACTATTTATAAATAAGTTCGTAGTATTAATAATAAAAAAAGTAGTCCAAAAATTCATTCGAAATAATTCCAATAAAATTCCTGTGATGGGAGAATTAATAATAGATTATTATTAATAGCTAATGTCAGCTGGTATAATCAATATAATAAATTCCAGTGGGAGACTATGATTTAAATTAAAACAATTTCAATACATATTGGTCAGCTGAATATTTTATTGATACTTACATTTTCATTTTGCAAAAGAGTCTAAGGTATAGGTTGACGGTCAACTTCTGCTATATAAAGGTAATGAGACACGGACCCGCAGTCTGAAGCCTATTTCGAAAAGCTGTAACCACACAATCCAATACCAGTTTATAAGGCGTACTGCCTTGTACCAAATACCAGCATCCAAGCCCTTCATCCAACATCCCGAGACTGCAGGGTTTGGAATCAAAGTAACACTTTGAATAGTGTGGTAACAGGTAGAAAGAGACAAAAAAATGAAACATAAATATATAAATCTCCATTAAAATATAAATAATCGTGAGAAGTTTTTAAATTACAATGTAATGGTATGAACAAACGCAACAATCCTCGGGCATAAACTTTTGGACATAATCCTTTATTGAGACGTTAATGTCGCAATACTCTATGATGTGGATAATAATGACCATTTATGATTAAATGCTCATCGTTTAAGTTCTGGAAGGCATGTGAGAAGTAAACCAGAAACTCATTTTTTTAAGATAATTTTCCAATATGACAGAAAATCATTTAATGTCATTGCTTTCTTAGATCACGTGTAGTTGTATGACGGAATTGGTACCACCAAGTTAAGACCACAAGGTATGTCCCTTTCAGAACAAAGGGCTTGACGGTGGACAGTAGGTTTGACATAAATTCTGGGATCAGTGTAGTTGAGTTTGAGTCCTGAAGCTATTATGAGTGTGTGTAATCATTATGGCTCCAAAAGGCCGGTCATGGTGTTCTTCACCTTCCTCAGCAAAATGTGACTGACACATTAACAAACCAATCCTAGAGACATGAAAGAAAACTAACAAATTGTGACGCCTTTCTTGCACTGAAAATAGCTAAGCCTGCAGTCTTGAAGTCAGACAATATAATTTAGTGTAATAAAATTGACTTTGGCAATGGAATTACCTCTATTATGATGTAGTGCGCGGATTGGGAGAGATACTTAGCGATAGCCTTGGAATATTAAAATAGAAATACACAGGATGTTATTAAAAAAAGTTCGCAAAAAGAAAAGTCAGTAAATTTATATATATATATATATATATATATATGTGTGTGTGTGTGTGTGTGTGTGTTTGTTTGTTTGTTTGTTTGTGTGTACATCACGGTGATTCATGAATGCTGGTAAATCAGGATATGGGAGTACATAAAATCGTAGTCATGGCGATGGAGAGATTCGTAGTTGGACAACACAGATGGAAAGATCAGGACTACATACACTTGAGGAGGTCCAGGGAACAGACGCACGAACAGTAAATTGATTTATTGAAGATGATGACGACATTACACGACACAAGACATTTTATCAATAGTAACTGTACGTCTTGTAACTTGATAACTAGGCACAAATATAAGGCATGATAATATCGACACCGGAAACCAGACAGAGCTTGAATTTGCTTTTCATCAATGGAACAGTAACGACCTATTTCGAAAGAGACGCGTGGCGATAGAGCAACACAGGACTAGAGATTGCGGAGATACAAAAGCGTATACGGGACAACATCAATTTACGAGGATAGTCACGAAAAAAGACCCAGACAAACCCTTGCTGTCGCTTATAGGAAGGGTTCATACACTTCTACACCAGGGTGCGAAAAACTTATAATTGGTTATCGGTGACCATCTGACCTTGTGTGTCAGAAGTCGTATGATCTTTCGGAAAACGCGAGAAAAACGCGTGATATTGAATCATTGTTTTGAAAACAATTCTTACTGTTTAGAGGACGTGCGTTAAGGGACAATTTAGCTTGTTAATTCGCTTATCCGTAGGTCATAATTTGAAATAGGGGCTATATTTATTGAAACGTTAAAGGGAAAATTTAGAATATACGTTAATTAATAAAGGTGGAACTTTTTTATTACACACACACATATATATATATATATATATATATATATATATATATATATATATATTTATTTATTTATTTATTTTATTTTTTTATATTTTATTTTTTTTACCACACACCAAGTGCAGAGATTCAGTGACATCCTTTTACCTTTTATTCTTGCTGTGTGGGATAAATTTAAGAATTTAGGAATGTCTTCAGTGTTTTTTTTTTCTTCCGGCAGTTCTCCCACTTCATGGACCCACCATCTCCGGAGACGAAGGAAATTACGATTTCGGTGACAACGTGACGCTCAACTGCACATCTGCCAAATCCAAGCCAGCCGCCGATCTCAGGTGGATAGTCAACGGTAAACCGGTAAGGAACTGAGAACTCTTGTAGCAACTGTAAAGTGAACTATCTGCCTGAAATTTGTGTGGTAAACAGAGGATGAAGGGAATTGATGCAAGTGTCGATTCATTGATTAATAAGACCTAGAAAAGCAACCTTATTGCTAAATTTTAGTGTTGGATTTTCTTGGTATCTAAATGTTAACGATAATAGACATTCTCGCTATCTTCTTCATGATATTGATCCGTTGCTTTTGAATTGCTAATTGGCAAGTTTCGTTGCGATCAGGTAACAAATTATTCTGACGGTATCTTTGTAATGAGCATAATATTATGCCTTTTGACTTATTCATTTACCAAGCAATCAATAATATGGTATACTACCATGAATGACAACATTTAGTCATGAGGTAGAAAGACAAACTTTTCACACATTGTTAAACTCGCGAAGACACACATAGGTAAACTTGCGCATTTCCATTTGAATATAAAATAATTCGATAATCTCCAATCGTCTGCCGTATTAGCAAGAAAAGAAAAATATTTTTTGTCTATTTAGTTGCTATGCACGTGACGATAAATAAGTACCAGAGTAAATAAGTAAGAAAAGTACCAGAAAAAGAAATCACGTGATCAGCATTTAATAAATTAAATTCTAAAAATTAATATTTAAAAAATTCACCAAAAATCAGAAAATGAAGATAAAGATTTGGAAAATATATCATTTTAAGGGAATTTTTTAGATCTTTCTTGTGATATAAATTTTATAACCCTTCAATTATTATTTTAAATGCAAACTTAAAAAAAGTCACAAAAACAGCTTAAAAATTTAATTTTAAAAAATCTAAGAAGAATTTTTCAAAAATCTTTCTTAGTGCAACCCTACACCATAAGAAGAATCGTCAGGCAAAATTTCAGCCCTTTATGTCCAGCGGTTTGGTCTGTGCGTTGTATGTCAGTGAGTCAGCCAGCTACGGTACTGTTTTATATATATATAAATAATTAAAATGCTGCTACAAATAGAATTGAAATGTAGTAAGAAAAGACCATAAATTGAAGATAAAAGCACATTTGAACCAAGAAAAATACATATGACAGGTAATTAGCTTCGATTTACCTTGGAATAGCCCTTTTTTTTTCAAAACGGAGAACCCTAATTACGATTACCTCAAAAGATGAATTTTATGTCTGAAATTCATTACACTGATACAATCAGGTGGAGGTGCATTTAGGGCAGTCATTTTAGATGAAGGGAAGAGAAAATGTATGGGACCAAGCTCATTTCTACAGCAAGGCTAGAATATGTAAAAACATAGCGGGGAGAAATAGTTAGAAGCTGAAGTTGAAAAAATTAGAGAGGTAATCAATTAGTAATAAAATTGCGAAAATATAAGACAATATGAGGAACAAAATAAAAACATAATATAACACAGGAAATTCATTTAGTCGTACGTGACTTTCCAGGAGATGTGTCAAGATTAAACTGACATGTTGTTGATCAAAACAGAATCCTTACTTATTAAAACTATAATTTTTCATGAAAGGCAGTTTAGAATTAGAGTGAAGGAGACATGTTTGCAACAATATTTTTTTCGAAAAAAATGTGTTTAATATCCAAAATGTGCGCAGAATACATAAACCATAGCCACTTTTTGATTTGTATCATAATGCCAATGTTCATTTACGGATTTTAAGGGTTTTAATTTACTCTATATAATATTAATTAAAATCCTCGCTAATTAAGCGCTAATTGCTCCCTTACAAACTGGCTGATGTAATTTCCTGAGTGAAAAGTGAAGAATATAAACAGTTTTATATAATCCTTAAAACTGAAAGAGATTTATTTTCTGAAATTGAAAAAACAAAAACAAAACTGAATTATGTGAATTATGTAGACAACTAACTTATCATATATTCATTTGCCACTGGGTCAAAGAAATTAGTAGCTGAGAACTAATTTACAAATCTTTCGCGGACTTAATGGTTTCTTGTCTATATTTATGACGTTTATCGTGATACTTAAATAAATGAGTTCCTAGAATTAATACCAGATATTTGTGAATTTAAAGAGCTGTAAATTTGAGACCCAGGGGTGAACGAAAGAATGAGAAAGAAAGTTCCTTTTTTTAATGTTAGAACTAAAAGGGAATCAAATTTTTAAATCAAATCACTAGCAAACAGAGGTTGAATAAATTGGATGAACGTAGCTATAGAATTAACAACACTGATGTTTGAAAACAAGAGAGTCTAGGAGATTATCTTTAAAAATTGAGTCAGAATCAGAATGCCATCCAGCACTTGGACTGCTTTATTTGAAAAGAACAAATTTTCTAACAATGCAAATGTTTTTATATGTTTTCTTCCCGTTTCTCTGTTATTGTAAAACATGTTAGGCATTAAATAGTTTTGTTGATCCAAGAGAAAAACAAATAACAAACGATCCTAAATTATTTACAAATGCAAGCTACTACCCAACAAAAATCTAACTTGCTAAAATTACGTAACATATCAGCAAAAAAATTGGTTTTCATAAGACATTTATGGAAAGAAAGGCTAAATTGCCTATATTACTTTATCCAAGAATCCAAGCGAGCACAACATAAGCTAAGAGAAAATATTCTGACTTCTGATAACAAATGAGAAAAACTAGTTTCTTTATGATCGTAAGAAAACATTTTTTTGCCAGTGAAAAAGAAAAAAAAAACAAATGTGGAATTGGGAACGCCGTTTACAGTTCTATGAATGCAGTACTAGAAATCATAAAGAAAGAGTTGCATCGACCATACCTTTTGGTTACTTTCTGTTGCAGGTTCTTTTGTGTAGTCATATTTGAATAAGAGTTATTCTTAGCGTTTTCATGGAAAAATTTGCTGCTATATAAATAAGAATTTATGTTTATGCACAATGCGATGTGTTATATATATTTATCTATATATTCTGAAAAGAATCAATGTAGTACATATTATTTTGTATACAAGAATGTCATTTAAATATTTTACAATCACTACGTAATTTTTAACATACTTCCCATATAGTGTATTTTTCAGAAACGAAATTCAAATTAATAACTGATATGTACTTTAAAAAATCTATATATATTAAATTAAGTTAGAACATATAATAATTAGAATATTTTGTATAGTGGCTTTTTATTTTTTTTTTGCTAAATTATAAATTTGAGAAATACACTCTGACACATGTCTAAGAATAACTAAAGGACACGAACTCAAATTTAATATCTAATGTTACCATTTAATTTCTCTTAATAATACTAAACATTAATTTAAACACTGATTACAAACTGTTACAGAAATAATCATATTAATTGTTATCATACATTAAAAAAATTATTAGAACACATAAAATTCAAATTATATACAATAGATTAGCGCTGTACTCTCTCCTGATAAATATAACACAAATAAATATGACTTACCACCACCCTCGTTTGAAATTGAATCATCTCGTTTCTACTAAGTCGACCAGCGGAATCGGCAACGCAAAAAAAAAAAAAAAAATGGCTGATAGTTCTAGATAGGGACACCACGAGGTCCTCTTCCTGTCGCTGCTTATTCTCCAACTGCTAAGAAACGTTTTTTTACTTCTTTTAGAACCGGGGAGAGCAGAGGTCAGCTATGTCCTCGAACAAACACCTTTCAGCTCTCATTGGCTAAAAGATGTTGCTAGGCCGTTGCTATGGGGACGCTGAGACCCCTTTACAGCCGAGAAGGGGTGGCAAGTCACTCTTTTATTCTTTCACAAAACCTTTCTACACGCTAAGCTAAATTTGCCTCCGGGAGGTACATACCTTTTTTCCAGAAACCGGTACAAAATAAGCCACAGGCGCGATCCCAAACGCACATACATCTTAGGACATACATAATAAAACAGTTACACTAAAATGTACATGGAACCGAATCAATGCTGTATCAAGACTATGAGATAAGAAAATATATTTACAAAGTCGAATTCCATGCCACAATATATTATTCTGAATTTACAAACTTCAAACCATTTCTGCATAGAGCTAAAATATTTGTTTGTATTAATCATAACAATCTTTTATGACATATCCTATAAACATTGTAAATAAAACATCTCTGAAATGGCCTTCTACAGTAATATATTGAGTGACACGGCTCGCTTATTTATAATATTATATACTTTGGCCATTTCCATGTTGAGGCATTTCTCAATATTTTGTTGATATACCCTCTATTGGCTTTCTGGCAAAAATTGCATCCATATGTAAGTTTTATTGCCTAATCGTTCCTTTTTCCTAATTAATTTCTTCCTATTTTTTATAGTTTCCCTTTCTCAGTAAAAAAGTGCATAGGACTATAGGTTTTATTTCGCCAATGTTGTTGTAGCATATGGCTTTATTGGAATTCAATCCGTTTCATAATGAGATCTCATCACATAAAAAAAAGAAACAAAGTATAACATATAACAAAATATAAGAAATAGCAGCGAACAGCAGCAAAATAGAAGAACACAGAGAACAACAGTAGTGGATTAAGAAATACAAGATGTCCAACGAAGTAAGAGGCGAAGAAAGGCAGACATATCTCAGTCCATAAGATTTTTAGCATCCCATTATAGTTTGAAGATATCTCCTTGTCGTTGGGCATCTCCATCTATTCCGCCAATGTCCTTTTCTAAAATTTATGTCTATTATGCCCCCGACTCCACTGACGAACTCAGAGTTCTTGAATCGAATTTCCTCCTTTATGTTAAAGAGCTATAGGACATGTTATTTGGGACATGTCAATAGAGACAATGCCACCTAATTTTCTGTGGTCTAAAAGACTATAACTAATTGTCTATAATTACCGTATTTTTCGCACCATATGGCGCACCGGACGATAAGGGGATGGCCGAATGGCTAGGGTGCTGGCATTGGGTTCAGATCCTGTGTGTTCGAGTCCCACTTTTGGTATGGATGGCATTCAGTTCAGATCCTGTTTGTTCTAGTCCCACTTTTGGAATGGATGTTTGTAGCCGTTCGGAATCGGCTTTAAACTGTAGGTCCCGGTCTAATTAGCCCTCGTGTAGCAAAAAGTTCACCGTAGCGCACCAAACCAAACCAAACCGGACCATAAAACGCACGTCCAATTTATGTGAAGATGTTCAGAAAAGACTATTTTGCATTTATATAAAAGCATATAAAGCTTTTTTCAATTTCTTACTTAGTAAAATTAAAAAATATATTTAATAAAAACATGTGTAAAATATATGTAATAAATATATATAATGAAATATTCAAGTTATTTTAAAGTTTCCTTTGGACCGTAAGATGCATCCCAATTTTAAGTCGATATTTTTATGTAAAAAGGTGCGCCTTATAGTACGAAAAATAAAGTACATTCCTCTCTATGGATGAAAGAGCAGTTGTTCAAGAATCTCAATATTCAGTCCCATCAAAATTCCTAAAAATCTGAGTTTTGAAAATTGAAGATAGATTAGCCACTGTAATAAAATTCTTTCTTTGTCGATGGAATCAAATTTCTCTTAAATGAACTTTTCCAAGTAATTAATAAATTGCAGCAATGTTATTATAAACCGAATTTACTAACTGTTAGATCTGATTGCCAAATCTGATTATAATTATTGACTCTTACAAGGCTTTTGATGTTATAGAGATTCAGTTTTAACAACGAAATTTATTTTCCGAGTAATTATTATGAAGTATTCGAGACGAACACCAAAAGAAGCAAAGCAACGTTCAGTCAGAGTCTTCGGAATAAACGATAGAGTGGCAATCAACACACTGTCGGAATATGAAAACAAACATGTTGCCGCTTCCTACAACAGAAATTCGTGAAGGGAGTAAATTTCTACCGAGAAAACGTATTTATCAACGAAGATTGACCTTGGGTTTTAAAATAAGCGAAATAAAATAAATAACAAAGGTCAAAATACTTTTTAATGATCGCAGTGTATTTAAAAAGGATGGCTACATGTTTCGAACTAATTAATAGTCTATCGTCAGTCATGGTGAGTATTAGGTGTGGTTGTCACTAAATAACAAGGTTTTCAAGAAAACCTAGTTCTGAACTAGGTATTCCTAAAAACTTCATTATTTATATTAATGATCTTGTTGTAGTCAATCACATGCCTTCCTTATCTCCATCTACTGACTGGTAATCTATTTTCCTATAATTGAAATGTTTCATTTTATCCCTTTAATTCTCAACATCTTTCATTAATCCGTCTTTTGGTTCAATTTCCCGCCTTTTCTCAATTTTCTTTCTTTGTCTGTCAGCTGCAGTAACGGGTGTGTCCCGTATGTAATCTGGTGGTCACTTAAAGCTTCTCCTCATTCTTTTTCCTTCCGAGGTCACCACACGTGCCACGCTGTTTCTTCTAGAATTTTTTTTCCTTCCGCCCTAATTTCCCTATTTATTTTAAGTAGACAATTGACCTTCAACCTGTAATTTTTAAATTTTCAATTTTTAACTATATATACAGAATGATAATAATTAATATTGCACTTTAATGAATTGAAGAACCTTAGAATTAAAAATAAGTCTTTATTGGCAGAATAATGCCTGTTTTAATTTTTTTTAAATACTAGCATATTTCAAAATGCACTTATGATATTTCATATGATTTAAAAACATCAAAATTTTTAATATAGGTTTACCCTTGATATATATATATATATATATATATATATATATATATATAAATATATTGTGCAATATTTTTTTAAAATTTATATTTATTTACTTTTTAATAAATTTGAAAAAATGTTTGTGGTTTCAAAGAATTATCCACAGTTTTTTGACAAACATTTTAATTTACAATACTAGGAAATATGGAAGATCAGACGAAAATGAATGCTCATGGAGGAGTTTGAAAAACTCCAGCACTGTTGACGATCTTTTTAAAAAACATGTCTTATCCTTCCACAAAATACTTATTTGTGAAACTTCAATGTGTTCAATGCAGTTAAAAACAATATTATTGATTCTCATTTTGTATATGGAGAATAATACAAAAAAAAAATAAATAAACAAAATATGTATTAAAATATTTAACATCAAAATATTAATAATATTAAATATTTAAAAAATAATAATATTAAATATTTATAAATATAATTTATACAAATATGTATAAATTATAAATTATATTTATTAATATTTTTAATAACAAGTATTAAATATTTTAATAATATTTAAACAAACTATATACTGAAACATTTAACATTAAAAATATTTAACATCTCTATATATCTATAACGTATATAACTCTATATAACGTATCTTCCCTTAAAAGTAAAGACTACGTTTAAACGAAATTTTCATGAAAATTCAGCATTTTTTTTTATTCCAGTTTCTTAAAGAATGTGAACATCAGATTTTAAATGTGCTTTTTTTTTCTTTTACAATCATTAGAAATGATGTTAGATGGATTTATAAAGAGCAAAAGCTATCCATTTCAGTAAAAGTAAAAACTTTGTGTTTCCTGAAAAAACTTGTTTTTTAAAGTAAATGTAAACTAGTATTGGGATGAATCAAATTATAAATCAGAACATGTCTGAAATACTTCGGATAGGTTTTATATAATACTAAGAGTGTAATGAACGTTTAATTTTGCTCTAGGTATATTAATTTTAGATTTATAGCTGAATTTATAAAAGAAATCTCATGAGAAATTATTGGAATTTTACATGTAACTGCATATAATCACTTATATATTTTAATTTCAAAATATCGATTAGCTTTTAGTTCGATGGGATTGAATAAAAATGGTCTTCAGAAAGTTCACAAAAAATACAATTTATTATTCTCAAAATTATTCAGGTGTATACACAAATACTGACAGAAAACACGTATCAACTGCCATCTATACAACAGAAAACTCTAAAAACACTAGTCAGAATAACAGAGTCTTCAATACAATATACGCCTAGCGCGCTTTCCATATATTCAATTCTCAGCAGAAAAGAACACAGACTTTCAATGCCAATCTCAGGTATATTTATAGACTTCCGAAGCGCCCTCTATCGGTCATCAAGCTAGAAATTGCTGGAAAAGTTCAGAAAGGCTTGGAATGTTGGCGACTTTTTGGCGACCAAAATAACTCCCCAAATCCATCTCCAATTTGGCGACCAAAATAACTCCCCAAATCCATCTCCAATTTGGCGATAACTCTCATATTTGGCGAGATTACCATAGACTGGCAAAATGCATAACAATATGAAGTGCCCCATCGTGCACGAAAAGCGACACATCTCTATTTTGCAATTTGTCCACCTGAGGGCAGTTGTGTCAGTTTTATTGTAATGATACTTCAAGCTGTATATTAATCATTATCTGATTTTTCTCAAATGCTGCATTTTTGAGTTGTATCACTTTTCATGCCGGGTTGCAATTTAAAAAGTAATTAATGATATATGTATAGCTATTTTTGTCAAGCTAGCGTCATTTATGTAAAAATTTCCTCAATTTCAAACAATACCTCTTAATTTTCTAAAAAGTTGCACAGTTTTGATCTATGTTTTTTAAATAATTTTCGTATTTTAGAGCTACAATCCTTTGTAAAATAAGACAGACATTTTCGCAGGAACAGTTCTTGGAAAACATTCTTCCGAAAAGAGTCGGATACCGTATGAGGTAATTTGTTCCAGTTTATGTTTCCGCAAGTTTCCTGTAAATGAGAATCCAAGAAATTAAAAACCAAAAAAGTTCGACATTAAATGACAAACTATGAAGTACGAATCAATTTTAATGAAATCACAAAAGGAAAAACAAAGAAAAGCTAATTATCATTAACATACACAACAAAAGTTATATGCTTTTGACATAAGAAATAATGGTACTTACGTATTAACACCACCGCAGCTGAAGTTACTCTAATGCACCAATATATATATATATATATATATATATATATATATATATATATATATATATATATATATATAAGTGTTTTGATTTTAAATAAAGTGTTTTATTTTATGATTTGTCACAAAAATTTTAGGTGTAGATTGGCGGCACTTAAAAACCGCCAAATCTGTAGCTGTGGTGGCGTTAATACGTAAGTACCGAAATAACTAAGGTAAAGGAAAACAGAAAATGGAAGTATAAGAGTATCCTTTTCGAGTAACGGAGAAATATTGTTTGAATAAATAGTATAACATATTTAACTTTTTAAAACTCTCTGAAATAAAAAATAAAAATTCAGTTTATAGAACAAACAGAAATTTCTAACCTTGAATAATAGGTCAATAGGATGGCTAAATTTAACAAAAAAATCCCAAAAATCTAAAAATAGAAATCCACTTAATAAGAAAATTGAGAGTGCTATCCTCGACAGTGCATTCTCATATAAAGCACCTTGCACGCCTATGATGCATAGCTTCACTACGGAACATATTGTAGAACCAAACTGAGAAAAACGCCTAAATTACCTTTTCGGAACTACATCTCGCCAAAATCGTGCCTAAATTGTACGAGTATTGATGGTACCCCTCTTTAGTTCGAGGTATTCAGCCAAATTTAAAATTTATTGTAGGGCCAAACTGAAAAGAATTGTATTTCAAAGTTTCACGTAAAATAACAAAAATGTAAATCAATGAAGATTGTGAACAAGAGTGGAATACTTTAAATATAGATATTAGAAATCAATGACTGTTTTATACACGATAAAAGAACGTAATTGAGAATGTACTTAAGGAATTTTATAAATCTCTCGGGAAAAGGGAGAGCAATTATGTTATGACATAATTGAGCTCAATTTTCTAAAGAAAAATTTATTGTACACAATTTATTTAATAGGGTCTCCTAGGTTTGTTGGTTGATTCATATTTCTAGAATACTCTTTTATTGCATTTTAAGGTATTTTTTACAGACATTCCCAGGGCAGTGTTGTTAAATTATACAAAATTTTGTTACTTAAAAGAAACGGAAATTTCATAAATTTTAACAAATAGTCTGGGGATAAAATCTTTTTAAGAACAAGGGAAAAAAAATTCACATTTATGAAAGCAATTTAAATACACACAAAGCTCTGCTATTCTTTGGGATACGTTATTGGTATTCTTTTACGATATTCCAATGCATTCTCTAGAAAATGTTTTATTTCTAATTATCTTGTTACCAAAAAATTTGAGAACAAGCTTTTTTTTTTCTTTTGCTAACAAGATTGAGCACTAATGCTCGTATTTTTCATTTCCCATTTTCAAAACCAAAAGTAGTTTTCTTTTAAATATTTCAACCGCGGTTATGAATCTTGAAGTACTCTGAAAATAGCACCGCGAAGTAATGATGATTTTTACAAGTTTAAGAAAGAAAGAAAAAAAAGGAGAAACTTTGATAAGGAACATTTTAAATCACATAGTATGCCTCTTTTTGTTTCCCTTGCGAAATAAATTTTGTAATTCCGGTGTTTTTAAAAGTTCTTGTAAAGTTTGCTTTCATCTTCCCAGTACAGCTAGCAGAGCGGTCAGCTGAAAAGTTAATGAAAACAAGTTTCTCGCGATATCTTTGGCTCAGTTAATGTACTGTTGTCGATTTTTTTTCTGATCCAAGTGTCCTTTTTCTTAATTTTATGTTCACCCTCTGGAAGTCGGAAACTTTTGATACTTTATAGTTTTCAAGACCTGGTATTGAGTGCTTTTAGTTTATTCTTAATTACTTTTGAATGTAAAAACTTTAAATGTTCTAAGTTTAAAATCTTGCATTTTTAAAGTTCCTGAACTTGGTTATTTTTTTTGCCCATTATATTCAGCTTTTCTAATGCACACTATCGCGTTTTCTGCAGTGTGTGCAGTGGAGCGATTATGAGAAACACAAACACAAATTTAGAATGAAAAAGGAATCATTGAACAATGATTTTTACAACTTTAACAAAGACGATTATTTTACAAAGTAGAATGAAACATTGCTTGTCAACAAAGGTATCATTAAGTTTGAAAACAAGCGTTTTCTTTTTCAAAGAAATACAAAAAGGTAGAAATTGTAATGGTATTTTTAATTTTTCACACATTTAGATACTTTTGTTTTATACTGCTTCATTTATGTATCTTATAGAAGGTAAATAATGACAAAGACCTTTTTTGTACATTATAGATGGATACAATTCAATCAGTTACCATACTAGAAGTTATCTGTTTGGTTAATGCATATTCTTAAGTTATTAAGAGTTAAAGAAAACTTCCATAATTCATTTAATTGCATCGTTTTAGATTATTTTTTTAATCCGTGTTGTTGGTTATTCAATAATCGAAATTAGCTGTTTTTTATTATTTTAAAAATAATTGCTTTTCATTAAAGATTATAAGCTTTTAATCTTCATACTCTTTTGGTACATTTTCTACTTTAAAAATGCTGAAAAACTTGAACACTAGAAAGACCGGAATTTTTTTCTTACTAAAAAGACTGAACGCCGTCATATTGACGTTTAAAAATGAAATCAAGAATTTAAAATATTTAATGCTTTTTTAAAAAAGAAATAGTTAAATACTTTAAATTTTGAACTATTTCATAGCAATATATAGGAAATTAGTATATATTTACATATATTTTTATGCAGGTATGCCGAGCTGACAATCTGGTATGGTTTATCCGTAAAAATATATGCATGGTTTGTGCAGTTCTTATTCTTCAACACCAATATTTCCGAAGAGCCAATATTTCTGTTATTTGCAAAAGGGGGAAGAGATGAAAAGTAACCAACATTTTTCCGGTATTATTTTAAAGATTTCTGCCTGTTTTCTATATTGCCGTCAAATTGACAGCTTTTAGTCTTAGTAGGTACGCAATACATTTTATCCCCCTCATTTCTATCGAATATAATTTTGTAATGAGTGTGCATAATTCGCGTAAAATTAGGAAACATCATAAAATTTCAGAAGCCCGAGCACATAAATACAGACTTAGTGCTTAATAGTATGTCCGAAACCGTCTAAATGACGGCAGCCGTCTTCTTATTGTTAATTTTTATCTAATAGGAAGCTTTATTTTCGAAAATATAATAAACTTCCGCCAAGTGATAGCAACAATGATATTTATCAGGAACCGCGAACTTTCATATGAAGTTAGAAAGGAAATATTTTGAAATAACTTTGATAATACCTCTAAATCGAGAATCCTTTTCCAGATTATAACAAGACTTATTTTATGATGCTCCTATTTCTTAAAAGAGTATATCTTTTCTAATTTCAATTATGTCAGTAGAGTGAAAGAATTTATCTCCGTAGTATTACAGGCAAACAGCCTCAGATTTTTAGGATATTATACAAAGGCATATCTATCTATCTATCTATCTATCTATATATATATATATATATATATACTAGCTGAAAACCCGCGCTTCGCTACGGAGTACATTCAAATTAAATACAACGGTCAATGTATGCAATTAATGCCAAAAAAAATTATATATATTTATAATAAATGCGACGATCAATGTATACAATTGATGTAAAAAATATATTTTATAAAAAAATCGTAAGGGATATTTATTTTTTTGATAATATCTAATCGTCTGCTGCATTAGAGAGAAAAAAAATATTTTTTTTGTCTATTTAGTTGTTATGCACGTGACGATAAATTTATTTAAAGTACCAGAAAAAGAAATCACGTGATCAGCATTTAATAAATTAAATTCTAAAAATTAATCTTTAAAAATTCACAAAAAATCAGGAAATGGAGGTAAAAATTCGACAAAAAATTTCATTTTGAAGGAATTTTTATGATCTTTCTCGTGATATAAATTTTATAACCCTCAATGTATTATTTTAAATGCAAACGTAAAAAAAGTTTAAAAAACAGCTTAAACATTTAATTTAAAAAAATCTAAGAAGAATTTTTGAAAAACCTTTCTTAGTGCACCCCTACACTATTAGAAGAATCGCCATGCAAAATTTCAATCCTTTAGGTCCAGCGGTTTGGTCTGTGCGTTGTATGTTAGTCAGTCAGTGAATGAATGAATGAATGAGTCAGTTACGGAACTGTTTTTTATATATATATATATATATATATATATATATATATATATATATATATATATATATATATATATATATATATATATATATATACATATATATATATAAAATGACCCGGATGGTCATCTCCTGAAATAAGCACATCATGGCTAAAAACAATACGATTCGAATTCAAGGACAAAGAAGTTTATTCCAGCAATAACATGACCTTACAAAGCGACGTCCAGCTCTCATCTGCGAGCGTACAAGTAGCTGTAAACGGTTTGTCGGAAATGGACAAGGTAGGTTAGTATTGGAAAGGGATATAGGACGGAAAGGTTACCATACAGAGAGAGAACTCGGATTACAGACGATTAAAGATTAGAGGTGGTTAAAATTTATTACATACATACATACATATATATATATATATATATTTAATTATAATAAGTACGATGATCAATGTATACAATTGATGTACAAAAAAATACATATATTTATAAAAAAATCGTGAGGGATATTTTTATAGACAAAATAATATAGAAGAAAATATTCAAATTAAATATAATAGGACATACTAAAGAATAGATTACAATTAATATAGTACAGTTTGAGGATCATATCTTTTACTGTATTTTAATATTTTTTTGGATAATGTTCAATCGTCTGCCGCATTAGCAAGGAATTTTATTTTTTTTTATCTATTTAGTTGTTATGCACGTGACGATAAATCTATTTAAAGTACCAAAAAAAAAAAGAAATCACTTGCTCAGCATTCAATAAATTAAATTCTAAAAATGAATCTTTAAAAATTAACCAAAAATGAAGGTAAAGATTCGAAAAAGGTTTCATTTTGAAGGAATTTTTATGATCTTTCTCGTGATATAAATTTTATAACCCTCAAATTATTATTTTAAATGCAAACTTAAAAAAAGTTACAAAAACAGCTTTAAAATTTAATTTTAAAATATCTAATAAGAATTTTTCAAAAAACTTTCTTAGTGCACCCCTACACTATATGAAGAATCGCCATGCAAAATTTCAGCTCTTTAGGTCCAGCGGTTTGGTCTGTGCGCTGTATGTGAGTCAGTGACGGAACTGTTTATATATATATATATATATATATATATATATATATATATATATATATATATATATATATATATATATATATATATATACATATACATATATATATATATATATATATATATATATATATATATATATATATACATATATATATATATATATATATATATATATATATATATATATATATATATATATATATATATATACACACTCATGGACAAAAAAATTAGCACACCAAGAAATAATTGCGGGATCGTAACGAAACTTGCAATGAAGGTACATGTCGGGGAGATATGGAAATGATTAGATATGCAGCGTGATTGCGCATTACGTATAGCCGGTAGAGGGCGTTGAACATCGTGCTCTGTGGAGTATAAAACAGGTAACCAAAGCTTGTTTGAGTGTACTGAATCATTTACAAAGGAAGAGCTGAGATAGACATGCCATTACGCCGTGTTCGAAGACAATATAAGTAGTTGCCGCAGTTTGAGAGGGGGAGAATCGTCGGGATGATGGAAGCTGGGTGGTCAGCTAGGCGAGTAGCTCGTCAATTAGGCCGCTCTGATTGTGTTGGGAGGAGGTGTTGGGACCAGTGGTCCCGAGAGATGTCATGTACACGAAGACCAGGCTCAGGACTCCCTCGACAGACCAATCGTCGAGACGACAGCCACATCGTAAGAAATGCACGCGTACATCCAACTGCTTCATCGGACGCCATCCAGGCACAGGTAGCACCTTTACTAGGGGCCTCTGTGTCTTCTCGAACCATACGAAGGCGCCTGGCTGAAGGACAGTTGGTATCGCGGCGCCCATTACGTGTGCTGCCCTTGACGCCCACCCATCGACGCCTCCGTTTGGAGTTTTGCCGCGCACGAGGAAACTGGACTGCAGCGGAATGGAACCAGGTCGTCTTTAGCGACGAATCCAGATTCAATATCGACAGTGATGACAATTGTGTTCATGCGTGGAGAGCCCGTGGTGAACGCTTCAATCCTGCCTTTGCTGTACAGCGACACATCGCTCCCACAGCTAGTGTGATGGTATGGGGTGCCATTGCCTACAATACACGGTCACCCCTAGTATTGTTCCGTGGAACCATGACAGCCCAGCGGTATGTTCATGCAATCCGGCAACCACATGTGTTGCCACTCATGCAACAGCTCCCAGGAGCCATTTTTCAACAAGACAATGCTCGCCCTCACACGGCAAGGGTGTCACAAGACTGTCTCCGCACTGTTACTACCCTTCTTTGGCCTGCCCGATCCCCAGATTTGTCTCCAATCGAGCATATCTGGGATCATTTGGGACGACGAGTTGGGCATCCCACGAGTTTGAACGAACTAGAGGCAAGGTTACAGCAAATATGGAACGAAATGTCTCAAGACATCATACAGAACTTGTATGACTCAATGCCCGATCGTATCGCATCGTGCATTCGCGCTAGAGGGGGTCCAACGGAGTATTAACTCCTGCGTTCTTTTGCCTTTTTCTCTGAAATAAATTATCCTTTTTTCTTTGATTTTCTTATCATTTACTTAAATCAAAGTAGTCATTTCGTATGTAAAATTTCGTTTCATTTTGAAGACTCCTTCTTGGTGCGCTAATTTTTTTGTCCATGAGTGTATATATATATATATATATATATATGTATAGGTATAGGTGTAGGTATCGATTCTGCGGCACTTATTCTTTGGATGCATGCTATCCCACCCCGTAAGGAAAATGTTGAATAGAAAAAAAACTTATGTTTCGAAAATAACACCTATAATTATCATTTACGGAAAAATATGTTTATAAGTACTAATGAAGGCTAAGATTTATCCAAATATCAAAGTATCTATAAAAGCATCGTTACAAACATAGTGCATTTAAATTAATTTTGCGCGCACACAACAGTTCACCTTTTCAGGAATTCGGTATCTTTTGTACTTGCAAATAGCTTTAGGCATTTTCTCATACACTCATAGAAGCAATATTGCATAGATTAATAGGAATTAATTGTTCTTTAACCCACAAGATGGTAGTTTGGAAATTTGAAATAACACTCCAAATTTTCCGTGAGCTCACTGATGAAAATGTTACGAATTACAATAGACAAATGTACCTCGATAACAATCAATCGAATTTAAATGAATAATTTGGTAAATCTGTTTTAAGCATTTTGGTGTAACGTATCATCACAAAATAGACTCTCGGGTGTATTTTTGCTGTATCGAAATATACAGAAACACAAAGTTTTGTTCAAGACACAGTAAAATGCAATTTTGGCATTAATAAGTTATCAGGAATTATGGGGTTTTGGGAAAAGTTTTAAAATGTGGCACAAATAAACCAAATTTTAAAGGACCGATTTTTTCCACAGGAAATGCTCTATGTAAATATATATTTGTATAAATATTCCTTGGAAAAAACAATATTTTGTACTTGAAAAATAATGAAAAGTTGAATAATTTCTTAAATCAACAGATCATATAGACGTTTTCTTAAATTAAACGGAAAGAATCTTTAATAGCATTAAATGAATGCTATTAAATGTTCTTTGATACGAAGTTTCCCATTGGTCTGTTTGGAGAAACATGAACAAGAAATAATTACAAAATTTCCCTTAATTTAAAGCTCGTTTTTCAGTATTTAATTCCTGAAAATCTTTAGAGTTTCTTTAGACCAATGTCCTTAATTTAACTTTTCGGGATATGTTGATAGGGACTGCTATATTTATAAAAACGTTTAAAAGGTTCGAAATATATTTAACACTAGAAAGATGGCTGTCGTCATTTTGACGGTTTCGGACATACTGTTAAGCGCTATATCTGTATTTATGTCCTCAGGCTTCTCACATTTTATGACTTTTTCTAATGTTACGCGAAATATGTATATATATTTACAAAATTATATTCGATAGTAAAGAGGGGGTGATAATGTGTTGTATACCTACTAAAGACCGAAAACCGTCAATGTGGCGGCAATATAGAAAACAAACAGAAATTTTTAAAATAAGACGTGAGAAATGTTAGTTACTTTTCGTCTCTTCCCCCTTTTGAAAACAATAACGAAGAATTACTCTTCGGAAATATTGGTGCTGAAAAATAAGCACTGCACAAACCATGCAAATATTTTTACGGATAAACCTTACCAGGTTGACAACTCGGCATACCTGCATAAAAATATAGCTAAATATATATTATTTGTTATATATTGGTGTGAAATAGTTCGAAACTTAAAGTAATTAATCATTTTTTATAAAATAAAAATTAAATATTTTATATTTTTGATTTTATCTCAAATCGTCAAAATGACGGTGTTCAGTGTTTTTAGTAAGAAAAAATTCCCGTTTTTCTAGTGTTAATATTTTTTTCGCATTTAGATATTAAATCAGTAGTGTAGGGACAAAAATGACAATCTCGATCCCAGCTCTTTGCTCTTTGCTTACTATATCTTATGCTTTTTTGATAATTTCAAATTTCAGATAAATTACGACATTATTTGTTATTTATCGGCCATTTTCAAAAAATCTCGCTTTTAAATCACTGAAATATTAAAATAATTTTTAAATCGGACTTGAAAAAAAATGGAGACTGCTAACCTTCTTTATATATATAAATAAATAAATATATATATATATATATATATATATGAAACGATAACTTTCATAACCATTAAAAGAAACGCCTATTCAAAATTCTTTTATATTATCATCCTGAATGCGACCTGGGATTAACCTAAAGTCACCTATTTGTTTTTCCCCTAAGCCAGGTGCGGATAGCCTTATATAAGAGTTATATAACGGACATGTTCTAGAAGTCTGGCGAGATCATCAACCGATATGACGTGCTAGAGTCAGGTGTCCTAAATTGACCAATTAGGAGTTCATTGCACCCGTTCTCCGGGCGTGAATTTTGATCTTTCGCGCGACTTCTGTGTCAGCCATTCGTCCTATACAGTCGCAGTTTTTGTGCTGCGAATATTTTTGTTTCCTGCGTGCTGTTCCTGCAGCCTCCGGACTGTTCTGAATGTGGTATCCTGTTAAAATATGTCCAATCTAAACTTTTGAAATAACTGTACAGCCAGCCACAAAAATGCTTCTGAAATAAAAACTGTGTAACTAGTTATGTGGCGGATTGTATCTGTCGCCTGAACTTTGCTTTATTTTGACTTCCCACTTCTATTGCCTAATGCTCCTTCACGACTACCCCCTGAAATATCTAAGTTCACAGGCCTATTGTTCGCCGCCACCGATTTCATTACATATACAGGGTGTCCATAATTAAAGTCTCCCTTTCAAAAGGCTGCAAAAAAAGAACCACTGGTCTGAATGACTTCAAATTTGAACTGAAGATACTGAAAGAAGCGGGAAACGATTTGGCATAATAAAAAAAGTTCCAGAATGTATCAATAGATGCCGCTGTAAAATTTTGGAATTTTTTTCTTCATTATGCCAAATTGTTTCCCCCTTCTTCCAGTATATTCAGTTCAAATTTGAAGTCATTCTGACCTGTGGTTCTTTTTTTGCAGCCTTTTGAAAGTGGGACTTCAATTATGGACACCTTATATATATATATATATATATATATATATATATATATATATATATATATATATATATATATATATATATATGTCGGACGCTGGTGCTTCACGCCCGATCTATTTAACACATTATTCCAAATATCCTATTAATCATTTTGCAGTCCGTGGTCCGATGGAGAGGCAATGTAGAATCCAAACTCAAATACAGTGACGACAACTCCATTATCATTTACTAACATATTTATTAAATCACTTAACGACTCTCAGCTCCATAGCTAAAAGATATGGCTTCCCAATCCCCATTAAAATCTGTGCGCCTTCAGCACACATCCTTTCCATTCCCTAGTTATCCATGGCTCTGGCGATTTTTCTTTGTTTCAACGTTAAAACCAACGCTCAGTGACGCTCATTACTTATGCGTGATGTCATATCGTACATGTTCTTTTTTTGCTAAACTCAGCATTTCCTTTCTCTTCGACGCTCAAACCACAGATGCGCCAAGATTATATAGTGAAAAGGGGAATTTCCCTCTAGAATCTGTGGTTCTTCGGAGATTGAATCAAGCCGACCCATTAATTCCATTTTCACTGCAATACATACGCCGCTTATTTGAACTCCCAGACTTTTTAATTGTTAAATCCTATATTTTAATAACTAAAATCCCATTTTAAGGTTGCGTGATCGCCCCCCATATTTAAGCCTCACAACTTTCCCCCCCGTCCCCCTGAAGGCGTGCACACAAGGAGTAGCTAATTCTCTGCAGCACGTCCTCAGAAGAGAAAACACAAAATTCAATTTCAAAGATTTTTTTCTAACCCACTGGAAAATATGCTGAGTTGGGACGTCTCCCACCCAACAAAAATTAACTAATAACCCTAGCTACTGAAACTCATCATCATCTTGTTAACCCATTTAAACAAACTAAAATTAAATTTCATTTACGATTAGAATAGGGCGATCGTTCTCCTGAAGGCGTGCACACAAAGAATGGCCAGTTCCCTGCAACACGTCTCCAGAAGAGAAAAACAACTAAAATTAACTTAATTAATCATCAACTGAAAATTGCCGTGCAGGGCGGATCCTTCCCCACACAACAAACTCAGAGAAACCCAACTAATTTATTCTCTTTTACGACTTGATTCAACCACATCAAAATTAACTAAATTTTCCTAAATATTTGACATCTAATTTTAAAAAAAAAATCTAAAATTAATATTCTTATTTACTATACTAAAGTCGTGCACCTAACCCCATGGAGCTGAGAAAAATACAAGTTACATAAATGTCTCCATTTGAGACAGAAGTTGACACAGAATGACTTAAAATATTATGACAACAATAACACAGCAGTAATTATTAAAATATCAAAATTAATTGTAAAAGAATATTACATCAACATTATTAATAGAACACTAAAATTAAATTTAATAAACACAAAATATAACTTGAACTTGTAAGAAAATGGTAAATAAAATTTCTGTGAACACCCACACTATCCTTTTTAGCTCAAGAAAAACAAACTTTGTGCCGAAGCACCTTGAGTCCATCACCTTGTAAGAAAATGAGTCCTGACTTTAAAATTGGCAAAGTTCAGAGTTCTTGAAATATTTACAGTTCTTGTAAAAAATTGGGGTGTCACAAAACTTCATACAAAATAATTTTATTTATAACACTATTATTAGAATTTAAAACCCTTCCTCAGATGTCTGTTATGGTGGTCATACTCCACAACAGCAGTGGGAATTTTATTAAGAGCTTTCAGCGTATCATCGGGGATACCTGATTCCTCCGAAACTTCAAATTTGACACAACAAATCACTAGTGAAAAACATAACCCTAATACATATTTCAAATCCTCTAATATTTCAAAAAATTTTCGTTTTCACCATGATGTACAAAATATTATACCTCTGAGTTTTACAAAATAATGAAGCATGTCTTTACACTCATGCTTATCTGAAAATTACAGGGAGAACTCCAAAAACTAGTAAATCAAATGGCGACCAAAAACACACAAGAAATGAATATCAAATTATTAACCTAAAAGCACAATAACAATGTTAAAAGATCAACTTTAAATGATTATACTCAAAATACACAATATTTATCAGTATGAAAAAGGCAATTAAATCATTGAGGTATGAAATTAACTTTCAATACAACACTTTCCTATACATTTTAATACCATAAACTTTTCATTTCATTCAAAAACCAATTTTAAAACCTACTCAAGTTTGAAGAACACATGGTTGAACTCATGCTTGTTCTGCTTCTAGACTCAATTTGATAAAATATGTTAATACACTCACATTTTGATCAAAACTCACAATTCTACAAATTTCAAAATTTAAAACTTCAGACCTTACATCTTTATCAATACAACTCAATTCCCTACCTCACAAATATCATATATCAAATAAATTTATATCAATACACTAAAAAACACTTATAAAATTATATCCAAAATTTATCAATTATATACACTTGAGCACCGATATGCAATATACTTGAAAAATAAGCACTTTTAATCAATAAACCTTAAAAATATTTACAAAATGACGAGACTGCCAACAGCAACAAAACCAAAATGAACAATTTAACCCTATTATGTTCTAAAATTTTCCAATAATTATACCAGAACTCATAAATTTTCAAAACATAATGAAATTACAATTTTCAAAATTTTACCAATATTTGTTACTAATATTCTGCTATCTAGCTTTCCCCCCTCCCCGAACAAAACAGGATTGACGGGAATGATCATCCCCAGAAAACAATTTTCAACATGTACTTAATTTTAACAATATTAAAATTTTCATTTTTTATTACCAATGGTTTCAAATTGTCAGAACATTTTTTACTGAATTATAACTTTTGTATTTTAACCACAATTTCCAAAATTTACACAAAATTTTCACATTTTACATATGATAGTTACCAAAATAAATTTTTCATCAATACAATTTCAATTTTAAAATTTTAATACCTTAAAGTCAAAAGTAATTCACATCTTCAACTTGTACAATTGCTAATTTAACCAATTTAGTAATTTTTCATATTTCTCATTTTTAACAACATTTTTTCAGAACCATTTGTTTTTAATTTATCGCGACATAGTTATTAACATTATTATTAATTCATGTAACATTGCACTTCAAAACTATTTGGCATGTTTATTTTGTAAATTTAAATCAAAACGCTTACCTTAATTTTATCCCAATTTAACTTAATTTAATATTTTACCTATTTATTTGTTTAGAATTCACAACAATTTTCTTCTTAAAATTGATCCTGAAAACGGCAGACAGTCCCGGAGAGCCACGGAAATCTTGTTTCGCACACATCCTGACGCTGGGAAAATTTTGTGCAGAAAGAGAAAAAAAAAATCCGCTGAAGTTTCACACACAAAACATTTTCGATGAGAAAAGATGGCACAACACCGCTGACACATTTCATAACAGCCATGTTGCCGCTTGAGGACAACCTTATTCAATTAATTTTGAAAAACGATGACTAATTTTTAACTATGGTTTTTGTAGCACAAAATGTAGAACACTTTTAACGATGAGCAGCCGACACGACGAAAAATTTTACTAATTTCATAATTTTAAGCACAGATGACATCACTGCCTTAATTTTTGAAGCACAGAAATATGATGATCACAAGCCGAAGATTTTTTCTTAATACGATGAAATTTTGAATTTCTTGAATTTTAAAGGCTGGGTTCCCACAGCGAAAAGGTTGCAGAATAGCTGCAGACTTATGTCGGACGCTGGTGCTTCACGCCCGATCTATTTAACACATTATTCCAAATATCCTATTAATCATTTTGCAGTCCGTGGTCCGATGGCGAGGCAATGTAGAATCCAAACTTAAATACAGTGACGACAACTCCATTATCATTTACTAACATATTTATTAAATCACTTAACGACTCTCAGCTCCATAACTAAAAGATATGGCTTCCCAATCCCCATTAAAATCTGTGCGCCTTCAGCACACATCCTTTCCATTCCCTAGTTATCCATGGCTCTGGCGATTTTTCTTTGTTTCAACGTTAAAACCAACGCTCAGTGACGCTCATTACTTATGCGTGATGTCATATCGTACATGTTCTTTTTTTGCTAAACTCAGCATTTCCTTTCTCTTCGATGCTCAAACCACAGATGCGCCAAGATTATATAATGAAAAGGGGAATTTCCCTTTAGAATCTGTGGTTCTTCGGAGATTGAATCAAGCCGACCCATTAATTCCATTTTCACTGCAATACATACGCCGCTTATTTGAACTCCCAGACTTTTTAATTGTTAAATCCTATATTTTAATAACTAAAATCCCATTTTAAGGTTGCGTGATCGCCCCCCATATTTAAGCCTCACATATATATATATATATATATATATATATATATATATATATATATATATATAATATAAAATACTGCATGTAAACTCTATATAAGACCTCCAAAAAAACTTACTATACAACACTTTCAAACAATGGAAGATTGCTATATAATATGACAACAGCTTGAAAACATAATTTTATTAAAGTGGAAAAGAAAATTAGGGTTCTAAGTAACATAATTTTGGGAACAGTGCCTATCTTTGTACAGTAATTTCCCCCTCTTTTTTTAATAAGTGTAGGAACCTCCCAGTCTCATATTTTCATGCTCTCTCAAATTTGTAATAGAAGTTGGCTCTGTTTCAAGACCTACTCTTATTTATTGTGATGGATCCCCGCATAGGAGGATGGCGAAACGTTTTCCATGACATTCATATAAATTTCTGGGTAAAATGTGAGAAAATAAAATAATAGGAGGGAATAGTATTAAAAGCTCTAACTATTATAATGTGATCTAAACTACAAAGCACATTCGCTGTGTAGTCTTTTCTTTTGAGTTTATCATATGTTGCCAAAAAATGCTTGTGAATGGCGAAGCGAATTTAGATGCTCGGATTTCGATTTTCTTTTTATAGAAATAGTAGAAATAATTATGTCATTTAAACATGTTATATAAGAGTGAAATTTTATAGGAGGTATTAATTCTTATCAAAGATGAAAGACAAATTTAATAGACTTTCTTCTAACTCTACTTGTTGATTTAGATCAGGGACACTTTTTTTTTAATATTCTTTCTATAAATTAAAAAAAAAGTTTTTGCGAAAAATTTAATATTTATAATTTTGGGTTACATAGAGTTTGAGTAAAGAGTTACATACTTAACCGTATTCCGATTTCCCTTTTACACTGTATTTGCGTTCGGATGCCCTCTTTCAATTACATTAAATTCATGCATCTGAAATATATTTTAACTTGTGTGTTGTTAAATGTAATTTTTATTGCTAAACCTCTGTGGTATTTTATTTAAGTTTTATCTAAACTTACAAGTCTCTACTCTAACTATCCCTTTAGTGTACTTCCTGCATAACACGAGGAATTTATATATATATATATATATATATACTATATATATATATATATATATATATATATATATATATACATATATATATATATATATATATATATATATATATATATATATATATATATATATATATATATATATATATATATATATATGTGACATTATAAGTTGAATCTCGTCTATTTCTATAATTCGGGTCCCACATCTGTTAAGAGAGGACCCTTCCTCTCAGAAATAGCCCACCCAAAAGCAAGTGAACATCTGCAAATTCCAGTGGGGAAAACAACACAGTAAATTCTTTTCAGTTGATAGGAGTATTAGCCGTGCCGCCCAGAAGGAGTAACAAAACCCCGTCTCTAGTCATCTAAAATCCGCAGTTCACAATATCTCAGAGATAATGGCTGCAGGTGCCAGAGATAAAGGATCAAAAGTGTCAAACAATATCATAAAGATAAAGCGCACCCAATGTGCTTCTTAGTATTACCACCCACGAAAAACATCTGTGTTGATGTAAACAGTCGCTGACTTTGGTACAGACCCTGACTAAGAGAGCAGGCAGTCTGTTGTGAGCTGTGTATGTGAAAGCACTCGTATGTTTCGCGTCATGCTAGAAAGACGCTCTGATATCCGCTCCCAACTGGTATGAAATAAAGGACTGCAATTTTATAGAACTTTGCCTCGTTTTTTGTGCTTATTGAATGTGTTATGGAATCAGGGGGTGAAATGTCACAAGTCGACAGGATAATACTTTGCGAAGGAACACCTAATGGATTTTAATAAGAAGAAATCAAATTGATTAAATGAACTTATATGCATTTTTAAGGCAATAGAAGACAAGAAGGACAAACATGGCGGACGAGCATTGCTTTCCAATTCCCCAGACCGAACCGAGGAGGGTGTCATATTGCACCCGCGAAGGAAGACAGTGCTGTAATAGCTCACTGGTGTTGCAGTGGAAAGACAGTTTCGTTTTCATTCGTATACAAGATGGAAGGAGTTCGGTGATAATCAGAGGTCATTGACACTAGCTTCGGACAAACTAAGTAAGGGGAGAAAGTGAACTTTCTCTGCAGCCTAAGACTAGAGGGGCTGACAAGAGATCGGGACTAAACCCATTTGAGAGTGGCAATGTTTCTCCGATATTCAGAAGAAAAGTATTCGTGTCAGAAAGCTGTACAGTGTTATGTGGTGACTCCTCGAGGTGCATTTTACCTGGACAGAAGGTGGTAGAACAAGAGAGTAATGAATGGGCACAGGCATTTATTAGTGATTAGACAGACCCTGCCGACTTCACAGATCCAATTAGATTGTGTAAAAATGAAATATAGATCAGTGTGATTATGTGTGCACGCCAAGTATTATTTATGACGGTCAGTGCGATTGTCAAAGGTTCTGATTAGCCTTTGATGTGGCCCTAAGTGTCATCTAGCGGCGAAGTGTTATTTTAGTGTTTTGTGTGTGTATTTGTGATCACGTTGAGTAATGTGCTCATCACATAGATTCTTGCTACAAAACTTTAGTGAAGTGCATAGTAACCCACTATGGGGTTTAGAGGATCCGGAACATAGTGATTATAACGGACAATTCATAAAAACAGTGTTACCGCTAACAGTGCAAGAAACGCAAGGTAAGATTGATATTGATAACATTATCAGTATATAAACTATTATAGGTTTTCTAACTAGAACTATTAAGGTGTATGTTATACAGGAGATACCCAGTTGAAGAATATATTATTATCTTTACCACGTATGAAGCAATTTAACCAGAATATTAAATTAAGTGATAGTAGTGTCATCTTTACGTCTGTTTGATTCCGTTAGCAGTATGTTTTATTATTATTATTAACTCAAATTTGTGAGTGAGTGTTGATTTACTATTTTTCATGCTTATGGGTAGTATATGTTTAGTGTGTTTGCATATAATTCTTTAAGTGACATTTTATTAATTTCAATTTGTGAGTAGAGGTTAATTCAATACTTTTAATATGTGTAATTAGTAATTGCGTAGTGTATTGGTATATAATTGTTTAATTGGTATTTTGTTAATTTGAATTAGGAGTAACGTGTATTGATATGTAGGTCGAGTAAAATGATAAATGAATAGTCTGATGATAACAACTGTGCTAAATTATATTATGGTCGTATTCAAAATAACTGTGATGATATAATGCTAACGAATGGCAATGGAGAACATGAGCATCCAAAAACGTCTATGCAAATCAGGAATACACTTGATTTGACTGAAGACTCTAAGACTCAGAATGCCATTCAGGATAAATTACCGGAATTTGCGAACATGAGTCTATCGTTGGAGCTCATTCCTCTATTGTCATCGTTTATTGGTATATTTGCTTAAAAGTAAATATGGTATTGGGAGAGTGAATATGGAACCTGCTAGAAATTTTTAAGACGTCAGAATTACCTGTAGCATTGAGGCCTTATAGAGCGTGCGAGGAGTAACAGTTGAACCCTGACCCCCCAACAGAAGTAGGTCAAACGACGAGTAGTGTTTTAGAGGGGGAGGAAAGAGCGAGTCCCCGATTCCTTTGAGTGTGTAAAAAGAGACGAATAATAAGTTACCTTAACCAAACTAGCTGAAGTTGTCAGAATTATTTTATTATTTTTTTTAATTATGAAGTTAAGGGAAAAAATGAAAGGAGGAAATTTGTACCTTTCAGTAGAATCTTAAATTCATTTAAATAGGACAGGCTTATTCAAAGACAAGCTATCATGAGAAATTAGTACTCTGATTAGCAGATGTCATCATAAGTCAGAACACCACAGCTAGGTTAGAAGGATAAGGTAATTGAAAAATTGAGCTTGAGAGAGATGAATACTGGAAGGGTGAAAGGATTAATTTTCGCTCAATGTAGAGATCTAAAAGAGTATAGGAAAGAGATCTTGAGATTAAGAAAAATAGAAGTTATTCCCCTGTATTAAAGAATATAGTGAATTAAAAAACATGAGAGAATTTAAGTGGAATGAAAGAGATGAATAATCTAATAATTGTAAAAAGCATTGTGTTCATATGATATATTTGTGTCTTAGTAAGGATTTTATTATATTATATCACCTGTTATTTCTTTTTCATTATTACGCACTATTATCATATTATCTATTTTATGATCATACTGGCATTATTGTGATTGTATAAATAGTAATTATTATCCGAGTAAACCAGTGCTCTAGAAGTGTAAATAGTATTGAGTTATATTTTTCTGAATTGAACTAATTTAGTGCGTGATTGTCAATATGTTTTCCTATTTAATTAATGTTGAGTTACGTTTACCTGAATTGAAGTATTTAATGTATGATTTCTGTGTAGTGATTTAGCATTGATTTACAAGTATCAGAATTGAATTGTTTTTGTGTATGATTTCATGTAGATTACTATTGAGTTAGAACTGATTTTCGGTATAATGTATCTGCATGGAGATTCAATTAAGCCATATCCATTACCATTTCTATGTTATTCTTTTCATGGCTATACCATTATATTATTTTATACCTTACTTTATTCATAATTATTACCAGACTATTGATGTATTTGCAGAGAGATTCAATTATGCCATATCACTTGCCATTTCTATGTTATTATTTTCATGGCTATACTAGTATATTACCTTATTATTTTATTCTCCCACTAATATTGTTATAATTATGTACTTTTTAATTACTATTAGACTATTGTTGTAATTGTGCACCTATTAATTTGAGGACAAGTAATTGTATTGTTATGGTATTGAACACGATGACTGGAGATGGAGGAATTTAGATAGGTGGAGAACTTCTCCAGAGATACGGAAAGATTTATAATTCCAGCTAACGTATGTCGATATAAAGAGCTTGATACTGCAGATCAAGAGTTTTATATCGATTATGACTTAACTTAAAAATTGAAGTAGTAAAACTTATAATGTTGATCTTGCAGAGTGAATTAGGTGAGGTCCCAACATACTCACACTCAGGTGTCTCTCACCCTATGCAGGCATAGGATGATAGCCTCTTGGGAGGGGGGATGTGACATTATAAGTTGAATCTCGTCTATTTCTATAATTCGGGTCCCACATCTGTTAAGAGAGGACCCTTCCTCTCAGAAATAGCCCACCCAAAAGCAAGTGAACATCTGCAAATTCCAGTGGGGAAAACAACACAGTAAATTCTTTTCAGTTGATAGGAGTATTAGCCGTGCCGCCCAGAAGGAGTAACAAAACCCCGTCTCTAGTCATCTAAAATCCGCAGTTCACAATATCTCAGAGATAATGGCTGCAGGTGCCAGAGATAAAGGATCAAAAGTGTCAAACAATATCATAAAGATAAAGCGCACCCAATGTGCTTCTTAGTATTACCACCCACGAAAAACATCTGTGTTGATGTAAACAGTCGCTGACTTTGGTACAGACCCTGACTAAGAGAGCAGGCAGTCTGTTGTGAGCTGTGTATGTGAAAGCACTCGTATGTTTCGCGTCATGCTAGAAAGACGCTCTGATATCCGCTCCCAACGCGTGTGAAATAAAGGACTGCAATTTTATAGAATTTTGCCTCGTTTTTTGTGCTTATTGAATGTGTTATGGAATCAGGGGGTGAAATGTCACACACACACATATATATATATATATATATATATATATATATATATATATATATATATATATATATATATATATATATATATAGTAGCATTATTGCCCGACGTTGCCCGGGTAGATATATAGATATAAAATTTCTTATGCATTCCATCAAACAAATACTGGGCTGCACCCCTAGCTCTTCATGTTCATCTGGCCAGACAGAATACGCTTAGCGCGTTTCTACTGAAATGATATATCCAGTATTTTTTTGATGGAAAGCATGAAAAATTTTATATCTATATATCTACCCTGGCAATCATTCTTTAAAAATAAATTCATTAATTTTCTTATGCCTTATTATAACTAATGGACTAATATGTCGGAATGAAAGTTATGTGTCGTTATGTTTCTCTGTTTAAAGAGCTTTTCCTCCCACTGCTTAAAAACCCCAAAACTCTAAAGGATTTATCTTATATGATTTCACAGAATAAGTAATTCAAATACATATCGTATGTTAACTCTGTTTCGCGGACTTGGGGAAATAACCTGTAGAACTCTTATACTTCTTCCCATTTTATGATCCTCAAACAATTAATATATTTAGATCAACAGAAGGCTTCCAAAAACTGGCCATGGGACGAACTTAATTTTCTTTCTTCTTCTTTCTTTTTTCCAAAATTTTATTAAGTTCTGTTAGTTTGAACGCCATTGTCTAAAATTGTCTAAAGCAGCGGTTCTCAGCCTTTTTAGACTCACGACGCCACTAAACGTAAGAAAAATAAAATAAACACTTCACCCTCCCCCCGTCACCCCCAGACCAACTCTCAAATCACCCCCAGATCACCCCTCTCAGAACAAACATATTTTCCCCTGCGTATTGAATTTGACTGGTTGTGGTGAAGGGGTGTATCCACATTTAAGAGGTGCACCTAGGGGCACAAAAATAATTAAAAAATTAATTTAAAAAAACTAATTGACCCCCAAATTTTGTTTTTCCTGATTTAAGTTTCTCAGGTCCTAAGCATTAATTGTGTCGAATTTGGTCCCGGTGGGTGAAACAGTCTATGATTCCATAGCGGACAAAAAAACAGACAAGCTCTTTTATATATATAGATATATGACAGGCGTCGAATCACGCTCGCAGCTATTAAGAGATTGCAGTGACATATATAATCCTAAGGTAAAAGGCAACGTCGTTGTTAGGCACTTCAAATCATTTTTCAACACACCATAGACTCTTTAATCATTTATTTTGTCATCTATCACGTTAAAACCACTTCTACAAGTTAATATTGGAATATGGCCACCGGCTATCTCAACCTTATGTAACGCTTCAGTACTCGTCCACCATAATAGATTTCTTTCACCGGTCTGCCTAAAATATTTTTATCGCTACCTCGAACAACTCGCGCTACCTATATCTAGAATGTTCGAGAACTTTTTAAGCTGATCTCATCACTTTCCAACGAAGTCCTTCCCCACCAATTCCTCAAGGTTGCTAAATTCTATTAATAGCTCCCACGGAGTTATCTGTCCGCTCACTCGCATTTACCAAATTATATGTGAATAGTCCCGGCGTTTAACTTTTTAATCAGATTTTCTAAATAACCCCCCCCCCTTTTTAGCCCTTTAAAATGTGATCTCTTCAAAAATCCTCACACACACACACACACACACACACACACACATATATATATAGATAGATAGATAGATAGATATAGATATAGATATAAACTCACGCGCATGCTCGTGTCTGCCGTAACTGAAGAAACAAAACTACCAATTTCTACGCTAGTCACTTATGTTCAAATTATTACCATTGTTGTTCGTTAAACTATAAGCATCTTAAAGGAGAAGGACATTTTTTGCATGGATTTCCTTATTTTTTCTTCCTTATCTAAATAAAATATTAATCTATTTAGCATTTTGATTTTGTGTCATTCAAAGCTCTCTGATATTAAGGAGATGACATCTCCTTTGAAACGAGCTTGAATATGAAACTGCGGAGCTGCTACATAGGATATGGCATATTAATTGCAGTAAAAGATATATAAATGGATCCCACAAAGACAGGCACAGACAAACAATTACAGGAAGAAGAAACATACTATTTTAACGAAAATTAAATTTTTTTTTCATTTTCACACACACAGTTGTTTTTTAAGTTCCTTTTAAATAAATACTATTGTGGGAGATTAGTCTTCCCTTAACATAATTTTATACTATCTGACCCTATAAAAAATGCAATTTTCTCCTAAAATTTCTATCGTATCCAACGTATCTAGCATATGACTTTCTACACGAAATGCAAACCAGGTATTAGGCAGGTATTTTTACATACCTGCAGTCCCAGAATAGAAATTAAATACAAATAAATCTTTTAAGACCCAAAGGTATTTGTTTCAACCCACGCGTATCTATATTAATAAAAGGAAGTGTTTATGTGTGTGTGTGTGTGTGTGGTCTCCAGACGAATATATGGCACTTACAGTCTTGAAGTAGTGCAGACGATGAGTACGTGCACCTTGAACCCCGAATTTTAAATTTTATTACCGTTAAATTTTAATTAATAAAAACCAATAATTTTTGAAGCGTGAATCCAGAAATGGAAGAGCCTCCCAGCCGTCTATCAAGGGTGAATCCAGAAATGTAAGAGCCTCACAACTCTCAAGCCAGCCATGTCGGCCTTTCTCAACAGCGAGAAGCAAAAACGATAGAAAAATAAATACAATCAAAAAGTTTCAAGTCATACGTACATTAAACCCGAATAATAAATGAAAATAATAATCTTTCAAGTAAGATTTTATAGTAAAAAATTTGTATTTTAAGACTTTCGAAGAATTACCGTTGATTTTTCTTAGAATTACCTGTCTCAGATTGTAAACAAACGTTCTTCGTTGCCATTTTCATTTTAGAAGTTCATTCCAAAACACAATTTGACATTTTTCGTTTTCAGATTTTAGTGGTTTATTATAAATGCATATATATATTTCATTTATACTGTTATTTATTCTAGGTTATTTAAGCTGTGTTTAGTGTTTATTTAAGCTGTGTTTCCTTTTCTTAAATTTTGCAAATTAAGGCTCTCAGTTTTAAGGCAAACTTTTACAGTATTTTATTATTTTTTTATTTCTATAATTTTAAAACATACTTTTAATTTCATTTTCTGTAATTTTGCTCTCTTGATTTTAATCAGTTTTATTTCAGAGTCTTTCATATATAGTCTGATATAACTTGTATTTAGTTTTTATTTATTCGATATTTCCTTTTCTGTAATTTTGAACTTTTGATTACAATCTCAGTTTTAAGGTAAACTTTTTCAGAAATTTATTTTGTTTTTGTATTTCTATAATTTTAAAACATACTTTTAATTTCATTTTCTGTAATTTTGCACTTTTTATTTTAATCTCAGTTTTATTTTAGGGTCATTCTTTCACATTTTTTTACTATGTAATTTATACTGCGTTTAGTTTTTAAATAGATTTTGGTTAACAAACAAACATTCTTAAAATACCGGGCAACGCCGCCTCTCCAGGGGGGGGGGGTTTCTTCTAGTTACGTTTGTTTGCAGGACATGGCATGTGTAACCAAAAAATTTAAATACCTTTATTCGTTGTTTTTTAGTGTTTCCATTCTCTGACAATGAATGCTGACGGGAGCGGGTCCATAAACCGACCGGCTATAGGGGCGAAGCCCGGCTAGTATTATATAAAACGTGACATTATTGTAATAATTTGTATTTAAATTTTCTTCATCCATCATTTCTTTGTCCTTTAATTACGCCTCTAATCAAAAGTTATAAATGTATTTTTAAGGCTAATTTAAACAATATAATATGACTAGGTATTTTATATTTGTAGAACAAACAAAGTACAACTCCATGCATTAAAAATCGTTTTGAAATATATATTTTGATAAATATGTAAACGAGACGATATATTTAGTATTTTCTCGATATGAATATCATTTTCCTACGATTCAAAAAAAAGTTAAATACAAAACACTATTTTTTAAATTCATATTTCTGTCGAATGCACTAAAATTCAAATCAACTTTTAAACGTACCTGAAAGCAAAATAGAAATCTATTTATGGCAAAAATGTTAAGCAGACATTTTTTGAAATCCGAAATGCGTGTTTAAAGGGACTGCACAAAATTTTACGATGTAAAGAACGGAAGTCACATGAATAAATATTTATTTCAGACACTGCTTCCATGAAAAAAAAAAAAAAATCTTTGTGTAAGTCCTTTTCAATATATGTTTATGACATGAAACATGTTATTTTCAAAAATATTATTTTCTCGTCGTTTCTTATTTGTTGGAGACTACTTCACTAGAATAGGCAAATAATTATCCATACATTTAACAACATTTCAGTGAGATGAAGTATTCTTTTTACAAATGTTAACTATTCCACTTGATTATTTAATGCTCTCGTAGCTTGTTGCTGCAGTACATCCACATCTTATAGCAGTTATCGGACGACACGCACACACACACACACACATATATATATATATATATATATATATATATATATATATATATATATATATATATATATATATATATATATATATATACATATGACACGTTTCGTTTGTCATGAATTATTTACTTAATTAAATGGCAATCGTGAACCGGAATAAAGATGAAAAACATACCTCAGTTAACTTGCTTTTATTCCATATTCGAATATCTAGAGCTTCTACAAATACAGCAACCCACTCCATTTTAAGCTCTCGCGAAGCCATACGTGTTTCCTCTCTCAGACCTAAGTGCCGACTAACTAAATTTTCTTCGTCCTTCTCCTGCTCAAACTCTTTTCTTAGTCAGATCGAATGTTTTGTAACGTTCTTCGTTACATAATATACCCGCTGCAATTGAATAATCTTCCTTTAAAATCCCAACAGACAGGTGGCGACCCCTATTGATAACCTTTGCTACTAAAAACCCTTCTTCCCTCTACGCCGATACTTCCGTGAATTAATAATTTTTTATTGCCAATTTCCATTTTTCCCAAACAATATATATATATATATATATATATATATATATATATAATGAATATATGCAATGAATTCGCCTAGATGACGTGAAAGGCACGTGATCAGGTGGAAGTGGTATTTAACTGCTGCTGGAGAGTCTGAAGAATCATTCTTTCACTTACTTCTGTGTGTCATGGGAAAGGCTGCGGATCTAAGCGACTTTGATAGAGGGCAGATTGTAATGGCTCGAAGGCTCGGATCAAGTATTTCCGAAACTGCACGACTCGTGGGTTGTTCGCGACCTACAGTTGTTAGTACTTATGCAAAGTGGATGAATGACGTTGAAACCAGCAGTAGACGGCATGGTGTTGGACGTTCACACGCTATCAAAGAAAAAGGTCGTCTGAGACTGTCTCGCATGGTGAAGCAAAACCAGAGCCAGACAGTGGCTCAGCTGACAGCCCAATACAATGCAGGGCCAAGTAGAATAGTATCGCAGCACACTGTTCAGCGGACACTGTTGGATATGAGGCTACGCAGAAAACGTCCCACTCGTGTGCCTTTGCTGACCAAGCGTCATCGCCAACTACGCCTGCGCTGGGCCCGGGAACATCGCGACTGGTCCATGGATCAGTGGGAGAGAGTTGCCTGGTCAGATGAATCACAGTTTGTCATTCATCACACCGATGGCCGTGTCAGGATACGCCGTCTTCCAGGCGAACTGTTACTCCCTCAATGTACAGTAGGTCATACACAGGCCGGTGGTGGCGGTATTATGCTTTGGGGGACGTTCTCTTGGGCGTCTCTGGGACCCGTGGTTGTGGTAGAGCAGACCATGAATGCTACAGGGTATATGAACATCATTGCGGACCAGTTGCACCCTTACATGGCCTCTGTTTTTCCAGCTGGAAATGGAATGTTCCAACAAGACAACGCCCCGTGTCACAAGGCTAAAATTGTGTCGGAGTGGTTCCAGGAACATGATGCTGAATTCCAGTTAATATCCTGGCCGCCTAACTCACCGGATCTCAATCCGATAGAACACATTTGGGATGTCATGGGACGGCAGCTCAGAGTTCAAAGACCACCAATTCGCAATATCTCGGATTTGCGTGACCGTTGCTTAAACATCTGATACAATCTGTCTCCGGCCATCTACCAAGGACTTGTGGCATGCATGCCAAGGCGGGTTGAAGCTGTGTTGTGCGCCAAAGGTGGGCCAACTCTTTGTTGACAGGTGGTCATAATGTTTTGGCTCTTGAGTGTATATATATATATGTATGTATATATATATAGATATATATATGGGTGTTTCATTTTTCCAAAGATGTGATTTTCATATGACTTTGCTTATGCCCCCAGTGAGGTAAAAGATATTCATGTCCAATTTCAAGAAGATTGGATGATATTTAGATATTGGTCACTTTTATCTCAAACTATGAAATTTCTAATGTTGAAGTGCCTTGTACCAAATGAGCGTCTCATATATTTCTTTCATCTTTGGAGGTAATTGAACTTTAAAATGGGAACCAAAAGAGGAATTTGGCTTCTAGAAACGGTACCTAGTGGTGAGTTTTTAGGAGCTCGACTCCCTTCAAAGGAACAAGTACTTTTAGTTTTTATTTACCATCACATGGAAATGAAAGAGACAATTTCGGATGCTGCTAAATCTACAGGTACTAAACTACAGGAAGTATGGAGGAAAGCAAATATTCCTGTTAAGACGGAGGAGAATTTCCGAGCTGGTATACAGAATCTATACAAAAAATATAAATATCTGGGTAAAGGGAAATCGAGAAACACGGATAGAGCAAATGTATTACTGCAGATTTGGAAAGGTGATCTCCTAGAGTTATTTGATATTTCTTTTGTGATGACTAGCGTATCACAAAAATATAAATACTTGTTTAGGTCACAAAGAGGAGATCGTATGAGTTCGTCAATGAGTGGAGTAGAAAAGGGCTTTCACCTCGAAAATAAGAACTAAGTGTACAAAAGAAGAAAATATTCATATAAGAATAAACATTACAGAACTATCGCTGAAATCAATAAGACAGTTATACTGGAAGACTCATGTCCTTCATCATCAACGCCTAGTGACGAGGAGGCCGACTTTTCGCCTCCAGCAACGAAAAAATTACATTCAAGTCCTAGATTAAAACTTCTTGGTCAGACACTCACGTCTACTTGGGATCGAGGACAGCTCTCTATACGACAAGCAAGTACTTCATTCATAGCAACTGCAAAGAGCCTTGGCCACGATGTTTAAAAAAATTCTGTATCTCCAGCTACTGTTTACCGAGCTCGGGCGAATCAACAGAAGTAACATTGCAAAGAAAATCGAAGAGTCACTCTTTGAAAATCCTCCTCATTTTGTCTTGCATTGGGATTGTAAACCGTTGCCGTCAGTTGTCCATGGGAGTGTCAAAACTTTGGAAGATAGAGTTGCAGTTCTAGTGACTGGCAAAGATTTTGAGCGTTTGCATGATTTGGATATGCTACAGCTTCTGAGCACTTACCAAGACGCAGACGTAAAAAAAGTGCTCTCACCGTTTTTAAGAGACATCTTTGGTATCTGTCAAAAACAAACGTCGCATTTTTTTTTCTTTTTTTTTTTCTACGAACGTATTACGCAGGCTGATAAGGAAAATATGACTAAACATTTAGAAACCAAACCTGCAAAGAAAAAAGAAATGAAACGATTAGAGGGTAAAAACATATTTTTTGAAGGAAAAGACCTGAGCCGTTTCGTTACTAATAATACAAAGACGTTCTTTGAATTGTTTGGGATCTACAACGTGACAAAATACTGCAGTGATTCTCTATGAAGCCACGTGAACGCTCTTAAGGTGGTGAATGATACAGCAGAAAGAGGAATTGCTTTGATAAAAAAGTTGTTAACAAATCGGTTTGGAACGAACAGTAAAAACAATTCTTGTTGAGGGTATTCGAGAATCACAACCGTCGTCAACGAGCGAACAAAAGACGGGATTGCATCGTTCAAAGTTGATTAATATAACGTGTTTTGCCTATCATACTATCTATTAATCTTAGTGTCTAGTTTTAATATTATTTTAAGTTTGTGATTTCTAGTTTTTCCAATAAAAGTAATTAACATTGAAAAATCGTATTTTTTGCATACTTTTACAAAACTGATCAAAATGTGCAACCTCTAAATATTATTCAATCTTCTTGAAATTTGGCACATATAACTTTTACATCACTGAGACTCGGGGAGTAAGCAAAGTCTGCAAAAATTTTACATTTACTTTTTGCCTTACAAAATGAAACACCCTAATATATATATATACAGTGAACCAAAAGTCTTGCCCTGATTATAAATATTTATCGTGCTCAAAGTAGTATAATTAGACCTATGTTTGTTTGGATATATTGGAAGTACAGTTATTATTTATTTTATTAGACCATTTACCTCAGTAAATTTTAACGTGTGCCCCCTTGGTAGCTCGGAGACTGTCGAAGTGGCATTCCAGTTCCTGCCAAGTGTTATTTTACATGTCTTCTGTTACAGTACACACAGTACATGTTTCGTCTAGGAAATCACGCACTAAAGATCCCTAGTGTGGGGGTGCGCCATCTTTCTGAAAAAGTTGCAATAAGTCTAACTAAATGTTAGGAGTAACGCATTTTGGGCTATCTCTTGAATCGACGCCATTCCAGCCGAAAATGATGTCCTCCTTACAAATATTCCCGTGAGTCCCTCTTGAAGGAGCACTCGCGTCATATATTGCAGAAAAAAAACTACTAAAACTGACCTATCCAACGATATAAAAGTTACATTATTATATTAAACGGTTATTTTGTATTGAATTTTTATAATCAGGGCAAGAATTTTGGTACACCCTATATATATGACATGCATAAGAGTATGTGAATCAGTTCATATTGAAACAGCCGTGGTCGGTGGCATAATTAAAAGACGTTGTTAGCAGACATTATTATAAATTAATATGTTTATTGTTCGTAGTCAGACCCAGACGAGAACTCCAACTAGATTCGATTATAGACATTTTTCCTTCATCTCTTCTCTAAAGATATACGCCTGTTAGTAAAGACTTTATCCCGCGTTCTGTATATGTTCTTGCTCCAAATACTTAGAATAGCACGAGCGGGGTGCCGTGCGAAAAACCGTGCGGGGTGTCGTGTGAAGAGAAAAGTGCCGTGCGAAAAAGGACTGTATAATCATAGCGTGAACTCTAGCAAACTGTAATATTCTGATTAGTGCGGCCATCAATCGGCTTTTCTGCTAACTACTTCCGTTTCCCATTATCATTTTATTTTTAACTACTTTAAATTAATTTAATATTCATATCGTGACATACATGTATATATATATATATATATATATATATATATATATATATATATATATATATATATATATGTAGCTTTAGAGCTATTACTGGTTTTCTCTTTCATCTTATTCTTATTTATATATATATATATATATATATATATATATATATATATATATATATATATATATATATATATATATATAGTGCCAGATTACACACATAACCTAAGGAATTAATTTATACGTCATTATACTTTATAAATGGAAACACATTCTGATATTCTATAGTTAAAATAAAAAGGATTCCTACATAAATGATATCCACATGATATTATATTCGTCTGAAATAATTTTGTTTGATATAAACTATGTACAAAGATAAATAACCTAGCCCGCTTATCTCTTAAAAAAAGGAACACGACACTCACATGAAGTGGCTGCAAGGTTGATAAAAGTAATTTTTTTTTGTATTTCTATCTTATACTGTAAAAATCAGCAGACATTGATTTAATAAAAAAAGTTATAAAAAAAGAGAACAAGAAAACGATTAAAATTTGCAATTCTCGTCTTTTAAAAATTCGGACGTCTATTTTAATTAGCGGGCACTGATTTGTTTGGTTCTTATTTCGAGGTTTGTGTGGCCTTGGCATTATTTTTGCTATTTTTCAAAATTTCTTTGGGGATTTCTTTCTCACTTTTTTTGTGTTTCCTTGGCAGCTTCACCGCAATTCTGCAGAAAAGGACATGGCGAACACAATTACCGTATAAAGCCAAAGATTTTTGATAGTTAGATTTTGTGTACGTACCATTGTTGTGTGTTATGTACACTCATGGACAAAAAAATTAGCGCACCAAGAAATAATTGCGGGATCGTAACGAAACTTGCAATGAAGGTACATGTCGGGGAGATATGCAAATGATTAGAAATGCAGCGTGATTGCGCATTACGTATAGCCGGTAGAGGGCGTTGAACATCGTACTCTGTGGAGTATAAAACAGGTAACCAAAGCTTGTTTGAGTGTGCTGAATCATTTACAAAGGAAGAGCTGAGATAGACATGCCATTACGCCGTGTTCGAAGACAATATAAGCAGTTGTCGCAGTTTGAGAGGGGGAGAATCGTCGGGATGATGGAAGCTGGGTGGTCAGCTAAGCGAGTAGCTCGTCAATTAGGCCGCTCTGATTGTGTTGTGAAGAGGTTTTGGGACCAGTGGACCCGAGAGATGTCATGTACACGAAGACCAGGCTCAGGACGCCCTCGACAGACCAGTCGTCGAGAAGACCGCCACATCGTAAGAAATGCACGCGTACAGCCAACTGCTTCATCGGCCGCTATCCAGGCACAGGTAGCACCTTCACTAGGGGCCTCTGTGTCTTCTCGAACCATACGAAGGCACCTGGCTGAAGGACAGTTGGTATCGCGGCGCCCATTCCGTGTGCTGCCCTTGACGCCCACCCATCGACGCCTCCGTTTGGAGTTTTGCCGCACACGAGGAAACTGGACTGCAGCGGAATGGAACCAGGTCGTCTTTAGCGACGAATCCAGATTCAATCTCGGCAGTGATGACAATCGTGTTCGTGTGTGGAGTGCCCGTGTTGAACGCTTCAATCCTGCCTTTGCTGTACAGCGACACATAGCTCCCGCAGCTGGTGTGATCGTATGGGGTGCCATTGCCTACAATACAAGTCACCCCTAGTATTGTTCCGTGGCACCATGACAGCCCAGCGGTATGTTCATGAAATCCTGCAACCACATGTGTTGCCACTCATGCAACGGCTCCCAGGAGCCATTTTTCAACAAGACAATGCTCGGCCTCATACGGCAAGGGTGTCACAAGACTGTCTTCGCACTGTTACTACCCTTCCTTGGCCTGCCCGATCCCCAGATTTGTCTCCAATCGAGCATATCTGGGATCATTTGGGACGACGAGTTGGGCATCCCACGAGTTTGAATGAACTAGAGGCAAGGTTACAGCACATATGGAACGAAATGTCTCAAGACATCATACAGAACTTGTATGACTCAATGCCCGATCGTATCGCATCGTGCATTCGCGCTAGAGGGGGTCCAACGGAGTATTAACTCCTCCGTTCTTTTGCCTTTTTCTCTGAAATAAATTATCCTTTTTCTTTGATTTTCTTATCATTTACTTATATCAAAGTAGTCATTACGTATGTAAAATTTCGTTTCATTTTGACGACTCCTTCTTGGTGCGCTAATTTTTTTGTCCATGAGTGTATATTCGCTTGAAAGTCGTCAGAGGTAAGATCTAAAATACACTGGTGTAAGAAATTAAGAGAATTTGCAGACTTGGTCGATTATCTCTAGAACTACTGTACCGATTTTAATGAAATTTGATATGTACATACATTGATACAATACAAAACAAATAACCATTAAATAATTGTAATACACACGCATGATCGTGCGTAACACTCGTTGGAGTCGGAAGATATGAAACAGCTGTTGCAGAATAAACAAAAAAATAGGTTAATAGATGGGTTAATAGGGGGTATGGTCCCCTCTTACAGATATGCAGGTCTCGCAGCGTTATTTCATGTTCCGGTATCCTGGAACTGTTTCCATAAGTTACACACGATGCTGGGCGTTAAATTGAACTCTCTACAAATTTGGACTTGAGAATGGCCTTCTTCAAGCCTCCTCACAATTCGCCACCTCATTCTATCATCTAAACGTTGGTGGTTACTCATTTTTACTGTTACAATTTGAAATTAACCGATTGCTGCAAAATAACACCAAGAAATTCGCCGATGTGTGCTAGCGAACGAAATGCGTCTTAACTTACGCGTGCTTATAAAGCCTCTTTCTCTATTGGCTCCACCTACACACTTGTGTAAGCTTACGTATTTGACGTACAAGATTTGCATTTTTGTCTAGAAGCAGTGGTTTTACATTCCGTTCAGTTCTTGTCATGAAATTCGATAAAATATGCAAATTCTCTTAATTTATTTCACCAGTGTATTTTGAATTATCGAACTGAATTCCTTGGTATGAATTGTTTCGTTAGAGTGGGTCTGGCTTGTGGTAAGGTTGCGTAGCTTGAAATGGCTCATTGAGATAAATTCCAAGTTTTTTCGGTTGATTTACTTGAATTGTACATTGAATATCCCTGCTTTCAAAACATTTGCTTGTTAATAAATTTCCAGTAGGATACTATGCTTATGCATTTAATGGAGAAGTAGACGCTATACACACAGCCTTGACCCAGTTGACATGCCATTCAATCATGTTTCAAGATGTGTGATATTTTCTGATTCTTGATCTGCTATTGAAGCCATTGTCTCTAAAGATTGCTACAAAACCACTGAAATTCTTGAGTGTCAGTCCCTTATAGTGTCATCACAAAACATCAGAGTTGTTTTACAGTGGATTCCGACTCACTGAGGAAATCCAGGAAATGAACTCGAGGATGGATTGGCAAAGAGAGGTGCTTCAGTTAGGCAGAACCAGTGTAGACCGAACGCATATAGTTTTATAAGGCTATTTATCCGGAAGAAATTGAAAGACCTATTTCATCAAGTTAAGGGTTGTTAATAGGGTATACATTCCATATTTTCCAGGGAATGAATCGGTAGACATGATCCGGTTTTTAACTGGTCACGACTCTTTGGCTAAATATCTGAGTCGTTGGAAATTTCCAGAGGGTCCGCTCTGCACTATTTGGGGTAAACCCCAAGTTATGGATATTTCCCACCTGCAGGTCTGTGAGGAACTGCCAGCTGGAGATCTTTTCACAAGACATTGGGAGACAGGAGCATTGAGCAGTTGACACGGCCTTGTCTCCATATTCGTCTTCCTTTCTTTTCTTGTTGTTGTATGTTTTCTTGCATATTTTTCTTTGTTGTGTTTGGTTATTGCTTGCCATTGGAAATAATAATAAAAAAAGTCTTGAAAACATGGTGCAATGTAATCAGGGTAAGCTACCTAAGTATGTATCTCAACTGAATATTAGCATAGAACTATCTATTGGAAGTAAATCCATATTTGCAAGTCGATGAGGTAAGCACAGCCTCAAACGAGCCTTAATTTAGGTCAAACATGTAAGTTCCTGTATCAAGATCTGAGGATCGTTGCAAGAGATAAAAAAGTCAAATTACAAAGATCGCTGAAATACTAAAATTCAAGGTTCTATTTAGTTAATGACTTTTAAAAAAAGTGCATAATAGAACCATGTTTCAGAAGAGATATCGCTTGACATAAATTGACATAATTAGTTATCTGACTTGAAGTTAACGGATTAATAAATGACAGTTTATTGGATGAATTATTCACATTTTCAAGATTTGTTACTTTTAGCAATATTTTCATCATAGTTCCATAAAAAGATGTCATTTGTTGATAATTTTGAAATTTAAAACAGAAGTTTCAAGTTTGTCCCCACTTGACAAAAAGTATGTCCAAAAAATGGATTAAAAGTTAATAGTAGAAAAACTACAGGGTTTTAAAACTATATTTCGCATGCTGTGTTTTTATTTCATTATCTAGGGAAATGAAATTTCATTCCAAATTTCTAACATGTGAAAAAGGAATATTTATTTAGGTTAAACTATAACTTAAAAAATTGCTTACAACTTTCTAAACTAAGAAAATAAAATTTTTAAGTATTCTTGAAGGATGGCTAAATAAAGTTTTTGGGGATGACAAAAATAACATACATAAACATTTTGAATAGCACATGGGATTACTTCTTAAAGTAATGAGATTTTCCATTATTCTTTGTGAAATAACTGAAATGGGTTTAAAAAATTATAATATTGAAAAATATCCCATTTCGAGACTTGCTGAAGACACTGTGAAACAACCATAGTCTATGAAAAAGTGCTTACCGAAACTAAACACAGGGATTTTTTACACTATTGTGTTAATTTTTTTCGTTAGAAATGCTTTACATTTCTCAGTGTCATAGGAAACTTTAATATGCATTCATGATATTAAAGTATACATGTACTACCATATATACTATCATTTATGGTAGTAGTTACTGATTCTTAATTTCCAATGTATCTTAAAATTGCTGTTTCTGTTTATGAAAAAATGTTAACCTCTAAAAAGAGGAAAACAACTTTTAATTAGAAGAACAGATGTATTACCTTCTTTTCAAACATAAAGAGGGATTTGATTGTCACTGCAAGAGACTTAAATGCTTTTTAAAAATAAATAGAAATATATTTTAATATCTTAATTTAATTAAATTTTTTCATAACTGAAGGATTAAAATGAAAATTACTCCAATCTTTTAAAATAAATAAAACTTAATCAGAGCTATTTTCGTACATCTTTGCGTTAACTTTACATCAGAAATGCTTTAGATTTTTCATTTCCCTCGAAGAATTTAATATTTTGGCCTGATAATCATCTTTCCCCCCGCGTTGAATTTTATGTTATTTGTCATATAGCAAGTCATTTCAAAAACATTACATAAATTTAAACAAATGATACCAAAAAAAAATACAAATACATTCCTAAAATTTATAGCTTTATCAAAGTCTCAAAAACACGTTTTAAATCTATCAATCTTGTTGCAGTCAATATCTCAAATGTTTCAGGAAGACTGCGTTGTTGATTTCCATGTTTTTTTTGCCTTTGCTTTAAAAGCATTATGCACATCTGTTGTTCTTCTAATTTTTCAACGTGTTTTCCCTTTCTCATAAACAACGATGGCATTTTCTATTATATTTATAGCTTGATGATGGAAATGCGCGAAATTTCTTCTACAAAGGGCATTTCGAGAGAAGCATTTAGTTCTTAATTTTTTTTATCTATTTGTGATACTTAGGAGCATCTGTATTTAATCTTTACACTATGGCTATTTGATCATCTTGCATTGCTACATTTATTATCCCTGTAACTTCAAACTTCAATACTTTTCGAAGAATAAATTATTGATTATGTTTACAGCAAGTTAGAATACATAGTTAGAATGAATTCATATTGAATTCAAAACTAAGAGGTATTAAATGAAGTAGAAAAGGGCGTTCTAAACATGAAAATTCATTGATATGACACAGTGGGAAAGTGTTTATTTTGTTTCGGAGACTTTTGGGCGTTTTTCGTATTAATAAATATGTGTTTGAATAGAATATATTTTTGTTGTTGTTGTTATTGTTGTTGATTGTTGTTGTTATTGTTAACCCTCCTGGCCGGATTATCCACATCTGCCCCTATATAGGCTTTGGAGGCTGAGAGCTGCAACTCCGGTTTACAATAGCACCACAGTGGGTAGGGATCCATCTTAGCTAGGTGCCACCTCAATTTTAACCAAGTAATCCGAGGTCTACATCTGAAGGTACTACCCTCTCCCACCTTCACTGACATCCTACGGGGACTTTCCGGTCTACAGATTTAACGAATCAATATCCGGCCTAGATACTAGGTTTATTAATGGCGCTTGTCGGGATTCAAACCGAATATCCTAGCTGCCGAAAGAAGACCCGCTACCATTAGTCTAGCACGTGCCCGAATAGAACATGAGTATCATAAAAAGAATGGATAACCTTGTAATTTTAAATTAGTGTTCTTCATATATTATTGCAATTTATATTTTTTCCCCTGATGCATTCCCCGTTATATTGATAACTCATCTTAACAACAAAGACAAGCTAAGGAAGAGGAAATTTCAATGTCGATAAACTTTTTTTTTACACATTTATTTGAACAAAACAAAATTCATCTAAAAGAAGTGAATGTCAGACAATCATACTTTCAATTTTTCCATGTCTCCCTATGTATTTAACTCCTTTTTCCGATCAAAAGAACTTACGTTTTTGCATAGGATCTTTTATAAAGCATTTTCTCACGTACTAAAATTTATTTCCAAATAGCGGCTTCTTTAGAAGAATGAAATTCAATTTGCATGCAGGTCATATATAGATTAACTATCTATATCATTCAATAAATATATTTTCGTAAGCACTCAGACATTAACATTTCAGACATCTGATCTCGTTGTAATATACCAGTAGACAGACCTGTTATCTTCCTGTGAAAAAGTATTTTTCTACCAATAATGATATCGATATGAATAGTAAATGTAATTGAATGTGCATGTAAAAGGTACCTGGCTTAAACTAGTACAAAAAAAAGAGAATTTTGTGTTTATGACTGTAACAAGGTTCCAGTTAAGGAACAATGAACATAAGGAAAATGTGGTAAACGATTTTGGGTCGTTTTGTGATATAACCATTCATCATTTTATATATATTACTTTCATGTGTGAATTTTTTTTAGTTATCTCACACATATATGATGCTCAAAAACATTTTATGCATTCTTTTAGATTTTTAGAGGAAAAATATTGTACATAAATAATATTAAAAGCTATTATGAAAAAAATATTAAAAAGTCTGAATAAATTTTAATATAATGATTCAGATAATTACATAAATGAGGTGTAAGTAATACATGTTTAATCATTTATATAAGATACATTAAAAATATGTACGCCTAATGAAAACAGAATAAAAAATATTTCTGATAGTAAAAAGTTATTCATAAATTTATTAAAAAAATGAAGTTTTCTAGATTGCATCTATCTCAAAGCGCGTTTGTGTAGTACATAATATTTTCCATATATTATATTTTTCAGTTCTTTCGAGAGATGCTTTCTTAAAAGGATATTTATGCTTTCAATTATTCAAAGAGTTCTTAACATTATGTTTAATCTTAGGAACAAAAACCTTTTCTACACATTAAGTAGTGCAGTAAAGTGGAAACAAAAGTGAATAACTACTAAGTGAATGAGAACGAGCACTGAGAAACCAAAGAATAAAGTTCCTTTCCGAAAGTAGAATAAAAAGATTTTCCTGTTCTCCATGGTTACGTGTTTTTTTCACTTCATCGAATTTCTCTTAGCTTATGTCTTCAAATAATCAAAGTGCGTTACAGTATTTTAAAATGTATCTTGAAAATCTCGCTTTTCAAAAATAAAAAATTTTTACAATTAACAAATACCATAATATATATATGCATAAATAAATAAATAAATAAATATATATATATATATATAAATATAAATTATATATATATATATATATATATATATATATATATATATATATATATATATATTATATATATATATATATATCTATATATATATACATATATATACATATATATATACATATATATATATATACATATATATACATATATATACATATATATATGCATATAACCTCCTTTATGGCTGTTCTTACAAAGGGGTTATGGAATTTCTCTTCTGAAGAGGGATTTGGATAAAATGGGTCCCATAATCTAAAGGTTAAGAACTGAATCCATCTTTGAAATCTTTGAAGATTATTTATATTTCTTGTCGCATGGAATTATGTTTGGGGAAAATTCTTCTAGTAAAAAAGTTTCTTGAAAAGTTTCTTGTCTCTTAGCTGTTTCTTGAAAGAAAATAATAATAAAGAATAAAATAAATGAATGAATTAATTAATTAATTCTAATTCAGTAAATCAATCAATCAATAAATAAATAATAAAATCAATTTAAAAAATCGATTTATTTTTTCGATAAATGCCCCTATTGAGGAAAAATAACTTTTCTTGGAGGTATTTTTTATTCCAGTAAATGTGTGTCAATTACAACAGCATAGTTTCATAAATTTCAATGATTAGTGTTCAGGATTGGGCTGTTTCCTTGTCTGTAGAAAAATTGGTTGCATTTTAGACGTAGACACAACTTTCTGCATTAATAACATAATATAAATCATATCGGTGAAAACTGTACTTATTTAAAGAACTTTAAGTATAATGCTAAAAATAGATTTAGAAAGGTTAAAAAAAATCTGAGATAACATTTCATTAAAAAATGTATTTTTATACCTATAAAAAATACTTTTCTCAGCTGAAATCTACAGGACAAAGGTTTTATAAATGTATAAATATTAGAAATGACTTCTTTATAGTATATTTAAAGGAATAATGACAAAAAAGAAGTAAGCATTTTTTATGCATGTAATTAAATGTAAAAATGGACCGTAATTAAGAACTTTTCAAGATGTTATTCAGTTTTTTTCTAAAGACATTAATGAAAATGATTGTTATTTTCGACTGCGCTTTGCACAAACTCGCTTTTGGTACTGAGTTGCAATTGGGTTCATTAGGTCTTGATTTACGATAAATGTGTAATTGCACATACGAAACAAAAGACACCCGAAATATCAGTTCAGTTAAATTGAATGGATTATTCATTATAAAAAAACTACTATTAAACGTGTTCAGGAGAGAATTGAAAGATTCCTGATCTATTATTTTCTAAATAAGCACATTATTTCTTCTTAAAAATACTGCGTTATAATTTCATGAATCAAACAATGCATGTTTCTGTAATGAATTAATCGGCAAATACATTCTCATACTTCTCTACGCATTCCTTCTATACGATACTTGATCTCGAAATAGAGCGTTTCATATTTTGCTACCTTATGAACAATATAATTGAAGTTCCGCAATCTGTCTCTCTAAAAGACTTTGCAAGGATAATCTCATTTCACAGATTGCATTCAGTCTTTGTCCAGCCTTAATTCATGGAAAATCTAACAATATTATTTTTTCTTGGGGGGTGGGGGGAGAACATTAAAAAGTGTCATTGAAAAAAACTTCTAAAATAATTTTCTCTCTCTCTCTCTCTCTCTCTCTCTATATATATATATATATATATATATATATATATATATATTAGTTGCAGTTGGCAGATGCGACCATTTAATACTCCTATAACCTGAAATAAGATAGACATATATAAATAAGCAAAAAACGGAATTGGAGGTGGTATAGTTGATGACTGGGGGGGGGGGTTACCCCCCAACCCCGGTTAACATGTTTTAAGCCAGGCAACACTCCCGGAGGTCAGCTATAACACCAAGACAGTAATAAACAATTATGAAGAGGAAAAATATTTAAGGTGAAATAGATAAGTTAAACCAGATTTTTTTACTAATATTGTTGAGATTTGAAAGAACTACGCGTTCTCCTTTCTCCTCTAAAATCCAACTTTATTAAACGAACACACCCACTTTTATACACTCAAAAACCTAACAAACATCGATGTTTCCACCACCGACAGAGAAACTTCTGTGTTCAACGTGCAGTTACATTTTGCGTCATAGAACAAGTGAGATGAAAATCAAAATCAGATATGACGTCATAACAAGTGAGATTAAAACAAGAATGACGTCACAATTCTCCCACCTTTTGATTAAAAGATAAAATAATTAATCAAAACAAACATATCACAATAAATGGAAAAGTTCAAAAGATAAAGTTCTAACTAAACAGTTCCGACTTCAAGTCGTGAAGGAATCTTAACAGTTCTACCAAATCTTGTCACAATTCCTTTAACTGGAAAATCAGGGACGAGACTCCTTACATCAGTAGAATTTTCCTGTTCATCTGTTTTAGAATACAGTGTAGGTAAATAGGATAATCCATGCCTTCTCTCGCCCTCTTAAATTAAGTGGTCCAGCTAGATCTACTCCTTTGATTTCAAACACAGAGGCATCTCGGACTCTGTTTTCAGGTAGAGCAACTGGAGTGCTCTCTAATCTTTTTGCTTCGTATCTCTTGCATCGAAGGCAGTTCGAAATTACTTTCCGAATTGTTTTCCTAGCTCTCGGTATCCAAAAAGTTTGTCTTAATTTAGACATTAGAATATTTATGCCAGCATGCATCATTTTTAAATGAACATCTTGGATCAAACAACTTACAAGCTTGTGTTTGTTCGGCAGAAGCAGAGGATAAATAAAATCCCTTTCATCGTTCCTTTCGGCAAGTTTGGTCCTTACCGGAGTAAGTCTTCTTCATCTTTAAACACAGCAATCGACTTCAATTTCTTAATATCTTCTGAGTTAAAGACTTCTTGCTGCACTAACCTTATGATAATTTTCTCTGCAGCAGATAGTTCAGTCACTTTTAATTCTCCAATTTCCCTCTCTTTGTTGCTGTTCCGAGAGTTTTGAATGATCTGTTCATCCAGGCTACCATTCTTATTATCTTACTATAGCTTGAAAAGTAGGCTGTAATCCAGGAATCCGCACATTGCTGCAATTAAATGATGTTACTACAGTCTTTCTCTTTTCGGCAGTTATTTCAGTTTCATTCTCAATGGGGTTAGATTCTGGCCAATCCCTCTTCAGGTTTTGTCAGCCAAAGTGGTCCCTCCCACCATCTCGATTCTATCAATTTTGTTACAGGAGCATCCTCTCGAGGGAAGGTCAGCTGGTTAGCTGTTCCATGAATATGGTGCCATTTCCGGGTTCGGTGAGACGTCGGATTTCTTACACCCTATTATTGACAAATGTTCCCCATGTTTCATTCTTCTTAATCCAACAAAGAGCAGTTGACGAATCTGTCCAAAAGTATCTTTTGAGATTTCAATCTGAAGTTTTTCTTTGGTGAAAGAAAACAATCTGGCACCAATACAACAAGCTAATAATTCAAGTCTGGGAATTGTGGACCCTTTCAATGGAGTAACTCTAGATTTAGCCTGAAGTAATTGTACTTTTACTTGTTTCTCGTTCTCACATCTTAAGTAAACAGCGGTTGCAATGCATTCTTTGAAGCATCACAAAAAACATGCAGGCTATAAGAGGAACAGTTTATCCATTGTTGCTTGTCTAGGAATCTTTACTAAGGACAACAAAGGCAATTCACTCAACCATTTTAAAAATTCTTCTTAATATCAGCAGGAAGTTCACAGAGTCCCAACTCAATTTCTTTTCCCAGCTCTTCTGTAAATATAATTTTGGAAGGAGGGTGACAGGACAACTAAAACCTAAGGATCGAACACCTTTTTGCGTATTGACAACATGTTCCGTCTTGACACGGGTAGGTCTCCCAAACTTATAGAGAGAACGTCACAAGAGAGTGTCTTCGTGTTTGTTCCCACAAGAGTCCCATCACTTTCACAGGCTGAGTATTGTCATTGACGATATCAATTCCTGACCGGTGTCATCCCCTTAAATCGAAAACTCGCTTGAGCCATTATTTCAGTGGCCCCTTTCCCTGAATAGTTCTGCCCTTCTATTGAATCAACCGAAGTCACAACAATTATCTACGTAGAATGATGAGGCGTAGCTTCTCAGCAATGCATTTGTGAGGAGGCCCATATTGTCTTAAATAAAGTTGATCACTGCTTCTAACAGAAAAGGGCTACAGTTTCAAACCAAAGATCACCCGACGATGACGAAATTCCTTAATCTGTCTTTGTTCTGGATCATTCCACCAGAGGAATCGCAAGACATCTCGGTCCTCTTCGGTTACAGATACTTGTAGGAAAGCCTTTTTTATATCTGAGATAATTCCTATTTTCTTTTCTCTAAAATTGAGTAATATCGTTGGTATCAACTCTAGCAAATTTGGTCCTTAGCTAAGCATCATTAAACATAGAAAGTTCTTCTGCTTACATGAAGCATCAAATACTGGCCTAATTGCTGTAGTTGAACCCTCTTTAAAGACCGCTCGATGAGGGAGATAATGTACAGTCCCTTTTGCTTCATTTTCTGATACTTCTTCGATTATTCCTGATTTCAACCAGTCTTCAAATACTGCATTATAGTCTCCCAACTTATTTTCCGATTTAAGCTTTCTTGTGGATGAAATTAGTCTTTTTTCAGCTATATCTCTATTGCTTGGCAAATCTCCACGGTCACTGATCCACAGTAAGCTTACTTCATATCTATTTTCATTATCTCTCTTCAAAGTCTTATGGAAATGATCACGTACAGCATTTTCTAAGTCTTGTCAAGACTTATTCTCACTGGGGTCTGTTATACCCAACGCTTCTAATTTCCACAGTTTTTCTAAATTATTGTTATGGACCAGCACTCGAGGTTATCATGGATGAAGTATTTTTAGTTGAGATACAGTCACTTATTTTGCCCATGATTACCATCCTAACAAAGTGTGCACAGCTATGAGGCCACTATCTAATTTCTGAAGTTTTCCAGTCAAAATATTTCCAACTGTATCAGCACCTAAAAGAATTTCTATTGGCAGATTTTCCCGTTCTGAATCTGTAACGCGAATATTTTTCTGTATTATTTCTTTCATCCAAGGTCCTGGCGGCAAACTTGGTATAGAGCCACAATTTTCGGTTGATCTAATAGGTGAATATTGCAAGAATAATGTTATCAATGCTACTAATACGCAAACTATAACATTTGTGGACTTCTTTTTTCAAGGTAAACTCCACCAAAAAAGTGAGTGTACTAACGCCTCAGATCCTACTGGTCTACTTCCCATTCTTTCAACAGTGTCTTTTAATATATATGAACGCTGCGAACCAGTATCAAAAAGGACCCTTACTCTTTGTTTCTTTCCGTTAGCATTAATATTACCAGTAAAGTTTGAAGAACACATCTTTTGTGCTACAAGAATTAGCTAAAGTTACATTCTTATCTTCCTCAGTATTTTCCTTTATTTCATTCTTTGTATTACGGTAAGTTCGGGTCATACAACAACCCCAGTGTTTTTTAGAACAAATTAGACAGCATACACGTGTCCTTACATTGTTTGGCTCGGTGTCCTACCTTAGGCAGACAAAACACCCCTTTTATCTTTAATAAGATTATGCTTTTGGTTAAGATCCATTTTATGGGCTGAAAAACAATCTTTAGTCTCATGATGTTTATCACAAAATAGACAATTAGTTTCTTTATTTCTACTAGTTATTTTCTGACCAGCAAAGAGATCATTTGCTGTAGGAACCGAAGTTTCTTTACATTTTCCCTCTTTCCACAACCTAGTTTCACTCAATTTAAATCCCGATTTTGCTAGAGAAAATTCTTTGCTCCCCTTCTACTTCGTTTCTCAAGAATGTCAACAGCTGTTTTAACTTATCGCAATAAGATTATGTTGAGAACTAATTGCAGCATTTCTCAGCCAAACTCTTAAAATTTCTTCCGGAATACACGATTCCACTAATGGAAAGAGCATTGCAGCGTATTTATCACTAGTCATGCCTATGGATTCTAATGCTCTTAGTACGATTCCAATTTATCATATAATTGTGCTATATTAGTCTCCCTCTCTGAACCGTAGCATTTTTTATTACGAGACCTAGCATTTCTCGACATAAAATTCGATTAACAACTCTTCTCTTCCAAACCTATTTGTTAAACACTCAATAACTTTATCATAATTATCTGCAGTTGCAGAAAAGCTCTCTACTATATCCCGTGCTCTAGTACCATGTATAGTTGCTTGTAGTAAATAATGGAATTTATCTTCCTTTTCAAGTAATTTGTCATCATGTATGCGCTTAAACTGACTCCAGAATGTTAACCAGTCTTTAACATCACCTCCAAATTGTTTCAGGTCTATTTTTGGCAACTTTAGTTTACGTTTATTCAAAGTCGGTGATGTAATTACCGACGCAGAACAATCCGTTGGCGACGTCTGGCCAGCAAAAAATGTTTCTGTTCTAACTCGTATTACGTCCATTTTTTCTTTATATCGTTCAATACACTCAAATTCATTAGAATAATCTTCGTCTGTTTTGTATTCTAACTCAAAATTTGGGTATCCCAATTACTAAGTTCATCATATAAGCGATCTAGGGTAGCGATTTTTGTTTTCACTGCTTCAATATTCGGAGTCTCTAAGCCTAATTCCCCCACGATAGCGTTAAATGTTTTCGTGAACGCTATTCTGACTGGCGTTCTTTGCCTCTTCAGAGCTTCCATAATTTAAAGAAATATTGAACAAATGAAATGTTCATTTACTTACGATAACCTAATCGCCATCACGTCCTTCGGTTACCAAATGTTGAGATTTGAAAGAACTACGCGTTCTCCTTTCTCCTCTAAAATCCAACATTATTAAACGAACACACCCACTTTTATACACTCAAAGCCTAACAAACATCGATGTTTCCACAACCGACAGAGAAACTTCTGTGTTCAACGTGCAGTTACATTTTGCGTCATAGAACAAGTGAGGATGAAAATCAAATCAGATATGACGTCATAACAAGTGAGATTAAAACAAGAATGACGTCACAAATATAGTCAACTAAAACATAATTACAAGATGAAATAGCGTTTTAAAAAAAATGAAAAAATGAAAAAAAATCTTATACTAAGATACAGAAATAGAATAATACTAATTAACTAAATAATTACTCACTAACATATACACTATACACATTAAGATACAAAATACTTAGCTCCCACCAAGCAATGAGACACGAAACTCATGCACACTCACTTTTATAGACATAGCAGTGGATAAATATCGCCGTATTAGGGAAAGTTTAGTGTTGCCAACTTATTTTAAAACGATTCACACATCTTTATGGTCTAAATAAAAAACTGGGTAGAATTGATACGAGGAAATTGACAAGAAACCCTGGTCAATAGCTATAGTTATGAATTTAATTATAATGACGTCCAGAGTTTTTATGTTTGATGTAAACGTTGACAACGTAATAACTGGTTAGTAACTATATTGCGTTTAATATTAAATGTAGAGCATTATTCCAATTCATAATCCTAACAGTTTTAAAGTTGTAAAACTCGCGTTATCATATAGACTGTATAATATTAGATTTTGATTAACATTTAAACTGAAGTCTAAAAATACCAAATTTCCATTGTTATCTTTATCAGTCTCCACCAATTTAAGATTTTTTAGGGTAAAAATTAATATCTATTGCATTTAAGTTTTCATTAAAACATATGAGTATATCATCTACATATCGGAAAAACATAAGTTCATTTAGAATCCATTACTCCTCTTTCGTAAATGTGAAGGTATATATCTGCTAAAGCAGATGAGCATCCTCCACCCATTGGTATTCCATGTATTTAATTATAGAAGTTTCTACCATTATATAAAACTGTTTCATTAAGTACAAGATCTAATAACGCACGATATTTTTTTTCAGTTATATAAGTCTTTAAATAATATTGATCGTATAATCCATGTATAATACTATAGAGATCTTTTAGGTCGATAGAGTTGAAAGGATCCGTAAATCGCAGCTTTTAACGTTGGTTATATCACCTTTACCTTTATCTGTTTAACTATTTCTAAGCTATTATTTATGTAGTAGCCACCCTCTTTACTTATTTTTTTATAAACTATTTTAAGTATATTTAAAAGTTTATTATTAGCAAGCGTTAAGTATGTATTGCAGCCCACAGTTACAGTTCTAAATTTAACAGTTGATTTATGAAATTTAGGGATTAAGACTAAATAGGGAAAACTTAAGATTTTTAATATCATAACCTGCACGGCGATATAACGCTTTGATACGATTTTGTATAGTACAAGACATAGAATCTAATTTTTTATAAACATGTTATAAACATTTTATATAAACATTTTTATAAACATTTTATATAAACATCTATTTTTTATAACATGTTTAATGCAAAGAAAATTCGCAGATGGATAATCTAGAGTACACTGTAAATGAAATTCTCCAATCGTTCTCCTAAAAGTATTTGTACAGATTGCTTTTGTTCTGTCATGGTTTATAAAAATCTAGCAATTTCTTTTTAAGAAATAAATCTTTAAAAATGTTATTCGATAATTTAAAAAAAAAATGTTAAAAAATATTTTTCTCCAATTTCATTTTACTAAAGTCTTTATAACAATGTCATTTTAATTACTGACTATCCAGTCAGTTCAATTTTTTTTACAACAGCACAACTATTATGCAACCTTGTAAACTAGATGAGTTCCATATTATAAACAGGAACTTATTAAATATTTATTATGGAAATGATTTTCCATATATAATATTGAGAGATATTTTTCAAGGAGCTTTTCAGTCGATTTTATAATATTTTATCTGGACTACTTGTAATATTTATTTAAATGGAAATGGATGGAGAAATATTTAAAAATATACGGTTTATATACAATATTTTATTAGCTGAGATTATTTGAGTTTGGTACTTTAAGAATATCTCTTACTTTGCCTTAAAAAGTGTATTTGTGTAAAAAAAATATGCTTATGTAATGACCACAGTCAAAATCTTGTTGATTCATGTACCTATATATTTAACTGATATTGTTTTAACAAATAATGTTTCTATTCTTTACTTCGAATTCAATAACTGCACATGCGAACCAAAATACAAAACCCTTAGCATCGATTCCAGTGTCACAAAAAATTTTAATTATTTAAAGCAAGGAAGAATTGGAAAATGTGCATGAACTGTTTACAAAAAGCATTGTATCAAGAAAAGAAAATAATAGCAAATATGCATGAGATTTTAAAAGGTTTTACCGATTAAATTTTTTTTTTGCCTTCCTCTGTTAAACATCACTAAAACAATAGAACATTTATACTAAAGAAGAGATGCAATGTTTTATTAACTATTTGGATTTAAGTGAAATTTTCGTGATTCCATTTCTTTAAGTTTAAATCAAGATTTTCTATCCTCTAGTTCCCAGAATAAACTTTATTTGAATAACATTTTTCAGATTTTAAATATGTTTCACAACCAAACGGGAAAAGACTGATTTAATCAATTGTCCAAACCAAACCTTTTATCAAAGTAAAATTTATTTCATTTTTTTATTTATTTAAATAGGATGTTTTAATATTTAGAAAAATAACTCCCCTAAATAAATAAATATTCTGTCACTATTCAGTAAAACCCTTTCGTTTATTATTGAAAACACATTTTAATAAACCTTAGCTTCATTTCGTCAAGTTTCAATTTACTCAATGCATATTTTTATACAATTTAGACCGTTATTTAATATTATTAAACATGGGCACAGTAAGTTCATTCTTGTTAGTGACATTACCCATCAAATCTGGGTAATAAGTAATTCATTTTAATCTTGCTTGAAGTAAATTAATACATTTTTCATATTATAGAACACAATTGCTAAAATAAATATATATCATCAACAATGCCTAATGAGTAACTTAATAATTATAATTCTAAGTCTTAGAATTAAAGGTTGTTGTTATTTACATTAATACTTCAAACGAGCTAAAGTGATTTTTTTTCGACACAGCGCATATCTTTCTAAACATTGAAAGGTTTACTCATAATTCTATTAATTTGTTGTTCAAATTTCCGAACGAAAAGACATTGTATAGGATTAAAAAGGATTATCTCCAATTTCGCCATACTTCAAACGGGGAATAATAAATTGTATTTCATTTTTTCCATTAGTCTAAATGTCATACATAATTATAATACAATAATTATATGCATAATTATAAACATTTTAAGACTACTTAATCTTTTAAGTCAGTTTATTAAATTTCCTTAGCTCTGACTAATAACTCCAATAATCAACATTTAGAGCTTAAACCGCCGAAGATTTTCAGATCTTAATTTTTATTAATAGGGATTTCAGCTTCGTCCAGTATCCTTTCATACAAAATGTGCATTTCAGACTAAGAGAACTGAGATTTTCTAGCTAGGTCGGCTTCTCCGTTTACCTTACTAAAGAACCAGCTCTCGCAACTTAGCTTCTTTAAGTAGATCCTAAAGGTACAACCATAAGAAAGTCATATTAGTTTGTACAAATCGACAGCAATAGAATTAAACTGAACCAACTTCCTAAAGTACATTGAAGGACTAACTGCTTTGCATTTCTAACGGATCATCTTCATATCCAAAATAGACGAGTACAGTTGCCACTTCCACCCTTTGAATACATTTTAGCTCTACACAGATTAATATTACTTTACGAAAATTTAAACATGTTTTAGCAGATAGTGGAAGAACAATAGCCCTTTAATAGAATTAGAACATCCAGCTTTTACTTAAAACAAAAGGTTTATTAAAAAATCCTTCAAGAAACTTAAAACTAAAAGCATACTACAAACGAAACATCAAGTATGCGAGAACCGTAAAGTTACGGCTAAACCGCTTTATATATATTTCAAACAAATTGGCATAAAACTGCTCAGTAATTGCAGCTCAGTTTACCTCACCACTAATCGCCTGAAATTACACTGTCCTCTGGTGGGGAAAGAGCTGAGCGGTCAGGCGAGAGAATAACCAAGGAGGAAATGCGTATTTCCCTATCACGATTTCAGTTTGCTTTTTTTCCCTTTGATGCTCACTTTTAACAATTTAGCACTAATTCTTCGCAGTTGATGCCTATGGCAGAAAAATATCATCTATAGAAAATCAATTGTTAACAATCTGCCTAATATTATACTGGTTACCATAAAGCACTTATCATCTGAAAACCTTGAAAGCCCATATAATTACGGACCCTCATCAGTATCATTAAATTTAGACATACTTAGAAAAGCATTTTCGAATCTATCGGATGAATAGATACTTGTTTCACCCTCTTTAATTTTGCGGGAATCGACAAACATAATACTGCAGTACACATACCCTTATAATTATATTCACCCCGTATCTTGGTATATAGATTATTGAATTATACTGTAGACATAACATGTATGTTATGTGTCTATTAAATGTTACTAACTACATTGATCATTCAACGCATTGATCAATGTACATATATTTATCAATGTGCAACAGGATAATCAATATACTTCTATCAAATAAAGTGTTTATCTGACAGCATTTTAATCAAAGTTTTCACATGAAACAGATAATGAGATTTTGAATTTTAGAAACTGCAAAAAATCATTAAACATGCCTTCATACAAACTAAAAACATTAATATATTGCTGCAATGACCTTCATTATTAAATTTATACACAAAGGATATTTCTAAATAAGTTTATAGACAAAATCAATTTATTAATGAATCTGGACGAAGCGAATAAGGAATGTACCCCTTTTAAATATTCCAAGAATTGATACGTATTTCATGATTAAGTTTGAGTTTATTATAATACATTTGTTTGTAGCATATTATACTAATGTATTGCATGGATCTATAAAAAATGCTTGTGAAAAGTATTGGACGATTTTATTCTACTTAGTTGACACTTTATAAAAACCGTTCGGATTCCAATGCAAATATCACATATTGAATTTACGCTGAGAAAATCGTAAAAGAATGATAAATTTATTTGTGGTATATCTGAAAACTAATTAAGCAATATTTTAAAAAGAATACATTCTGAAACATTCAATGATCTAAACGGTTTTCAAAACAGTTTGAATGATTTTCGTTTAATGGAACAAAACTCCTCTCGTCCGATAAATTACGACATCTGATTCGACGTGGATCTAAATATAACCACTCCTGGGAGAATGCGCCGTTCGTTTATAATTCTAAGGGACTCAACTGTGGCAAATCTTATTTCACCTCAAAGTGATCTTGATGTTACTTGAATTCTAAACAGCCTTTTTTGTAATCAGGCTGCTTTGTGTAACTGTCTTGTAATCAGACTTGCTTTGTATAATCTTACTTTTTGTGTAGTCCGTATTAAACCTTCCGCTCTTGAAATAATCATAAATAAACGTTTCCAATATACTGTTTTCTGTGCACGATTAGTTTTAATTTATATTTTTTAGATATTTATGTCTTGTAACCTATATCCTTGATAATCTAATCTGACAGTTAATCTATATTTAGTGATGGACCATCGCGTTGCCAAATAATAAAATTAAACACGTCACTATCTATTGTGAAACTAATTATATATATATATATATATATATATATATATATATATATATATATATGTATATCTATATATATATATATATATAGATATATATATATATGTGTGTGTGTGTGTGTGTGTGTGTGTGTGTAGGTAGAAAGACGCGCGCCTATTTATAAACCGAATAGAGGTATAGTCATGTGACCCCTGAATTCTTGCAGTAATTTGCTAAACCCTGATATCTGAGCTCTTGACAAAATGGTAACAACAGGGGTTGTATAGGAGTTTACAGGGGTCATATCAAAGATGCCTGAAAGTCAATTCCTTTGTTCTCGGAATCGAAATGCTTAATTAATGAAATTTGGAATTTTGAAAGTGTTTGGGGGTTTATTATATTATATATATATATATATATATATATATCTATATATATATATATATATATATATATATATAATTAAAACATTTTATAAAAGCCTCCTATGTGCCTATCAATTGGCTGCTAGAAAACATACATGTATTCTCAAAGTGGCGAACATAGTTTAAACTATAACTACGAAAGCGTTGGCTTGCTAATAACACTTAAAAATTTTTGTAAGCAATTTATGTAAAATGGGTATCTAACGTACTTTTAGCTTATGTTTGCATATGAAGAATACAGCAATCCACAATGAAAACTGAATTTACAATCAACAAAACATATCAGTTGATATGAAATAGTTGATGCAAAGTATGAGTTTTTTCTGAGAGTTCTATACCTACTTACTTCTCAAACTATAAAGGTACGAATATGTATTTTTTTTCCAAACCGGCAGCTACGTTGTCCTGAAAAACAAAAGTACGTGCTGCGTATATAACTACTCACGAATATAACACTGACCTAATTAATTAAGAAGAATTAAAGTTTTGATTGAAATATAGTTACGGAATGATGATGATGGATGTCGTGTCCTGTGAGGAAGCCTATTAAAATGGTACCATGGGCGGAGATGTCGGCCCTGGCAATCTGCAATAGATTGTTATCGTAGAGGTTCAGTTTCGGCAAACAAGACTCCAGTTTTCAACAGTTCAGCAAGGATGCCTGGACTATCAAAAATGTGTGCCGTCGTCAGTTCTGTATACGGACAGTTATCACAATTTCTGTAGGTTTTTCAGCCATCTTTGTCAATTTTCAATCCTCTGTGATGGCCAGTTCTAAGCCTGACTTTGGTTTTATATTGCAAGTGAAGTTAGAGGCCATGGTTCCAGCGCCGATTTTTAGTTGATACGCATTATCACCACCTGGGGTAATCAAAAACACTCCAGAACCTCCATTAGTGATTGTCTCATCAGATGAACCATCTGTAAGCGTGTACAAAATCCTATGTTGTATACTGTTCAACGGTTCTAATCCCTTTTGTTTAAATATTAGTTATTCAACTATGAATTACAAATGCTTTGATATTTAAACCCCTTTTCTTTATAGATCTCGGACGCAGATACTACAGACTACGGGATCACAGTTTATGGCGACGCTCTGGAGGCAAGATCAAAGAGCCTTAGACTCCCAGTCACTGAGGGACTACTCAGAAGAGGAAGGCTGGCTATCAAATGCGAGGCCTCTTTCCTCGGGAGAGTGGCCATGCTGAGCAGAGACATCACCATCATAGGTATAATTGCTTCATCTCATACTTAAAAGATTCACTTCATTGGATTATCTATCTCTCTGGGGCTTGAGGTAGCTTACGGTAGCGAGTCGGCTTTCGGCACTGAGGGTACTCGGATCGAATCCCGACAAGCACAGTTGAATACATTCGTGTCTAGACCGGATATGGGCCTTTTAAATCCGGAAGGTGATTCTATGTAGTCAGTGGGTGGGGAATATATGATTCCTCAAAATGTCGCCCCTGGGGGTGCTCGGTCAAAATTGTGGTAGCACCTAGCCACGTCGAACTTCGACCCTTATGGTGCCCTTATGGTGCCCGAAGCCTATATGGACTTGGTCTCAAACTTCCGGCCAGGGGGGCATCAGGAACAACAGCATCTATCTCTCTAGAAGATACATTATCAATACAATCCTACAAGTAAGCTTACAATAAAAGATGCTCTACCAATTTATGCTTCCTTACTGAAATCATAAAACAATTATGCCAACAGCAGGAAAGGCTATCTTGTTAAGATGTTGAACCAAACACATATTCCAGGTGGACGTCATTTTTTACATTTAACTATTTGCTGATGTGTTCCAAATACAAAGAAAGAGAGTTAGTAATTCATTGGGAGCAGTATGGTATTTTTTTACAACAAAAAGGTTAATTGGGTCCTGTCTCATTCTGCAAGAGTTATTTAGTGCTTAAGAGAGATTCATGCACATATATAAGGTAAACACACTTGTAGCATTATATACCTCGCCACATTCATATTTTGTTCACTAATAAAAAAGAAAGGCCTGTGGTAGGATTTGAATCAAAAATTTTATAAATCTCAGAAATGTTATTTAATCAAATTCAATGCCTTGTAATAAAATGCATTATATGGTAATACAAAGCATTGAATTTCCATACAATGCAATGAACTGTACACAGTGCATTGGATTGTAATACAATGTATTGGATTGTAATAAAACTCTTTTAATTGTAATACAATGCATTGGATTGTAAAAAAATTCTTTTAATTGTAATACAGTGCATTGGATTGTAAAAAAAATCATTGAACTGTAATAGAATGGATTGGATTGTAATACAGTGCAATATATTGAAATACTATGTATCGTAAAGCACTTAATAATTATTTTCAACACCAGGTAAATCATTTTTTACATAGTTAATTAAATCGACCCGTGGGATTTAGCAAATCATCTTTACAATGTTTTCATAACAACGTCGTAATTAAGTTAAAGAGCTGAATCATTGGGATCTTATTAAAGGACGCATGTAAGGTTTTTTTTTCTCTATATGCTTAATAAAGTTTTAATTTTTTTATGCTATCTTGTTTTTCAAAATTACGACCAAGTAATTTCTCTATATTTGATGAATTTGTGATCAATAAATTTCATGTTTTCGAATGAAAATGCAAAATTGCGAAGATTTTTATATTAAGTAGATTAGATATTTAAATCTCTCAAATAAAGTACACTGCTCAAAACAATTAGGGGAGCACATTGTTTTAACGAAATTACGCAAATACTTACACCGAAAAGTAACATAAAATAAATCATCCATAATTTAGAGCCTAGCAGGAAACAGAAGAAGAAAACTTCATATGCAAATCAAAGTTCATGACGTCAAAAACCAGATAAAAGAACATAACGGCGGAAATCGGAATGTTGCAGAAACGTCTGTTTCACTGCCTTAACTGTGAAATTCGAATGCTCAGTTATTGTTTTTGAGATAAAGTGACTTGAAAATGTCTCAACAACGTGATTTACCGGAATCCATGGCATGGCGTATTATAGGCAGACTTGAATCCGGACAAACACAAGGTAGTGTCGCGGACGCTGTTGGAGTCGCCAGATGTGTCGATGCAAGGCTGTGGAATAGATTCCAAGAAACAGGGAATATTAGACGTCGACCAGGTCAAGGTCAGCCACGGGCCCCTACAGCGACTGATGACCTGTATATACTGTTAACAGCTAGTCGAAACAGAACAGACAATGCTACTCAGCTGCAAAGACAGATGCTCTTGGCAACAGGACGAAGGGTGTCCAGCCAAACAGTACGTAATAGGCTTCACCAGGGAGGTCTCTATGCACGTAGGCTAATGGTCTGCATTCCGTTGACCTCACGCCACCGTGCGGCCCGAAGAAGACGGGCTGCTGAACATCTATATTTGGGAGCAACATGATTGGAGCCAAGTGCTGTTTACAGACGAGTCCCGATTCAGTCTGGAGTGTGACACCCGACGTGTTTTGGTATGGAGGGAAAGGGGCACTCGAAATATCCCTACATTCGTTCGTGAAATGTCACAATATAGACGAGCTTATTTTATGGTATGGGGTACGGACCTGCATATCATTCGGAATGGTACTTTGACGGCCCGAAGGTATGCAGACGAGATACTGAGACCTCATGTCAAACCTTACGCTGCAGCCATTGGATATTCCTTTGTTTTCCAGCATGATAATGCCAGACCGCATACAGCTCGTTTTGTGGAGAACATGCTTGAAGCTGAAACAATACAGCCTATGGAATCACCAGCGTGCTCTCCTGACCTGAATCCAATCGAGCATGTTTGGGACATACTCGGACGACGAATTGCTGCAAGACCAAGGCCTCCTTTTACTCTCTGAGACTAGGAAATTGCACTTCTTGAGGAATGGAACAGTATTCCTCAAAGTCTTATCGATAACATCCTCGCATCTATGGAAAACAGGTGTGCAGCAGTCTTAGCTGTTTGAGGAGACAACACGCCATATTAAAAATCTTGCATCCTTTCTAAACAATACTTTTTTATCATTTACACGTAACCAAATTGATGCCCTAAATCATCTTTTCATGTTTTTTTCCATATTTTCAAAGAATTAAATCTTAATTACAATTTTTTTACGTCTTTTTTCTGTATTGCGCATTGATACGCGAGTACTATCCATTTTATGCCAATACGTGGCTGTCTCGCACGGTTTTCTTAACTTCTTTGCCTGCTCCCCTAATTTTTTTGAGCAGTGTATATTATCGTATCTTTATTTGTGTATAGTAAATATTGATGTATATCAAACTACATTATAATTTCTTTGCGACGTGAATGCTAAAGACGAGTTACCGAATGTTATGCTAAGTTACCGAAAACATAAATTCTCCTTGTCGACAGTATTACTTTGAATATACAAATTAATCTATTGGCTGAGTAAATATTATTGAACCTTGTAAACAGCTCTAATGAGTTATTAGGAAGACGTGTATGCAAATATGTTAACTCATAACTCTGTCGAAGTCATCCATTAATAATAATATACAGGGAACGATGTTTGCATGTTGATTAATCGGATGTTGATTGATTTTTAGACTCAAACTTTGGGAAAATTTTGCATCAAAATAACCACAAATTAAGGAATTTTAAAAACTAGTTAGCATTCGCTTCAAAAGAATAATTATGAAAGGAAAATATGGAAAAAGGCCTCAACAGAAAATTATATATGAAATACGATATTGTAGTCTATTGATATTTAGATATACCACACAATTTGCAGGCATAAAACTAGTTAGCTTTTATACTGTAAATGTAGTTTAGACATTTGATATATTTGAGATGTACTTAATTACTGAATGACTCCCCCAAGGCATTCAGAGTTATTATAAATATTTCTACACACTAACCATTCTCAAAGAAGGCCCCACTTTGGTGTGTTGCAGTCATTGCATCGAAATGTATTATTTTTTAAAGCTCAAATTTTTAAAACACTCATCATTCCAGTTCACTTATTCTGTGTCTTTTATACTTATTAACAACTCTCTACGGAAAATTCAAAATAGCAAACTCCTATTCTCAAGGTTTTTTATTTATTTTTTATAGCTATTTTTGTATGCTTATTCATCATGAATCAAAATTTCCTCTATTTTCGATCTGTATCTTACCCCTTTCCATTTCACACTTTTTAAGTTTTATAACTTTCAATTTGGGAAACCCTAACTCCTGTGACATTTGGTATTTCGGGGCCTAGATCAACATGACTTTAATGCTGGGCAGATAAAATCGGAAACAGCTTTCCCTAGTAACAGAAGACCGTTGGAAAATTGTTGGGCAACCGTTTTTAGTATAGTTACCCAACAGTTGGATTTGGCCGTTGGAGTTATGTTGAAACAACGGTTGACATTGAATCTCACTCTACGGTTGGCTATTAGTTATCCCAACCATTCGAAGAGCAGTTCGACTCTCATATGCAGTTAGAACAACAACATTTTATGATTTTGATGGCTCAAATGCACTTATTTGCAGTTGGGTCCACAACATGTTTTAATGGTTAGCCAATTGTAACCGTTCCCCAACGATGTTACGAAAATTTTTACTTTGCTAACGATGTTCGTTATTTCGGTTGCGGATATAGATAACATGAACCAGTACTGCTGTACAGGAATCGCGTTAGGCTTTAGGGCTTTATTAATACTGACATGAACGAAATTATCTATTTTCCACAGGAGAAATGTTATCAGTATAAACATTATGATAAGCATACAAAGTTTATATCCGAAATATACACATAAACGATTAGAAAAAAATTCAAGTAGTCTCTTCTAACAAAACTACCTCAGGTTATTAACGTAGGATTACTGATCGTTGCTTACCTCTTTTGTATGTATATATGTATGTATGTGTTATGTAAATATTTATCTATATATATACGCATTTATACACACACACACACAGGGCCCGATCATGAACGCTGGGGGCCCCTGGCCAGATGCTATTTGGGGGCCTCCGTATATATATATATATCTAAATCTCTCAAAATTTTTACGCATTTTGGTACTTTCCTGTTTACTGCTTGCCCAAGTGATACAGACTGGATTTGGTGTGCAACCAAAATATAAGTCGCGACGCAGGACGGTTTTATCGTCTGAAATTTTGCTTTTCGGAGGACCGTTATGGAGGAACGTAATCTTATGTTAAAATAAAAATAAGTAAAACTAGGAGCAAATTTTGCTTGTCAAAATTACAAGAGCGAAGTCATGCTGCAGGAAATGTAATCGCATACATTGAGAACAAATGTTAATTGAAAACGTTTACAGAAACACGTACATTGGTATTTGAAATATAGTGACTGAATAAATCACATTCCCGTGTAAAATAAACACGTGAATTTATTGAATGGCTTGGGAATTTAACTATACTCTTGATTGTTAAAGTACAAAATAAAAAGGCTATACTCAACCCCTACTCGGGAATATTCTCTATTCGCTCAACATAAAAAAAAAACTGACATTAAATTGGAAAACTTGCTCTTCACTGATGTGCAACAGTCTCTGGGGATTTCCTGACGGCGGATAAGTAAATTTCCTGACGGCGAATGCGGATTGCCGAGAGAGATTTTTCACTAGTTTCCTGCGTAGAATAGAACAACGTAAAAATAAATTAGTGTTAACCAAATCGACATAAAATAAAGAAAACTATAGTAAAATGATTACAAAAATGTCAACCAATGGACGTGCTAACGACACTTTCAATGAAACCTAGTTGTTCCGTTGAGAGCATTATATAAATCTTATGAAACACGAAGGTTTAACTAATAAGGTCATACAGCTTATATTAGATTCCCAATAGTGCCAACACACTAAACTGAAACCCGTGGATTCTTGAACCGATGACTTGCACGCAGATATCCTCTTCCGGAACACATAACATGGCCTTAGAACGCCATTTTAAAGAAAATAATTTCCATTAAAAAAAAAACAACTTTGGATTTATGTTTACTCGATATTTAAGAATGCTGCATTATATAATACTGCACCATAAAAAAAATTCATATTTTATTAGGTATATTTTACAAAAGTTAACTTCTTTTAAAGGAATTATCTTTAAATTTTCCGATAAATATTGAGTTTTTATATGTATTTAAATTTTACTAGACTGATAAAATATACATCTGCCTAGACATGCAAGTATAAGCACCTCGTTGTCTTTTGTTACAGAAGTTCTGTCTTTTGTTGCAGAAGTTGATGGAGCTTCGAGCTGCACATTCCAGAATTCCATTCTGCTCATATTGATACTCATCACACTTTGGCCTGGATTTAGGTTAGTAAACTTCATTACTACACTTCTCCAAATATAGTTTGCAACAAATATCTTCCTACACACAGGTAGTACGATTATTCAAATTTAGATCCAGTGATTGTGCAAACAATTCACGCATCCCTGACTTTTAAAGCGATGGTGGACTTTCAAATTACCAAAAATCAAATAGAAATCGGATTTTTTTTGTGTATTAATACTTTTAAAATATGTAAATATTGGAATAAAATGCATATATTACCCTTTGAGGGGCACCGTTTGCTCAGTGCAAACGCTTAAAACTAGTCTTTTCCTCCCTTGCATTCAATGTATTCCAGTTAAATGAGCAGAAAAATGGTTAGTACTGCCATCTGTTATGAGTTTAAAGAAGTGAAAGCATTTTGCAACGTTTAATTGGAAATTTTTTCAAGATTCTTTAGGTAAAAATAAATATGGAAAAAAAATCTGTACCCTTGCAAATGGGGGAGGTTTTTGCCCAAGAGAGGCTTAAAATATGTAGTGAAAAGTAAAATTTAAACTTTGTTTTTTTAGAAAAGTAAATATTAAAGATTGGAGAAAAAACATCTTTATAATAGACTTTTGTGAAAATGAGTAATTTCTCGATTTGAAAGTCTTTGAAATGCTCCTTCCTTGCGTCATAATTTTTGACGAAATTTTATAAAACTTATAATAAAAACTCCTCTAATACACTGAAATAAAGTTATGCATCCATTTCAGGTTTAGATATCATTCAGATTGTCAAATTTTAACTTAAGTATAGAAAAGTACAAAAATTTCCCGAAAATTCAGAGTACAAGCACGAAAGCACAAACTAATACATAACTCTGTTACAAGTGTATTTATTCAATATAAGTGTAAAATTAAGGGAAGTTAAAAATTGAATCGCAAGGAGCATTTTAAAAATAGTAATAATAATTTCAATTTTTAAAATATAATTTTTTAAATATTTATAAAATTTTATAATTTGCTTCATATAGTTATACTTTAATGAATATATATGCAAAATTTCCTATCTCCGACGTAAGAATTTCAAAAATCACTTTGTAATGTCCCCCCTCAGCTTAAATAAAAGTAGTTGAAATGTATTAGACCTAGTAAAGTTTCTTCTAACCATGAAAGTAATTTAAAACATATTGAACATTAAAACATATTGAACATTAGAGTATGATATAAATATTTTGTTCGGAGTGAAAAAAAAAACCGCTTTCCCTATATGTGCAATTTAAATTTAGATCAATATGACTTGCTGTAAAGGTCAGCCTTTTGAAACGATCAATAAATTCTCATATTTTGAAATATGTGTACTCAGTTATACGAGTTTAAAATATGGAACAACAAATATCTTGTGAAATTAACCATAAGGCTGTAGGAATTAAATATTATGCAGGATATGTTTCGATGCCATAGGGAATATGACTTATAGCTGAATTCTTACTTTTTGCCGAAAGGCATCTTTCAGTTTTGAAAAGAAAAGACAAAACTCGAGGAATAAACAGGAAATCCAACGCAAATAAAGCACAAATAGCATTAAGGTGCATTTTTTCATACGTCCGTTTCGAAGCTGCAAAGAAGCTTCTTCATCAGTGCAAAGAACTTAGTGGCAGCTCAAAAAGACGAAAACAATTTGTTTTTGGCTTTTTGAGCTGCCACTAAGTTCTTTGCACTGATGAAAAATCTCCTTTGCAGCTTCGAAATAGCCGTATGCAAAAATGCACCTTAATGCTATTTGTGCTTTATTTACGTTGGATTTCCTGTTTAGCATCTTTCAGTGTTGTTATTCATTGGAAGATTTCGAGTCTCTCAAACATTGCTTGAAAAACCCGTCGATATTTTACATCCTAAATATATATAATAAAAGCATTGGAATCATGTTAATCCTTTTTTTTTCTAAACTTCACAGATACTTTTAAAAGGCTATAACTGTATAATTAGATATGATTAGGATATGATGTAATGATAAATGAAGGTTTAAATTTTTCGTCAAGGTAACAATAATTTTTTTGCTTCCGACAGTGTCTCTGTAAAACTATATACGAGATTATTCATAGATAAATTAGTTAAAATAGTATAGCATTTTATGATTTGCAAAACATCTACATTTTTTTCAAAGAATGAAATATATGTTCTTTAATGTAAATTTGGAACATTAGATGACTCAAATCACATCTTAACCAATATCTAATCCGGCTTAACCATCTACATTTTTGCTAATGGATAACTGCTCAAGGTATACTGTCCTTCTAAGCATAAAAGGCGCATTTAATTTTTTCCCCATTTTTAGGATTTTTCTTGCTCAATAATGCTTGTGACATTATTCCTAAGCAAGAAGGCCGTATCTTATTTAGAAATAGTAGAAAATCATTAAAGAAATAAGACGTATTTAAAAAAAAACTGTTGAAGTCCGAAAGGAATTGACCATATCTCATTTTTTCTCCTCAGAAAAAAAATTGAGATACGTATTTTATGCTTAGGAAGGCTGTATAGTCCTCCTTCATTGCTAAAGGCAGGGTTACGATAAATAGCCATGGCTACATGGCTATGATGAATAGTCATGTATCAGCAATGCAGCTAGTATATATTTATTTAAGGCAGGTCATGCAGGTCATAAATAAAAAAATACATATATAAACATAATAAATATCATTATCTTCTTATAAATAGTTATTTTTCTCTTCTCTGGAAAATTGCTACCAGTTATACTACTCATGCAATATTAATTTACGGCTATGATTAATAGCCATGTATAAGCAAAGCAGCGTACATTTCTTTCATTAAGACATGATAATTTTTAAGAAAACTACAATTGAAATAAATATTATTATATTTCTTTAAATAAATATTTTCTCTACTATGCAAGACTGCTGCTATATATAATACTCCTGAATTACAAATACATGGTTGTCCGGGTCTTTTGGATTCTTCTAGTCCAGCATTCAGGTACACGCTGATAAAAAATAACAAAAGTAAAAAATAGCATTCTCTTCCAATAAATAATTATTTTCTCCTCTTTTCAGGTGAACCTACACAACCGGATTAAGAAAAAAAGATTCTGCTATTTTTTTAAGCAAATAACTTTTCTGTGAGGTGAAAGAAGCTTTATTGTGGTGAAGTTCTTGAACTCTCTGAATACTTATCAGAGTTCAAAATCATTGTGTAATTTTTCAGCTATGTGTTCAGAATGCTGAATTACTGACTGCCAGTTACCTCTTGTGCTGATTCGAGGATGAAATATCTATGTGTTTCCGTGTACTCTTAAAAAATGGTTTCTCTTGACGACTTTGATAAATCACCCATTTATGTACAATGTCCCATCTCTTTGCTTCAAGACATATTATACGACTCACGTGTGCTGTCACTGATTCCATGATGAGGAGTTTAAAAGCAAGTTCTTAAGATTTTATTCATACTTTTTTTCCCTAAAAAGATGAATGATGATGTGTTCAAAGTTGTGAAAATATCTCACTGTTTGAAACTCAGAAATGTGCTACTGCATGAATCATGACTATAAGTTGTATACGGATTAAAAGAAAAAACAATTGCAACCTTTTATATGTGTTTATCTATTTAAAAATGCGGTACTACAATATTCACTTTCAGTCTTGGAGCAATAAAATGTGTTTCATGTCTTTTGTTTTTCTTAAATTTGTGGTTGAATATTTTAAAGGTGCGAACACAGAAATCAGTAAGGTAACGTGTATAAACGGATTATCCTTAAATTATGGTTATTTTAATTTGTTATCATATAATTTGAAAAATATACCTTTATAAGCATTCAAAAGGGTGTTCAGCTGATTAATGAAGATTAAAAAAGGTCTGGTAATTTCTCCATATGGAAAAAAGAACAGGATATTGAGTATACATTGGATATGAAAAAAAATATCCCTTACTTTTCTGCATTTTTTTTGTGTTTAATCGAGGTATACAGAAATTTTCGCCCTCTTTATCGCTAGGCCTTTTTACGAGAATACTATTTTATTTTACAATAGAAATTATGGCATCACTTTGTGGGTCATTTCATTTTTCTAATGCTAGAAGTCGCACTTTCATCTAAAAACGTTTGCCACTCACATGTTATCGTGGTTAGCGTCGTGAGTGTGCTTGGTTTCAAATCCCGAATAAGGCTTGCTTGTTCCATTGTTGTACCCTGAAAGGGAGCAATGTTGCCTCATCTTAATGGTGCTCCCTTAATAAAGCAGACAGCAAGTCTTCGGAATGAATAGCAAAAGTCGAATATCTCTTGACAAGTGCCTCCGCATTAGAAAAAAGTAGCTAAAAACTGAGAATAAATTTTAGATGTGAGAAAATTAGCGTGCAAAAACATTCCCTCATTGTAGCGAAAACATTGAATTAATATGCGTAGCACTAAAAAATTCTCTAATGATTTATTCATTCTCTGTTGTAACTAATTTGATTGTAATAACAGTCTCTCAATAATGATTCGAATAGTGTTGAATAAGCAAATGAAGAACGAAATAAAGCCACGAATAAAAACGTCCACCCGTAATAATTAAATTAACTGAAACTTGCTCTTCTTCTAGCTGTTGTGAAAAATATGATTTGACAAATCTAAAATTGAGTTTTTTAATTTTTTTAAAGAAATAACAGTTTACGTAATTAATGTTATTCTGGGTGCAATAAATATCACCGAATATTTATAAGCATTTTACGAATTGATGGTTATTACGTTATGAAGTAGTGTATTATCGATACAAAATATTAGACTATAATGTTAGGAAACCAAATCTTGTCTTTCATTTTATGAAAATAGATAAATTACTTCGAGAGTCTGGATAAGTAGTAGAATTTCTATATATTTTAAAGGATAAACGTTCACAAATTAAAGAAAAAACAAGTAATATATATAAAAAAAAATTAAAGTCAATTCCTACTTAGGTCAACAAAGAAAAATTTGAGTGTGAACTAATAGTAGGAATTGAAAAAAAGGATTGCCTGCTAGAACCTTGCCTACTGTGAGATTAGGAGGGGGGGGGGAAGAGAGAGAAAAAGCTTGTTAGGTTGGGGATTCGATCTCGCAACCTACAAGACGGGAGGAACGCACGCTACAGCAGTGCTATCAATTACACAGTAAGAAGAGGGAAATTACCATTCAAGAGCAAGAGACGCTCTAGGTCTAAAACTGATTGAGGTCTAACACTAAAATTGATTAATAAAATTTAGTTAATGAATTGATATTTGAAAAAACTGTATTGACATCAAGTGTCATCCACTACAAGTTTAAAAAAATGTATTTGAACTTGAATGGATGAATAAAAAGTACTTTTATTAACGATTGAAAATTTGAACAAGATATATATGGTCTAAAACTAAAATTGATTAATTAAATTTAATTAATGAATTAATATTTGAAAAAACTGTATTAACATCAAGTGTCATCCACTACAAGTTTAAAAAAATGTATTTGAACTTGAGTGGATGAATAAAAAGTACTTTTATTAACGACTGAAAATTTGAACAAGATATATATAGAGAGTGTGAACTAATAGTAGGAATTGAAAAATAAGTGTCGACTGGGGTTCCTGAATAATTTTTAATGCAAGATTTACAGCCTTTAAAGTTGCTTATTTACTATAAACACATTATGGAATACAGTTGGTAACATAAAATTATGAAAAAAAAATTCAAAAGAACAAGTATTGTTGTTGGACTTACGCACGCCGGCCGGAACATACCAGGCAAGGTATCAACTGGCAGAGGAATGAGATTTCGGTTAACAGTGACACCATAATTTTCGGAGTCTTAAGGGGGTCCAGGACACAAAATTGTTCGAAATTTCGAAAAGAAATTTTATTGCATTAAAATTTATGTGTTCTTTAACGCTTAAAATGACGTTTAAATCATGTTTCTATCTTAATTATAACAGGAGAAATTATTTTTTTTCCCAACATTCTAATTGTAGCCAATAGTTGTTTAAAACCTGTGTGTTTTTCTGCATGATGGGTTTTCCCCATTTCTCGTCTTTAAATTGTTATACGTCAAGAACTGTTAAAGATAAATGGTTGAAACTTAGAACATGTCTTTTTCAACTATTTACTTTAATTTTGATTTAAACAAATTTAAAAAAAAATTACTTTTGAAAATATGATTTTTTAACAAAATATGTTACATGATTTTCTGTAATTTTAATATAAATATTTTTACTTTTTTAAAATTAATATTTAAAATATGCTGAATAAAATTAAAACTTATATATTCTGTTAGGTTAAAGGAAAAGAATTGAAATTCGACAATAATATTTCGAGTTATAACAATTTTAAATTACCCAACTTTTTATAGCAATTTAAATTTAAAAATTTTTTAAAAACATATTGAGAAGTTTTATGAAGTGATTTTGTTACAAATTATATGAATTAACCATCACAAAAAAATTCATCATTTTAACCCAATAAATAAAAAAAATTTTAAATGTGTCCCGGACCCTCTTAAGCCAGGTGCCACCCCAATTTTGACTGAACATCCCGAGAGATGACATAGGGAGGACTAGTACCTTCTCCCACCAACTAACGGCATAGAAAGTTTTTCGTTCTGTGGATTTAATGTGCATTTATCCGGCCTAGACACGGCTTTATTTAATAGAATTTTTCGACGACACCCGCAATCCGAAGCCAAACGTGTTACCATTTGTCTACCTCGGGGGACAAAAGAACATGAAAAATATGTGTCGGTGTAGACGACCTTCAGTTCCTTAGTTAATATGTAGAAACAACTGAAATTATCGGCAAAGCTCAACGTCACGGTTAAACCCTCTTTGAATAAGTACTTTATTTAGTGACGAATCGAAATTCAATCTGTATTAAGCAAACTATCACCACGTTGGTAGAAGACAAGAAAAATGTAGATATATTTACGTCCAAACCCCATTTACCGTTATTTCTTCTGCCACGAATCGAATATCAATCTCTTTACAGTTGGAGACAACGTCGAAAGTTTTAATGAAGTTAAAGAACTCAAAGCTTCAGAAAATTTCAACGTTATTTAAAATGACTCATATATAAATCCTTAAAAAACCCCATCTAAAATCGAAATTTCCGGAAAGGTCCCATAGTAGCCTAGTAGTGGGTCGTACGGTGCCCCTACTGAAAGCAATGAACAAACTTCTCATAATGTGCTAAGGTCATCAGCCAAATGCCTCAGCATAAAAAAGACAGCATTTTTGGGTGAAAAAAATCACAATATCGGTCTTAACGAAGAATCTAAATCGTCTTACCGTTCATCAGTCTGTCTGGGCAGCAAGTTTTACTTTTTTTTTTTCAAAAAATCCCTTATGGTGAATTGTAAACAAAAACTCCTCGACTCAAATGTATGGCGTATACATTCTTATTGGTCATGAAGTGATAATTTATTTATCTTCTTTAAATTAATATTAGTTCTTGTACAGTAGATGTAAACACCATACTGTGCCATTTTTTAGCGCAATGCATATATATATATATATATATATATATATATATATATATATATATATGTATATATATATATATATATATATATATATATATATATATATATATATATATATACTCAGGTGGTTATCAAAATAATGGAAACACTTAGGAAAAACAGAAAAAAATGAAGTTCTTTATTAATATGGCATAGAACCATCTATGGCGTTTAATACCACCTAGATTCACTTAGGAAGTGAATTATGCAAGTCATGAATAGTGGATAAGGGAATATTATGCCATCTTTATGGATAAATTGTCAATGTTCCTGTAGAGATGCTATTGCTGGATATTGAATCCTGATTCTGTTACCTAAAACAGATCACAGCAGTTCGATGATATTGAGGTTTAGGGACTGTGCAGGCAAGATAAAGTGTTTGATTTGGACTTTATGTTCCTCAAACCCCGACCTGACACGTCTAGCTGTATGGATCGGAGCATTATCATCATGGAGAACGCCATCTCCTGCAGGAAACAATTTTTGCACCATAGGAGGGATCTGGTCAGCAAAAATGTTCGACATAGTCCTTCACAGTCAATCTCCTTTCGGAGTTACAATATATCCCTTTTGAAAACCATGAGATTTCTGCCGAAACCCTAAGGAATTCCCTCTCCATGTTTGACAGCTGGAATGAGACAAGCATGATAATCCGCTTGTGTTAGGTGTTTTCACACATATGCACTTCCTGTTTGCAGGGGTACAAAGTGAACATGATTCCTCTAACCAAATGTCATATTTCAACGTATTACTCGACTAGGATTTTGTCTCCTGGCACCAACTGTAGAGGATGGTTTGTTTTCACTTCAGTTACAAGTGGCTTGGGAATTACTAACTCTGCCGTAAATGTTTTGTTTTTAAGTTTTCTCTTGCCTGTAATGATTGGTACTGGAGCCTGCAGATTCAGATGGAGCTCTACGGTCCCCTTTGGCTGCAGTTGTCTTCTTTTTTGATGTCACAGTCCGCTTCAAACACCAGTCAGTCTCTTTCACTTAGCTTTCCCTTTCGTCCACTATTCTGTTTCACAGAAGATGTCTTTCCGTGCACTCTGTATGCCATCATGACTTCCGATATTATAGCTCGTAACACCCAAACCCATGGGGGCTGTTGTAACAGTAGTCCAATTAAACGCGCTTCAACAATTTTCCCTTTTGCACGGTCTATAAGGTTGACATCTTACGCTATCCCCCAAGAGACTGTTGCTCATTACTGCCCCTTTAGAGTAGAATAATGTAGACACTATATTCTATAAAAAAAATATTGGTCCCTAAACTTGGTTTTTTAAGGAATACGAAACACTTCAATAAATACCACTAATGTTGATGTGTTTCCATTATTATGATAACCACCTGTGATATATATATATATATAATATATTATATATATATATATATATATATATATATATATTTACGAATTTTACGAGTCTATGGAAATCTCGCCAAATTTGGCGATATGGCACCAAATGGTCCTTCCTTCTAGGCCTTTCCCACCTTCTAGGCCTTTCTGGAATGTTCCAATTATTTCTAGCTAGCCGACCGAAGGGGGCGCTTTGGAAGTCTATAAATATACCTGAGATTGGCATTGGAACTCAGTGTTCATTTCTACTAAGAATTGAATGTATTGAAAGCGGTTTAGGCGAGTATTGTATGGAAGACTCTGTTATCCTGATTTGTGCAATTAGAGTTTTCTGCTGTATAGAAGACAGTTGTTACGTGCTTTCTGTTTGAATTCATGCATGCGATTGAAGAATTTACAGAATAATAAATTTCTATCTTGTGTGCACATATATCTATATATATATATATATATATATATATATAGATATATATATATATACAGTGGCTCCCAAAGTGTTCGTACACTTACGATTTTCAATAAAATAGGGGTCTATCCATTAATTAAGATGAATATTTCAGAATTGGTATTTAATAATAAGATCTGTAATCTATTCTTAACAAAACTACATGAAATATTTTAAAAACATAGTAAAACTTTATTTTAAGAAACCAATAATCAAAAAGTAACAAAATCTTTATCTCACAAAAGTCATAGTACACTTGTTAAAAGTCTCTACATATTAGTAAATATTCTAATTTTCGTTAAATTAATATTTAGTAGGATATCCTTTAGCATCCACAACAGCTTTTAAACTTCTGGGAATAGATTGCACTAGTTCTTTTGTAATTTCTGCATCAATGTTCATCCATTCTTCCATCATAACTGTTTTTAGTTCGCTTTTCGTGTGAATGTCGTGTTTTCATACTCGAACCTCCAGTTCTCTCTAAATATGTTCTATTGCGGTTTAAATCTGTCGATTGAGTTGGTGTTTTCAAAACTTGTGGACAATTATAGAGACCAGATGGGAACGTTGAGAGCCGTGTGCTTAGGATCGTTATCTTAATAGAAACAAAGTTGTTTCTAATACACAAAGTTTGGGCTGATAATTTTAAATTTTCTCTTAAAATATTTATAAAACATCATGATTCATTATGCCATCAATAAATACCAAATTATCTAGTCCTGATGCTGACATGCACCCCCACACAAGAACATCTCCAACTGCCATGCTTAACTGTTCCTACTAAGCTATTGGGATAGAGTTCCTCTTTTTTTCTTCTCCATACAATTATACGCCCATCGGAACCAAACATGTTAACTTGCTTTCATCGACAAATAAGACATTATTCCAATACGTTTGGGGGCTTATTTATCATTGTATTGCGAAGGAATGCCTAAGCTTTCTGTTTTTCATCACTCACAAAAAATTTTCTACGGGCAGAACGCCCATGTAATCCCGCTTTTCTGAGAACTCGTCGAACAGTTTCAGGTAAAATTGAAGTAGAAAATGTTTTATTAGATTCCGCAGAAACTTTTACAGCACTCAAACGTGGATTTTTCACAATTTTTCTAATTATAAATCTTGATCACGTTTTGTTACTTTGACGGACGCCCTTTTCTTACCTAGTTTTCAATCCGATTTTCTTCTTTAAAGCGTTTTTATCACATACTGCACAGTAGAATGGAATAAAATAAGTAATTTAGCAATATCTGAACTGATTTTTCACTTCTCTGAAGAAAAATAATCAATTTTCAAATGTTGTTTGTTGTTTCTTTACGACTACGAGACCTTTTAAAATAATATATAGAATATTACGGAGTAAGCAAGCAAAAATTAAAGCCAAACGATATTTTAAATGCCCCCTCAATTCAAAAATAAAAATAAAGCGCCAGATGATAATTTTAATTATGAATTTATCCGAAAATATTTCAGTGTACGATTACTTTGTGAGATAAAGTTTCTGTTACTTTTTGATTACTGGTTTCTTAAAAATAAAGGTTTTACTATGTTTTCAAAATATTTCATGTAGTTTTGTTAAGAATAGATTATAGATCTTATTATTAAATTCCCCTTCTGAAATATTCATTTTAATTAATGGATAGACCCTTATTTCTTTGAAAATCGTAAGTGTACGAACACTTTGGGAGCCACTGTATATATATATATGGGCGAGGCATATATATATACATATTTATATATATATATATATATATATGGGCGATTTTTTCGGTGGCGAGGACACTCATAACTTAATAAATTCCATCAGTGCTGTCAAGGTGATGACACGATTAGCCAGAAACCTGTCTAGTTGACTTACCTAAATATCTTTATTAACTCATAATTAATTACTCAGCTCCATAATTAAAATAAATTGATTCCCTTCCCTTCCAAAAACGTGTATCGCCAAGCGGCACGTCCTATCATTTCCTAATTCTCCATAGCTCTGAAGATATCCTTTGTTTCAACCTTAAACCAACGCTTAGTGACGCTCATTAATATTCGTGTCGCCATATCGTACATGTTCTTTTGCTAAGGATGCACTTTCTTAGCGCCCAACTCCTCAAGGCTAATCCGCCTACTAAAAATTCTCCCATGTGGTTCTGTGGTTCTTCGGAAATTGAATCATGTCGAACCCATTAATTCTATTTTCACTGCAATACCTTATGCCGCTTATTTGAACAGACTTTTAAATTGTTAATCCTATATTTTAATAACTAAAATCCCGTTTTTAGGTCGCACGATCGCCCCCCCCCCCATATTTTTAGCCTCACAACGTTCCCCCTCTTCTTCTGAAGGCGTGCACAGAAAGAGGGGCCAACTCTCTGTAGCAAGTCTCCAGAAGAGAAAACTAGAATTAAATTTAAAACCTAACCGACAAAATGCTGAATAGGGCTGCAGTACCTATTCAACAACATTAACTATTAACCCTAACTACTGACAACTCACCATTATTATCTATTAACCCATTTAAACTAACAAAAAGTAAATTAACATTTACGATTTGAATAGGGCGATCGTTCTCCAGAAGGCGTGCACACAATGAATGAAGGGAGGACGGTTTTATCGTCTGCAACTTTGCTTTCCGGAGGACCGTTAAGGAGGAACTTAATCCTACGTTAAAAGTGTACATAAAATTAAAAAGTAAATTCACATGTTCTTGAAAGTCCAGTAAGAAGAAAAATTTCAAAAAGTATAGTCATTGCTCTGTACTCGTTTGCTCAGTACTCGTCACATCCCGACGCGAAAAAAAAACGTGTCGGTACTCGACTTTTGCTCTGTACTCGTCAAACATGCTAAAACGTGTATGGCACAAGACAACGCCTCCTTATGCAGTCTTTCCGGACAAATTGAAAGACATTAAAAAGTTTAATTACAAACTTTTTATCAAAATTATCACCCTGACAGAGCTCTAGCAAGCCGAAATATGGACTTGTTTAATGATCAAACAATATCTCACTGCAGAAACATTTTTACTTAGGCTGAAGCAAGTTTCTCAGGATAGGTCTGTAGTGAAAGTCCCAAAATATGAGTCTTAAACAGGGATCCGTGGTGTTAAGAGACAGAAAAGAGAGAGAATACCGGCGCAAGTGCCTGATGTTTTATTGGAAGGAGACTCCCCTTCCAAGCAATATCCCCCCTCCTTCTCTAATTCGCCCCTATGTCAGGAGGCGATCAACTTCTTTTTGTAGATGTTAAGTGAACATAAATATTTTTTTTTGTTTTATCTAATTATTATTTTAAAGAAGGCCTTATTTGAATAGTGGTCCAACTCCATTCTTGTTTATTTTGAGATACAGAGCCTTAAAATCTTACGAGTGCTGAGAAATGACTGGTTAAGTCTGATTTTTGTAATGCCCTCTGTTGACAGCAGAAATAGCTTGAGGTGTACCAGTTTAAAATAATATAGAAGTGACTTGTATGAGCATGAAAGTGAGGCTAACTGCATTTTTTTCAATTAAAGTGGAATTGGACCACTCTTCAAATAAGGCCTTCAAATTAGGTATGTCTAGTTTAAAGACTTTGTATAAAAAAACAACCCCTTCCATTTATAAATTGTCCAGCAAAATGGGACATGAATAGTTTTCAGAAACGAAATAATTCAATTTACATTACTCATTATGGGAAAAATTTGTTCGGTTCTCGACATTTTCGTTACTTCGCCGTGCCTTCTGGATCCAGATAACGACAACGAGGTACTACTGTAATGGAAAAAGAACAAGAAACAAGCTTAAAAAGATATTAAAATTATTTAAATTATTACATTATTGTGAATGTGAAATGCATAGAGCAGCCTGCTTTATGCAATTGAAATTTAATAATGACCTCATAGTATACAGAGAGAAAAACTCTTTGTTTTCAATAAAGAAATAAATTGAAATATGGAGAAATGTTATACGGAGAAATATAAAGAATAAAAAAGTATACAGAACTGAGATTAAACCAAGAAACATAGGGTGGAAGCCAAATCAGCCGACATAACAAGATAAAGTAATAAAATCAACAAAACAGGGAAAATAATTATTGCCATAGGCCAGAATACAAATAAAAAATTTATTCTTAATTGATTTCCGAGAGTTGGGAATAAAAGGCGTATGATTATATTTATTTACCAGATTTTGGGGTAATGAGGCATGAAGGAATTTCAAAATCGAGCTGTGCGGATGATACATGAGTTTAAAAAAATTAAAATCATTACCTGCGTTCCAGTCTGTTTGGCTTGATATAGGGTGAATGTCCCAATATCGCCCCTGTGCCTAATATCGCCTACTCATGTTTCTAAAGTATTATTCGCGCCATGCATGAGAAAATGCTGTAGCATTTAGTTCTGGGTTTGGACTAACAACGGCGATAGAGGCAACTCTCTTATCACTGACAGCATAAACTATATGGCGTCTGAAGTTGTTTTGGCTGTTGTCTGCGTAAACTAAAACAATTACAACAATAACAGAAGTTATTGATATAAGCAATAATAGTTATTGTTATAAACATAATAATGTTTACAACAATGTTGTGTATTGGTCAATAGTATTGACTAATTGTTCACTGAACGTCATCGAGGGGAAAACTATACTCGATGCCGTATTTGATTTTGCAGCAGGAATAATTAAAATTCTGATTAGTTAATGGATACTAACATTTACCTTATATTCATTTTTCTTCAGCTCATGCTACGATTTAGTATGGAGAAAATACGTTTTATTGTTATATACGTAATGATTTAAAAATTCTAGCAATGTACTGTTAGTAATTGCTAAACTTATTTGGAGCTATATTTAAAGAATAATGCATTTCTTATTCCGAAGGTAAGCTTTATATTTTGGACCGATTTCGCAAGCAACGAATCATCTCTTTGAACATCCTCTAATTACCTGAAAAAATTAGAACATATTGTTTATTATAAATTCTAACCGTTCTCTCTTTAATCCGAATGTAATTAATTTTTAGATGCCACTTGTAGGAAATTTGATCCAAATGCGCTTAGTTCCTGTGGATTAAGTTCTCATTGTGGTTAGTTAAGGAAAATCTGATCCTAAATGCAAAGTTTCGGGAAAATAGACGTGAAGGTGTGCAATTCTTTACGGAAAATGTTGTTTGAATGTTAGTTGTGGGTCTATTAGATCCAAATATACTGAGGTATCCGGTTATTTTGTCCATTTATAGTTAGTAATGGGAATTTAACTCGAATGTGCTCTATTTAACACTAGAAAGACGGCTGTCGTCATTTTGACGGTTTCGGACTTACAATTGAGCGCTATGTCTGTATTTACGTCCTTAGACTTCTGAAATTTTATGACTTTTTCTAATTTTAAGAGAAATATGAACACACATTTAAAAAATTATATGCGATAGCAAAGAGGGTGAGAAATGTGTTGTATACCTACTAAGACCGAAAGCCGTCAATGTGGAGGCAATATAGAAAAGATGCAGAAATCTTTAAAATAATACCAGAAAAATGTTAGTTACTTTTTGTATTTTCGCCTTTATTCAATAACAGAAATATTGGCTCTTCGGAAACATTGGTGTTTAAAATTAAGGACTGCACAAGCCTGGCATATATTTTTACGGATAAATCATACCAGGTTGCCAGGTCGGTATACTGCATAAAAATATATCTAAATGTATATTAATTTATTATATACTAGCTGAAAACCCCGCACTTCGTTACGGAGTACATTCAAATTAAATACAACGGTCAATGTATGCAATTAATGCCAAAAAATTAAATATATATATTTATAATAAATACGACGATCAATGTATACAATTGATGTTATATATATACTATATATATATATATATATATATATATATATATATATATATATAAATATATTTATATTTATAAAAAAATCGTAAGGGATATTTATTTATTTTTGGATAATATCCAATCGTCTGCTGCATTAGAGGAAAAAAAAATTGTCTATTTAGTTGTTATGCACGTGACGATAAATTTATTTAAAGTACCAGAAAAGGAAATCACGTGATCAGCATTTAATAAATAAATTCTAAAGATAAATGTTTAAAAATTCACCAAAAACCAGAAATTCGAGGTAAAGATTCCAAAAGATTTCATTTTAAAGGAATTTTTATTATCTTAATCGTGATGTAAATATTATAACTCTCAAATTATTATTTTAAATGCAAACTTAAAAAAAGTTACAAAAACAGCTTAAAAATTTAATTTTAAAAAAATCTAAGAAGAATTTTTCAAAATCTTTCTTAGTGCACCCCTACACCATAAGAAGAATCGCTTTGCAAAATTTCAGCCCTTTAGGTCCAGCGATTTGGTCTGTGCGTTGTATGTCAGTGAGTCAGTTACGGAACTGTTTATATATATAGATTGATATGAAATAGTTCAAAATTTAAGGTATTTAACCATTAAAAATAACATTAAATATTTTATATTCTTGGTTTTATTTCCAATCGTCAAAATGACGGTGTTCAGTTTTTTCAGTAAGAAAAAAATCCCGTCTTTATAGTGTTCCGTATACCTTGAAACCGCATTTTTGGTCAAAATATCGATTTTTTTTTAAATAACATTAAAGCCTAATCTTTTATCTTACTAATTCTGTATGAATTTAAAAGTCTGTTGGATTATAATAAAAAAATAGTTATTATTAAAGTAAGAAATGTGCTATAATGCTATTTTTAGCACTTTCATCTTATAACAAAAAGTCTCGCTTAAATGCCCTAATATTTTTCATACATTATCTATAAAAGTTTATAAAGGGAATTTAGTATGCTCATGATGGCAATTAATTAGTTTTTTTTTTTGGTTACATAGGTATGATTGCAAGCGACAATGGATTTAAGTGATTTTTCTGCACATCAGTACTTTAGCAACTACAGATACTAAGATACACAGGGTATAATCCTGATAATTGTCTATCTCGTAGAAATTTTATTATATCTTAATTCTCCTATTTCTAAATTTGTAATATATTTGTATGTCTTTGATTTATCATGTTTGTGGAAATGTTAAACTTTCACCCATTTTTTTGCCAGTTTTTTCTCCCTGAAGTAAAATATTTAATGTAACATCTAATTTTTTGATACATTTTTGCAAGTTTTAACTTACATGCCAGCATAAAAAATAGACAAAATTTGACAAGGATACGTCGTTCACAGCATTTATTAGCTTATACGGAAAATGTGAAAATGAAGCCCAGCCGCTGTGTACCAATTCCTGCAAACTCAGCCGATGGTTATGCACCTGTTAGGGTAATTTTTATGGACCTGGGCGCAGTACAGATTTACATCCATTTAAGGCAACCCCTGGCCCGAAAAAACAAAATTCAAGAAATTTCAAAATTGACCCGTGATTGTGTACAGATATCTTAATGAAATAAGCACCAAATATGCTTAGTTGGGCAACCGGATGATCTGACAGTGTTGAACCCAAGGATTCTGATTCGCATTTACTAAGTCGCAGGGATTGTGTTCCGGTTGTGGTTTCGTAAGGGAATTTGAATCTAAATGATCTTAGGGGCACAAAACTAGATTTAAACGTGTATTATTTCGTTTAGGGGGATTCTGTGTGTAGTATCGGGGACATCGGCCGAATGTGGTAAATAAAGCATGTGCAAAACAAAAAACGAAACATCTGTATATTTTGTGCTGCGAATACTTTAAAGTGTGTATCTAAAATGGTTGTTAGAATTTCCTTTGGCATAAAACAAATTTTTTTTTTATAACTGGCCTTTCAAAATTCAGGCATTATTTTCTGACGTTACTTTTGTAAGGTTTACATAAGATTCGATTCACAATAATCGAACTTTTAGATGAATGAATCTAAAGAAGCCCCTTAAGATATCCTAATTGCAGCATACGCGGTTGGTATAAATACCAAGCAGCTAGATTAAAGAAGGTTGAGGAAGTGTTGAGGAAGCGAAAGGAAGTGATAGGAGGAGTAGTGCTAAGCGAAACGAAGTATCGAGCTGGAGCTAGGCTTAGGGTCTGGTTTAATAATATTGAAGTTTTGCGAGCAGCAGCTCGAGGCATAGCTAGGTTGCTACTAACCTACGCGAGTTCTTGTTAACCCAAAGTTTACGTAGCAGCATTGCTGGTCGACTATCGAAGTATTTGTGAGTATCTCAGGTTGTATTTTAATTGCATGAGTAGTTATACCAGAAAATATATTGAATTGTATTTCCCTTTCATATATATTATATATCTCGTACTAATAGTACGCTTGCTATATGTTGAAAAGAAAATCTATATGTGCAAATGTTTAAATAAACATTTTTAGTAATTTAGAAGTGTGTATGAATCTAATTCGTTAAGAGTGCCGCTTCAAATTATATACACCCAAGGTAGGGTAGAAGTAGCGAAAACTGTAAACTTTTTTTAATTCTGTACACCCAAATAAATTGTATTCGTCAAGCAGTGATGTGAAAATTTGATTCTTTTAAGAGATTATTTAAGAACGTTAAGTTGTCCAGAGAAAGGAGAAATATATAGTATAATTTAAATGACACTACCTATCCTCCAGTTTTAATGCAAGAAACGGCTTTGAAACTGAGAATATATCTATGGTGTCCAGTATAAAGGGCTTAAGTAAAAAAAATGGATTTTTCGAAAGTAATTAGTATTGATAAAAAAATCTTTTGACTTGTACAAAAGGCTTAAGTCTATAGATTTTGTGTACAAAAGTACATTTCTTTGTACAGAAGACTCAAGTAGAAATTATATTTCTGCGATTGGTATAGAAGCCAAAAACTTGGTATATTTAAATCCCCGTTTTTGACTCAAGCCCTTTATACCGGGCACCATAGATAAGTAAAATAATAAGTCTGCAAAATTAAAAAAAAACATAATTTGCTTAATTTTTATTTAAGACTAGTTAAGACTAGTATTTAAGACTACTAAGAGCGTAGTCTAGAATCACAGTGAGAAAATCGAACAATAAAATACTTAAATAGGAACTACTAAAATTCGTAAAAGAATATTAATTCAAATTCAATCCACGGGGACTCATGTGTGGTCTCAAGAATAACTACTGGAACTATTGTTTAGGATTTAGCCATATTTTAGTGTAGAAACGTGTTTTACTTAATATAACCGTGTTTTCTCAAAATTTTACACTGTTTCTTGCGGAAAAAAATATTACGTGATATTTGCCGAGGACCCCCTCTCCCCCACGTGAGACAGGGTGAGATACGGCTCGACTCCCTCCCCCCCCTAAAAGCCTCACGGAATTAATGGATGCCCCTAAAACCCCGGCGTAGTTTGCAGGTATTGGCACGCAGCTACTGGTCTTCATGTTCACCAAGCTTATGGACTAACGTCCAAGAAACATTATTATTGTGAATAGAATTTTACGAATACCTAAAATTATCGTCTTTTAATTTACTTTTCCGCATCATTTTGAGATTATACGGTAGACTTTTAAAAGGCAATATTTTATTCTGACTTTGTTAGTGTCTCCTAAACTTTTGTACTCAGTTTTTGCCATCTGGTAATACTTGACTTCGAAAGACGTTATAGGCATATTCAAAATTGAAAAAAAAATGACTACTGAAATTGGAACTTTTGAACACAAACAACAGTTTTTTCAAAAGTTCTGATTTAATAAAGGTTTCTAGTAGACGTTAACTTAAGGCTTCTGTAAATTATAGCTCGAAAGTAGCTGTCGGGAATAACAAGTTAACAATCAGCGAACAACAGCTCACGCAAATAAACCCTCATATGCTAGTTAAAATTTAAGTCAGATGGACAAAAAATGACCTCTCCACGTAAAGCATGCTGTTCCCTGACAACGTTGGAAATTACTATTTCCGGTGGACACTTTATGACTGCGAAATTAAATAAATGAAACAGAAAAAATAATGTCATTCAATTCTCACGTGCGTAAATACTCGAGGGTCATGCATAAACACAATCTGCAGTTGTATTAACCTTACAAACACAGTCCATGAGGAAAGTCGTTTTATTTTTCGTTGATTCCCACGGGAATTCGCCACAGGTATTGAAGGGATTGTGCTGGAACGAGGGAGAATTTCTTAAGTCTGCTGTGTACTAAACCTATTGGATACTCTCCCCTCAATAATTAACCATGGGAAGAAAGTTTGTCCCAGGATTGCAGACTTAGATTTTTTTAAAAAAATTATTAATTTTACTCCCTCAAAGAGAAAGAAATTTTATATCTTGGGGCATTTTTCGTTTTTTTTTTTTTCGATGCAAATGATATTTTAAAATTTAAATTATTCGGAGAAAAATCTTGTATAGTTTGTTTTAAACTCTCCTAAATCCTTTGGTGACGAATTGTATAAAATGAATGCAGTTGCAACGTGCAGGAAAGTTCAGGCTTGTCTGAAAATACCAATTGTGTTGGTTTATCAGCAATTATGTAGCTGTAAATAGTAGACACGTTTTCCTCCACTAGGTTAACATTGAGGTAAGAGCATCCAATAGGGCTGGTACACAGCAGACTTAAGGTAAGGGTACATACAGCGAACGTTGGATTATGAGCTAATTATTCGCTAACTGTATACCTAACAACAAATACCACAGACCGCATTAGTTTGCCTTTGCCACAGTTCTGTCATTAGACGGTACATCTGAGGAAGTTCGTTCATCTTCATTAGTCGTCATTCATTTTATGTATACAGAACGCACAGTTCAGCTTGGGATCTATTTAATTTTTTTCTTGAATATATCATTTCGAGTGGGAAACTTAATTTCATTGTTCATTATCGGAAACTGAATTTAGTATGGATTAGATTAATTCTCTGTCCTTTGAGTCATTCAATTATACCAATTCTCTATACGAAAAGGAAAGAACAGCTGCACAAGCTTACGGTTTATTAATGTGGACGGCCAACCGAATTACAAATTCAGCGCCAAATTCATTCGTTGAAATTTGTCCCAATTTGTTCATTACTCTGTGTCCACCGTAGTTCGGAATATGTATACTCACATTTATAGGATTCCATGATTCCATGATCTCCCTCTATTAGTCTCATTACAGTTCAGGGCTAGGAAAATCTTATTAGCTCTCACTTCAGCCTTTCAAAGTGCAGAAAGTGATCAAAATAATATACATTGTTTTTAAAGGCGTCTATTGTCATACTTTTCACCATTGTTAGTAAGTTCACCATTGGTTTAGCAAGAAGTAGCACAAGATATGCCTTTTGCTACTTTTGCATCTTGCTCTTTTTTTACAATGTGTAAAGGGCAAGAAAAACATATTAACTCATATGGTGATTTCAGTGACGTCATTGCTTTCACGAATAACCTGAAATCCGCGCTCCCGTGTTCATATTGGGATGGCATTTGCCAGAGCATAGTTCCCTAGGGCTGAAAAAATCTTTACAAGGGACTTCCAGAAAGTCTTCAGCGGTATGACGTCATATCGCAAGATGGACCATGACGGAGACCGTATCTGCCCGTTCTCCCAGGATTTTAAACAACTTGCAAATTATAGTACCCTTGAGCTCTGTGACATCCCACTCATGAGGGTCCATGGGCTCGTCCCTAAAGCTCCGTGATTTTCAATCGGTAATTTTGATACTCTGACGACACTGTAAAATTTCACGGTAAATTCGAATCGCCTCCCAATGCTATATTTCAGGTTTCTGGGCAGAGGTTCTTGAAAGTCATGCAGCTTTGGGATGAATTAAATTCCTTTAAAACTATAAATTCAAATAGCATTGTAGAATGCATTATTGCAGATGTTGTTTTTTTCTGATGGCATATAAAATCTAGAATACCCTTGGAGTCTATTAAAATTTTGCATGAAAAGGGACTTATCTATTTGGAAAGTGAAAATATTAACATCCAATTGTCCTTCATATTATTTATTTTTTACTACAGAAAAAATTGAAATATTTAATAATTCATAGTACTACTTTTTCAGCAGTTAGATTGTAACTGACTCATTTATTTAAATTTTCTTAATGATGAAACAGCACTAAATGATTGACAGTTATCATGAAATACTTGCTTCTGCGTTTGAATTCGTAATTGCAACTGTTTACATTAGAGTATGGAGTTACCTTGTCTGTCTTCTGATAAAAGTGACTTATTATTCGAAGACCCCAAAAATATCCAGTAATAAAGTTTATTGCAATGACACCACTAAATTGTCATTTAGTGGTGTTAATACTTATTATTTCGGAAATTTGTATTGAATGTAAAATATTTTGAGTCAATGAAGTGCTTTGAAACTAAATTTCCATAAATTTCAAAATGTGGACTTAATAAAGTTTCTCCTAAGCACGACGTTTATAGCTGATAGAGAGCCTGGCCATGTTGTTGAATAGATATCACAAATACTTATCAGAGCAATTCCATCAAAGTTTTAAGTGTTTTTACTCAACTCACATGGTATATTTGGATTTAAGCCTAGGCCGCTATAACATTATTGATTTGGATGAATGTATGAAATTATTATTTATTATTATTTTTTTATACAAATAACAAGCTTTCCTGTCAAATTTTGAGTAACGATTAATTTCTTCGTCAATATTTCATTATTTCTCTTATAATAATAATAAAAAAAATGAATAGATAAAAAGGTGAATGACCCATCAAAGTGTGTTGATCACCCTTTCTGGTTAATGTTACAATGATATTATTAGAAATTTACTGTAACAAAGTTAACATTTTCTGGCATCTGAAACTAGGATAAAAACGGTAAACAGTTTTTAAAAAATGGTAAAGTAACCAGATGTGTTGTAATGAAATATTTTTAAGACAGAAATAATTTATGTATTACTTTACAAACCCTTAAATTGTTTGAAGTATTGGAGTGAGTTGTTAACCATTTAGTACGATTTAATATTGAAATAAACCTGTATTTCCATAGCCTGTAAATAGTTTGGAACTCAACGAACGTGCCGAGGGTGGTCTAAATTGTTAGAAATATAAGACAAAAATATTTTTTGTAGTACATATGATTGATATAAAAGCAGAAACTTATCGATGGGAAGTATCCGATTTCATTTTTTGATCAGAGAAGTCTATGAATTTTTGAATAGAGAAGAATTATGTTAACTAGGTCATTTCGTAGAGAAGCAAAATGTTGTTATCATTTAATTTACTGTATTTATATCGGAAAAGTGCTTAAGAAAAAAAGTTTAATCCTTAAATCCCGAAGTGATATGCGACAGATGTTGCATTCAGTCCTATTTAAGCTGACAATTGGATTTCCAATAACCTTTTTATATTCCTTTATGGCACTACCATACCCTTAACAGTAGTTCCGAATGATCTAAATTCGAAATATCTAAAATGAATTATTTATTAAAACTTCATGTTACTTCTCTGAAGAAATCATTTGCAGACTTCCTCGTTTATAGGACGTACAGGTTTGGACCAATGAAATGTGTCACGCACTCAAAACATCCTTTTTTTCGATTTTTGAGACAAGCAGATGAGATCATTAAAGAAAAATACTCTTTTTATCACAAATATGCATATAAACTTGTAAAGATATTTGAAACAGTCCATGCTTATAAAATTTAACGAAATACTTCTTTATATAAATTATCTATTTACAGATACTTTGTAAATTTATCTTAAATTCTAAGTTCCTTCCTTTCTCATACAAAACCAACTGGTAAAAATAATATGACAGTTGAGAGTGGTGAATTATACTTTACCTGGCATCATTTAAAATTATAGAACGTAAATTAATTTCTAATAATATATCACATATTTTATTCCTGAAAAGCAACTGCATAGAAGCAAACAGACACACACACACACACACAACACACCACACACACACACATATATATATATCAGAACTGTAGTATGACATACTAAATTGACATACGATATTATTGAATTATTAGCTTGCAGGTATACTTCCATTTAACACTTTAATTTAAGATATAGCAAATATATATATATCTCACTTACGCATACATTGCGAATATAAACATATAATATAATATAATATAATATAATATAACATAATGTAATGTAAAAGCATAATTTTCTAGTACATTTGTTAAAAGGAGAAATATAAAAGTATTAGATGTGTGACAGCATGTAAGAAGTGTAAACTTTAATCTTCAAGTGCATTCCGCTCTATCAGCATAAAATCTTTTCGCGAAGCAAACATTGTGTTTGTACCTGTCAGCGAGAGAATTTTGGAATCAACTTGTCGTGCTCGTTAGGCACGGTTTAAGTTAATTGCTGCCGCAGGATATGAGTTCTTCTATTTCTCTCATTCGTGGTTAAGCCACCATGCTAATGAGAATTTTTCCGCTAATGGGACCGGAAAAGCGTGAGGGGAATTCGGAAAATAAGAGAAAAACCGTTTTGTCGGAGAGTTTCCAGATACATCTAATCAAAAGTTTTATTATGAGCTTACATTTGGTTGCCTTTTAAATGATAACTTTCGGACAATTATCTTCTATCGAATTAAGAGGGTTTGCGCTCCATTTGCCGAGATGTTTGGTTACAAGATCTGGATGAGAGTATTTAAAGCAATGTTTGGCAGAATAATGGGAATTTTTAATTCAGTACAAATTCTTCGCACAATATTATTTGACTTTATCATTTTCAAACAATAAATTTAGGAGTTTGGTTTAAAATTTACATTCATCTAAGTAATCACATTCAATAATCAACGTACTGTGAAGAAGCAATTACGAAAATATTTGACGAAATGCAGTTTAAAGGAAAATCTCTCTTTGTATTATTGATGCCTTAAAAGGGAGACTGTAGAAGGAAATTTTATTATTTTATCTCTTACGGTGTATTCGACATCAGATATATATATATATATATATATATATATATATATATATACATATATATATATATATATATAATGAATCTAAAGGAGAGATGTCGGGCCAGGGCAGAAATACAGGCCTGACTTCATAGCATTTCGGATCCGGGTTGTAGTCCTGGAAAGCTGCTGGGGAAGGTACACAGACAGGGAGTCCGGAGTGAAAAACGTACTTCCATCATCTTAAACTTATTTTATTCTTGGATCACTCTGGACAGCTTACAACATTGGTCGTGCCTGACTCTTAGGCACGGATATATCACATTTTTGACAGTCAAGAACTCCGGAAGCCGCCTTAGCTGTACATAATGGTTAAAAAAACCGCAGCGCAAAAACTACTGTTGCAAGGGCCGAGATCAGACACAGAAGACTCGCGAAACTCTAGTTCTATGCCCTTGAGTACAGGCGCGCTGAACTTCCAATTGGTTTAAACGTGGCACCTGACCCCAATCACGCCACCTCGGATGAGTTCACGTCATATTCTAGTACGCTCTTCTTTTATAACCTGTAGGCGCGTGGCTTGCTTAAGGGGAAAACTAATAGATTAATTAGGTATTTAGGTCAAATTGAGGGATAATGCTCTATTGCGCTAGAACAAACTTAATGAAGGAAAACGATTGAAATTCGTTTCATATACACTGCTGGCTACCCAAATTGCAACACCAAGAAAGACAAGAGATATCACAACAAAATTTATTTTGTAGATAACATGTTGACCAATTATCAAATGATTAAATTTATAGACTTCTGTGAAGTGTGGTTCCTGCCAAAATCAGTAGACAGAGTAGCCGCCATTGTTGGAGATCACCGCTGCCACACGCCTCGGCATTGATTCTAAGAGACTTTGGATGAGTTCTTGGGGTACAGCAGACCAAGCAGCTTCCACACGTTGCCAAAGTTGATCTGCTGTGGCAGCTGGGTATGGAATCTGGGTCAATCGTAGAGCAACCATGGACCACATGTTCTATCGGCGAAAGATCCGGAGAGCGAGGTGGCCAGGGAAGCAATTCAGTCTGGCGATTGACGAAGAACCGTTGGACAATGCGTGCCACGTGTGGTCGCGCATTATCCTGTTGAAATATGGCTGTGGGCAAGCCCTGGAGGTAAGGAAGGACAACTGGCTCCAACACCTCGGAGATGTAGCGCTGGCTGTTTAAAGTACCGGCAATGCGTACTAGAGGTGTGCGAGAGTGATATCCAATACCGCCCCATACTATAATAACCGGTGCAGGACCAGTGTGGCGGTGCATAACGCAGCTGTTCAGCATCCTCTCTTCACGGTGTCTCCAGACTCGAATGCGACCATCGTGGTGTAGCAGACAGAAGCGTGACTCGTCAGTAAAGACAATTTTATTCCATTCTGCCGTCCACATCCTTCTGTCATCGTACCATTGGCGGCGGAGACGTCTGTGGTTCTGCGTCAAGGGTAGACAAAGCAATGGACGTCTTGCGGGCAGACCACTCTGCTGTAAACGGAGTCGAATGGTACGCGCAGACACTGGATGATGCGTTACAGACTGCATGTGTGGTGCTATGGTTCGTGATGTGACTGAGCGATCCGTCACTGCCATGCGCACAATTTGCCTGACATCACGTGAAGTGGTGCGCTGAGGTGGATGCGATCGAACACGCCGGTCCGTCGTACCCTCCTGCATACAACGATCACATATCCGCATTACAGTTGTTTGGTTTCGTCCAACACGACTACCGATTTCCCTGAAAGATAATCCACAATCTCGGTAGGCCACTATCCTTCCTCTGTCGAACTCGGATACTTGATCAAAAGATGATCGCTGTTTTCAAGGAGGCATAATTGATCGTTTTTTTTTAAAAACCACAAGAAAAATACAGTTGCCGAACTTGAAATCGTTGAAATCTCCAAGCCTTAAATAGCGCTTTGAAGTGGCGCCACAGGCGCGGGTGGTGTGCGTCTGCGCTGAAATTCTAATCATTTGCATATATCACCTCCGCTAATGCATGTTGTAAATTTCATGTTATTTGCATGTTTCCTTCAGGGTGTTGCATTTACAGTGGCCAGCAGTGTATATATATATACATATGGATGGCTAATTTATTATGGAAGTTTTATGCAAACCAGCTACGATGTAACACTGTTTCTGCCAGAGGGTGATACTGGCATAAAAAGGAATTGCAAGATGATTCTAAAGACATGGAATGATTGTAGGTGCTACAAGTTGTGGAGCGAGTAATGGTGTACTTTGATATGCTTGTGAAGTGTTCGACCTACTATCGTCTCTAGTTCTTTCAACGTACTATTTGTCTCTTATTAAACCTTATAGGGTATCGAAGCCGAACTCCTGTTCGATAGCCTTTGCTCTCTGTATCTAAGCAGATCAAACTACACCAGTTCACGCTGGATCACTAGGATTGGACAGTAAATGAATAGTAATACGTAATGTTGTGACATTAAGGTAAGTGAAATGTTAGACATTTCCAAAACGTTCAGTAAAGATTAAGCTGTTATCGACAGTATAAAAATTCAACGAAACGATGATGATTTCATTCACTAATGGAACGAAACAGAAGAACTTTGTTAAGTTTTTTCGCCCAAAGACCTTTACGTTGACAGATTCTCCGTGCCTCGAAAAAGAAAGAGACCAAAAAAGCTTGAACTTAATTATGCTGCTGAATATTTTTTTCATCACACCTCGTCAGAAGAGCAATGTAAAATATAAATTTATTTTGCGGGGCTTGGCATTGTAGTTAGTAATCTCCAAGCTCGATTTTCTCAGAATGATTACGGCAAAATCAATTCCATTATACAGTTTTTGTTTGACTTTGATAGCTTAGATGAAAATGTTGTTGGGAAAATCGAAACCTCTTATCAGTTGTCTTCAAATCTCCCCTCACAGCTGAAGTTTTTTCACTGCATGATTTTCCCAATACATGTATTGTGAAAAGGGAATGAACTAATAAATTTCAATTAATTCCAAGAATCTTTCCCAACAGTTGTGTCGATAAGAAGTTCAAAATTTTGTGTAAGAAATTATGCGTCAATTACAACAAAGGTGGAATTTTTAAATAAAGTAGTAAAAAATTGTGTAGAATATGTTCAAAAAATGACTTCGAACTCATCTTATAAATTACTCATTTATGACCGTTATTGATTTTCCAGTCTTTCAAACACTTTCGCCATTTGTTCTTGTAGTTTCTCTATATTATGACGTTCTCTTTGCTATTGATTTAATTAATGGAGTAAAAAAAGTCGGAAGAATATTATCGTTACTGATTACGGGATATTCTATATCTGCTGAGACAGACATAAAACACAATAAAAACACCTTCTAATTTTACTCATGAGGAGCATTCTTAGATCGCGTTACCATGGCGACACGCTATCTACAACTTATTTCGACTCGCGAGATATTAGAATCGCTAGCTGCATTCTGATGGTAAATAATACTGCTTCGGCTATCAACACTGCCGGGGATATTTATTGAAATCGGGGTTTTTAATGAACTTATAGTAAAATTCCTTTACTTCATTCAGAATAAATTTTAAATAAAATCTAAATTATGTTATCTGAAGATGTTCATTGTAAGGGAATATTAAAATTAAGAAACTTTTCTGTAGTTATTTAAGAATTCTTCGGATATTAATTGAATTCACTGAGGAAGATATACTTTACAAATCCTTTAAAATTGCAGCTAAAAACAACTGAAGCATTCAAGTGGACCCCTAATGTAACTTAAAGTATCCGTACACCTTTAAAACGGCTTTTTCTCATCAAGAAAATCAATTTTCCACTTCTACAGTAGTATTCTGGGTGCCATCTTGAAAAGCTTGTTTCGAGATATGAATAAAATGTTTTGACTGTTTTTGATAGCTTATGTTACGTAAATTTCAAAACCGATTGATGCTACTCTGCCAGAGTTGAACATTTCGAGAAATTCAAGATGGCATCCAAGATGGCACCCGAAATATTAAAAATTTTATTCTGAAGCGATATCAACTTGTGGTATATCATTATGTATGTTTTTTAGGTCGAGGAGTACGAATTAAAAATTCAATTTTACCTACAGTTATAGAGTTTCTATGCTCACTTCTACCCAGACTTGGGTGTATATAATTTGAAGTGGCACTCTATTTGAATTTGAAGCAAAAACAGTTTATACATGAAACAATGTTTATTGAATTCGTTGCACATATAATTGGCTTTTACAGCAATAAGCATGCGTACTACTTGTACGGAATGTATAAACACAGCTTTCAAGAACAATATATTTTTATACTCACGAACAGTAAGTCAAACCAGCAGTACTGCCATGTAAACTTCTGGCCCGCTAAGCACTAGCGCAGGATAACACCTTTTCAACCTTAACAACCTCCCTTTTTTTTTATTAATGACGCTGCGTGGTATTTATACTAAGCGCGTATGCCGAAATTAGCATATCTAAAGCAGCTTCTTTAATTCACTCAAAAGTTCGATTCTTGTGAATCGAATCTTGTGTATATCTTACACTGGCCTCCCTCGAAAAAAAAATTAGGTAACTGAGGTCTGAACGGCTTCAGTTAACTAATTGAAAACGCGTGCTGGTCTGACTTTTGACATAATGGGTGGCAAAGTCAAAAAAAACCTTCCACACGTTGTGTGGAGGAAAAACGCCACTACCATTTTACAAAACTAACCCCGAAGGGTCCAGGTGACACCATCAAACAGTGGATTTGCAGAGTTGAGGATACTGGGCTGCCAACTGCGCCCTAAAATATCTATTTTAATTAAAAGTGACAACACAATTGCACAGCATGACATTTCTTGACTGTATCTGCTCTCCCCCAATTTATAATGTACATGTGTTATTTTTTTGTGAAGTTAGTACATTAGTGGTTAATTGGTATATTGTGCAGTATGTATTTTTTTCCTAGTCACTACATGTCCCCTTCAAATATTTATAAAACAACAGTATGTCTTTTTTTTTTCAGTGCCTCACCACTTCTTCCCCTCAAAATGTTTACACAGTATATACAATGGGGAACTTCAAACCAATTTGGTTCGGTTTTATTAAAGGGTGGGAGTTGTTAAGAGAATTGATACAAGACTTGTTCCTCATGAATGCAGCAACTTCCTTGCACCAGTCTGTCCAATCCGTGGAACCTCTCTTGATGGTCGCAGTCCTAGTAAAGGGGTTCGTTGACCGTGTGGGCATCCTTCGTGCAGCAGGTCGTTGGTCCGGCTTGACGATGGACAGGAGGTCTCTTGGGAGGAGGCCAACCTTGCTGGGCGGCAGAAATCTTCCGTTTCCTGTACTTATGCAAAGGAACTTTAAAATTGTCATTCTTCCTTTTGATAACCTTGTGTACCTTATGTGTGCCACGTTCATCCTTAGATGGAGGTTTTGTAGTGCACACTTTACCTTTCTTCGTACTTTTGCTTGTATCGGTATTAGATTTTAATGCAGATTCTATTTTGTCAAATTTATACGCCGCACCAACGTGTTTAGTTACTGGCTTTATCTCTCTACTTGTGTCATGTTTTTCAACAAACTGACTCTGTTTTTGGTATTGGTGCTTATGCAACTTCTTGTTTACCGCCTTAATTACTTCAGTATTTGCAGTTTTAATGCTGGAACCTGAAGGCGCTTTTCCACGTTTTTTATCCCTCTTAACTTTAGTTTTATCCTCTTTTGACGAAAAAGTCTCTTTGAAACTTGCGATATCAGAATCGGTATCATTTAAATTCTTTAACACTGCTTCAGTTTTAGGAAGATTAAGCTTTTCGTACTGGTGCGTTTTAATGCAACCTGCGTCTATAACTTCCGAAGCATCAGCTAAACTACTTACAGTATAACTCTGTGTCAACTTTTCATCCTGACTCTCAGTATGGTTTTCATGTACTTTATTTAAAACCATATTATCAACCTGGCCTACAGCATCCTCATTCGGATGGAAACTTGAAATAATATCATCATTACCTAGCGAGTTCCTACTATCGTTTAAAGAATTTTTATTGTCGTCAACTAATAAGTATTCACTAACTTCCGTAACGCATACTTCGTCATCTACTAAATTTCCTTCATTAACAGATGTGTGAATATCATCTAAAATATCAGGTATAGCATCAACAATATCAGGTATAGCATTAATAATATCAGGTATAGCATTAATAGAAGTGTCAGATGATTTATTTTCTAAACCACTAGCATTAGTATCGGCACTATTTTCAGAAATTTGTACTGGAATTACCGCATCATTCCAGCTAGACTCACTTTCTTTATAAGCCACAAAAATACCCTGACTTTCACTATTCTCAAAATAATGATTACTGCTCGGACAAAATAATACATTTGACCAAACAGTTTCAACAGGTTGAACCATATCATGTGAATCAACTTGCCAGTGCAAGTAAGGTGCTTCCATATTATTTACTTTAAGAGCACTAATTTCATTATAACGCCGTGCGCTTCTATTATTTTGCCTGCGGTACTGCTTACGCTGCTGGTTTGAAACTCGCGAAAAATTTTGGCGCGGTTGTATAAAACTTCTCGTACCTGAATGACGGTGAGGGGTAGCGAAGAAATGTCTATTGTCATATTTAGCTAAAGCTTGAAGGAGGGTAACCTTGCTTGTAATTGTTTGATTATCTAAAAAATGTTGAACACTTGGCTTCAAACGTTGGATAACTATTTTTAAGATTATCGATTCCGTCACCCCTTCTAAATATTCCTCACACTTGGAAATCTTTTCCATAGCAAAATCTAATGCAGACTGACCTTCACGTTGCCTTAGCGAATAAATTTCCGCTTCAATTTCACTTTGATTAAAGGTCTTTGGAAAAACACTAAGAAACTGTTGCTTGAATGACAAATAGTCAAAAATCAGATTACTGCTTTGCATGCATGTGTACCACTGAAATGCACTACCTCTTAAAGCGGCTAGAGCAATTTTAAGTTTATCCCCCTCTGGGGTGCATTGTTGCTGAAAGTAATGCTCAATTTTCTTTAGGAATTGGCTTGAGGGGCCGCCATTGAAGGTGGCTTCGAATGGCGCAAAATGCTGAACCATAATTACCCGAGGAAAATTTCCAGCAGGATTTTGTTCTACAACACTCATTTTTAAAATAGTATATAAGTACTTGCAACAATTTTATCAATATAAGTACACAGTACACAGTTTTTAATTTCAATTATGTTGTTCGTTACAAATTTAACGCTAACTACCAGGGTATATATATATATCTTTCGGGCGCCAGTATAGAGTTTCTATGCTCACTTCTACCCAGACTTGGGTGTATATAATTTGAAGTGGCACTCTATTTGAATTTGAAGCAAGCACAGTTTATACATGAAACAATGTTTATTGAATTCGTTGCACATATAATTGGCTTTTACAGCAATAAGCATGCGTACTACTTGTACGGAATGTATAAACACAGCTTTCAAGAACAATATATTTTTATACTCACGAACAGTAAGTCAAACCAGCAGTACTGCCATGTAAACTTCTGGCCCGCTAAGCACTAGCGCAGGATAACGCCTTTTCAACCTTAACAACCTCCCTTTTTTTTTATTAATGACGCTGCGTGGTATTTATACTAAGCGCGTATGCCGAAATTAGCATATCTAAAGCAGCTTCTTTAATTCACTCAAAAGTTCGATTCTTGTGAATCGAATCTTGTGTATACCTTACACAGTTAATGGGAAAAATGTTATTGCCAAACTAAGGCTGCAATAAACTTTTTTGTTGCAGGTTGTGAGTTAAACTAATGAAGATATTAACCAGCGAGGAGGAAAGTAGTAAAACAGGCAAGACTGACAAAATGTCTGCTAAAAGGATTGGGTCAATAATATCAGCAGACAAACTGCGAAACGATGACATTTATGAATCATTGTAACAACGTTTTACAGCTAACCCTAACTTAGTTTTACACTGCCACCGGACTTGTGTCTTAACCTATACATCAAAGACTCATATAAACCGTGCCTTAAAAAGAAGTCGGCCCAAAGAAGATTTTTTGCTGCAAAATAAAAGAATGTTCCGCTCAGAACCAGATTATTTCAATTTTAGGAGGAACTGCTTCTTCTGTGGAGATGAGTGCATAGATCGTGATCCAAAAAATCCATGTCGCTACAACCCTTACTTTCTTGTTAGGTCAGTAGAGTTTAAGACAGGAATTTTAGACGTGTGCAATAAGAGACAAGAAAAATGGGCTGGAGAGGTACAGTTAAGGGTTTTGGGAGCTCCAAGTGATTTACATGCGGCATATGCACGGTACCACTGGAAATGCCACAAATTATTTACGAGTGACCGTAACATTAAGGCAGCCAAAAATAAAATATCTTCCGATGATTTAAAAGAGGATGATATTGCTTTTAATGAAGTCACACAAGAAATGACTGAAAACACTGCTGAAACATGGAATAGCGTTGAACTACACAGTTTATATTTAAGTTTCGGCGGAAGTACTCTTTCATGAAGGGCATTTGTTCAAAAAGGAACACAAGGGTTCTGACAAATTACATTTACACAAAGAAGGCAACAGAAGAATCAGTCGTAATTCTGCAGATAGGGAGAAGCTAAGGAAAAACTAGAATTGTGTATACAGCAGTTGTTAAATCCATCAGAGCATCCTAAAGGATTGGTAAATAATTGTACCTTGAAAAGTAGTAGCAGCTAAAGAAGTTAATGTGGACAAAGCTTATGGAATGGCTAAGATAGCAGTGCATAATTTTCAAGAAAGCCTCCCAAGTAGATTGCATGTTAGTCTTAAAAAAATTGTTGTAAACATGAATGAAGATAAAGATGGTAAAATTCCAACCGCAATGAAGATGGATCCTTTACTTTTTTATTCCAAAATCATAGCCCTCCAAGCAAACAGAGATATAAAAATGACCGATTTGTTAAAATACGAACTTGCTTCTGTGCCTCCATCTCTGTTTAAAGACGATGGAAACATGAGAGAGGCTGTTGGCAAGACTGCATTAATGAGAACTATGTGTGTGTCGCAGTCTTTCAGAAGAAGTAAGCCACCTACACTAATAATCATTGACGGTTGTGCTTTACTGTGGGTTGTGCATTGGCCTGTAGGAGGATCTGTTAGTGATTTTCTGAAAAATTTCCAGGAAAAAATCATTAACAAGCTAAAAGATGCCCATGTCCACCTGGTTTTTGACAGATACCATGACTACAGCATTAAGAGTGCAACAAGAGCGGGTCGTGGGAAGAAAGTATCAAGGAAGTTTATACTTACTGAAACGACACTACTTCCCCCACAGAATATAACGCTGTCAAATAATGATAACAAACGCCAACTGGTAGAGCTTTTATGCAACTACGTTTCTACAAATGTATGTAATGTCTCATTTGAGAAACGTTTGGTTGTAACTGGACAAGATACCACGCCAGTTCAAATACATAGGGGCAATCTCACTCAGAGAACGGATTTGAAAACAGAACACGAAGAGGCGGACATTATAATAATTCAGTAGCTAATAGCTGAAGATAAAGGAAATGAAAATGAAACTGTTCATGTTATATGGGACGACACTGACGTATTCGTTATATTGTTGTACTACTACCATCGACTAGGTATGAAAAATGAAGTTTGCATGGTATCGCTAAAACCAGGAAGGGCATCAGTAGATATCAAGGAAACAGTTTCAAAATACAAGGTCAAAATCAGAAAGTCAGAACGGTCAAAATCAGGTCAAGGTCAAAAACAGTTTCAAAATCAAGACAGGGCATGAGCAGTCTGCCAGCTGCTCATGCCCTGTCTCGCTGTGATTCTGTTGCCCCACTCCATGGGATAGGAAAGAAAAAAGTTCTTAAGTGTCTTCAGACTGGTAGACAGTTACGAAAATTGGACCATGAAGAGAGCTGCATGACAGAGGTCATAAAGGAATGCACAGCATTTATTGCTTCTTGTTATGGAATTGAAGGCGCTACTGATATGGCAGAGGTGAGAATTTCTCTTTGGGCAAAAACAAATGGCCAAGCGCAACTACAAGCTCCTTCATTTTCTTCATTACCACCCACTAGGGAATGCTTTGCCGAAAATGTAAGGCGAGCCCACTTTTAAACTACTTGGTGGTAATCTGCAAACAGTCCATTATTACTTCGTCCAGATCCAACATCATTCGGCTGGCAAAGAGATGAAGCGAACAAAAAGCTTTTTCCCATTGAGATTCCACAAAATACTTCAATTGCACCAGACTACATTATAGCAATGACGAAGTGTTAATGCAGATCTGAACAACCCTGCATAACTATGAGATGTAACTGTAGGGCAAATAATATTTCATGTAGCTTAATGTGTCAATACTTACATGAAGGGGAAAAGTTCTGTAATCCAAATACCAAAATAGCTCAATCAATAAATGAAAGTGACTCTGAAGAAGAATTTTAGTTTGATTTGAACTTTACAACTATGTTATCTTAAACTTAGGTGATAATATGAAATGTATCTTTTTTATTTCAACTTTAGTATCCTTAATGTTAACAATTAAAACAGTTTCTTGATTTCTCCTTTAAATCATTAAAATATAATTTTATCAATTTTGTTTAATAAACTTTCTTAAGTAATTACCCTTACATTAATTTTTCACCAAAAATGACGTATTCTGATTCCTTGACCTAAAAAACATATAAAATGATATGTCACATGACAATATAGCGTCGAAACAAAATTTTCAATTTTTTGGGCGCCACCTTGGACTCCATCTTGAATTACTCAAGCCTGGCAGAGTGGCATCAATCGGATAAAAAATCTACATGACATAAGCATTGAAAAACAGTGAAAACATTTTATTCATACCTCAAAACAAGGTTACCCTATTATTAGACATTTGGTACGCAGACTATAGAATCAAGCTAATCTTTTATCTTTCGAATTCTGTTTGAATTATGCTTCTAACTTAACTAAGAGACGAATAACAGAAATTTTTAATGCAGTTGTCAAAGAACCGTAAGAAGCTTTTTCTCAAACTGAATTTTTTCATTGTTTTTTATGACGCAAAACATCCTACAGTAAAAAGTTGTCCATGAAATGCCGAAAAATTTTGAAGAGTTGCACTTGGCAAGAGGAACAAATTTCCTCAGATGAAGTGACTGTCTTAAAAGAAAAAGATACGATGATATCAGGGGAATAAATAAAAATACCCCATTATAATTAACTAGCTGAATACTCGTGCTTCGCTACGTACTACATTCCAAATTAAATACAACTGTCAATGTATGCAATTAGTGCCAAAAAAAACAAAAGAATATATTTATAAAAAATTCGTAACGGATATTTTTATAGACAAAATAATGTAGAAGAAAATATTCAAATTAAATCTAATAGAACATAATTAAGAATGTAGTACAGTTTGAAGAACATTTCTTTTATTGTATTTTAATAGTTTTTTGGATAATGTCCAATCTTCGGACGCATTAGAAAGAAATAAAAATATTTTATTTGTCAATTTATTTTGTTGTTATGCACGTGACGCAAAATTAATTTAAAGTATCACAAAAGGAAATAAACCACGTGATCAGCATTTAATAAACTAAATTCTAAAAATTAAATTTAAAAATTCCCCAAAAATCAGAAAATGGAGGTAAAGATTCGAAAAAGATTTCATTTTAAAGGAACTGTTATGCTCTTTCTCGTGATATAAATTTTATTACCCTCAGATTGTTATTTTAAATGCAAAGTTTAAAGAATGTTACAAAAACAGCTTAAAAATTTAATTTACAAAAAATCTAAGAAGAATTTTTCAAAAATCTTTCTTAGTTCACCCCTACACTATAAGAAGAAACACCATGCAAAATTTGAACCATTTAATTCCAGCGGTTTGGTCTGTGCGTTATTTGTCAGTCAGTCAGTTACGGACTGTTTTATATATATAGATATACAAATAGAATTACTTTAATGTAAATTAAAATACTTAAATGAATACATATAATAGATAACTATTCATTAAATAATGCTTATTAATGGGTAGACATTGAATCTAATTTTGAATGCCATAATTACGAAAAAAGTAAAATTCTGTTCTGGCCTGTTTAAGGGTAATTGTAACAACTCTTGTGTGTATTCATAATTAACTACACGTTATTAAACTTGCTGTGGGCTCACAAAGCGCTAAACCTTAAAATACCTCGTTTTAATAAAACATGCTAAGGGATTAGCCCATTACCTCCAAGCACTCTCCTCTATGCAACATTTCTAATGAATATTCAAACAGCTTTGATTTAACGGTGTCTCCTTCCCGCGGCCGAAAACCCGACACAATGTTTCGACAATCTGGAGATTTTGCGTGCGCTTCATTAGAGAAGTAAGAGAGAGGTCGGAAGGGGCCGACTGCGCGTTTGAACTCAGCCAGTTGTCAAATAAACCATCGAGCGCTAACCATGTTAATAATGGAATAGCTTGTAACTAAGAGAGTCGCTGTAAAGCTAACGAAGCAACCGCGGATTCAGTTCGAACTGGGAAAGAAGGTTAATTACCGATACATGAAACTGTGGCAGTCTCTCAGTCTGGTGCATTATAGTTTAATGATGGGACTGAAATGTGTTTATCGCATTTGAGAGTTATATAACATAAAGGGGGTGTTAAAAGTGCGGGAAAGAAGTGTAAAATTCAGCCTATAAAGAATATTATATCAAGGTCTGATTTCTTCGTTCAATAATAGAACTAGCAAACACAGTAGTCGAAGCTTAATACATCTGATTAAAGGAATTATATGTGAGAACTCTGAATGCTTTATTGCAAAATTAGGCAACTAAATTTGTGTCACTTGCAATGACTTGGAATATGGGCAGTTTTAGGTCTTGTTTGTGTGTGTGTATGTATATATATATATATATATATATATATATATATATATATATATATATATGTGTGTGTGTGTGTGTGTGTGTGTGTGTGTGCGTGTCCGTCCTATGGCGAAGAACTTATTCCCCTATTTCATTTCCTAAACCTATAACTTCCTGGCCTATAAATTACCCTTTCAGTTAATTATTAAAAGGAACTAATTTTAGAAAGTAATCATGAAAATAAATTTTTCAGGATTTCATTTATATTCGGGCATTTTTACCTAATTCAAGTCCCTTAAAATGTTTTGTTTCGTTATATTCATATAACGAAATTTCCTATCCATATATAAATGAAATTATTCTTTCTGGACACATGATGGTCAAATGACTAGGACGTTAATATTGAAATTCGCGGGTTTGAATCACGCTGCCTGCGCGGATGTTTGTAGCTGAATAGAATTGGCTCTGAACGGTAAGTTCTGGTCAAACAAATCGAATTTATAATACGAGAGTATTAATATTTTGTGGGAAAATGTTTAAAAATCATTAGTAATGATTTATTGTTTTCTTGTAATTTTGAGGGACTTTATAAACTTTGTGGTAAAAAAAATCATTTTAAGGTGACTGCCTACGTTCAAAATGCCATTTTTTGACTATTTTGATCAATTTAATTTTTTGCAAGAATCTTGTAATTCAATCTTTTCTCTTTATAAAACAGTTTTGATTTTCATTCTACGTCAATTTAGAAGCAGAGGTATAGTTTTTTTAAAAAAAACATCGTCTAATACAAAATTTAAGTGACAAACAACTTTAAATGCGTCCATTTTTTTACCCTTTTGGTCAATTTTATTTTTTGCAAGAATCTTGTAAATCAATCTTTTCTCTTTTCAAAACCGCTTAGATTTTCATTCTACATCAATTAGAAGCTGAGTTATAGCTATTTTAAAAAACATCGTCTAATACAAAATTGAAGTGACAAACAACTTTAAAGGCGTTTTTCTCAGAATTATGTTTTTTAGCAAAAATCTCTACCGTTATCATGATATTTCAGATAATAATGCATATAATTTGATAAAATTTTCAGGAAATGTTCTAGATGCTATTATTAATGAAATGACGTACAATAATTGATGTATAATAAATAGTTATATGTTTGGGGCTGTTTTTATAAGGAAAGGAATGACGAATGGGGGAAAATTTTTATATTGGAACATAAAATTGTCTGTATTATTTTTGCATTTTAAAATTTCTCTTAGATTGTAGGTCATTTTGAAGATAACTGATATATGTATCATGTGTAAGAAGGAAATTAAAATAGTATCATCAGAATTTTGTTCAGAGTGATAAGCGTTTTAGCTAAATTTCATTAAAAATTACTTCAAATTGACCAATTTATAAAAAAGTATGGTATTTACAGGAAAGTTTTTTTAAATTTTTTATTTTTAAATGCTGTTTTACCACAAGAGACCAAAAAATCCTTAAAAAACAATTTTTTTAAAAATTGGCTCCGAACGTAGGCAGTCACCTTAATTTAACTATTTAACGAGCTTGATATAAAGAAGGATAATTTATAATTACTTTACCATAAAAAGCTGTTTACATAATTTAAAGTTCAAAATGACGAATATTTTCAGACTTTTTATGTTTTGCTGATATACAATAAAGACTAGTCTCAATCTGGAGTAATGTTAAATGGAAGCGTTCTTATTCTCCGTATCGGATTAGCCAATGCATAAATCAAGTCATTCTTGCTTATCAATAACTACTATGCCACGTGTTATTACCAAAATATCATAGAAGTTACTGATTACTACACATGAGAAGTTTAATTTTCCGCATGCCAGGATGATAACGACGAAACAATGCATTGTGTTTTCACATAAATGGAGCAGTAGCAATCTGATTTAACGTCAACTCAGGAAATTTTATGAGTCACCGGGTGTTACCCTATTTTATGTGGCATTCAGATAATTTGGAACTGTGAATGGCTGTCATTGTGCAGTAAAAGCTGAAGAGGGTCATATATTTTCCCTCTACAATGCACAGTTAATATTAAACTTGGGAGTAAATATATACCGTAGCGAGAAGGTGCAATATAAGAGGATTTTTTCTTGGGGAATATTTATTTTCTTCTCAAGTATCTTAAAAAATGATTGTCGTGACCTTGTGGTTAAGTGGCACATTTAGGGTTTTTATGGACATACACTACTCTTTCTTTACATATATACAGGTCTCTTGTTAATTCATATATAATAGGGGAAACCCTTGTACCTAGGGCCGGCAATTTTCAAATGGCAGTATCTTTACTTATAAATAACTTACAATAATAAAAATAGTTTGTATACATTACATGCTTTATTCTGTTTAAATAAAAATCACATCAAGTGTAGAAAAAAAAACCTTGTAAATGATATTGAAAATTTAAAAAAAAATACAAATGGCCGTAGGTACAATAACACTATTGTACCTAGGGCCAGTTATTTCCAAACACTGAAATTGTTCTTTACAATAAAAAAAAACAATTTGTATCCAGTATTTCTTTCATGCACAACTTATAAAATCTTCGTAAGGAAATAAATGTTAATTGTAGGCAATGTATTAAAGGAAGAAATGTTTATTATTTCATCACTTTCTAATGTATGTTTTTCTCCATTGTCTTCTTAATAATCCCACATAAATTTCTTGTTTCAAACACAGATTTCGTAAACTTTTTTTTATCAATTACTTTTTTAAATAATTGTGCTTGATTTTCATTTTTCTCGGGTGTATCAGTTAGAATTCTACACTTGCCAAGTTTTCGTCCACCTCTTTTCTAGCAGAAGCCATGGTCCTAGGTACAATACAAGATTATGGCCCTAGGTACAAGATGTTGTTGTTTTTGGCAAAATGCCTTCCATAATCAAAGACCTGCAGAAACCAAACTTAGTTTTTATATCATTTTTTTTTCTTTTAATGATTACAAAAAGTATCTGCTATACATTAAAACATAAGTTTGCACTTAATTTCACAAAATAAGACTTCAGATAGAAGTGAAAAAATTTAGTTTTGATCATCAAATCAAGACTTTCTTTTCTATTTAACTATAGCTTCTTCTTGCTATCATTAAAAATGGCTGTTATGATTTGAAACAATGTTGTCACTCACTCCAATGAGTAAAAATGCTGTAAAATAATAATTATTTAAATAAAGCATGGTGGCCCTAGGTACACGATGGCCCTAGGTACAAGGGTTTCCCCTACATACAGCAACTATGGTACAATATTCCCTCAAACAGCACAATCATTATTCGAAAATCAGAGAGCAAGAGAGTAATAACCGTCTGACGACAGAAGGCCCATTTTGCAGTTTACCCCCAAAAAGAACGGGCCGGCCGACTACAAGAAGCGTCTTTCCCTTCTCCCACAGAACATCCTGACGATTTTACTGAAATTTGTCACGGTGGGGTGCGGCGCCACTATCAGCATCATGCCATAAAGTACGCCGGGATCGGTTCTAGACAATAAAAGAATGCGGTGACGTTGAACTATTAGTAGAAAGATCACCTACCAGGCACTAGGGGGAGGCAATCTAGGAGAATTTCGGCCGGTCGTCTAGAATTCTGAATGATTGGCCGGCTAGGCCGGTTCCGCCTTCAGAAGGATAACTCAGTCCAATCATAGAGACAGCACATCTCAATCACTTTCTCTCCTCTCCATTCGTAGCTCATAGAGATCTCCTCATTCATAGTAATCTCCCTCCCCTTTGTTATTTCTTCCTTTTATATCTCCCCTTTCAGGATGATCTAGAAGATTCTACAAAGTACAACCTTACCGTCAGAAAACGAACCTGCTGTTTTCCAGTCCGCTCGTGTGTCAGCACATCTGGTCTCGCCGGAAGCTGCGGTGGCTGCCATTAGTTTACCATAAATTGGATTATCCGTTAACGACTTCTTTAACGACCCTGTCAATCTTACTTAAAATGGTCTATTTGTGAAGGCTTTATTCACTTAAAATTGAGCCCAACCTCACGATGTCTGCGGGTCTCACAATGATAAACAAAAATTTACTCGTTCTTAGAATACATAAATGAAATCAGCAACAAGCTCCATTTGTTTGTTTGTGATTGTGGATTATCAAAATTTATTAATTTTTGTCTTGTCCTAGGACACAATTGTTGATTAACTTTTATCTACAGTCGCCATAGAGGTGAGTCAACATAAACCCTTTGATTCCACCTCCATTTTGATCGAGTACTCTGATGCGACAGCTAGAGGACTCGCATCTTCCGCTACCCACTAACCTCGAAGAAGGAGTTTCCGGTCTACCAATTGAACACGCCCATATCCGGCCTATGCACGAATGTACTTAATGGCGATCCTCGGGATTCTAACAGGGCACAGAAAAATGAACAATTTTATTGAAATAGGAAAAATAGCAGAATAATCAAGAACTTCGCGGATACCTTTCGAAGGTGAGATTCAATCGGGTTCGTCTAGCACATTGGTTCTCAACGGGGGCGGTATCGCCCCCCTGGGGGCAGTGGGAGGATGTTGAGGGGCGGTGAACTTATTTTGGGCTGTAGGGGGGCGTTGGTTATGTTTTGGGCGGTAGGGGGGCGATGAGCATGTTTTATCCTTTGAATTTTAAAACTACCCCCCAAAATTTATTAAATGGATCCGTTTATTATATGGAAATTTATTAAATGGATGGTTCATTTTATATCCGGTTTACACCAGCAATAAAACGAACTTACGCGACGGCTTCCCCTCACTGAATTCTAATGGTGAGACGAATTTGTATTCTAGGTAGGATGACCTTGAATAACTCTAGATTAACTCTAGATCCTTGAATAACTCTAGGATTCTTCTCTGATCCCAACCAGCACAGCATATGCGTCAGCTGTTTTCGCGCGCATCGCAGTGCATGCGTTGAGCGTTCTATACTATGCATTTTACTAACATTTCACTATGAATGTCTCATTTGACACGTGTTTCTTGCGCTGTTTTCGTTCGTTTCATTTCTGTTTTTTCAATCAATTTCGAATTACTTTAATTGTTTATTTGGCCAGTCGGCTAGGTAAGTGCGCTTATTAGCTATTTATCGTGATCGTGAATTATTAATTTTGAGAAATAGTTATCTTTCCCTCATCATATTTTGTTGCCACCAACGATGTCGGTTAATAAAAAGAAGTGTCGTCAATACAATTCCACGTACTTGAATTTCGGATTTGTTCCTTCGCCGTGGAACTCACAACTACCCATGTGTTTACTTTGTGACAAAGTGTTATCTAATGAGGCAATGAAACCATATCGTTTGCAGGAGCATCTGCAAAAAATTCATCCTGACAAATAAAATAAAGATTTGTCGTTTTTCCTGAACATCAGGGAGAAGTTTCTGAATGCACCGTCTATCTCAAGCTTACTAGCAACCTCATCAAAAAAATGCGACGATGGTTTGATAGCCTCTTATAATATATCAAAATTAATTGCTATATCGGGGAAATCTCATACCATCAGCGAAGAGCTGATACTGCCGGCTGTCAAGGAAGATTTTGAAACGGTTTTGCACCATCCATCAGCATCCAATGTTATAAAAAATGCCCCATTAAGCAATGATACAGTACGACTCACGAATTGATGAGATGGCTGAAGATGTTGAAGCTTCCTTATGCAAACGTTTGATACACACCGAGTTTTCTCTTCAGATTGATGAATCAACCTTCCCAAGTACTAATGAGGTTTTGCTGTTAGCTTAACTTCCGGTTTGTGAAGGAAGGAAAAATTATTCCATGAGATGTTTTATGCAAGAAGCTTTATTTCAGATACTAAGGTGAATCTATTTTTAATACTTTCAAAGATTATTTTAAAGAGAAAAATATTCCTCTTGTAAACATTATATCTGTTGCCACCGATGGAGCTCCTGCAATGGTGGGTCGTCATCGTGGGTTCATCGCCCTTTTGAAGAAAGAGGTAACAGATATTTTAGCTGTTCACTACGTGATTCATAGACAGCATATAGTTTCAAAAAACCTCAGAGACTGTTTGCATCAGTAATTACAATATGTCATCTCTGCTGTGAACAAAATTCGCAGTAATGCTCTCAAAGATCGATTATTCGGGCACCTGTGTAAGGAGAACGAGGAAGAATTCAATCACTTGCTTCTACACACCGAGGTTCGCTGGCTCTCCGAAGGTTCGCTGGTTGTCCGAGGCTTTCGCCTGCCTCAATAGGTTCTGGAATCTTTTCGACTCTGTAATTGAATTCCTCGAAGAGAAAGGTGTAGCTCTGAGAGATAGATTGCTACAATTTGAGATTGATGTTGCTTACATGACCGATTTATTTGCAAAATTTAATGGAATAAATTTGCAGCTTCAAGGCGAAGAGCTCAATTTGATCACAACAAAATCTGTTATTTCTGCCTTCCTAAAAAAACTCACTTTGTGGAAGAAGAATTTTGGACGCAACGAGTTCAGCCAGTTTCCAATCTTGTCGGATCTGCATAAGAGCAGCGAAATCCCCTTCGATGAAACACAAGTTTACTGTCAACACCTTGAGTCTTTGCAAAAGGACTTTTCTGAACGTTTTGAGGATATTTTGTCCTTGGAAGTCCCTCAATGGGTCATGATCCCTTTTATGAACATTGAGACAGCAGAGGTTCAGATTCATGAGGAATTGGGCGAACTTTCAACTAATGAAACTTTGAAAGCCAGCTTTCAGAATGGTTATCGTCTCACAGAATTTTGGCTTCGAAGTAACATCAGTCGCCTCTACTCAGGACTGTGGACTATCGTCAAAGAGTTTTTTTATTGCCTTCCCTTCCTCCTACCTTGTCGAGCGAAGATTCAGTGCTGTGACTGATCTAATTAGAAAAAGAGAAGTCGACTCCAAATCGTGGAAAGAGGGGACTTGCGCCTTCATCTCTCTAAAAATATTGAAGCGAACGTTGAGAAACTGGCTCTGAACCATCAAGCACAACCATCCCACTGACATACTTGATTTCTTCATTGGTATTACTCTTTTAATGTAATTTTTTTGCTGTTCTTTTTTAATTATCTAATTAAGAATAAATAATTTTTAAACATAAAAGAGCATTTAAGCTTTTTTGCGTTACTCATATTAATTTTAATAAAATGAATGTAATTGCCTTCTAGGGCAAAATTATCGAGTTAAATCAAAGAAATTTGGTGTGTAAATCTACTGAAAAAAATTACTTAAAATTTTTTTTTTTATGATTCTGTAACCCCCCTTCCCCATACTGTAAATTACAGGATTTTCCCAAGGGGGGGGCGTTGAAAAATTTCTGCCTCTTAGGGGGGCGGCAGCTATAAAAAGGTTGAGAATCACTGGTCTAGCAGATGAACGGAGTTTACAATTTAGTTTCTTGTCCCAGGCAAAGAGACGTGCGGGGTTATAAAAGAAAGACATACAGAAATGTGAAAAATTCTAGAATTATGAAGGGAATTTATTAAGAGATAAATGACAGAGTATCAAATTTTTATTCCTCTTTCCAGCTTTCTGCCAAATGTTTTGTAATATTTCTCTTAATTTTTACTTTAGAGTTGAAATTTATCGATATTATCTACCTATCCTTTCCCTCATTTTTATATTTTTGTTTTTATTTCGGGTGCGTCTCTTAATTACATACATTTAACTCCCCCTTTGATAGACTTTCATGTTCCTAATTTCGTTTGATAAACACGAAGTTCTCCTAGAGAAATCTGCTAATTTTCCTATTGATTTTGAATAGTTTTATGATATTAGCATTTATGAAATGTAAATGAAGACAATCACATCTTAAATTCCACCATTTGAAAAGAAGCAATATTTGTATAATTTCAAAAGTATTTGCCATTCCTATTTTCTATTATATGTTTCAATAAGTGTGTGTCCATTTTGTGGGCTCATTCTCCAATATCCTCATTTACGTTATTGTTTCCTCATTTACGTTATTTTACTGATATAATTTGCTGTTGGAACACTAATCTCTCAACGCTTTGTTTTTATTATGCACCAGATCATACATACCGCTTGAGTATCTCGCGCTTAATTAAACGAGAACTAAATAAAATCTTATATTGTATCTTGAATACCTTAAAATTACATAATTATCTTGAAAGTCCTTACAAAACTTTCGAAACAAACTGAACTAATTGAAATATTGATAAAATATTCTTCAATGTCACCTTTTGTTATTACGAGACGCTGGAGCAATCTTGTTCCGATACAGAGGAGAAAACGTTTATCGAAAAATATTGACTAAATTTTGCAATCCGCTTTAACTGCATTGTCTAACATTCCCTTTATGTGTACTGCATGTCATGTTTACTGATGATGCCGTGAAATCAGTGTTAATACGCCAGACTCATGTATTAATGTAAGATGTAATAAATATTAAGATTGGCGACAAGACGTGAACCTATAGGGAAATGATAAATCATGCGTTGAAAGCTTTACTGGGGATTATATGGCCCGATAAACAACAAATATTATGAATAGTGTGTTATGTAAGATGAGATATAAAATATGAAAAATTTAAAAAGTAACCTCCTCCCACGTACTACCATGTATGTGACCCTGACTTTTGTATGCATTTACAGCATGTATAAAATATATTATTATTTGTCACATTTGGCATTTCTGCTCGACAAGGTAATCGCATCTATTATTCCAAATTGTTTGTTTTCATTAGCTAGTAATAAATAAAAACAATAAAATAAAAAGTACAAGAAATCAAACAACAATAAGAAAAAAAATAAACCAAGAATGAAACAGGACGTATTGATTGTTAAGGAGCCATGACCAGTTAAAAGTAGGATCATGGCTACCGAATCTTTTTTGGGAAAATCTTGAATGAATGTACTATTAACAACCGATAATTTGTTAGAATTTCTGTACATTAATTCTTGTAAAAATATGCCCTTCAATTTCTTCCCGAAAAATACTTTCTAGAGTTATGTGCAATAGGCATGCACGAGATCTGCATAAATGCTGCATCAATCCGTCAGCGAGATCAATTTGAGGGATAAAGCACTGTGCTGGAATCCACTGTAAAACTACTTTGATGACAGTTTTAGGATGACAGTTCCTGAATATTTTTTTTGAATGTTTCATGGATTATTTTGCTTGTTCTGAGCATCTCTTTCCCTTTATAAATTCAGAATGATATTGTAAGTACTTTGTCATCTAAATAACATTTATTGTTACACTTATTTATATAAATTTTGAAATAACTACCATATTATTTCACCTAATTCACTTGTAGAAACACAGGGAGAAAGCATAGAGCTAAGAAATTATTACTAAACTTCAATTACAAACTCAACTGAATTATCATTCAGACCGAATATAGAACTAAAATTTGAGAGCAAAATAGTTCAAATACACCTGGATTACACATGCACACTTCTGGTAATATTCAACATTACTAAATACCTTAATGGTGAATTAAAAAAAGGAGTAAATTCCACGAAACACATTCAAATTCTAAGGAAGAAAAAGTTCATTTTCATGTTAGCTAAAAGTTGAGTCAAATTTATAACTTTAAAAAAATCTTTGGTTATATAAGACTGTAATTAGGAATACTAAAATGAGCATCTTTCATACACTTTAAGGACTCAACAGAGAGAGCGTATTTGTAGGAAAAACTATATTTCCTTTAAAATCCATTGAAACCTTTCAGGTTTCAATATATCACTTCGTATTCTACACTATGCATCATTTAATATCGCTGGAAATATATTGTACAAAGTATATCCTGTTCCAAAGTATATCCGGGCACAGTATATCTATGAACAAAATTTAAGGTAATCTGAAGTTTACAGTATTTAAGAAAAATTATCGTTTGTTCACTGACTTTGGAATTTTATAATCACAACGAAAATTTGATTCAGACGGGAGTTGGTAAAGATTACAATATATCTAATATATAAAAATGAATGTTTGTCTCTCTGTAATTGTATAGAAATCCACAGTTTAGGAGCAACGATCGTGAAATTTTACATACAGGCGTCTTTAAAAACAGCCGAGGGTCTGAAGAACTTCAAAAATCGAAATTAATTACCGTTGATTCTTAATTAATAAACAATCAACAATTTTTGAAACTAAATGTAAGCTGTTACTCTTTGTGGAATCACCCCTCTGAATATGGCGTCTACGTTAGGGTTAGCTGGCAAACAGCGCGTGAAAAGATAAAAATAAATAAAATCAAAAAGTTTCAAGTCATATATTAAACCAGAATAATAAATGAAAATAATAATCTTTCAAGTCAGATTTTATACTCTAAAATAAATCGGATCCAACGGCATATTGACACTCTCACACGCGATGGGAAATTCGAATCAACCACGCTAAGTGTCACGAGATCTTTTTTAATCGCTACTGCAATCCCCTCGCTTATGTCTTTGTGTCTATTGAAGAGTTAAAGACTAAGCTTCTATCCTGCTAACGTATTTCTCACTTAAAACTCCTCTTACTCCATAAATGCATGTATATTCACAAACCCATAGCAACTTTCCAAAAAACTCATTGCGGATATCTTTTACTTTACTCAACAGAATCGTGTGTCATTCGTTAAAACGGTAGCGCGTTCGCTAAAACGGTTCATTTGGTACCCTGCAAGACTCGGGTTCGAGTATGGGATCGTGCAGATTTTGCTGAACCTGTATTTTCAGCTTTTTTATGAAGGCTTTTTTATTTCAACTTTTATTTTATTATTTTTTAAATTATTATTTTTATTTTATTTTATTATTTTTTTTAATTATTTTTATTTTATTTTTTTTTCAGCTTTTTTATGATGAAAGACCGAATATAGCTGAAATCTGAGGAGTTTATTATACATTTATATATTTTTAATTGGTTTTCATATTATGAATGTGTATAACATTTCGTATGCTTTTTTCTATGTTATTTATACTGTGTTTAGTTTTAAAATTGATTTTGGTTAGCAAACATTCATCAATAATTTATTTCTGGGCATTGTATTGCTAACAATTAGGATAACCAACAATTTTTGAAGGATGCTATTCTCGATTCACAGACGTCCAATAGATGGCGCCACTATTTTAAACATTTAGTATTCCATAAACCAACATATCATAAAAATTTCTTTTAAAATGAAATCTTATTCGAATCTTTACCACCATTTCATGATTTTTGGTGAATTTTTAAAGATTAAGAGATGAACATAAAAGGCAGTTTTCTTAAGTGTATTGTAAATTCATTAGATGAATTATGTCATGTTTCACAAAATAATGAACACCATGTTTAATATTTTTTTAAAAATAAACTGTGATATCTGTCAGTTACCGTATATTATAGAAAATTACCGTATATTATAGAAGGCATGATTGATTTTTTGACTTTTTTTTTTCAAATATAAATATTTTAGCGTAGAAAAATTTCTAAAAATCAGCTTTTTTCACAATTTTTACAGTACGTAAGAAAAAAAATTCTATAAAATTCCTAAAAATTCAAATCCACCCAAAAATTTCCTCATCGTACTTGCAAAGGACAAGTTTAACGAGTTAATAAAATAAATTAAAATAATAACAAGAAATATTTCCTCAAGACTGCGTAAAAATGCAATGTTCCAAAAAAGGAACATTGGCATGTAACGATATACAAAAGCAGTGATATCACACGTGATCAGTGATTCTGCCGAACTTACAAAGCTGTATGCCCTACAAAAAGGAGAATCTTTAGACGTCGACGGAAATGACATTCGGCAGTTTCTTGGATTACTGTTGTTTAGTGGCTACCACTCAGTACCTGTTGAAAATACATATTGAAGCTCTCAGGAAGATTTGCATATCCTAATTGTTAACAATACAATGCCCAGAAATAAATTTCGTATGTTAACAAAGTATTTCCACATTGTTGATAATAGTAAATTGGAACCAGGCGATAAATTAGGTAAAATGTATCCCTTTTATAAAGATGTTGGAAAAAATTTTCGTCAATTTGGATTTTTTCATGAAAATATGAGTATCGATGAATCCATGGTTCCGTGTTACGGACATCGTTCGGCTAAGGTGTTCATACGTGGAAAGCCAATTCGCTTTCGTTTCAAAGTTTGGATGATCTGCTCAGCAAATGGTTATCCTTATGCTATGTCTATCTATGGTGGAAAAAGTTCGAAAAATGAAAATTTGCCACTTGGATCAAAAGTTGTCTCCGAACTATTATCTTTTATTGACAATCCAGAGAAACGCAAAATATTTTTCGATAACTTTTTTTACATCGTACAGTCTGCTGACAGATTTATCTAACAAAGGCTTTAAGGCAATCGGCACAGTACGAGATTCCAGAACGGGACAATGTTCTCTTAAAACAGCAAAAGAAATATCAAAATTTCAACGTGGAGAGTTTGATTACCGATGCGATGGAGAAGTTATATGTGCCATTGGAACGATAGTTTTGTTGTAACTATTTCATCAAATTTTATCACTCACGAACCATTAGGAAGAGCAAAAAGATATGTCCGAGCTAAAATAAAAGTTGATTTTCCTTAACCTTACATTATAAAATTATATAATAAAGGAATGAGTGGAGTACACCTGTTGGACCGACTTCCTGGAAGTTATCGACCAAAGTTGCGCAGCAAAATATGGTACTTTATTCCTTGATCATAGTGTGGCATGTAAAAGGTTAAATTCTAAAAATTAATCTTTAAGAATTCACCAAAAATCATAAAATGGAGGTAAAGATTCGAAAAAGATTTCATAAAAGAATTTTTATGATCTTTTTCGTGATATAAATTTTATAACCCTCAAATTATTATTATTTTAAATGCAAACTTAAAAAAAGTTACTGAAACAACTCAAAAATTTAATTTTAAAAAAATCTAAGAAGAATTTTTCAAAAATCTTCAGCATAATGGCAATAAGCCACTGGCCTTAAGCCTCCTCTAACTAATTTAAATTTAAAAATAAATCCGAAGTACTTCATATACTCGTGTCTGTCACCCTTTATCTTTTTTTTTCAGAATGACCGGCACTGGCCATGTTATATATGAATCCGTTAGATATTAAGATATGGAGTTCATTTCTTCCAATGACATTTTAGTGCCACAATGGACACAATTTAATGCCACACTTAATAATAAAAAAAAAATAAATAAATAAATAAATAAAAGATAAAAGGTGACAGACACAAGTATATGAAGTACTTCGGATTTATTTTTAAATTTAAGTTAGTTAGAGGAGGCTTAAGGCCAGTGGCTAATTGCCATTTACAAATAGAGGTACATGGTCGAATATGGTCTCCGGTCAGCAAGGATCAGGCTAGCGAGATGACGTCCAGTAACGGCATTGGAATCGCTTCTTCCAGGGCGTCGGAAACAGGAGTAGTAATGACTGCATGGTCCTACCGCAAGGCTCCCAAGAGATCCCTCTGTCTGTTTTTCTTCAACCTTTTCCCCGTGCTGGGACGGTCACGTGACTTTTTGATTCAGACACCATCTGGAGCATATCACGCCAATTCCAGCGCCAAGGCGCATGGCTAGTTCTGTGGATAAAGATTATTGATGTGTCTGCGAGTAAAAAAAAAAAAAGGATCAAAGGAGAATGTTATCGCCAATCGTTAGGCAACCCCTTTTAAGGGATTAACATTAGTATTTTCTGTTTCCGCTGATAAGCGCTGAATGCTGATAACGTGACCAAAAGGGTGCAAATTTTTTTAGAAAGAAGTGATTGTCTGGGGGACTATATACCCCTGTAAAATTATTGAGGGAACAGGTCCCTAGTGCGTTTAAGTATTCGAATGGCAAAGCAGGGTTTACTAGTAATATTGTAGCAAAAGTTAATAAGCGTTTCAAAACGTTACGACAATATATATATATATATATATATATATATATATATATATATATATATATATATATATATATATATATATGTATATATATATATATACATACACACATCAGTTTCAAACTTTTATAATACGTAGGGTATTTAAATTCATTATGTTCCTTTCAAAATGAACCATAGAGTAAATTTAAGCAACTGAAAAAAAATAAATAAAGCAAATAAATTCTTTAAGCAAATAAAAAAAAATACGGTATACCTACCCATTGCCTAAAACATGAATTCTTTAGACTAAGCATTATTCCGGTGAATTCTAATGTTGATACGGAACAAGCATGCGTTTTATTTTTAGAATCAGACACAAGCAAATCCCTTCTAAGTGCAGACTTTTGATTTCCCGAACCTATTAATATACTTCATGGAAAGATTAAGGTATCTGATGAAATATGCCGATTGTAAATTCGAATCAGGTTCCCACGTGATTTTCTGTAAGCACCGTCATGTGTTATTCATCTCTCCCCATCATGTAACAAACACAGATTCAGCCACTGCCCGTTTAAATAATTCAGATAGTGTTCTCAGACTCAACATTGCCTGTTATCCCTATTTATAATGTCCCATGATGACTAGATTCTAGGGAAATTTCCGAAATTCGAGACTTCTCATTATTTTCCAATCTCGATAATATTAATCAGGATCAAATCCCCATTTCAGATCCCCAGATAATTTTCTAATTAACTCAGATTAAATTGATTAAGTTTCAGATATAAATGAATGATACATACGTAGAAGTAATAACTTCATTGTTACGAAAGATGATTTTCAATAGATTTAGAATACTAAATACCTCTACTGAAAGTATAAGGAAGGGGCAATTACGCGTTCAACATCATACTTAGTGTTATTTGATTTACGTTGAGTTCACTTTGTTTGATTATTTTCCGCCATTTTTATTTTCTCAAAATTACGCTATACCCTTAGCTTAAGGGCCCCATTTTTCCAATTCCCTGTTTAGGACGGGAAATTTCGTACCCCCTTTAACGATTTATATATATATATATATATATATATACAGAGTGTCCATAATTAAAGTCCCACTTTCAAAAGGCTGCAAAAAAAGAACCACTGGTCAGAATAACTTCAAATTTGAACTGAATATTCTGGAAGAAGGGGGAAATGATTTGGCATAATAAAAAAAAGTTCTAATATGTATCAATAGATTGCACTGTAACATTTTGGAACTTTATTTTTATTATTATACCAAATCGTTTCTCCCTTCTTCCACTATATTCAGTTAAAACTTGAAGTCATTCTGACCAGTGGTTCTTTTTTTGCAGCCTTTTGAAAGTGGGACTTTAATTATGGACACCCTATATATATATATATATGTATATATATATATATATATATATATATATATATATATATATATATATATATATATATATATTCTGGTCGGATTCGCTACCAGAACCGAGTATCGAACCCGTTTTATTTAATTGCGAAAAATACATCTCTTTTTTTGCAAACTTGACTACGTTACTTGACTACGGTTTCTTGCTTGACTACGTTGAAAAGACTTACAGTTTATAGGAAATTTCGATTAGAAACAAACACCAATGTCACGATCGGGAATCAAACACATATACTCTGAAACCAAAAGCCGGCAACATAGCCATTTGGCAGCAGGACCATGAGGGTTAAACGAGGAAATATTGAATTATTAACCCCAAACAAAAAAAAAATTAAGAAAACAAGTTCCTGGCAGGAAGTATTCCATAGCAGGTCGGTATAGGTTAACGGACTGAGGGGTGAGGATCCAGTGTATGATGGCACCACAGGTGTAGTAGTCCAACTTTGAGCCAGGTGCGACCTCAGTTTTCACCTAACATCGACAGGGGTGACATCAGGGGCATCGTACCCTCTCCCACCCTCCCAGACCTCCCAGATGGATTTTCCGGACTATGGAGGCCGGGGGGCCGTAGTCGGGTTGGTGTGGCCGAATCCCAGGGTATCGGGGTTCGTTGTGAGGACCAAGGTATCTGGTAATGGATTGGGCAACTTTGATTCGCCTGGGGGAGTGGGATCTTCTGAGCGAGTCGACGTAGCACCATCAAGGCTGCGGTTGTCACCACTTCCTCGTAGTTCTGGCTGGTAACCGGGCTGTGGTCTGGTCTCCGGCTGGGGCATGAGGGCAAGTGTCGGGTTGGTGTGGTGTCCTCCCAGGGCATTGAGGGCCGTTGTGAGGGCCTTGGTGTTTGGTAATGGTGGATGCGACTCCGGCTTGTCTGGGGGAGTGGGATCCTCTGAGTGAGTTGGTGTAGCACCATCAAGGCTTAGGTCGACGGCACCTCTGGGTGACTGGTGGTGCGGCCCCAGAGGGTGGAGGTCGGGTGGAGGTGGTGTCTACCCAGGACGAAGTGGGCGTTGTGAGGCCCACGGAGTCGGGTAATGGTAGACACGACTGTGACTCGCCTGGAGGAGTAGATCCCCTGAGCGAGTCACTGTAGCCTCCGCAAGGCTTTAGCGGCTGATCGACTCCTCATGACTCGGCTGGGGTCAGGGCGGCTGTCCGGGCTAAGAGTGACAAGGGACGTTGGGGCCTGTAGTCTTGCCATATGGCATCTCTCAGGAGCCCCGTTTGTCCTAAACAAACACGGACCTGTGGGGCACTCCGCACTTCGTGCGTCGTGGGTGGTTGATCGCAGAGGACGACGAGGTCATGCAGGCTTGCACTAAGTTGTATGTCACATTAGTGATGGGCCGACGTAACGCTCTATAACTTTCCGGACTATGGAAATAACGTTCCCATATCCGGTCTACACATGGAGGTATATAATGACGCTTGACGGGATTCGATCCGAGCACCTTGTAAAGTTTACATAAGATTCGATTCACAAGAATTGAACTTTTAAGTGAATAAATTAAAGTAGCCGTTTGAGATATGCTAATTTCAAGGCATACGCGGTAGGTATAAATACCAAGCAGCTAGATTAAAGAAAGAAAGTGAGAGGAGATGAAAGGAAGTGTTAAGGTAGTGAAAAGAAGTGTTGAGGGAGGAGCTAGGTTGATGCTAACCTACGCGAGAGCTTGTTATGCCCAAAGTTTACGAAGCAGTATTGCTGGTCGACTTTCTGTAGAGTGTGTGAGTATCTCAAGTTGTATTTTTCATTGCATGTGTAGTAGTTATACTAGAATATATATATTGAATTGTATTTCCCTGCATGAATGCTTATATAGTTCGTACTAGTAGTACGCATGCTTATGTTGAAAAGCAAAGTGATATGTGTCATTGTGAAATGATTATTTTAATTAAATTAGAACTGTGTCGGAATCTAATTCATTAGAGTGCCACTTCAAATTATATGCACTCAAGTCAGGGTAGAAGTGTTAATACTCTATAACCTTTCGACACTGAAAGCCGACGTGCTACCACTAAGCTACCTCAGTCCCTAGTAAAGTATAATGTGACTTTGATTTTATGAAAACGTAAAGAATGCATGTATTTTAATAAACCAAAAAGCAGGAGGAAAAACTGAAGCAAGAAACTAATTAAATCAGGTAAATGGCTTGAGGAGGAATAAAAATTCTCAGATGACACATAACGTTGGCTATGGGGTGATTCAAACGAATAGTTTTAAGGCCGTCTGCACACGGAGAAACTCAAAAGAAACTGATAACTGACTCCAATCACAAACTCATAAGTAAAACTGACATCGCTGATTTCGGATATGAAGCTAAATTGATATTCGTTTTACATAATGCAGTCTAATTATTGAAGAAAGAAAAACAGATTCTGAAAGCATTTTAACTAAATTATGGACGGTTTTGAACTCTGTAAGGGTAATTTATACGCAATTCATATAAGTTTTTAAAAATAGCGAATTTCACGCGATGATAATAAATAAATTACAAACTAGTAGTCAGAAGATATACTTTACAAAAAGACGTATCACGAATAATATGGAGACATTTTTACGTTATAAATAAGATTGTGCAAATAAACGCTTTTAAATATACCTTAAATATATATATGAATTTCTATTATCCAGCTTGATCACAGAGTAGAAAGAAAAGGTTTTAGAAAATTAAATGATAAAAATGCTGACATTCCAACCGATTTCAATATTTTTCTAATTGATATCAGAAATATGTTTAATATCATTGCCTTATTATGTGAAAAAAATTTAAGAACATTGTTCAGAATGTTAATGAAATAACCATTATCTTGAATTCATTTAAACCTTAATAATCCTCAAATAAATGAAGTTTCACAAACTTTAGTTTTTGTTTCCCAGGAAATCTAAAGGCGGAATCCTTCGCGAGGTTTCTTGCGCTTTTGTGTTTTAGAACCTTCAAACTTATAACTGTATAATAAATACGATTTAATTAGCCATACTTGCCTAGTTAGTAGAACTTATTTAAAAAAGTAACAAGTTCATTGTGATTCGAAGTATTTACTCTAGTAGCATAAATAATATGTTCAGAAGTAACCCCCGGGCCATAAATCATAAACTGCGTTCCCTGTTTAAGACATCCAATCAAATCTAAAGCTCAATTACCGATGTATGTCTTAAAGGAATAGACCTGCCAGACAAATGCCTCTAATTGCCGGAAAATGAATCATTTCTAATCATAAGACCCTCTCAAAGTGGAGAGAACTTAAGTGGTTTGAGTGTACGTTACATGCATTTAGATTATTGCTAATAATGATTGCACAGAACGAAGCGAAGATGCCCAATTTAGAATTCGATTAGTGCTTTCTAAACCATCTTATGAGTATTATCACAGAAACATATAATTTTCTTTTGAAACTTTTTAATAAATAAATAACATTGTTTCCCATCCTTATGCAAAACATCTTATTAGTGTTTGATCTTTATGTGAATATATATATATATATATATATATATATATATATATATATATATATATATATATATATATATATATATATATATATATTATATATATATATATATATATATATATATATATATATATATATATATATATATATATATATATATATATATATATTTATATTTATATATATATTATATATATATATATATATATATATATTTATATATATATATATATATTTGTATATGTGTGTGTGTGTGTGTGTGTGTGTGTGTGTGAGTACGTCTGTGCAACTGTGTATTTTAGGAGAACCCGAAAATTTCGCTAAGTGAAAATGACGTCACGGTGAAGTATGTTTTAAAAATCTACCTGGGAACACTACTGTCGATTAAGAATATTCGTCAGGAAGATGTCAATTTTCGTGGACTCCGAATTTAAGGGTCAAGGTTTTCCATTACGACGACTGGTTTCAATCCAAAATTTCCCCCCAAGTTAATTATTACAGGTGGGTAATTTTAGAGTGCGAGACATATTTTTTATTAAAAAATCTTATTAAAACTGTTCTCAAAAATCAATATGACACAACCACTCTGTTTTTTTCCCTTTTTTTATCAAAAATGTTAATAATGAAGATATGATGCTAAGTTAATTTTGGTGTTCCTGTAATTATTAACGGCATAAAAATTAAAAATTTTTTTAATAACTAGGGGCTTTGCCCCTAGGCTCGCTTCGCCCGCTCCTCTGTTATGGCTAATAGCGAGATACATAGGGGTGATTCTCGGACAATGTGGCAGCCATTTACTGTTGTCAGTCACCCGTATGCGAAGGGGAATCACTGTTGAATCCCTGTTTCAGCTTTATAATTCAATTAAAAATCGAAATTTTAAGATAGAGACTTGAAATGAGGTTTATATGAATGAGAAAACTTTCATCTTCCAGATGATGTAAATATTTTCTTTGTAAGATAAAAACTCGAGGAGCATCGGTATTATATCCCCATATGTGACGATATTTCTCGAAAAAGTGGGTTTAATATTTTGATGAAAATATTAGTCTGTTTTAATTTATTTTTCAACAAATGAGGTCTTGTTTGAAGGAGAAATGTCTGTAGCCTTAGATTGTAAAAAGATCAAAATTCTACGATTAATTTTTGGCGAGTTATCGTAATCTGAACATGAAAAAGTCAATAATTTTCCACAAAACATAAAATTTAAAAAAAATCAATGTCCGACGAAGATGAGACATGTCTTACTTTCTTCCCCGCATTTTTCTGCATCTATTGGTATCGGTCTCCACCCCCATACCCCCAGCGGTTTCGGAGGAGATAGCGTGCAAGCTTTTGACAGCGGCGGCGTCGGCTGCGGCGCCAGTTACTTTTTTTTAGAATAGAGAGATATCTCACTTTTTAGATATAGTTTCTTTTAAGTTATGTATTTCTTAATTTAAAATAAATTTTGAGAATAACGCTGCAGCTGAAAAATTGCTAAGGTCTTGTTAATTAAGGTTAATTAAATTCAAAATATCCAAAATATTTAAAATTTTATTTAAATTCAACGGGATATTTTTTGTGAGGAAAATTATATTTTCTATTGAGCTGCCAACAAAGGAATTTATGAATCTCTACTTTAAATTATCCATATTTTAGTTTGTTAGTTTGTGTGTATTCCAAGTCTGTTAGTTTATGTTTATTCCAAACAACAAGATAAAGACGACTGCTCTTGCACAGTGATTTATGTGACATAAGCGTACTGATTTCGCCACTTAAAGGTCAGTGGAACAGACAATATGTCATGCTGATGAAAAAGTACTGTTGATGAAAAATATACCTTTCTAAGGATTAACATCAATTATTTTCCTTTTATTTTCAGATTAAGAAACAGGAAATGTTTAAAGTAAATCCTAAACTACAATTTTTCCCTAAAAAAGAGGTACATTATTAAATTTGAAAATTATGATATCTATTGGATAGTTTTTACATATATTTGTTTCAGTTTTTTCTGTGATATTGCATGAAGATAACAAACAGTGAACCACAAAATTCGTGTCAGAGCAATGATTAAAAATATTTCTTTCTAAGTTAAAGTTGTTAAAAAAGGCGTAAGTGTGTTCTGGGAAAAATTATAAAGGTTTAGGAAATTTATAAGTTAAAAATTAAGCAATATAGATCTCAAGTAATTTGTGATAAAATACTCGAAAATAATGAACTTCACCAGACAATAAATGTACGTTTTAAAACATTTATTAATAAAACATTAATAAACCATTTAAAATCCATTAATAAAACCTTTTCATTTAAATAAATAATCAAATAGAGAAAAGTTACGAAAGCCAACAGTTGAGTTTTATCGTACAATTTATTAATGTATGCTCAGTTATTAGTTTTTATCACGTTCGTTTACTAAACAGTTTTCTTTTTTACACAGGAATTAATTCTATTGATTGCTCTTTTCCATGCTGCTATAGAAAATATTACATGAATTGAGCAAACGGTACTGAATTTTTCCTATACACTTAACAAATATTTGGAGTTTAAAGGACATAATGGCCTTTTTATGACTGAAATTAAGACAATCATAGAAGTTTATTAATTTAAATATATAAATTTATTAAACTTTTTATGTAATATTACTCCAGATCTTCGAAAAAAACACTAAAATATTATCTTGTTAACGAACATTCCTTAATATATTAATAAACCAACTAGATTAATTGATCAATGTTATAAAATAACCTTTTTTTAATCGTAACACTGATTATAGTTTATCAGAGCTTAGTATTTTTCCGAAAGAAAATAAGATTTTACTTCTCTAATCAGTGACAGGTACTGGAAAGTTTCAAATGACTAAAATAGGTGTTTCTTCTTTCTTACATATATATATATATATAGAAGATGACATGTCGCCCGGCCGTGCACCACAAATGTTTTTAAAACAGTTCCAGTTGTTTTTAAAACAGTTCATCTCAACCCTCGGACACACAAATCATACCACAAATTTCCCGAACTACATATTTATTAAAATCGCCGGTCCTTCCGCCGGGTGTTTCGTAGAAGGCAAAAGATTACAGAGTGCGTCTAAATTTAGACATCAGATAGTTTTATAAAGTCATTCCATCACGTGACACAGATGTGTGACTTACTTTTTGATTGGATAAAAGTTATTTGTTGATGCTCTGATCTGATCTAATTTTTATGGACGCCGCGATATTTTCTATTAAGTGTAAGAAATTTGTAAATTCATCGCAAATCTATAAATACACAGTGGCTCTTTAATGTTAGTTTAAACCTTAAGGTGGCCATAAACAGGAAGGAAATCCTCGAGGCAAAAGTCGGCAGGTTTTCATTGAGGAAATTCCTCAACTAAACCCTCGTACACACATGATATATTTTCCAATCGGGATTTCGGGGGTTGTATATAGTCCGCCACCTTTTTTAAGGCTTCCCCACCCGACTTTGGACTGCGCAGTCAAAATCTCAAGGAAATCTTCTACGTGTATGGGAACCTTTAAACACGAAATTTCAACTCTTGTGGCTTGGGTTTTAAGGGCACATAGAACAAAAAACGATTGAAATTTTTGAATTATCAATTACGAGTTAAAAATATAAAGCAAATCGAGACGATTTCACAAATATATTATTTATATAGGTGCGATAAATTTAACTATCCAAAATTCGCCATCTATATATGTAAACAAAGTCTGCCACGCCCCCTTAATTTAAAGAGCTGTGCGTCATCAGCAGTTATTTTTGACCGTTAAGAATACCTCCTTGGTTTTATTACCTCCCTGGTTTAAATATATTCCCTGCTAACGTATGGCAACATTTTCCCCTATCTCCTCTGAAGCCGTGTGGAAAGGTTTGTTATTCGTGCTGGTTTGTTTAAGTCATGCTCTGGTAGTTAGCTGAATTTTGGCCGATTTGTTTGTTTTCTAGCGTATATTATTACTCTGATTTTGTGTTTAACAACTGTTTTACTGAATTTTAGTAACTGTTATCTATAAAAAATGCCAAGAATAGAGTCGTTTGGCAAGAAAAAATTTACCGGCAATGAACATACTCGTATCAGTAATAGCAGTTATGATACAGATGTCCATGATTCTGTACTGAACGTAAGTGCTTCTGAAAAGAAGATTAAAGTATGTGTTAGCGAGTTACACTAAAGACTACTTGTGAAACGAATCATGTACTTGCCTTTCCGGGTATTGCGTCATTTGTTTTAGACCGGTTTGATCATAAAACCTGATAACCGGATCAAATCTTTAATCGAATTTCCACAGCTGTGAAGAAGCTACCGTAAATAATTTATTATTCAGTTTCCAGTAGTTGGTGCGTTTTAAACAAACCGGATCGTTGAATATCATTAGATGAGGCGTATATAAGGCTCACATACGATTCAGTAACTAAAGAGTAGATAGATAATGAAGCTGAGGACAATCTGAAGAAAGGTAATGTTGATTTATAGTTTAAGTTTAAGACGCAGTAAAGAAAATAGAATAAGGGGCTAACAGTCTTTGCCTATGCCTAACTTGAGGTAATTCCATCACAGTGTATAGACACTGTTGTTTGTATATATGAGACTTGTTTTTTTAATGAATTCAGATAACGCTATTGATTGATATGGATATTTTATTGTTGAAGATTTTCAAACTAACTTTTAATATTTTAAACAAATAAATTTGAATTGTTATTGTTGAAAAAGTCTTGTCGTCTATGCTTTCATCAATAGTTTTAACGTATATCTATTGTAACAAACAACGTTTCTTCTGCGATTTTACTCTGCAATTTAATTATTAGGTTTTTTGTTGACGTGCTCGTTTCACGTGCACGCTGACAATAAAAGAGGTTATGGGCCAGATGTTACTGAAGGTATATGACCATAAAAGCTAAATAGGCAATGACCAGATGTTATTGACGGTATACGCTCATAACAACTGAAAGGATTATTAGCAACAATGTTATTACAATATTTCGCCCATGAAAATAATATGTTTTTACGTTTTGATACTATATCAGTGGCCCTGAAGATGGGGGGGCGTTGAATGGAATTGAAGTAAGTTTAATGTTGATGCATATTAACATAGACGACAAGTGAAGTTTATTTTGTATTTGAAAGAATTTGAAGTTTTGAAAAGTGTGAATTTCGGGGATACAATTAAAATGCAGACCCAAATAGAGAATGCCCGAGAAGCATGGCTCAAATTAAAATTATTTTTTGAACCCGACAATAGGTCGAGGCATATGCAACTGATTAATGAACTATTTTCTAGCAGAATTCAACCACATGAAAAAATTAGCCTGTTTGCAGCACGTTTAACGAGAATTGTTGAAAAATTACGAGGTATAAACCAACCAATTAATGAAATTTACGTTAGTTTTCAGTTATTACGCTACTTACCAGAAACTTATGATAGCATTTCACAATCCATATTACGATGGCCAGAAGAAAAATTTAAATTTAAGGACATACTCGTAGAACTGGTAGCTGAGGAAGATAGACTGACGGTACGAGAACAAGACCGTAACAAAATGCATGAAGTCAAAGCTTATTCTGCAGTCACACGCAAGAAAAATATGACATGTTTTAGGTGTAATCAGGTGGGACATATTAAAAGAAATTGTTTCAATGGAAATCCCGTTAACGAGTACCAACAGAGACAGCGTGTTCCACCAAGAAATACATCACCTTATCGGAAGAGTACGGCAGTTAGAAGTCATTCCCCTGCACGTGGAATAAGTCCTGTGCGTTATAAATCAAAACCAAATTCAGCAAATAAGAAGGTGAGATTTCCTTCGATTAATCTTGTGCAAACTTATGTGAGTAATTTTGAAGAATCTTCGAATTTATGGACTTTCGACACTGCTGCTAGTCATCACTTTTGTAAAGTGAAGGAGTGGTTCCAGGATTTTGAGGAAATAAAGGACGATAAATTATCCGTAGCTATCGAAGGAGTGACATTCCCGATTACAGGTAGAGGGTCAATTCAGCTACAGTTTGGCTCCAGAACATTCCATTTGTACAATGTCATGTATTCACCTAATCTTAAGTTGAATTTAATTTCAGGTTCTGTTTTAGACAGACAAGGTCTCAGGTTCGAAGGCGGTCAAGGTATGGTAAGAATTAAAAACCGGTATGATAAAACTGTTTTTTTTTGCCAAATTAAAGAATGGTTTATATCAGGTTTGTCCTAAAAATCCCCGAGTTGCCAGAATAAGAGAGGATTGCAGTGCTTGTGTGGCCAGGAAAGTTGACGATGAACTGGTACATCGAAGGTTAGCACATATAAGTCCATATGTAGTCCGGGATACAATTAGGAAACATGCCATAAAGGGGTTGGAAAAATTTGAAGATCATAATTTTGACTGTGAAACCTGTACACTTAACAAGTTCAGACGGGTTAGTTTTAAATCTGTAAATTTTAGACGCTCTAAATATCCCAATGATTTGATCTATATGGATACTTGGGGTCCTTGCAGTACTATTGGTCGCAACGGTGAAAAATATTTTTTATCGATTATAGACGACCATTCACGTAAGTGCTCTGTTTACCCTATGTGTGAAAAATCTGAGGTTTTCCGGATTTTTAGAAATCATGTCGCTCGTGCAGAGAGGTTCCTAGGGCGGAAAATAAAAAGTATCCGTACCGATAACGGGACTGAGTTTGTAAACAATTTTACACAATTTTGCAATGATCATGGGGTAAAACATGAACTCACAAACACATATACACCAGAGCAGAACGGTACTGCAGAAAGGTTCAACCAGACAGTATCAAATGGGGCGAAGTGCTTGTTAGCAGACAGTGGGTTAGAGACAAAATTTTGGCCTGATGCAGTTTTAAGTTTCACCTATGTCTGGAACAGGGTTGTACATAAAGGTCTAAGTAAGACACCATTTGAGCTTTTTGGAGGGTATAAGCCATCGGTAAACCACTTGAAGCCGTTTGGGTCCATCGCGTATGTTGGTGTACCACGACAACACAGAGCGAAGTTAGACGCCAAGGCGAAGAAAGGGGTGATGATTGGATATGCCTTTAACACCAAGGGTTATCGGATATGGTTCCCAGACACCAATAATGTGGTGGAGACCATAAATGTCAGATTCTGTGAGGATTCACAAGGGATGGAAGGCGACAGTGGAGCAATGATGGGTCCCAGTGATAATCCTAACACCGAATCATACTCCAAACATGAGGGAGATGAAGACGTTTCTATTATCAATTTAGGTCAGAATCTACCCCGTGAGAGTGACGAAGATTTGGTGGAAAAAGATAGTCCTGAAGAAACCCAAATTGATAAGAGTCCCTTGCCAGCCCAAGATCTTAGAAGTAGCGATTGGAAAAGAAATCCATTTGGTCGATTGGAAAGAATCCATTCCGATTCCTCAGATATAAATGGATATAAAGGGAAAATATCAGATAAACCAGCTACCGCATCCACAAGTTATGCTAGTTCTTGACTAGACGATATACAGATGCCTAATACTTACAAGCAAGTATTGAAATCACCACAGCATAAACAGTGGGTAGAGGCCATGGAAGAAGAGATGAAAGTCATGACAGAAAGACAGGTATGGCACCTAGTTGAGTTACCATCAGATACAGATATCATAGGATGCCGGTGGGTTTTTGCGTTGAAAAGAGACGAAAAGGGCGAGGTGGCCAGGTATAAGGCCAGACTGGTGGCACAGGGTTTTAAACAAATTAAAGGAGTTTCTTACGAAGAGACTTTTAGCCCAGTCATTAATTTCAGTCTAATTCGTTTTTTCTTCTCACTTTTAGTAGTTTTACAGGGTTGGACCCACAGACAGTGTGATGTCAAAGGAGCTTATCTGTATGCACCATTAAAAGATGATATTTACATGTCTCAGCCTCCCGGTTTTGTTGTAGAAGGTAAGGAAGATTTTGTATGCAAATTGGATAAAGCTATCTATGGATTGCATCAAAGTGGTAGAGAATGGTTCTTAGAGATTCATAAAGTATTGATAGAACTAGGTTTTAGCAAACTAAATTGGTGTAACTGTGCATATGATTTTAATTGTGTGTTGATTTTACTTTTATATGTTGATGACATGGTTTTGTTCGGTAAGGACGAGGAGATAATAGATAAAGCCATAGGATTGTTGAAGACACATTTTGATTTAAAAATTTTGGGAAAAACTAGAAAGCTGTTGGGAGTTGAGTTTGAAGAAAAGGGGGGAGAAGTTTTGTTGAGTCAGTCAATTTATATTGACGATATTCGTAAAAGGTTTACAAAATTCTTCGTACCGGTTTCCTCACTTCCAATCAGCAAGGGTACAGTATTCTCAAAGAAACAGTGTCCACAATCAGATGTTGAAATAGAAGAAATGAAACAATATCCCTATAGAAATTTACTAGGCTGTCTATCGTTCCTCGCTAGTAGAACCAGGCCCGACATAAGTTATGCCGTTAACATTTTTAGCCAATACCAAAGTAATCCTGGTAGAATTCACTGGGATGGTTTGATAAAACTTTTGGGCTATGTTATACACACACACAATTTTAAACTTAAACTTGCGTGCGATGAACCTAGTATAACGGTTTACACCGATGCAGATTTCGCAGCCAATAAGGATGACAGGACTTCTATGGGGGGACAGATAGTGTTTCTTGGAAAAGCTCCAGTCATGTGGAGGACTTTCAAGGAGAAGTGCGTGTCGTTGTCAACTATGGAAAGTGAATTCTACGCTATGACAGAGGCCACAAAGGAACTTATGAGGTTTGATAGAATTCTAGAAGAATGTTATGCCAGAAAGTTAGTTCTTGGAGGAAAGCTTAGGTCAATTCTATATGTTGATAACATGGCGTGCATAGATTTTGTTAAATCCCCAGTAGAGAACCATAGAAGTAAGCATATTGATGTCAAATTATTTTTTATTCGTGACCTAGTTTATCAGAACATATTTGACATAAATTATATAAAAAGTAAAGAAAATCTAGCAGATCCTTTTACCAAACCCCTGACCAAATTCGAACTGAGGCACCTATGTGATGAGATTTTTGCATGAACTTTTCTTGAATTTTTGCACGAATTTATTTTGAAGTGGTGTGTGCACTTAGTGTTTGAAATTGTGAATTTTTGCAATGTTTTTGTTTACTTGTTTTGGGTGGATGTTTTTTCCCCACCTAAACGTCTGAAGGTGTCTAAGGTGACATTTTTTCAGCATATCATCTGGATCCGAACAGCCTAACGTACCGTCTCGGGTTAGGTGCAAATGTAATTGTCAGAGTGGTTCAGGTGGTGTATTTGTAAATTTGTCGAGGCACCGGAGGGCCTTGGGTCGCGGGTAGGTTTTTTTTATTTTGGTGAATCCCTGTTTTGTTGAGGGGACTGCCACGTTAATTATTCCATCCACCTAATCAAGGAAAGGTTGTCTAATGAAAAATTTGTTTAAAGCTCAGTGTTTGTATGTGAGTTGTTTTTCTGATATTTATGCAGTGCGATATTATGGGATGTATTCTGTGTTTTTAGATATTTAAATATTTTACGATAACTTCTCAATGGAAAACCAATTTGTTTTATGTGTTTGAATGAATTTGTATGAGTGGGCGCCCACGTACATATGTATTGATATTTGAATATGATTGAATGTAGTCGTGTCCTAGTCATTGTATGTTTTAACTCTTTATTGTGGTTTGTTAGTTGTTATATTGGTTTTCAGCCAACAATAGTGTACAGAAGCAGAAATAACTTTTGTTTAGAACTTGCAGATTTGAACCTTCTCAGCAATTTGTTTTGTACCTGTGTATTCCTAAGTTAAGACTGTATTATTGTTGTTATATGTTGCTATCGCATTTTTGTTAACAAGACTAATGTTGGTTTGAATTAATTGTTTTATATGTATTCTAGTTCTGACAGAAAAAAAATCGAAATGTAAACTGTGATGGTTTTGAATTCTCATATTACTAGTTTATGTCGAAAAGACAAGTGGGGGGCATTTGTTAGCGAGTTACACTAAAGACTACTTGTGAAACGAATCATGTACTTGCCTTTCCGGGTATTGCGTCATTTGTTTTAGACCGGTTTGATCATAAAACCTGATAACCGGATCAAATCTTTAATCGAATTTCCACAGCTGTGAAGAAGCTACCGTAAATAATTTATTATTCAGTTTCCAGTAGTTGGTGCGTTTTAAACAAACCGGATCGTTGAATATCATTAGATGAGGCGTATATAAGGCTCACATACGATTCAGTAACTAAAGAGTAGATAGATAATGAAGCTGAGGACAATCTGAAGAAAGGTAATGTTGATTTATAGTTTAAGTTTAAGACGCAGTAAAGAAAATAGAATAAGGGGCTAACAGTCTTTGCCTATGCCTAACTTGAGGTAATTCCATCACAGTGTATAGACACTGTTGTTTGTATATATGAGACTTGTTTTTTTAATGAATTCAGATAACGCTATTGATTGATATGGATATTTTATTGTTGAAGATTTTCAAACTAACTTTTAATATTTTAAACAAATAAATTTGAATTGTTATTGTTGAAAAAGTCTTGTCGTCTATGCTTTCATCAATAGTTTTAACGTATATCTATTGTAACAAACAACGTTTCTTCTGCGATTTTACTCTGCAATTTAATTATTAGGTTTTTTGTTGACGTGCTCGTTTCACGTGCACGCTGACAGTATGTGATGCTGAAAATGATAATTTAACTTCTTATAGATGTAAAAATATAATTATTGACTTAGATTCGTTGCTGCATTTACTGAATATTTTTTTAAAGATGTAAGAACTGTTGCAAATCTGAATATTTTGATGTTACTCAAGACAAACATTCATCAAAGGCTTGCAGTCAGTGTCATATATATGCACTAATTGTGGACACTCAACAAGTGTGATGTCTTCAAAGAACTCAAATAAATCTTATGATGTGAATATACGCATGGTATATGCAATGCGTTGCATTGGAAAGGGGAAAAAATCAGCTGACACAGTATGTGCTATAGTGAATTTACCCCCTCCTCCAGCGAAATTTCAAAAATATAATCGAATATTCCTTCCAGCTTTATCCGAAGTAGCAGAAGAATCAATACAGCAAGCCATTGCTGAAACAATTATTGAAAATGAAGGTAATGTCGACATTTCTGCTGCTTTTCACGCAACTTTGTAGAAGCGAGGCCATTCGTCACTAAACGGTGTAGTGTGTGCTACTTAGCAATGTTAAAGTCATTGATTTTGAATGTCTGACAAAATACTGCTCATTGTGTGTCAATTCTGTACAATTCCATGACTGCCAAAAGAATTTTGAAGGGTAAAGTAGAGGCATGGAAGTTGATGGAGTTCTTCAAATATTTCAACACAGAGTCGTTTTAACGTGATTTCTTTTGATGTAGCGTTTAAACTTCAAATTTCATGTTGCTCTACTGTTTATTGCTGTTTTGCATTATATTATCGTTGTTAGCGATCTGCATCACAATAGATATAGTTTTCAAGATTTTTTAGAGACTTTTATTGAAGATATTTCGATGCAGATTCGTCACATCAATATTATAGTTCTATTAGTTCCATAATTCAACACTATATGATATTTCTAGGATTCTGCTCCACAAATAGTTTATAATAATACAAGTAAAGTGAGGAGGGTGGTGGGCTTATTTTATTTTACGAATGACCTGACCCAAATTCTTAATGCACGTTTTCATACGTTTTCTTGTAAAATGCTACATTACTCGAAAATACAACTTATAAATTTTTGATAATATTCTCGATGAGAAATTTTGTTAAGCAATTGTAATATAAAGTGTATGGAAGAATGGACTCCCTCATTTTACGAGTTAATCAAAGGAGGGAACGATTTACAGGAAAGCTTTATATTTTAAAATCAGTCAGTTTTTTCCTATAGATTTTGAAAAAAACATCACTCGGGTGGCACTCGTTACTAGGGATGCGACATCGATAACAAAACATCGATGTTTTGAAACATCGATATTCAATATTAAAACATCGATGCTAATAAAACATCGCCCAAAATCCCTCGATGTTTTCAAACATCGATGTTTTAGAACTTCCATTTTTTAAAACAGGTTTAGTAACTTTTAACATTAATGTTACTTTAACATTAATGTTACTGACACGAATAGCAAAAACTTGGTTACATTGGGCTACATTGATGACTCAAAATTGTCGTTGAAAATATCGCCATTTTTTGCCTTAAAAGTCCAGATAAATTCGTGGTATTGCCAGAAGTTTTGAGGGACTTAAGGGAAATGTTACATTTCGTCAATTTGTCAGAGGTTTTGCAAAAATATTTCCAAACGTTACTTTTGGGAGGCATCTTACTAATAATATTAACGTCATCTTATACAAAACCAGAACAAAACAAAAACTTAAATGGCTGCTCTCGTGTATATACTATTTATAAAATAAAACCCCATGGGAGGTTCTAGAGTGTCAGGAACATTCCAAGCGCTCTGATTAGTTCATTGGTTGTTGATTGCCATTTGTATGTTTGCTAAGGAATCGTTCCCCCTTTTGTATTCGTCCTTTTCAGAATTCAGACTTACATTTAGTGAGTGTGAACATTATGCAACGTGGTAATTTTTTTTTATTGTGGTACTTTTTCATTAAAGAAAACATCGAGACAACATAAAACATCGATGTTAAAAAACATCAGCTTCAATAAATCGATGTTTAGAACATCGATGTTTTGATAAAAAACATCGATGTTTTGAAAACAGCGACATCGATGTCACATCCCTACTCGTTACTTCCGATTCACTGCCGAAGCCGTTCTCTAAAGTTTTCCGTCCCCCATCTCTTGGGAAATGGCGTCAACTTCTTCGAAAATAGTGATCTCACAGACCCGTTGCATATTTTGGGATGATGTAATGGCCGAAGACAAACGCTTGGTAATGAAGGCGTACTTGCTCTCCTGTTTCTTCATCCTATCGCTGGATATATATTTTTTTTTTCAATTACGAACTGTATCAGTAGCATAACGCTTCCTGTATGCCCTCTGTGTCGCGGTTGCAGGATCGTTGTTTTTAAAGTACGGCTCCATAACGAAATCTCGATGTTCACCGGACCAATTGATGGTGTCTACTGACAACTAGAAAATCCGCCTGATATGTTACAACCCAACACCCGCCATCCTCAGTGACCTTCAGAAATGTGGAAGTCCATTCTGCCGCACCCTGTAGGATTGCATTCTTAATGCGAACAATAGAGTACAGTAAAAGCGGGAAAAAAAGATGTGGCCGTCAGTTTTTTTTACTTATTCGTATGTAAAGTTACATTAAAATTCCCATTACTATCCTAGCAAAAAAACCTGTTCTATATTTAAGAGCTAAATTAAATGATTTTAAAGAAACCAGGTTATCCTTTAATAAGACGCAATATTTAGGCAAAAATGAATTGCAAGAAGCTAATTCATTGTGACTTTTTAAAGAAATGAGGAAAAAATGACTGTTTAACTTTCAAAAATGACTAAGTAAATTTATCTAATCTATGTATATATACTTCTCAGAATAGGAATATTTTGAACTACAATGTTGCTCTTACAATAATAAAAATGAAGACAAGGTTTTTAGTTTTATTAAATTACAGCATTACAAAAAGTTCAAAGCAAGGCATTTCAAATTAGGTAAAGGAAATTTTCATCTGGCAGAGGATAATCTTTAACGTATTTAGATATGTATTCGCATATGTACATTCATAATTAAAGTTAGGAAAATTTCATGTTTATATGAGCTGAAAGTCGAGTTAAATTTATCTTTCGGAAGCATTAACAACTCATATTAGACTGCCCGCATAAATATTGAAATAAACATATTTCGTACGCTATAATGATTGAACAGAAACACAATTTTTGCTTGAAGAATTTTAATTCACTTAACATATATTGAGGGGGCCTTCCCACAGCGTCCCTGAGTGAGATTAAGAAATTAATGTACCTGACAAGTGGCCCAGAGTCTATCAGGTACAGCTAGCGGAAGCTCTTTCTGTTTTGTTTTTTCTTGCGAAAAGTTTCACTTGCGCAACCTATCGGCACCTCCACGTGGTGGCCCCTGGGTGATCTTTAGATCAGCAAATGCCGAAGGTGTGGGAAAGTAGAGAAATTCTACTAAATCTTTTTCTTGTATTCGATAATTTCTTTAAGTCATTGACCATGAATTCTGCCATCCACTATTCCAAAGTGATGGAGCAAAACCTTGCGGAGCATGACCAAAGGGTATATGAGGTCTTAACATCATTGACAAGTGACATCGGCACGTTCAAGCTGCTAGCAGACCAAAAGCGCAGCCTCAGTGAACGTGTGATGGAGATAGTGGGTATGTACAATAGCCAGAGGGCGTACATACAAAATCTATTAGGAAAACTTAGTGTCTATGAGGCAGCCCCTAAATCCACTTATGCCCAAGTGGCAGCCAAAAAGGCTGGCAGGTCTGGAAGCAAACCAAGATCCAGGTCCAGATCAAAATCGACCAAAAGGAAGGTCAAAGGGGAACACACAATCACTATCTTCCCCAAAAATGGGGAACAATCGTCGGAAGAGACGAAAAACGTGATAGAGAGCACGATAAACCCTTCAAACTCCAAGTGGGGATAGAAGCGGTTAAGAAAATATCCAGTGGGGGATATTAATTTCGGTTGAAAAAGAAACCGACATAGACAAACTCATAAATGAATTTAAAGCGCAGGACAAGCTCGACACGAGCTACAAAGTTGAGAGGAGAAAGAAAAGGAAGCCCCAACTGATAGTATACAACGTCCAAAAGGACTACTCCTTAGCAGAGTTCCGAGAAAAACTAATTGCCCAAAATGAAGAGCTTGGAGAGTCGGAACTAGAGGTTGTAAACAACTTCAAAACCCCGAAAGGCTCAAACTGGATAATGAACCTCACTGGCAGTGCTCTGGCACTGCTAAAAAGGAAAGGAAAGGTGAAGCTCGACTGGGAGAAACTCCCATGTAGAGAATACCTGAGGCCGAGAATCTGCTTTAAGTGCTGGAAATACGGCCACCCAGCGAAGTACTGCAGATCCCAGCAGATCTGCAAAAACTGTGGAGTCTTTGAACACGTTGCGGCTGACTGCAAAAATGAGAAGAGTTGCGCAAACTGCATGAGAGCAAACTCCCGAGGGGAGAATAGAGCTACGGACCATCTGCCCACCGCTACTACGTGCGCTACATATTGCACGGAGGTGGACCGCCTAAGATCACGAGTTGACTATGGCTAATCTCTCTTCACTATTCAAAGTCGCCCATCTTAACTTGCGCAACTCGTATGCAGCAGGATATCAGCTATCGGAGGACATCTGTGCCTCCGAGATTGACGTGGTTTCACTCAACGAACCACATGTCCTTAAGCTTGGGGACAGCCACAAGATCATTGGCTTCCCTAACACTCACACTTTGGTTCACGGGGTTAAAAACCCGAGAGCTGCCCTCTTAATTGCAAAAAAACACCATTGTGTGAAATTGCTCAACACGGACCATCTAGTAGCTATACAACTAACAATTGGGACACAGCCCTACATTGTAGCTAGCATATACTTGCCTCCGTCTCCTTCGGGAGATCTGAGAAGAACAGAGCCACACTGGACTCACCTCTGCTCACTACTTTCAAACTACGCGGAGAACAAACTCATTCTCCTAGGAGATCTAAACGCCAAGTCCACCATCTGGGGACAAAGGCCTACGGACGACAGAGGCTCAGCCCTTGTTGAACTCATAACCCTCCACGGAGGAAGTGTCGTCAATGACCCCAATAGCAGGCCAACATTCAACGGGCCAAATGGCTCTAGTTGGATAGACCTCACGGTCATATTCGGCATGGAGGACGAAGAGATCTCAAACTGGACGGTCAATGACAACTATACGCTATGTGACCACAATGGCATCTCCTTCACGGTCAATACCAGCTCCAACAATAGAGCTTACAAGTCCCAAAGATGGGACCTCAAGGACCTACACTGGATGGATCTAAGAGCCTCACTTAGGGGTATGCGATCACAGTGGAACTACACCTATCTGGAAAGAAATCTTGAAGATGTCGTCTATGACATCAATAAAGACCTAAACAACATTTGTGCTAAGCACAAGAAAAAGTACATAAAAACCCGTAGAAGAAACGCCATATGGTGGACAGCGAAACTGGCAATTGAAAGGAGTAGAGTAAGGGCCCTGAGGAGGCTCTACCAAAGTGAATTCGATCCACAAGCAAGGATCGCTAAGCAGGCAATATTTAAAAGAGAGCGGGCAGCGTATAAAAAGAAGCTCCTAGCCTCGAAAAGAGCCAGCTTCAAATCCTACTTGGATAAAATCACAACTAAGGACACTTTCGGGGCTCTCTTCCAGAGCACGATAAAGAATAAAAACGCCTACAATAGCGCCAAATCTGGACTTCTTGATGACACGGGCAGCGTCATCACGGACGAAGCAGCTAGAGAAAAGCTCCTAGCCGCTCATCATTTTAGAAGCGAACCAGAATCGAACTTAACACGGACCAATATACCAATCACCTCGGAGATTTCTATCCTTGAAATCGAAAAAAATATCTCCGATATGGCGGCCAACAAGGCTTCAGGTTATGACGGCATTACCCTCTGCATAATCGAGGAATTATTAAGAAGTAATGGGGACTGCTTGAAGGGACTATATAATAAATGCTGGAAAAGCTCCACTTTCCCAGACGCCTGGAAACGTGCTTCAGTGGTATATTTCCAGAAAGATGGGAAGGACCCTCAGCATGCCGAGTCGTACAGACCAATCTGCCTTCTCCCAGTCCTAGGGAAGGTACTTGATAAAATAATATCTAATAGGCTCGTCGAATACCTGGAGGCTAACAACCTGATATCAAACAAACAATTTGGCTTCAGGAGAAACATCAGCACGGCAGACGCCATTCAGGAAGTGCTGGATAAAATTGACCGTAGTAGAGCAGCACAAGAACATACGTGTGCAATTACCCTCGACATCAGCAACGCCTTCAATTCGGCTCAGAAAGGCAACATCATAGCAGAACTGGCTAACTTGGGAGTTCCCATTGAACTCATGGAAATAATCAAAAGTTTCCTTACCAGCAGAACTGTCGATTTAAGGGACACCAGGTGGAACTACAATGTGGGTGTACCACAAGGTTCATCCCTGGGTCCGATACTCTGGCTTGTACTAATAAATGAGTTATTAAAAAGTAGCCCCGCATCTAGCAAGGTGCATATGCAGGCGTTCGCTGATGACATCATCATCTTGGTTACCAGCCCAAAAATATATAAATTCACGGACACGTGCACAGAGGTACTTAATCTCTGCCTCAATTGGGCAAGCAAAAACAAGCTGAAATTCAACTTGACAAAAAGCGAGTATACGATCTTCCCCTGGAAGGGCAATGTCACAAGACGTCCCACAATCAAGATGGGTAATGAACCCATTAAATACAGACAAGCAATCAAATATCTGGGGGTTACCCTAGACAAAAATCTTTCTCTGATCACCCACATTGACGGGGCAAAAGAAAGAGTGCTAAAGCTCTTTCACAAAATAGCGAGACACTCAAGAAAAACATGGGGACTAAGCCCAAAAGTCTTGAAAGACATTTACCTTCTGGTGGTGGAAAAGATACTCATCTACGGGGCGGAGAGCTGGTACAGAGATACGAACAGAATCAACCTTAGGTTGATGCAGGCACAAAGGCCCTTTCTCCTGGCGCTAACCAAGTGCTACAGGACAGTCTCAACAGACGCCTTATGCGTACTAGCAGGGTGCCTCCCGCTAGACATCAAAGCCAAGATGGAGCAAAAGCTCTACACGCTCCACCACAAGGGAGCACAGTTAGAGATCCAGGGGCTAACTTTCAACGCAGACAACTACTGCGTAAAAAAGAAGGTTATCAGCAATGTAAATAACCTCTCTAGAATTGAATGGGACTTTAGCAGGGAGGCCAGGACTACCTCCAGTTATTTTACGGATGGCTCAAAGTTAAACGAGAAAGTAGGCTCTGCCTTCATTCTCTTTGAAAATGGTAGAGAAGTCCACAGTGATAAAGAGCGCCTCTCGGATAATGCCACATCTTATGTGGCGGAAGTAAGAGCCATTGCCATGGCCATTGACCATGCAAACAAAAACGGAAAACGAGAAATAGACCTATACTCTGACTCCAGGAGTACCCTACAAGCACTAAGGGCTCTTGGGAGTAAAGGAGAACACACGGATGTGCTAAAAGCATCCATCATGGACTCGGGGGTGCAAGTCCATTTCCACTGGGTTAAGGCCCACGTGGGTAACCTGGAAAACGAAGCGGTTGACAAGCTGGCCAAGGCAGCTACCGAGCTGGATGTCATCTCCACTCAAGTTAAGTCCTGCAAGAAGCAGGTGAAGAGGCTCCTGATCCGTGGGGGGATCATCTCCTGGCAAGATAGGTGGGACCTCTCCCCCAAGGGGAGAAGGGTCTACGACGTCTTCAAGCAGGTCTCGCTCAAGAGACTCAGTGCGGACTTCCTCGCCAACCAGGCCATAACGGGCCATGGGTGCTTCGGAACCTACCAAGAGAGGTTCCATAACAAGTCTAACATTTGCAGTTGCGGATCTATTCAATCACCAGACCACTGCATCTTCGAGTGCAGCGAGTGGAACGTGCAAAGAAGAAAGTTGCCTTCTGGGGCAACAAACTGGACCAAGAACAAGTTCTACATGGACTTTTATTGTAGGAACTTTATTAAAATGGTGATAAAGAAACTCTTGGATGAAGCAATCCCGTTCTGCGAAAAGGTCAGCTCCACTTAGTGGAATGTATAAACTCTTGTATTTTTCAATTTCTGTATAACTCTTTTATGTTTCAATAAAGTATGATAGGGGTGCACGGTTGGTGCAAACCCCGAATGTCACAGGTGGCTCGATGGTGTATGGTGGTGGTTCCTTCTAGGCTAAATTCCTTAGCCCGAGTGGCCTTTCCTAAAAAGTTAAAGTTGATTTAATTAAATCGGTAATTCCTATCTAATTTTGGCTCCTGGACGCTCTGCGAGCGTGTGGCGCGAATGGTGTCGGTGTGGCTCGGAACTCCGGGCTGCGCGGGGGTGCTACCGCGCGAACCGTCACTAATAATGGTGCATGTCTTCGGACGGGACAGTAACTAACTGCTTAACATATATTGAGACATTTTAGTGTTTAATATAGAACAGGGAGTACAGAGTTATATATCGTTTAAATTCTGTCGTGATGTTATAGTACTAAATATATCTTTTGGGGCTCAGTTACCGATGTAATTTAGAAGTGTACTCCTATTGAACGAGAATGTAATATGTCCTGAATTTAACAGTCTTTAACAAAAAGTATTGTTTACTTATATACTTTGAATTTTAACAGTAAATGAGATATTTGACTTCAATGTATTTTATTGAACTGAGAGGCTATGAACGAATAAGAAGCATATTATGATATACGTATACATAGAACCTCGATCGATCGTTTTTAAAGGGGCCTATTGCACTGAACGATAAATGCGGGAAAACTATAGATTCGGGAACGTAACGAAGGAATATTATCATTGGGACTGGATTAAGTAAACGACACGTACGGAAAACAATATATATATATATATATATATATATATATATACATATTATAATGCCCCAATAATATTAATTGTCCTATATCTAACGCGCATCTTAATTTTTCCTCAATAAATCCCAGCCCTATCTCAAAAACGAAATCGAAAATCGAAATCCATTGGGGTTTCCCCGCACAGGTTCGAATCTTGCCGACTGCTGTGATGACCCGAATGGTCATCTCTTGAAGAAACACAATCGAGGCCGAAATTAAATGCAATCCCGAACCATAAGAACAACTGAAGTTCATTCCATGAAAACAGCAACATATTACTCTCATCGAAGACAACCCGCGTCTATCGTAAAAGCGCCAAAAAAACAATTAGCTCAGAGAGATTGCCAGAATTGGCGGGGAAAGTTAGTGTGTGGAAAGGCGATATATATATATATATATATATATATATATATATATATATATATATATATATAATATTAAAAAACTAGTAATTTCTTAATTCAACACTCTGTTCTTTCCACTAAAACTAAATTCGAGCCCAGACGCACAAACGGGTCGGCTATATGAACTTTATTAACACATCACAAAAAACTTCGTACAAACAGCACAGAGCCATAACACAGACGCTACTAACTCCACAGCGGAAGTATCTTAGAACGTTTACAAAACATAAAGACAGCGGTATCGTGCTGCCATCTACCGGACAAACAATCATAACATATTAAACAACTGAATAAATGAAAATACAGGAACATACTCCATGAACATACTCCCACCCTCAAGAATTTATTCTTGACACATCGGTAGGGGGGAGAGTTTAACAATAGGCCTTTTAAAATAACCTTTAGAAGTTTTAAGGGTGACAACTCGCACCGTTCCATCTAAACCTGGATGAACTTCATTTACTCTGCCAAGAGGCCAACAGGACGGAGGTGTATTATCTTCCTTGAGCAACACCATGTCACCTACCTTTAAATTTGATTTTGTGATATGCCATTTGTTACGATTTTGAAGAGAGCTCAGATAGTCCTGGTGCCACCTTTTCCAAAAGTTCATTTTCATTTTTTGAACAAGGTCCCAGCGAGAACGTAAGGACAGATATTGGGAGTCAACCTGCTCAGGAGGGGAAGTAATTACTTCACCTATTAAAAAATGGGAGGGAGTTAACACTTCTAAATTGTCTAATTCATCGTTGGTAGGAGACAATGGTCTTGAATTCAAAACTGCTTCAATCTGACAAAACAGAGTGGCAAATTCTTCGAAATTTAACTTATGGTCACCAATTACTCTTTTCATATGGGACTTTACCGATTTGATACCCGATTCCCACAATCCACCAAAATGAGGACTTGCAGGAGGTATCATATGCCACTGAATAGCTTGTTGTGAGAGAAAATAACAAATGTTCTCATCCCGGTTGATACCGGACACAATTTTACACAATTCAGACATTTTCCGTTTAGCACCACAAAAATTAGTGGCATTATCACAATGAATGTGACGGGGGGGACCCTCTGCGACAACTAAACCACTTCAAGGCAGCAATAAAAGCCTCGGAGGTCAAATCACTGACGCATTCTAGATGAATCGCCTTTGTGCTAAAGCAAATGAATAAAGCAACATAACCTTTTATACTTTTAGCACCTCTACCCCGAAATTTCCACATATTAATAGGCCCAGCAAAGTCTACCCCACAGACCGAGAATGGTCTATTAGGCATGACACGTTGTCGCGGAAGATCTCCCATCAATTGATTATTGGATGCAAAACGATATCTATGACAAACAATACACTTATGAATATAACTCTTGATTAGTTTCCTAGCACCAACAATCCAGTAATTCTGCAATAAAATATTCAATAACAAGGTAAGATTAGCATGCAAATAAGTTATATGAAATTGTTTTATCAAATAATCACTAAGCCTATGTTTATCAGGCAAGATGACGGGATGCTTTGCATTAAAAGGGAGAGGTGAATGTCTCAACCGACCTCCCACCCGTAACAGACCATCTTGATCCATGAAAGGATGAAGATTTTTTAGTTTACTCTTCGTCGGTAAATCTCTATTATCTTTCATACATTTTAATTCTTCAGCAAAATACACACCTTGAACATACAAGATAATTTTGTTTAAAGCTTGGATTCTCTCCATGGCATTAATAGGAGAAACGTTACCTTTTGACTCAGTTGCTTTACCTGAATCGATCGTTCGCCTCTTACAACGGGTGATGAAGCGAACACAATAAGCTAAAACAGTAACAATCTTAGTTAGTGTAGAACAATTATCAAATAATATTTCAATTGCATTATCCGGTTTTACATTAGAAATATTTGCAGAAAATATAGAATTTTTCTTCTTTTCGATCATAACCTTAGAGTCACTAGAAAAGTCAGTCATTTGTGTCTCTACGGGCCAATTTTCTGGACTCATTGACAACCAGTCAGGCCCATGCCACCAAAGGTTACAGTCTGGTAGAGCTTTAGGTGAAACTCCTCTAGAGGCTATGTCAGCTGGGTTTTGTTTCGATGGAACGTGCCGCCAGCGTTCAGAGGGCACTAGTTCGATAATTTCGGCTGTTCTGTGGGCCACGAAGGTTTTCCACTTCCTAGGGGCAGAAGACAACCATGCCAAAACCACTCGTGAATCTGTCCAGGCGTGGAAAGTGATGGTATAATCTTTTAGAATATGTGAAATCGTAGAGAAGAGTTTAGCCAACAGCCGAGCACCGTTCAGCTCCAGCCGAGGAATTGAAATTGGCTTTAGTGGAGCAACTTTAGTTTTTGCTGCAAGGAGGGTCACCTTGGAATCACCATCAATATCCTTTTGTACTGCGTACAGCACCGCAGCATAGGCCAACTCTGAAGCGTCTGCAAATCCATGGATAGTTATCTTTAAGCCTCTAGTGTGGATCCATCTGGGAATTTTGATTATGGAGAGGCAATCGAACTCTCTCTGGAAATTCTTCCACCTTTCTTCGAAATTCGCCGGAAGGGGACTGTCCCATCCCAACTTTAACAACCAAAGTTGTTGGTAGAAGATTTTGATTGAAATGGTGCATGGAGACAATAATCCTAGTGGGTCGAACAGCCTAGCAGATTGAGCCAAGAACTTCCGTTTAGTAATTTCGTTCTCGAAGTAAAAATTAACTTTAAAAATAAAAGAATCAGATTTAGGATTCCAACATAATCCTAAAATCTTGGATTGGTCACCGTCCTTCAATTCGAACACTTCATTGACATTATCAGTTTTAATCACATTCAAGAGCTCCCTTGAATTAGACTGCCATTTTCTTAAATGAAAACCTCTATTTTCCAAAAGAAAAATAATTTCTTGGCATACCCTAGCAGCTTCACTTTCGTTGCGTGCACCTCCCAAGAGGTCATCCATATAAAAGGAATTTTCAATGAGAGAAGCAGCCTCAGGATAAACAGGACGAGCGTCATTCGCAATTTGTTTTAAACATCGGGTTGCAAGAAAAGACGCACATTTTAGGCCATATGTGACAGTTTGCAGCTTATACTCTTGAATGGGATCGGATTTATTGTATCTCCACAGAATTCGTTGAAAAGCTTGATCAGAAGTAGACATTAATATCTGGCGATACATTTTCTCCACATCGCAACAAAATGCTATCGGGGAAAGCCTGAAATTCAATAAAGTCTCAAATAAATCGGGTTGTTGTTTAGCACCTGCACCTAGTGCATCGTTTAAAGAATTGCAGTTGCTAGTTCTACAACTTGCGTCAAAAACCACCCTTAACTTAGTAGTGGTACTACTGGGCTTTAAAATGGCGTGGTGAGGTAAGAAATATTTTTCATTAACGGCTAATTCTGAAGAGGCATCCTCCGAAACCTTCATATGTCCTAGCTCTTCATATTCTTTCATAAAGGATTTATACTGTTCCTCTAAATTCGGATTTCCATTAAATTTTCTTTCCATACTCTGGAGACGAGACAATGCAACTTGATAAGAATTTCCCCACTTAACTTCTGATTTAAAAAAGGGAAGTTTCACGACGAACCGTCCGTTTTTATCGATTTCATAATTTTCACTAAAGTGTTTTTCACAGAAACTTTCTTCTTCACTTAAAACTTCTTTTTTTATTTTAAGAACCTCTTCAGTTTCCCAGAACCGTTTTAAAACTTCATCAACGTCAACATTAGCATGAATACCAACTAGGGCGTTCTTTTTCAAGCTGTTTAAAGGAATCTTGCCCGCTACAACCCAACCAAACAGTGTATTCTGGGCGATAAGAGAATTTTCGGAACCCGTAATTTGTCCGGCTTTCATAACTTCAAAAAAATAATCTACACCAATTATTATCTCTACACTTTTCGCTTCAGCGAATTTGGGATCGGCAAGTTCAATGGATTTTAAATATTCTAAATCATTAGTATTTACACAATTACTCGACAATTTTGAAGTTAATTTATTCAAAACGAAAGCTTCAATCACGAGCATACTGTTAGGATTATGCCTTGACTCCATAGATAACGTTGCACTGCCTCTTGTCTTGCCAGCAGAGAAATTAGCTGAAAACAAGGCATCTTCTCTTTTTAGATTTAATTTGTTAGCACAAGCTTCAGAAATGAACGAACATTGACTGCCACTATCTAATAGAATTGTACAATCCACTTTTCTTCCTCGTGCATCATTCACTGAAACAATTGCAGTTGGTAGCAAACCAACAAATTTTTCCTTAGCTGCGTTCAAAGCGATGTTAGTATTGACTTGCAGTTCTGGACTATGCGTTTCATTTTTAAGACTCGCTGTATGGGAATCGAAAGCGAATTCGTGTAAACTAGTATGGTGGGATGATTTCTTACATACTTCACAAATAGATTTAGAAAAGCAATTTTTAATTTGATGCGAGCCTTTCAGACATCGATAACACAAGGCATTCATTCGTATGAATTCTTTTCGAGCAGAGATTGGCATAGCATTAAATTTATGACACTTCGAAATGCTATGCATTCCAGAACATTTTAAACATTTACTCGAATAATTAGATTTAACATTAGTTACGTTGTTAGTCACTTTCGTTTTTACTATGCTATGAGAAATCGAAACATCTAAATACGAACATCGGTTGTTTAAGAATTCTAAAAAGTATTCAAATGTGGGAAATTCTATTTCTGTCGTTTCTTGAGCCCATAATTTTCGGGTTTCGGAATCTACCTTGTCTAACAAGAGGTGTATTAACCACAAATCTCTTGAATTAGCTCCTTCATGCAATGCCTTTAAACCCCGAATAACTTCATTCGCAACGTCAGCAAGTTTTCTTAATTTCGCGCCATTCGGCTCGGAAAGCTTATTTTGTTCCAGAAAGGTATTGATTAAAGCGGTAGAGATATGCTTTTTATTATCATAGCGTTTCTCTATTTTTCCCAAGCTTCATCGTAACTGGTCTCAGACACCGGTAGGTGCTTGATTAAATCAGCGGCTGATCCCGAAAGTAAACCTTTTAAATACTGGAACTTATGTATTTTTGATAACGAATCGTTATCATGCACTGTAGATTTAAATAAATCTTTAAAATTCAACCAATCTAAATAATTTCCCGTAAAGGATGGAATTGTAATTTTAGGTAACTTAACAGTTCCGTTTCCGTTATTCACATCACTTCGAACAACAACATTCGAATTATTTTGCCGAATTTCGGCCAATGAAGCCATCGCTTCTATCTTTGTACGAATTATAACTTTAATTTCTAAATAAACATCTTCTATTTCAGAAAATTCAGATTGTTCTACAGGCAGTAATAAATCTAATTTGGAAAACTCATCAAATGCTACTTCCAGACGTTCTAACCGTACGGTCAAATCCGGTACATCAAACTGTTCTTTAGATTCTAAATAGAGTTTTAATTTCGTTAAAGAAGCCTTTTTCTGGCCTCTAGCCCTGATTATTTCTGCATTTTCCATTACGGAACTTATTGATACAAATCAAAAACTTTCTTACAACTTAAGAACAAAACAAAAAATTTCCACTTATCTCAACAGTGGAATCAAAACATCTTCGCCGCGTGCCTCCAAATGTTCTTTCCACTAAAACTAAATTCGAGCCCAGACGCACAAACGGGTCGGCTATATGAACTCTATTAACACATCACAAAGAACTTCGTACAAACAGCACAGAGCCAGAACACAGACGCTACTCACTCCACAGCGGAAGTATCTTAGAACGTTTACAAAACATAAAGACAGCGGTATCGTGCTGCCATCTACCGGACAAACAATCATAACATATTAAACAACTGAATAAATGAAAATACAGGAACATACTCCATGAACAACTCTTAACATTTAAAAACTATTAATTCCTCACTTTACTATTCCAAATTACAAACCCTTTTTTAATCCCTTAAATTATTTAATTCCCTTTGGGCATTCGCGTTCATTTCCACTATTACAGCCTTCGGCCAAATCATTCAAGATGGCTGTCTTTTTTAACTAAAGGGACGCTGCGTTGCATCAGTACAAGTTTAAATCAGTTCTGCACATCCACAACAACTTTAAACCAATCAACTATTAAGACACACCCTTTAATCACGTGATGGGGTGAAGTTTATATAAATCTTGACGTCTGGAAGTAGGACGGATTCCTGTATTTTCAGTTGCTGCATCCATACCGACGGATCGGTCGGTGATCTCAATAAAATGTAGTACGAAAAAGTTGTGTTTTGATTTGTGTCCGAGGGTTGAGATGAAATGCGGGAATGGATTAAAATATTTGTGATGCACGGCCGGGCGACAAGTCATCCATTTTAACATCAAAACTATGCCACTCAGCCCTTCCTTCGTCGGCCCGCGCCCGTGCTATTGTACCGTGCTATTGCCCGTGCAAGTGCGGGCTTTCATGTATATATATATAAATATATAAATATATATATATATATATATATATATATATCTTTATATATAAAAGGCAAAGTCTGTGTGTGTGTGACCGAGTTTTTGTCTGCTCGCGGCGCAGTGCAAAGACTGTAGGTCGGACAGTCTTGAGATTCGACACGAAGATGCCCCCCGAGGTCTCATTATGCACCTCGAAGCCCTTTTTTCGATTTTTTAATTAGATTTTCCGTAATTAAATATTTAGTCGCGATTTGGAGCTCCCGGACGAGTAAAAGCTCCGTAAATCCTAATGTATCCGTCCAAGAATTTTTTTTTTCGGACGAGCCTATACGGGAAAGATGACACTATACGGAAATCACAATTAAAATTGTCTGTCTTAATTTATCGATTAATTGTGATTTTTTTTCGATCGCCTGTACGCACCCGTTTTTCGGAAAAAAACGCGATTTTGGCCGCGACACTTTTTTCCAAATTGTCGAATCTATACGTAAATGTCGTTACATTTTTACGAAATTTTTATCTCAGAGACCCTAGACAACTCAGTTTCGAAATCCAGAACCAAAATTAATTTACAAATTGTAGTTATTTTTTAATAATTTATTTTATGATTCGGAAACTTTTGCGAGAAATCTCATTTTGGAGATTTCGTTCTTCATTTCCGGACGAAGGTACAGCGAGGGAAAACAGGTTTTCGACGTCAAGCCGTTTTCGTCGGTCGTTTTCGACGTCAAGCACGTGATGTGTTGGGGCGTTTGTTTTCTATGAGGGATTGAGTGGTTAAAGGAAATCGATTACTATTGCAGTGATAATCGATTAAAAAATCGCATTTAGTAATGCCGTAATTTTTTTGGCCAACACTTAGTTAATATCATATAATTTGTGGTGTGTTTGTGGAAAACGTTTTTCGTCTCGCTGACTGTTGTGGAAAGTTTTAAGTAATCCTATGTCAAAAATTTTGCCAAAATGTTCCAGAAAGGATTAAATTTATATGGATAAAATAATGTATCGTGGTGAGGAAAAGGATGACAGCGACGCCCATTAACAAAGGGTTAAGGCTACTAAAAAATTGGTAATTACATTAACCGAGCAACGCCGGGACGGGTACAGCTAGTTAGATTTAATTTCAATATTTTCTTCTACATTATTTTGTCTATAAAAATATTCGTTACGATTTTTCTATAAATAAATATATATATATATATATATATATATATATATATATATATATATAATTTTACATCAATTGTATACATTGACTGTTGTATTTAATTTGAATGTACTCCGTAGCGAAGTACGGGTATTCAGCTAGTATATATATATATATATATATATATATATATATATATATATATATATATATATATATATATATATATATATATATATTTGTCCATTTTTTAAGTAAAATAAAATTACAAAATTCTGATTGCAGTTATGATGTGTCAAATGTTGCACGATTTAAGAATTTTGATTATAAAAGAAATGAAAATATTGCGTTAGCTTAATTGTTCGATATCTATTCACAATTCAGAGATGTCAGGCTGACGCTATAATTTCAGTAAAATTATATGGCAAACAACTTTTTCAGTAATTATTTTTAGATAAATTTCAGTAATTATTTTTAGATAAATTTCATTTGGTAGTATGCGGGTGGGTTAAAATATTCTTATATCATTTCGATTTATTCCTTCGCTTCTCAATTTTATATAACAATCTTTGTATACTTGATTTATGCTGTCCATGAAGAGGTACTGTAGCGCATAAATCTGTCTGGTTTAAGTATTCAACACATTTGTTCTTCCAAACACGTATAAAGCAAAAGATTTTCTCTCCATCTCCATATTTCGGGATAAATATAATCTAGAAACATTAGTATTTGTTGAAAAAAAGAGGGTTACACTACTACACTCTATTATGTGTCACGAAATTTTTTGCTGTTGATCTTTCTTTCTGCTGTTATCTTTCTGCTGTTGAACACAGTGTCCATGCACTTGAATGAAGGTGATCACGTGGAGCAGCTTTCCCTACATCGTCCTGGCCATGATTGACAACTGTTCCTCTTGTGCAATTTCGTCCTAATCTGTTTTTGTTACTGCAAACTGAACTGTTTTTGTTTCTCCCTTACCTTTACTTAATGTGGTTTGATGACAAGTTGATCAGAAACTAGTCAATAAATGTGAATATTGTTTCTGCATTCCGTTTTGGTCGTTTATTGTGTTAAATTTCATGTTTTTCCCGTAAAGGCGCCCTCTGGTGGTCATTTTCTAACTTTTTTTTTCGAAATTCCGTGAGCGCATCTCGTGTATAACCCATATACAAAATTTCGCTGCATTCCGTTCACCCTTTTGCGTTGTAGTATGCCGTTTATAGGGGAACTTTAATTATAACTACCCGGTATATATATATATATATATATATATATATATATATATACACACACATATCTATATATATATATATATGGGCGTGGAGGAGCAGTTGGAAAAGGCATCGGGTCAGTGAACTGAACGTTACTGGTTCCCATCGCTGACTAATCCACCGCCGTGTATACTAATAGCTGCTGGTGCACGAAAAGAAATATGTCGTGGCTGCAATGTCCTCCAATTTCTCAAATTTACCTCTGGAAGTACGAGTCAAGTGTAGTGGTGTCCTCACTTCTGTCTGTTCTAATTTACTTTAACGGCTCGTAGGGGGTAGTGCTGGCCACCTCTGCGGTACCCCTTAAATTAATGGCAGTAGTCTCACGGTGTACATACGGCCTCAGCGTTAGATAATATTAATATATATATATATATATATATATATATATATATATCCATTACATCCTTTCTTAAAATATAATCTGAAAAGGAAAACTAGCTCATATTTACATGGCTGGAGTTAGACTTAGCCTAAAAGGAATAAGATTTTGATGCAGTCGTTTGATGCAAATCGTTTATTACAGCTAAAAAGAACATCCGTTCAATATAGGAGACGGCTCGGAAGCTAATATCACCTTTCAACCTTACGCGTTAAAAGTGTGGTAACACGTTATATTTTGAAGGGTCAGCAAAATATTGGGGCTCGCGAAGCTAACCCACGCCTCTGAATCCAGAGATGTACACGTGTAGAAATCCATAGGCATGCGATTTATGGGAAGTTCTGTTTCTAAGGATATAAGTTAAGCGATAATTTAATGTTACTGGGGATTGGATTTAGGAAAGGGAATTTAAATGCTAGAATGGAGGGCTTAATATTTAATTTTTTACAGATATATATATATATATATATATATATATATATATATATATATATATGTGTGTATGTGTGTGTGTGTGTGTGTAATAAATTAAATATTAGGCCCTCCATTATAGCATTTAAATTCCCTTTCCTAAATCCAATCGTCAGTAACATTACTTTATCGTTTAAAAACCCATAGCCACAGAACTTCCCATAAAATCGCATACGTTGCATTTCTACACGTGTATACGTCTGGAAAAAGGCGTGGATTTGCATCGCGAGCCCCAATATTTCGCTGACCGTACAAAAATAACAGACACATGTTCCTCGCGTCTCGCGCATAAGGTTGAAAGGTGATATACACTTCGCTCCGAGCATCTAAAATGGATGGACGTATTTTTTATCGCTCTAATAAAACTATTCGACACGACTGCTTCCAAATTTGATTTAATTCCTTTCTGGCTGAGTCTAGCTCCGGCCATGTAAACATGAGCTAGTTTTCCTTTTCAGGTTATATTTTAAGAACGTGTGTAATGGATATATTACATAGAGCCGAAAGAGATTCTTCAAGTGCGAATCAACCCCAATCGGACTTCGAATCCAGGAATATGTGTGTGCGTGTGAAATACCGACCGTGAGAGAGAAGCGCAATAGGAGTTAGCCAGCGTAATTGAAAATGAAATAACGTAGTTTTGATTTCGCTTTTCGAAACGAGCAAAGGAAAATGACATCGAAAGATTTAAATAAAAAATTGGCTGATCATCGTGACTCTGACCAACCTGAAGAAAAGCAAATGGATAATTCTGGAGTTTTTGACAAACATTTATTGGAAAACAGTGCTATATCTTCGCCAAATCAATTAAGTAATCTCCCGAAATTTAATCCTAATGGGATGGTCAAAATTAATAACTGGATAAGATTCTTCGAGAAGAAGACTACAAATATTTCCCGATTTTCTATCAGACGAGGCTTTTGAATTTTACATCGAAAACCTAATCGAATCACAAAAGTGGGATGAAGTTAAGACAAAAATCAGTGACTATTTCTCAGAAAAACAGTTTTCATTTGAAGAGATTAGCAGATTGAACCTTTATGGAAGTCAAAATATAAATGATTATTTTATAAATAAAATGAATATCGGAAAAGCATTAAAACTCGAAGACGAAATTATAATTCAAGGTCTGACAAACGGATTGCCGACAAGATACAGAGATTTATTTTTAATAAGTAACGTTGGTGCAACTACTGAGTAGATTTCCCTTGCGAGGAAAATGATCAACAGCTACGAAGATAACAACAGCTAACAAGAGGAAAGAACAACACCATAATAGAGACTTGAAGAGCCAACAGTCCGGTTTTTGCTGACCGTTCGATCGGCGAGATGACTATGACAGATTCCCACAACATGAGTCGCCTAGATTCCGGCACCAACAACCGCGACCATGGCATAGATGACCCCAGAATTTTCGAGAAGAGGAAAGCCCCAGGACGCGGTTCCAGCCTCCACAACATGCAAACAATTATAACAACAACATGATAGAACAGCGACAATGACGGATGTTCACCGTAGACCTAGAGATCGGTACGGAACTAATAAGCGGCCTGATAGATACAGGAAGCACCGTTAACATTATTTCTCGAACTGTATATGATAAGATTAAATATTTTGTGAACATTCTTCCACAGGACAATTCTCATGTCAGTACCCTTGCAGGTAAAATTCAAACTGATAAAATAATTTCTACGAAGCGCCGAATAGGCAAGTTGAATAAATTTATTAATTTTTATGTAATTGAATTGAATTTAAAGTATGCAATTTTATCGTCGGAAATTATTAATCTGTTTAAAATTAATTTGGATTTTAAAAATTTTTGCGTGTATCAAGGAAAAAATATTTCATCTACTTTGTCATTGGAAAATGTTAATAATAATTATTATATATTTTTGACTTATGATAATCCTAATGTACCACATACTTGTTCTCATATTACTAGAAATCTTGATACTAAATGTAATAGAAATTGTGATACTCGTTTTTATAAAATTGAAAATGAAAATAATGTTGCTCATGATGAAAGTACTGAATTGAACTTAATATTGAATGAGCATAATAATATTTTCGCGAAAAATAAATATGATGTTGGATATATACGTCTTGAATTCCAAAGAGTAATTTTGAATTATGAACTGCCAATTTCCCTTCAACTATACAGGGCGTCGCCAAAAGATAATGCCGAAATTAAGAAGCAAATAGACGAACTTTTAGCTGCAGGTTTAATAAAATCATCTCATTCACCTTATACTTCCCCAATTACTTTGGCTTACAAGAAAGATGAAAACTCAAAATCCAAAATGTGTATCAATTACTGAAAACTAAATAGTATTACAAAAACAGACTCGGAACCAATTCCCCGAATCCAATCTAGAAAGGAGAGCTTAAGATTTAATTTATTACAGATATATACATATATATATGTATGTATGTGTGTGTGTGTGTGTGTGTGTGTGTAAAGCTAAAACATAAGGCTAAAATATGGGGGGGCTTTTGTTTAGAAAGAGATAAATTAACAATTTAAATCTGTGAGATTACGAGATATTGGGATAAAAGCATCGCAGAGAAAATATATTACGAAGTGAACTTGATTCACGTAATCATGATTGAAGAACCAGGAAGGGAATTTATAAATAGTAACAAAATTAGAAACGCCCCAGCCTCATCGACGGTGCGACGTCACGAAGCTCTTGTGGACATGCGCGATGGCTTTAGATAGTCAAAGACAATAGCGTTTTCGTCAGACGGCGGGAAATTCTTGATAAATGCGGTCACGCGTCGCGAGGAACCGTGATGAATTCTGGATTAAATTAACAGATTGAATCAGGTAGTAAAGTATTGGGAAAATAGAGTATGTTCGATGTAATTAATTGTAGTTCTTTGCCACCGGCCTTTAACTCATTGAATGTTATAACTTTAATAATTATGGAGAGATAAATTTAAGAAGGAGTAAGTTTGGATGTAATGCGACGTAATGGGAAGGGTGTAAGTAACAAGCGCGTCATATATATATATATATATATATATATATATATATATATATACAGAAAGAGAGAGGGAGATACATATATGCATACAAAAGATATAAGCAACGTGAATTAATCCTACGTTAATATCACACTCTAGTACCGTTAGAAGAAACTACCCGATTTTTGTTTTTTGTTAACTCTTCGTCAGATGAAATTTTTTGTCCTAATAACAATCCCTCCCGAAACAGTAATTAGGTAAATTCAGGTTTTCAATCCTCTTTTACAAAATATTTCATTATCTATGCAATATTCTACTTATTTTATAAATCCTAAAACCATTATTACCATAAGTTAGACCATTTTATTTGTATTCATTCTGTGCAAATTATTTCAACGCTGCATTTTCGAAAATAATCACGATTAAAACTAAATGACAATTTAAAAAGCTCGTTTTTCCATTCCTTATAAATTATATATTCTGTTACGATTCCGCAACCAAAGAACTCTAAAATATATAAATCACGTATTTAAATTTTTCCAGCAACACTTCCTTACGTTCATTCGATTTGCATATGTGATCACGAAATGAAGTCAGGTGTTTCGTACGAAAGGGATAACGCAGCGCAGTTAAAATGCAACAGGTGTTTTAGATAATACCGTTGGGAAATACGGAACAGTCATCATATTTGTTACAATTACTAAAATTTGATTGTTATTCTTTAAAGTATTAGTAAGTGACATTATTTTTCAGCGGGAATTCCCCATTACGATTATTTGTTTGCGTTGGAAGGATTTCTGTACATGAATCACCCTCATCATGCTTTAGAGATCAATGAAATTCAAATAGAGAATCTTCAAATTTTCATTAAAATTGTATCGATATAATTTTAAAATTGTCTGGATATAATTGTCACCGAATTTGCTAATATAGAATATTATTCTGGGGATAAGGGGAGGTTTATAGATTTATAGGTAGAATTATACACACACACACACACACACACACACACACACACACACATATATATATATATATATATATATATATATATATATATATATATATATATATATATATATATAACATTAAAAACCCCATACCATTTTAAAATCTAACATTATTCTAAATTCCCTTGGGCGTACGAGCTAAATTTCGCTTTTGATTCTAAACTCTAATAACCTCGAGAGAAAATATTAAATGGCTTCCTTTTTCAAATAGGCGCGGCGTCCCCAATATTTTAGATAAGCTCTGCGCAGATTATATAAAACCACATGTGACTTATCGACAACAGCAAATCCCTAATCGCGATGATGATCACATGACAAAGTTTATATAAACCACATGAAGGGTACATGTAACGCTTTTTTGATTTTGTAACTGCCTTGAGAAGACGTATTCGCCGTCTAATAAAATTTAATGCCGTAACTTGCCGCGTCGTTTATTCGAGCCACGACTACTCTTCATTCCCTGTGATGTGCTGGACGCCCATTCTTTCCTTGGGTTGTCCAGTACGTTACATAGAGACGGCTGGATGTACAGACTTGTAACAGAAATTCAAGTTTTGCTGCGCGGAAAATCCACAGTGGAGTTCCAGGCCATAAGTACGGTTGCTGTTTGCGGTCTTCGGTCAGGAGAATAATTTTCACGCTGTGGACTTTGTATGTCAAGGTCGAGATCTCCTCTTTCCCCGTCATTCCGATGTAGTACGTGTTGTGCGCTACTGTTTTGGTTCGGGTTCTGTGTGCTAAGCAATGGAGAGAGACATGTTTGTTTTTCTGAGCCGGAGTTCATCGTGATTTTCAAGCGGAATAATGTGCGCGTTTTTGAAAAAATACCTTGAAGGCTTCATCAAAAAACTGATAATAATAATAATAATTGTGTACGCGTGTATCTGAAAGAAGCTTTACAGATTGTGCCATCGAAGAATGTGCGTCTTTTTTTTTCACAAGTTATGTAGCTGCTTTCGCTTCTGACTTCGACTTCGAGTGAATCTTCTTAGTGATTGTGTCCCCATTGCTTCGTGTGATCACCATTTAAATTCTTCGCGAGTGTCATCATGTAAAAAGTGCGTAATCCCCACCATTCAAAAATCATCGATGTGTTCTTGTGTGTGAATTTAATTAAGCCGGTATGCAAGCCCTAGCGCTGTACCGTGAATAAATAAAAATAAAAATTTGTGCAACCGAGAATTTTACAGTAACAAGACGAGCATCACATGACCAGGTTGTATGTCTACCATCATAAACTTTTTAAAATTGTTTAGTAAACTATGATTGTACGATATTATATTCTTGTTTTAAATTGAAATATAATTGTGATATTGTGTTAAACTTATAAGATGGAAGATAAAACTATAAAGACAGAATTTCAGGGGGAAAAAACAACAACAACAAATGATAAAATTGAGACAGAATGCAAGGACCATTTTCAACTTGAAAATGTAGAGAGGGAATTCAGGAATTTTATTCCTTTTGACCCAGAGGGGGGAATGAAATTACAAAAATGGCTTGCCTATATTGAGCAGAAATTTTCCCAAGCAAATGTTCCAAATGAACAAAAAATAAAAAGCATTTAAAAATTTCTCAGGGGGAAGGCTCTAACAGTTTTTGTAAACAATTGCCTAGACATTCAAGATTGGACAGAATTAAAAGACACTTTGCAAGAATTATTCTTTGAGGCAGATAGCGTGGAATTCTCTGAATTTTCCAATTTGAAATTTGAATATAATGATGACTTAACCAAATATTTTCATAAAAAAATTGATGTAGGAAAGAGATTGGGGTTATCACAGAAATTAATACTAGAAGGCCTAACACAAGGCCTAAATGCTCAAATGAGAATGACCATAGCTGCAAATCCTCCTCAAACCACAACAGAATGGATAGTGTTGGCTAATAAGCTAATCAAAATAAATAATGAAGGAAACAAAACTAATCAAGGGGATCGGGATAACTTTTTTAACACTAGATTTGAAAATAGGAACCAATTACGACAGAATTATTACAACCAACCTCAAGTTAGGATGAATTATAGCCCACCTTACCAATTTAGACAAAATTACTCTTCCCAGCCTCAATTTAGACCTAATAATAATCAACAAACTCAGTTTAGACCTAATTATAGTCAGCAGCAACAATTCAGACAATGGCAACCCAGAGATCAAAGGTTGAATAGAAATTTTGCACCCAATCTCAGTAACCAAATTAATCACCACCAACAATATGCAGACTTACCATCTAGACCCTGTCGAAAATGTTCTAACTTTGGCATAAGTAATGCTTATCATTGGGAACAAACTTGCTCTATTAATGAGAGATTTGATAAGATGTCGGTGTCAGACAATAAACATCATTATGAGGAACCTGAATTTGAAAGAGATCAGGCGCCAGAATGACAATTACTGTCATTGAGGGGAAACATTATCAGAAATAATAGGGTTGACAAAACAAAAAGACTATATGAAAATGAGAAACAGAATTTTTTAAATTGTGTGATTGACACTGCTTCGACTATTAGTCTGATGTCACAAAAACTGGTCAAGCAATGTCAACTGAAATGCTATTCAAGTTCTCCAATTAAGGTCAGGCAAGCTGAGGGTGAAATCTTAATTACAACTAAATGTGTATTAACTTTGAGAATAGGGAAAATAATTAGAAACATTTCTGCATATGTTTTGGACAATGACTTGCCTTATCTTATTCTGGGACTTCCTGAGTGTAAAGAGTTTAAATTAGTAATTGATTGTAACCAATTGTGTGTGTATCAAAATAGAATTGCTTTGAAAATGGTTAATATTTGTGATATAAGTAAAATTTCATTACACCTACAAAATAAATGTGATAATAAGCATGTGGATAATAATAGTAATGGTCATGAAATTGAAGTTTCTGATATGTTTAACCCTTATGAAGAAAATTCGCAGAAAGAAAATGATATTTTCTGTATTGATTATGATGTAAATGACAATTTTAATGAAAGCTCTGGTGAAATCAAAGCAGAAAGTAATCCAAATTATGAAAATGTTGACATTAATGATCAAATCAAAAATTTAGATGTTGATAGGGAATTAAAGAATTTATTGCACAAAAATAATAGACTGTTTTCAACTAACAAATATGACATAGGCAAAATAAGGATGGAACCCCAAAGAATAATCCTAAATTCTGATTTACCAGTGAGTCTAAGAGCATACAGGACTTCGCCAACTGAGGAAAAAGAGATCAGGACCCAAATTAAAAATTTGTTAGAAGCAGGAATCATAAAAGAATCACATAGTTCATACTCAAGTCCTGTGACTTTGGCAAGAAAGCGAAATGAGGGAAAAACTAGACTTTGTATTGATTTCAGAAAACTAAATTTAATTACTAAGACAGATGCAGAACCCTTACCCAGAATTGATGATATTCTAGATAAATTAAGCAGAGCTAATTACTTTTCAACTTTAGACCTTACCTCAGGGTATTGGCATGTACCCGTCCACCCAAAAGATACTGAGAAATTGGCATTTGCCACTACTTTTGGCTTATACGAATGGCTAAGACTCCCATTTGGTTTAAAGAATGCCCCTGCAATATTCAATAGGACTATCAGGAGAATTTTAGATAAATATAAAGTTAACTTTGCATCCCACTATTTCGATGATATTATAATTTTTTCAGACTCCAAAGAACAACACCTTGAACATTTAGAGATACTATTTAACATTTTCAAAAAAGAGAATATCAAGTTAAAATTAACTAAATGTACTTTTCTGCAACAACAAATTAATTTTCTTGGATATAATGTAACAAATGGGAAAATTGCCCCAGACAACATTAACATTGAAAAGATAAAGTGTTTGAAACCACCAACTAATGTAAAAGAACTCCAAAGATTCTTGGGCACAATAAATGTGTATAATAAGTTTATTCCAAAATATGCAAAAGTAAGACAGCCATTAAATACATTATTGAAAAAGGGGGTAAAATGGGGATGGTCAGACAGGTGCCAAGAAGCTTTTGAGGATCTTAAGAATTTATTGATTTGTAAACCAATATTGCAATTGTATGATGTAAACAAAGACTGTCATTTATTTGTGGATGCTAGTAAACAACAGGTTGGAGCTGTTTTAAAACAGCTAGGTGAAGATGGGGTGTTGCATCCCATAGCATATCACTCTCGTGTATTAAAGGACTATGAGGCAAATTATTCTATTACTGAACTTGAGTGTTTGGCAATTGTGGACAGTTTAGACAGGTATTATCATTATCTCCACGGGAAAAAGTTCACAATTCACACAGACCATGCTGCCTTAGTTTGGCTTAAAAATGTGAAAAATCTTCGAGGTCGACTCTTTCGCTGGTCATTAAAACTAAGTATGTTCGACTATGAAATTAAATACCAGAAGGGAACTGCAAATATTGAAGCTGACATGCTTTCAAGGAACCCTATTCTAGAACCTAAAACCCAAATAAACCATTTAACCCGAGAGTAGTCGCGCCTTTTCTCAGAACGCCAGTAGTCGCGTTCGGTCCATTTGCCGCCCGCTACCAGTTGGTCGAAAACAGAATTGAAATTTGTCGGTGTTACGAGATGATCGGAAACGGAGAACATAGAGAAAAAATTATTGATTGAATTTTGGAAAGATAAATATTACAGCAATTACTTTACATTTAATTTAAATATATATTCAGTTGACATTTACATAAATATTTTTAATATTTTATTTACAAAATAATTTTAAATAATAAAAATTAATAAATAATTTGACTGAATTTATAAAGATACAGTGAATTACTAATTAGTAAAAATTTTCAATTATAAATTTGAAATCGTTCTGAAATAAATCATTTTGAAGGACAGAACCACAGTAAAAGATACAATTTACATCATTCATTCATTTAATTAAAATAAATATTCAATTGTATGTTTGAAAGCATGCTTATTTTAGTTAATGTTTAAGTAATAATATTTCTTAAAACAATAAAAACAGGATGAAAATTTCTCTGAAATTATAAATATACAGCAACAATTTATTTTGAATGAATTGCCACTTGTAGATCGAAAAGCATTAGTTCGGAAAAATATTTTGCAAAACTGAACACAAGCAAAGTTAATTTTTTTATACCCCGGAAACAAACATTCATTGAATTTGTAAAAAAAAAGAATTTTCCTGCGGCGTTGTTAAATAAATGTGTATTTTCATTTACAGTAAAAATTTTAAAAATAGATAAATTTTAGAAAAATACTTACCCCATTCTTGTAACTATACTATAAACATTAGTTGTATTATTCAAAAAAAAAAATTTTATTTTCATAACTTCTAATCTACATTAGGAAATTCGCATTGTTTTGCACATTCTACACACAAATTAAACGTATGTTCTTTGCAGATATACAGACTGCATTGTTCACAAAATTGTTTTGTTTTTCGATTTTGCTTTGTTGTGCAAAAACTACACCTTTCAGTTTTTGGAGATCGAAGAAATTTTTTGGGGGGTTCACCACAAAATTCTCTGATCTTTCTTTTCAACGGGTTTGGCAATGTTATTATCTGTTTTCTTTCATTTATATGCTCTCTTAATAAATCTAAAGCCAGTTCTTTCAAAAAATAGCGACGAACTACCTTTTTTCCAGTATTTTTTTGAAAAATAATTTGTGAATTTATTCCCGCGATATTCATCAATGAAAAAAACACAGTAAGTGGCCACCTATTACTTTTCCTTGCGACAGAATAGGAACCTTTCATTTCATCAACTACATCAACGCCTCCTTTTGTAACATTATAATCATTTATAATATCTGGCTTCATTTGCTGTGATTCTTCTATCGCAGTGTCGTGATGCATTGAAGAAATGAGTAATACGGAAGCATTTTTCTTGGGTACATAAGACACTAATGTTATGTCTCCGTAAAATCCAAATGTGCTTGACAGAACTTTTCGACTTTTTGACGGCAGAAATTCTTTGGGGATTTCTTTTTTATTTTTTCTTAATGTCCCAATCATTGTAAGATTGTTATCCTCTAAAAGGGATTTTGCTAAAGGAATTGATGTGAACCAATTGTCCAATGTCACATTTCTTCCGGTGCCTGATATATGCGCAATTAGACGTTTCACAACGTCATATGGAGAATTGCTCAAAAGAAAGGGTCCATTTGGTTGCTTACCAGCATAAATTTCTAATTTGCTAACATAAAAGTTTATAGCATCAACCATTGCATATATTTTGATGCCATATTTAGCTGGTTTCGATTTCATGTATACACGAAATGAACAGCGACCACGAAATTGTTCCAGCATTTCATCAATAGTGACGTATTCACTCAAAGTGAAGTGCTTTTCGAAAGCGTCATTTATTTCGGAAAATATTTCCCTGATGGGGGCTAACCTATCTAATGCACGCCTTTCTTTTCTGCTGTTCATATCGTCAAACCGTAAACATTTTAATAAAAATCGAAATCTCCGTAAAGGCATTGTTGATTGGAAAACATCGACACCTGTGCCATCATCGCTCCATAAATCTGTTAAATTTTGATGGGATGACTTCATAACCCCAGCAATATAAAGAAGTCCTAATACTGCTTTTAGTTCTGTTAGGCAGGTTAATTTACAGTCTCTTTCTCTCGAATAATTAGGCTGTTGACATTTTATATAAATATTTGTATAATTAACAATTTTCTCTAAAATGTTATCATTGAAAAATAGTTTCCAGGCATCTAAAACTGTATTTGCATCTTTTGCACTGTTACGAACTCCTGGTGTTTGAGAAACTATGTTGTGTTGTCTCCGTCGCACATTTGATCTAGGAGAATTCTTTTCCCATTTGGTAAGATTATCTTTACCAATAAAAAATTCGGACGACGATATCACACATCCATTTTCTCCTACTTCATTATCTGATTCTTCAGAATCAGTTTCCTCATCCTCGTTTATATCTAAGGAATTTTCTTCCTCTGATGAACTGACTTCATCACTAATAGAATCCTCTTCTAAATTATCAAACAGTTCTAATGCTTCCTGAACCGTTAAAAATTTTTTACGAGACATACTAAAAATAGTTAAATGGTCTTTTAGCAAAAGAGCAGAAAGAAAGACAGACTAAAGTCTACTGATCAAACTACGCTTACTGAGAATATCCACGATTCAAAGAATCAAACTTCCCTCCCAAGGAATTCGCGGAATGGGAAGGGGGAAAAATGAGCGACGCAGCTGCTCGCACCGCGGTCTTTCAGACCGATAAGAAGTTTAGAATGCAGTAAAATTCTGAGAAAACATAGGAATGCCTTGCAATTTTAGGACACAATAGGGCTGACAGTCAAGGTCAGCTACGTGGAGTTTCCCCATTGTACCTTTAAGGGGAGATGGGTTACAGAAAGATAACTGATTTCGGCGGCAAATAGACCGACGCGCGACTACTCCCGGGTTAATTGAACTAAGAAAAATTGTAGAATTTCAAAATAAAGACAATGTACAGGGACTTAAATATAAAAAACTAAATGATGTAATCTACATGAGAAAGAAAGGATTTTTAAAAATTGTAGTACCATTTTCATTGAGGTTAGAAATTTTAAAAAGAGCCCACGAGGATTATGGACACCCTGGAATAAATAAAACAATGCAATTACTCACACCCCAATATTATTGGCCCAAAATCAATGAGGACATTAGTAATTATGTTAAACATTGCCATACTTGTCAATTAAACAAAAAGAAAAGACAGAAAAGGTTTGGATTGCTGCAAGAAGTACCTCCGACAGACCAACCCTTTGAGTGCTTAAGTTTAGACACAGTAGGCGGATTTAATTACTATAATTCCACAAAGAAATATTTACATTTGATAATTGACCATGCAACGCGTTATATTTGGGCTTTTCTATCAAAAAGCGTAACTACTGAAACTTATACGAATTGCTTAAAACAAATATTCCAAATTCAAACACCAAAAAAATTGCTAACCGACAGAAATGCAGCTTTTACATGTTCAAAGTTTAGAAGATTTTTAGAGCATAACAATGTGCAACAATTACTTACCTCGAGTCATCATCCACAAACGAACGGAAAGGTAGAGAGGGTAAATCAAACAATAATTACTAGATTAAGGTGCAAAGTACATAACTCAACAAGCAAAACTCCTTGGACAAACCTATTAAATGAAGTAATTAATGAATACAATCATACGCCTCATTCAGTCACCCAAATGACCCCAGCTTACCTACTTTTTGGAATATTACCTTATGAACCTCATGTTAAAAAACAAGATTTTTATCCTCAGGTAGATGAGGCGAGAAAATTAGCTAAAGAAAGGACAATTAATTACCATAATAGGAATAAAGTAAAATATGATGCACGTTTTGTAGAATCTAAATTTAATGTTGGAGATTTAGTGTTATTCGAAGAATTTCACTATCCTAATACTAGAAAATTAAGCTCACCCTATTCTGGACCTTACACTATTCTAAAACAAATGTCAAAAGTTAATTATGAAATTGATAGACCAAACTTTCACACTAAACGAGATTCTGAAATTGTCCATGCTTGCAGATTGAGATATTATAATGCACCAGAGAACTTAAAACTACACCACGAATAATGACAAACATTAGATCCATTTTTCTTTCTTTTCTATGTGATGCTTAACATCATTATACATTTTTTTAAATTGATATAATTAATTATGTGTTGTCCTACTAAAGATATATAAAAAAAAAAAAACTGTCTAACTTAAACTTTCTTCTTAAGAATACTATTATGTGTGAATTTTTTGGATCTCAATTTAAACACCGACTATGACAACTCTACTTCTTTAACCTTTCAGTAAATTTCCTATTTCTTGAAAAACACTTTCCTATCACCCAACTCTACAAGCGCGTTGGATGTCGTCCCAACTGTTTAAGATCTTATTAATTTTTTTTTACTATTTGCTTTTAATTCAACAACTCAGTCACTTAAAGTGCTGAAGACAATATGCTTGAGTAATGACTAAAACAGGGCTGGGATGGCCACTCCTTTTGTCCTCCCATTTCTATATATTATACTCCCACAGGTATGACAACTGCACCTTTTCCTTTTTCTCCATCTTTGTACTATACAAGATGCTGTTTTTCAACGCAGTCATATTCTGTCGGAGATTCACGATTAGTCCACTGTACGGCTAAAAGACTCTTCCTCCTTATTAGTCAGAGAACAATATAGAGAAAGAAAACCCACTTGTTACACAAACATAAACACAACCCTCACTGCTTAGAGGTAGAATTAAAGAATTTGAGACTAAGAGTTGGGGAACACACATACAACAAGGTACCTTCAAAGCAAGGAAATGGATCCACATAAACTTATAATAAATGTACAAAAATGAATAGTAGATAAATAATTTGAAAATAAAGTGAAAAGTATTGAGAATAAATAAAGTTAGAATAAATATGAATAAGTATAATTAAAGAATATTGAATAGAATTTTGGAATGAATAAATATTGTCGAAATAAAATGAATATAAGAAATGATGAAATGAGAATAAGAAATATAAATGATATTGAAAAGAGATTTTTTTTTGTTGATAATAAGTAATATTGAAATAAAGGAGATAATGGATATTAAGAAAAAATAATGAGATAAATAAAGATACGAAAACTATATAATGAGTGATATGTTTTGTAATTATTATGTACAATTGATATATTTGAAGTGTGATTTTATTAAATCTTGTGATTTTTATTGAAAGTGTGATTTTTATTATAAACTGTGATTTTTATTATATAACTAAAGAACTAATTTTCTTTATATGTAAACAAGTCGAGATAATGTGATGTTTATGTATTCTACGTTTGTGAAGCAGAAATAACACAGCACTAAAAAGACTGTGATTTTTTTTTTGGACTTTTTTGGACTCACCCCAATGCTGTGAGAGTTGAGGAGGAAAGTACAATAACTTCAAATTATTATTGTCATGTTCTATTCCATTTACTTAACATGTTTGTTTGTTGATTTTGATATTTTCATTGTTATATTCTACTATTTGTGTGAGTCGACTCAAGTTAGTTTTTTTGTATTTAGTTAAATTTAATTGATTTTTTTTTCTGAGATTGTGTTGTGTGGGGACTGCAGCCCTGCTCAACATTGTTTTCAGTTGATGATAGGTGCATTTTAAAATTTTAATTTTTTTTCACAGCAACAATATAAGAAATTTACATAATTTACAATTTTCTATAGTTGATCATTAATTACTATAATTTTTTTTGTTTTTATCGTGTTCATAAATTAGTAAATCATTAGTGTATTTTTGTGTATTCAATATTGAAATGTGCAATGTCTTGTCATGTGATCATCATACTAAATTAACTTAAAACATATGTTCCTTTTCAAACTTTTCCAAATTTGTGGTCGACGCCCATTTTCCTCACATGGTCGGGTGAGTCTGTCCTCCAATGCAGGCATTGTTGGTCAGCCTCTTCTCGGACGGGGGGGATATTCTATAACATTAAAAACCCCATACCATTTTAAAATCTAACATTATTCTAAATTCCCTTGGGCGTACGAGCTAAATTTCGCTTTTGATTCTAAACTCTAATAACCTCGAGAGAAAATATTAAATGGCTTCCTTTTTCAAATAGGCGCGGCGTCCCCAATATTTTAGATAAGCTCTGCGCAGATTATATAAAACCACATGTGACTTATCGACAACAGCAAATCCCTAATCGCGATGATGATCACATGACAAAGTTTATATAAACCACATGAAGGGTACATGTAACGCTTTTTTGATTTTGTAACTGCCTTGAGAAGACGTATTCGCCGTCTAATAAAATTTAATGCCGTAACTTGCTGCGTCGTTTATTCGAGCCACGACTACTCTTCATTCCCTGTGATGTGCTGGACGCCCATTCTTTCCTTGGGTTGTCCAGTACGTTACATATATATATATATATATATATATATATATATATATATATATAATGTCAGGTTCTGATATTAATTGAATCGATTAAAATAACTTACTTTGAAACATTGGGGAAATGATAAAATTTACAAGGAACATGAAATGTTTTACAGCGATGGGAATCGTATGCTCTCAAATAAGGAAGTGTTCTTTTTCAAAGAAGAGGGATTCAAGAACAATTTCATCGCTCTGCCTCAAGAGTTATTAATAGTAGACGTTTTCAGCTAGTCTGCAGCGGAGAAGTCACAAGACAATGAGTTAATCCATATTTAGTTGCTTACCACACGCTCGGACACCCGCAATCATCGGCACGTGCTGTTTTGGTGTTTTATGCGGGCTTTATCCGCTTGTGGGGGTGCTGTCGACTACGTAGTCATGAATTTGCATTTTGATGTTTTACTTACCTTTTATGCAAATTCTCGGGTGCGCCGGCCACAACAGCACCATATCGTCCCCTATCTGTGATTTTTGGAACTTTTTTTTTTTCACGGAAACTCTTTCCAGTGTCGTCCTTAATCTCTCTATCAATTTTGGTGGAATTCCGGCTGATAGATAGCGCTACAGATGGCTCTGAGTAGTGTCAGTTTAAAAAATATAACCCTGTATATATATATATATATATATATACACTGCTCAAAAAAATTAGGGGAGCAAGCAAAGAAGTTAAGAAAACCGTTCGAGACAGCCACGAATTCGCATAAAATGAATAGTACACCACGCGTATCAATGCGCAATACAGAAAAAAAGACGTAAAAATTTGTAATTAAGCTTTAATTCTTTGAAAATATGGAAAAGACATGAAAAGTTGATTTAGGGCAATAATTTGGTTACATGTAAACGATAAACAAAAATATTGTTTAGAAATGATGCAAGATTTTTAATATGGCGTGAGGTCTCCTCGAACATCTAGGACTGCTGCACACCTGTTTTCCATGGATGCGACGATGTTATCGATACGACTTTGGGGAATACTGTTCCACTCCTCAAGAAGTGCAATCTCCAAGTCTCGGAGAGTAAAAGGAGGTCTTGGTCTCGCAGCAATCCGTCGTCCGAGCATGTCCCAAACATGCTCGATTTGATTCAGGTCAGGAGAGCACGCTGGCCATTCCATACGCTGTATTGTTTCAGCTTCAAGCATGTTCTCCACAAGACGAGCTGTATGCGGTCTGGCATTATCATGCTGGAAAACAAAGGAATCTCCAATGGCTGATGCGTAAGCTATGACATGAGGTTTCAGTATCTCTTCTGCATACCGTCGGGCCGTCAAAGTACCATTCCGAATGATATGCAGGTCCGTACGTCCACCTATGCTGATTCCACCCCATACCATAAAACCAGCTCGTCTCTATTGTGAATTTCACGAAAGAATGTGGGGTTATTTCGAGTGCCCCTTTGCCTCCATACCAAAACACGTCGGGTGTCACACTCCAGTATGAATCGGGACTCGGCTGTAAACAGAACTTGGCTCCAATTATGTTGCTCCCAATCTAGATGTTCAGCAGCTCATCTTCTTCGGGCCGCACGGTGGCGTGAGTCAAAAGAATGCAGACCATTGGCCTACGTGCATAGAGACCTCCCTGATGAAGCCTATTACGTACTGTTTGGCTGGACACCCTTCGTCCTGTTGCCAAGAGCAACTGTCTTTGCAGCTGAGTAGCATTGTCTGTTCTGTTTCGACGAGCTGTTAACAGTATATACCGGTCATCAGTTGCTGTAGTGGCCGACCTTGCCCTGGTCGACGTCTAACATTCCCTGTTTCTTGGAATCGATTTCACAGCCTTGCAACGACACATCTGGCGACTCCAACAGTGTCCGCGACACTACGTTGTGTTTGCCCGGATTCAATTCTGCCTATAATACGCAATGCCATGGATTCCGGTAAATTACGTTGTTGAGACATTTTCAAGTCACCTTTTCTCAAAAAGAATAACTGAGCAATCGAGTTTCACAGTTAAGGCAGTGAAACAGACGTTTCTGGAACATCCCGATTTCCGCCCTTATCTTCTTGTTCTGGTTTTTGACGTCATGAACTTTGATTTGCATATGAAGTTTTCTTCTTCTGTGTCCTACTAGGCTTTAAATTATAGATGATTTATTTTATGTTACTTATCGATGTAAGTATTTGCGTAATTTCGTTAAAATCATGTGCTCCCCTAATTGTTTTGAGTAGAGTATATGTATATATATATATATATATATATATATATATATATATATATATATATATATATATATATATATATATATGTATGTATATATATATATATACACTCAAGAGGCCAAAAATTATGACCACCTGTCAATAACGAGTTGGCTCACCTTTGGTGCGCAACACAGCTTCAACCCGCCTTGGCATGGATGCCACAAGTCCTTGGTAGATGGCCGGAGACAGATTGCACCAGATGTTTAAGCAACGGTCACGCAAATCCTAGATATTGCGAATTGGTGGTCTTTGAACTCTGAGCTGCCGTCCCATGACATCCCAAATGTGTTTCATCGGATTGAGATCCGGTGAGTTAGGCGGCCAGGACAATAACTGGAATTCAGCATCATGTTCCTGGAACCACTCCAACACAATTTTAGCCTTGTGACACGGGGCGTTGTCCTGTTGGAACATTCTATTTCCAGCTGGGAAAACAGAGGCCATGTAAGGGTGCAACTGGTCCGCAATGATGTTCAGATACCCTGTAGCATTCATGGTCTGCTCTACCACAACCACGGGTCCCAGAGACGCCCAAGAGAACGTCCCCCAAAGCATAATACCGCCACCACCGGCCTGTGTATGACCTACTGTACATTGAGGGAGCAACAGTTCGCCTGGAAGACGGCGTATCCTGACACGGCCATCGGCGTGATGAATGACAAACCGTGATTCATCTGACCAGGAAACTCTCTCCCACTGATCCATGGACCAGTCGCGATGTTCCAGGGCCCAGCGCTGGCGCAGTTGGCGATGACGCTTGGTCAGCAAAGGCACACGAGTGGGACGTTTGCTGCGTAGCCCCATATCCAACAGTGTCCGCTGAACAGTGTACTGCGATACTATTCTACTTGGCCCTGAATTGTATTGGGCTGTTAGCTGAGCCACTGTCTGGCTCCGCTTTTGCTTCACCATGCGAGACAGTCTCCGACGACCTTTTTCTTTGATAGCGTGTGGACGTCCAACACCATGCCGTCTACTGCTTGTTTCACCGTCATTGATCCACTTTGCATAAGTACTAACAACTGTAGGTCGCGAACAACCCACGAGTCGTGCAGTTTCGGAAATACTTGTTCCGAGCCTTCGAGCCATTACAATCTGCCCTCTATCAAATTCGCTTAGATCCGCAGCCTTTCCCATCACACACAGAAGTAAGTGAAAGAATTATTCTTCAGACTCTCCAGGAGCATTTAAATACCACTTCCACCTGATGACGTACCTTCCACGTCATCCAGGCGAATTCATTGCAAAGCGTATGGGTGGTCATAATGTTTTGGCTCTTGAGTGTATATATATATATTAGGGTGGAGCGGTCGTATAGGGAAAATGTTTTTTTCAAATTTTCATTTCTAATAGTGTTAAAAGTTTGACCTACCTATAGAGGAACAAAAAATGTATTACAATTTTTTTATTAATATTTTCCTTTTACCGGCGCATTTACTTTGAAAATTTACATTTTTGCTGGCATACCGATGAAACTTGAACGAGGATATTGTTCTAAATTCTATAATCTATTAGATATTAAGAATAAAACGACTCACAAAGAAAAAAATATTACTAATTTAATAAAAAAAAGTTTCAGTTAAAACATATAACATATATAAAACTAGTCAAATGAAACTTTAAAATCACGTTTGGTGTCGAATTTGGGTATCAATTTTCTTGACTCAATTTTGGAATTCATGAGACCTTCTCTGGACTTTTTATCACATACCTGCATAGAAACCTCCGTTAGTGTCTTTATTGAACGTTCTACGGCTTGGGTATTACATAGAAATCTTAGAAAAGGTATCTTTTCACTTTCTTTTCTTTCCACCATCGACACCAAATCTTCCTCCTTGACGTCTCTAAGAATGGGAGGTTGGAAATACTTTTGTTGCCAATCTATAAGGTCTGTGAAGGATTTGGAATTCAGATATATTTTAGGGACCTAAAAAACACGAGGAAACAGTCCATGATGAATCGCGTGTCTTGCTTTTAAGATTCTTCTAGCAGCAAGTTCACGAACGTGTTTTTCAGGATCTGAGAGCATCGATAATAGAACATTCTCAGGATGTGCAAAGAAGCTGTTCCGCTGAATGACAGGATCGACTACTTCTTTTAGTTGAGGTGGAAGGTATCTGTGATGTTGATATCACATCACTCCATCGATATTCGCAACAGCGATTAGCGATCACTCCTTTCCCCTTGGTTTTGGTGGAGGAAGTGAAGTGGAGTGACGAGTGCAGGGTTTTTGAGCGGGAAGAAACAACGTGCTTGCATAAGAATAGGTGGTTTTTTTCTTGAGCAGTACGGTGGTATCCGCAGGTTGTGATGGTACGTTTCTTTTTTATGGTTTTAGAGATAGCTACATAGCAGTCTTCTCAGGCAATGTGCCCAGTCCTCAACCATCTGAGTTAAAGTTTATTATAAATGTGTAATATTACGATATGAGAACTGCTATTTCTGGATACTATTAGATGCTATTATTAGTTTGTTCCAAAATGTGTCCCAAGGTGTCGACATATCTATATATATAAGTGTGTGCCTGTGTTTTAGACAACTCCATTAAAATAAAGTAGATTTTTGGATATAGGAAATTGATATATTTATTCATCGTTCAGCTTATTCACATATGAAGGTGAGTGATCCATCATTATTATTAATTTTATTTTATACCAGCTCAATCACTCAGAGTTGACCTACAAGATACTGTAAGAGGTTGTTGCTGTCCAAATATACACAATGCTTTTCATTATGAATTGTTAACAATTCATAATGAAAAGTGCATGAGTGCATGGAAGTGAAACTGGGAGTGCATGAGTGGGATTACAAAATTTTTACAACCCAAACATAAATTATCTCTAGTCACAGGGAATCATAACATTACAAAAAAAAACAAAAAAAAACCCTTTAAACAAATCAGTAGCATACAGTAATTCATAAACTGTAGGTGTCGACCAATATCACAATTACAATTGAGCTGATGTAATATATAGACTTTATATACTTTTGTTGCCAATCTATAAGGTCTGTGAAAGACTTGGCATTCAGATATATTTTAGGGACCTCAAAAACACGAGGAAACAGTCCATGATGAATCGCGTGTCTTGCTTTTAAGATTCTTCTAGCAGCAAGTTCACGAACGTGTTTTTCAGGATCTGAGAGCATCGATAATAGAACATTCTCAGGATGTGCAAAGAAGCTGTTCCGCTGAATGACAGGATCGACTACTTCTTTTAGTTGAGGTGGAAGGTATTGAGAATCTGAAACCAATTTCCAAAAATGTCTAGACCCATCTTTGCATGACGGATGCATTTAAATTTGGAACCAAACAGGCACGTAAACTCTAACAAGAAACGTGGCAAGATGTTTAAGATTTTAGACAGTTTTCCTGACGAAATATATAGCCTAAATATCCTGTTGGCTTTCGTTAACCATCGAGCATGCGACATTTTTCCTGGAGCTATGTTTGCTAGATCGGAAGAACACTCACCACTAATTACAGCTGATGCAATATCATACAAATAACGTTGATCCGCACTTATATCTCTGATAATATCCGACTGAATATCCGGCAACATGCTTTCTATCTTTTCATACTGTACAACCTAATTTTTTTTCACATTTTTCTAGTAATCTTCCAATAGTACCAGAATAGGAAGTAGGCCCAGTAGTTTCACCATCTAAGTATGAAAACAGGTGTTTTAAAGGCAATTCATTCGTGTGTAAAAGGCATATGATCTATTGTAAAGGCTGATACAAGCGTTATTCTAACAACCGTATAACACCACCTTTTTTTCCTGTATTTGTAACTGTTCCATCACATTCGACCGCAACAGTTTCTCTCATTGAAATGTTTTTAGAAGAAAGCAAGTCACATATAGCAGGTTCTATGCTTTTAGCTGTCCCTGTACTTGGGACAGCGTAGCCGACATAAACAGAGTCTGGTACCTTAATAACTGAAATGTGTTCTTCTACCATCACTTGGCGGTATTTTTTGTCACCCCTTTACACTATCGTTAAAAAATTATCCTTTCTGCCGTCAAAGAATATATCTGCAACACTGAAAACTCGACGTTTAGCTAATATTTCTGTGCGTTCGTTTGCTCTCTCACGGTGCAATTTTGATCTGCCAATTGTTTCGACATCTGATTTAATGTCATGAAGAACTGCAGACGCGATCGCTGCACGAGCTCTATCAGATAGGCCATATCGATCATATGTTTTTGACAAAGACGGCAAGCTGAGATTTGATTTTTTCTGGGGCACTTGGAGCTTTGAAGAACAAGGTTCTAAATTATCGCCTATATCAATTGTATCTTCTGACTCGTCCGATATAACAGAGCTTCGTGGAGAAATTTCTGTATTCTAGCGTTTCTCTGTATTTGTCACAGAAGCGTAATATAGTTCTAACTTTCTATTTCTACCATTTCGTTTTTGAATTTTTTACGTTTGTGAAAAGTCTATACCACCTATAATCATTTTTCTTTCTGTCCTCTGAGCAGTCAAAAAAGTTTGTTCTTCTTTCGCTACTTTTGTTCCTTTTGGACACTTACATTGTAGAAAATCTTTCACTTACAAGAACAGATATCCACTAGTTTGTTACTACGGGTATGGAAATCTTTTTTATCGCCAGTCAATCGTTTCCAAGATTTTATCAATTTTTTATATTTTGAATGGTAAGCTTTAATCAACTGTATAATGCGGGTGAGGGATACAATTGGAATTGAAGCTTTTTGCCATATAGTTTCGATTCTCACCGCAACAATTTCCGCAATATGTAAAACAGCTGGCTCCATTCGAGTATCCGATTTAAGCTTTAGATGAAATCTTACAAAATTATAAAATTTCATGACCTCTTTATACGTAGGTAACATATTTCCTTTCACCTTTTCAATGTTGCAAAAAATACAAGATTTAGAAGCTTTTCTTGTTTTATCCATATTCAACTCTGTAACAATTAGCAAACGAAACTCTAGTTATGACCGAACTGTGAACAATAATCGTTCAAAATCACTGATTCTGACCAAATAAGTGTGTATGGCGCGTGTGCTTGCACATGCGCATGGGCAGAGAAGTAATGACCTCCCAAGGACATTGACCCGAGCACACATATATATGATTGCAAAAAAACCGCTCTTTGGCTACTTAATTGATTTTTGCTTTCTCACTCTTTCGTGGTTACACATAATATTGCAAAGAGAAATTGGATCAGATTTGGAGAAATTCAAATCAAATGCGCCGGTAGATAGACTCAAAATAAATTTAAAATATTTTAGGATACGCTTTTTGAACGGTTGGGTCAAATTATTTTCGCTATTAGAAAATAATTTGGCAAAATTGCATTTTTCACTCCCCCCTAATATATCTATCTATCTATCTATCTATCTATCTATCTATCTATCTATATATATATATATATATATATATATATATATATATATATATATATATATATATATATATATATATATATATATATATATATATATATATATATATATATATATTATTTTTTATTATTGTATATAGTCATTTTTAATGAACAGTTGTTCTTTTTTAGGCACAGATCAGAGGATATGAAATAAACTTTTCACTTAGAACAAATGGCATGTAAACTAAAAAATCCAAGATCCATTTGTAAAATCTCCAAATTGATCAACACAACTAGTAAAGCAGTCACTAGACTACTTATAAACTCTTAGTTAACTCAGTAATCGTGGGTAACGAGAAACTTCTGGTAACTTTGCAATTGCTCTTAAATGAACGTCTATTTCGAGATAACATCATTAAATATTTCTAACCAATCGAATTATTCACGACTTTCGATCCAGAATAAGCTACTCCTTTTAATTTGAGAAGTTCCTTCTCTGTATGCAGCCAAGGGTGTTCTTCATTACATTTTCGATTTATTTCCCATTTCTCAAAAGCATTCCAACAATCACCATTCATCATCTCGGGCAACAGCCACATTACCCAGCCAGAGTTGTTCCCGAAAATAAAATGAATTATAGTTTCGATTTGTTACGTTTATAATTTTTGGAGAATTTTGTTTGTTTCGGTGTTTTGTCGCAAAATTTAGTAATTTCGGAATTTTATTTTCAGAGTTAGGATGATTTATAGGTTAGTCTTTCGCACACACACACACACACACACACACACACACACATATATATATATATATATATATTAGCCCAGTCAAAATAGGTTTTATGGCTGAAAAAAATATGAAAGTTTTGAAAATTGGTGGAGATGTTTGTTTGGGCATGCTAATGAACATACTAAAAGTCCCCACCGATCAGACTTGAGCTTTCGCCGCCATCTTGGAAAATGTGTACACTTTTATGGTTTTTTGGAAATAACTTTAAAAATATTCCTTTTATAAAAAATAATTAAATGCAAAAATTAAAGAGCATTAAATTATGAACAAAAGACATTCATAACATTTTTTTATACGTCTAACAGGAACAAAGATAATTGACTTTGAAAAGAGCGCACTATCACACCTGTGACGCGCAAGCGCGGTTCGCCATCGCGGTGGGGGGAAATACCCGCGCATGTGTATACCATAATTAGCCAAATTAGTTTTACACTAAATGGGAAGGTTTTTTGTATATTTTCAAATAACTAGGTAAATATTAACTTTACGTAAAAAAAGTTTATTTCAAAAATTAAAAAACATTAAATTATGTACAAAAACGGTTTTATACATTTTTGTCGTAAACCTAACAGGAACGAAGATATTGATTATAAAATGCGCGTTGATAATGGAGGTAGCTTTAAAGTCTCGTTGCAGGCGCTCTTCTTTGAATATCTAACCTCTCCCACATTTCGGCATTCTTTAAACACAAGAAAATAGACTTAATGTTTTTGGCTATGTAGATAATTAATCATTATTAATTTTATACATGAATGTAGTAAACTTGGGGGTATTCACTATCAGATTTCCATTGCGAATAATTTTTCAAGCTTACCTACTTCAGGATTTACGTGCTTTTTACGGTACGGGATTCTCTCCTTCGTCAGGCATGTATTGATCGTCTATGGATCCGCTAGCATCGGCCCATTCATCAACTTCTTTCATTCGATCGTCATCATCAACAGGGGTGATGCCATTCTGGCATACCCCATTGCAATTATTGCAGGCCGTTGTGCAGTTGATGCCTGCTTTCCGACATCCGCATCTTACTCCATTGTCAGTCTTACAGTTGCAAAACACCATATTTAAAACGGAATCGGGAGCTACTGCGCATCCATAGTTGTGATGGGGACAAGAATTTTCTCTTGACGCTTCCAGCCCCACAGGCAGTTGGTCCTTTCTTTTTCAGGTGCTCCAAAGGCTTCCTCATTTTAATTTCGATGGCTCGTATTTGAGTGTGTGCGTTCAAGGTTTCTTGCGATGGTGATTCAGTAGCAAAATCTCGAAACAACTCACGGAGATTTTTACATTCGAAATCCGATATGTCCATGCCGTCAAAAATTATTTTTGCTAAAGCTGTTTGGGTCAATAAATGAGCTCCGACTGCCCTAGCATATGCATGGCCAGGCAACATTTTTTCTGCTGACGTAGGTGCATAAATCAAAGTTAGTATTTCTTTCAACCCACTTCCGGCCATTATGTACCCAATGCAGCCTAAGAATGACATTAAAAGATGGAATCCACCAAGCCTCACAATACAACTTGATAATAATAGATTGGATGTTGCTGCGACTATCTCTCGAGCTTTAATATACGGTGGTTGGTCAAACGTGAGTATGCAAGACTTTTGGTGCATTTTAACACACTGCTGGACAGCAAATTTCAGCTCAGGGAAAATGGTGTCATACTTGCTTCGTGGTAAATTAACAAAAGGAAGGGGTATTACTTTGGTGTTTTCACAAGGCTGGTTTCTGGTTATACAGGGTGTAACGAAACTCTTGGGCAAAACTTTAAGGGGTGATATTTCACATCAAGACAAACAATATTATATAGGAAACTTAGGGTCCCAAACGTCTTCCAAAGGAGATAGACGCCATTAAAGTTTAGGGTCCGAAATTTCAAATGATCATAAAACACGGGAAAATTTGTCGATTCGTTTGCTGTTTTCGCTTAAATTATTCTTTATGTCAAGATTTTCTGGAAAATAAATTTTAAAGATAAAGTTAAAAAATGCCGATAGAGGGCGCTTTAGACTTTGGAGTAACAAACAACTATTTTTTACTGTTTTTTTTTATCAGATTAAATGCTTTCAAAAGCTTAGACTTAAACTTAAATTTTGAGCTCAAAATCTTAATCGTTGGGGGTGGTTATGTTGCGAAAACTCAACAGTGTTCAGGAGGTGAAATTTGAACCCCCCTCCTCCCCTGTACGCAGTTCAGTTATTCACGATTTTGGATGCTCGGTCGTAGACCAGGCAGCAACTATTTCCCACTAAACGTAAAATAAACGAGAGAGGGATGACAAAAAAAAAAAAAAGTTGTTCATAACAGACGATCATTTGATCGGGCCATATCTTCTGCCAAGGCGTCTGGACGGCGGAGCGTATCTGGTATTCCTACAAGAGGTGCTTCCAGTTCTGCTGCAAAGTGTTCCAGCCAACATAAAGGCTCGTATGTGGTTCCAACATGATGGAGCTCCTGCACATTTCAGCGCAAATGTGAGAAGTGCATTGGATACAGCATATCCAGGGCGATGGGTTGGACGGGGTGGTCCGGTAAATTGGCCGGCACGCACGCCTGACCTCTCCTGTCTAGACTTCTTCCTCTGGGGCCATATGAAGAGTCTTGTTTACGTAAGCCCTGTCGACTCCAACGAGGAACTGGTTGCGAGAATTGCCGTCGTAGCAGGCGATATCCGGGAGATGCCCGGGGTAATTGCTAATGTTCGAAAGTCCCTCCGCCGGCGGTGTGAGGCCTGCATCCTTGCCAGTGGGCGCTCTTTCGAGAAGTTTTTGTGATTCCACAAGAAAATCATGCGTGTACCATTTTCTACGTGTCATCATTCATTCAACCTTCATTCATGCGCACGACGTGCGTACATCAAATTGTTTTTTTTTATTTCGAGAGAAGAAATTGCTCATGTCTAGTATTATGAATAATTTTTTTAATTTTGTCATCCCTCTCTAGTTTATTTTACGTCTAGGAGGTAGTAGTTGCTGCCTGTTCTACGACACAAAATCCTACGACACCAAGATCGGGAATAACTGAACTCTGTTCAGGAGGGAGGGAGTTTCAAATTTCAACTCCTGAACACAATTCCGTTTGCGCTATTTAACCACTCCCAACGAATCAGATTTTGAGCTCAAAATTTAAGTTTAAGGCTAAGCTTTTGAAAGCATTTAATGTGATAAAAAAAATAACTGTAAAAAATAGTTGTTCGTTACTCCAAAGTCTAAAGCGCCCTCTATCGACATTTTTTTAAACTTTATCTTTAAATTTATTTTTCAAGAAAAAACTGACAAAAAGAATAATTTTAGCTAAAACCGCTAACGAATTGACCCATTTTTCCGTTTTTTATAATCATTTGAAATTTCGGACCCTAAACTTTAATGGCGTCTATCTCCTTTGGAAGACGTTTGGGACCCTAAGTTTCTTATATAATATTGTTTGTCTTGATGTGTACTATCACCCCTTAAAGTTTTGCCCAAGAGTTTCGTTACACCCTGTATAATGGAAAAATCCTTTCCATTCAGGTATCTGTGGAAGACCTAACCACTTAGCACACATCCAGGAGATATTAGATGGTTTAGGCAGTGGTAAATCTTCCGCTAAAGGATTTAAGACATTCAAATCTTCGAAAGTAATTGTTTGTAACCCAGGCCCTCGAAAATTTTCAAACGTTTCTAGAGGAATGATTCCCATTTTGCCTACGGTAGATGCGGATGTAAGTTCGGTTAATTTTTTTATCTTCGTCCCGGGTTCCACTGCTGACGCTGGAGTAAAACAAGCAATGCCCCCCATGCTATGAAACGTATTCAGGCCATCGATTGTCGACACATTGAAATCTGCATTGTCAAATACGAATTGCCAGAATGATCCCTCGCGCATTTGGGGTTGCGGATGATTTATGGCTGACATCTCAAGTGTTTGGGCTTCATAGTAAGAAGAACAAAATCCCAAATTCGAGAGCATTGTTATTAAATTCTTGGAACAGAACTTTTTGTACAAAAATAAATCAAGACCATTGAGCAGAGGAGACATAAATGATCGTGACCTTAGCGCTGATATAATGACGTGAGCTATTGAAGTGACTTTTTTTCCGCCTTTTTTTTAATAATCAAGTGCTCCAAAAAAGATTTTGGGCTTTCTGGAATTCCCTTGTTCACATCTCTGAAAAAATTATCACTTGGAGGTTAGCAATGAGTGTCATAAACTGGTGTCTGGATATCTTCTTTTATTATGGCTGCAGCAGTTTGTACTATTCGTAGACGCTCCTCACGATCATTTCGTATCCTTTTGTCGTACCAAGAGTCTGATAAGACTTTCATTCCAGTATTACGTAAACATATGACAGTAACTTTTTTGGAGTTTGAAGCAAAAATAATGCCATCCCCGTATTTTTGTTTCAACTTATTTCTCAAAGTGATGTCGTCTGGAACTAGCCCTGTAATTTGAGATTTGAGTTTAGGTAGTGAGAATTGACAGTAGTCATTATTATCAAGGAAGAAGGATATTTCGTCTACAGCTGCTGAGGCGTAATCCGACTCAGGCCGCCCTCTCTTTCTGATTGGTGCAGTGTGTAGAAAAAAAGTCATGAAGTAATCTTGGTGATAAATCGCATCAGCTGCAACTAAATCAGCAACGTTTATTATACGACACTGAACTTCCTCTCCCTACTGGTCATGTCTATTCTCTGCAGCTTCAAGAACTTTGTGTTTCATTTCGAGACTCCTAACTTCGTATATAGTTCTTCGTCTGTCAGTTGGTTTTTTCTTTTGTCTTGCTTTGAATTCTTCGTCTATCACTGCCGTACAAAAGAAACATTTTGTTCGAAAATCGAACTGAGGTAAAAAAGATCGTAAACTTACCGCGCGCTCTTCACTTTGGGATGTTGACGCGATTTCTGCATTTCTTTTTGAATCAACTTTTATATTTCCTGGTCTGGTGTAATTTATCCGACACAACGAATGAACCGAAACAGATTTTAAATGTTCCAACTGTTCATGCTTATTGTCTTTTCTTTGGACATTAGCTCTCTTTAAAGCGTCGATCCCCTTTTCTCCTACATTCACGAAATCATCATTTGACATTAATTTTTTACTTATAAAACATAGTTCCGTATCAGCCATTGTTCACAGACGTACACGGAACGGTGACTAACTATTAACGGGCTAGGAAAATACTAGGGTAAGACCGATTTGGCTCCATACGGTATGCACATGCACGTGTCTTCCAGCCATCGCGATGGGCACCCACGCATGCGCGTCCCTGGTGTAATAGTGCGCTCTTTCCAAAGTCAATTATCTTTGGTCGTGTTAGACTTAAAAAAATATAATATATGTTTTTTGTGCATTGTTTTTTGTAGAAGCTACCTCCATTATCAACGCGCATTTTATAGTCAATATCTTCGTTCCTGTTAGGTTTACGACAAAAATGTATAAAATCGTTTTTGTACATAATTTAATGTTTTTTTAATTTTTGAAATAAACTTTTTTTACGTAAAGTTAATATTTCCCTAGTTATTTGAAAAAATACGAAAAACCTTCTCATTTAGTTTAAAACTAATTTCGCTAATTATGGTATGCACATGCGCGGGTATCTCCCCCCACCGCGATGGGGAACTGCGCTTGCGCGTCTCAGGTGTGATAGTGCGCTCTTTTCAAAGTCAATTATCTTTGTTCCTGTTAGACAAATAAAAAAATGTTATGAATGATTTTTGTTCATAATTTAATGCTCTTTAATTTTTGTATTTAATTATTTTTTATAAAATCAATATTTTTAAAGATATTTCCAAAAAACCAAAAAAGTGTACACATTTTCCAAGATGGCGGCGAAAGCTCAAGTCTGATCGGTGGGGACTTTTAGTATGTTCATTAGCATGCCGAAACAAACATCTCCACCAAATTTCAAAACTTTCATATTTTTTTTAGCCATTCGTCAAAATCGGGTCTATTTTGACTGGGGTAATATATATATATCTATATATATATATATATATATATATATACTAGTTATCAAAAATTAAGGAAGAAACGCAAAAAGAGAGATAACATGTTTAAAACTAACCCAATCCGTTTAAAATTTGAATATGTTGTTAAGTAAAAGTTGCTAAACAATACTGCATTATGCAAAATAGTGGCACTGCAGTGGTAATACGTCATTTGCGAGGAGCATAAAAATGCATGTTTCAGAGCAAGGCGGCAATTGTCGCGAGGCTGAGATTAGACATCTGGCATAGCCAAATTGTAACAATGACCTCTAGGCATGATTTGACCGAATAACTGCGATGGCGAGCTATTGGGAGACTAGAGGCAGGACAAAGTCAGACAGATGTGGTCAGATGGCTAAATGTGAGTCCGTCTCAGTTTCATAGACTTTGGCAACAATTTCTGACCACGGATTCGGAATCCAGGAGGTTCAACCAAGGATGGCCATACGCTAAGACGAGTGCCGATGACCGATATTTGTCATTATGCTGACGAAGGAATAGAACCGCAACTCCGTCTGCAAACTCCGTCTGCAGATCCTCCCTCGCTGCTAGCTCTGGAAGGTTGTTATCAACGTGAACCGTGCGTAGAATGCTTCACGAAGGTGGTCTTTTTGCGAGGCGACTAGCCATTTGCGTCCCGCTCACTGCACGCCATAGGCGGAAACGTTTGCATTGGGCACGTCAACATGTCCATTGGACACGTGATCAATGGAGGGCTGTTCTCTTTAAGGATGAGTCCAGGTTTAGCATCCAAAGTGATAGTAGTCGTATTTTGATTTGAAGAGAACCTGGAACTCGTTTTCATCATCACACATCCGTGAAAGAGATACACACGGATCAGGCAGTGTATGTGCTTGGGGTTGTATCTCTTTGGATGGACGCACATACCTCCATGTCTTTCCCCATGGAAATTTGAATGCTCACACCTATAGAGATGACATCCTTGATGCTTGTGTGCGCCCTTATACCGGGGCAATAGGTGATGCTGTTGTGCTACAGGAGGACCACGCGAGACCGCACAAGGCTCGCATCTTGGATGCTAATCTTCAGCAGGAAACAATTCAACGCATGGAGTGGCCAGCTTGATCAGCGGACCTGAATCCAATCGAGCATGTTTGGGACGCTTTAGGACGACATATAACTGCTCTCAATCCTCCTCCTAGGACCCTAGCCACGCTTTCAACTGATTTGCAAGAGCAATGGCTCTCACTTCCTACCGAACTTATAGACCGCATAATTTACAGCATCACACAACGCTGTATGTGCTGTATTGCTTCTCGGGGGGATCATACGCCATATTAAATGTACTTCTCCAATATCAAACTGACACATCATATTTGTTCATTGTATACATATTCTAGTTTCTATAACACCATAATTGTCTGGCGATTTCTTTTTATGCTATTTTATACCTACCTTTGTGTTGTTTTATGTGTATAAGTTTCATTAAATTCTACGCGTAACTTTTTGAGTAATCGCTATTTTTCTGACTTTTCCTTAATTTTTGATAACCAGTGTATATACACACACAAGGAGTGTGTAATAACAAAGTAACCAGATAATTGTTTTTATAAATAAGAAAAATATTACTTACCTTAAAATAAATTTATCTCCTTCAAAATAGTCGCCAAAGGAGTCTTTACAATTTTTAATTTTTCCAATGATTTTAAGTCATCTAAACACTGTTTATAGGCGTTGGATCTAACCGTTCGCAAAATGTGCGTAGCATTTGATTTAATATCCGAGACGCTCTCAAATCTCTGTCCTTTCATGGCCATCTTAAGCTTCGGAAAAATTTTAAATTCAGCTGGCAATAAATCGAGAGAATATGGTGAGTGATTTATCACTGTAATTGAAGGCTTAGCAATATATTGTTGTACAGAAATTGCTATATGGGACCTAGCATTATCGTGTAAAAGAAACCATTGACCAGAATGAAACAGTTCTAAATCGAAAAACACCTCCTTGTAAAAATATTGATTAATTGTTTGATTTTCAGTAACTAATTCGTGGTGAATAAATCTTTTGTAATCAAAAAAAGGGAATCAGTATCACCTTAGTCTTTCATTTTGACATCCGTTTATTTTTTGTTTTTTTGTATGGGAGAAGACGTTCATTTTCATTGTGCACTTTGTCTTTTTATTTCTGGCTCGCATTGTAGACACCAGATCTCATCTACTGCTATAATACACTATAAGAAATTGTTTTCCTGTTGCGCAGTAGTCAACAAATCTTCACAGAAAGCTTTTCTCTCATCTTTGCTTTTCTGTCAAAATCCGAGGCACAAATCGAGCACAAAGTTTTTTTAATTTTCAGATTTTCAATTAAAATTAATCTTCAACTTTCTTTGCTTATCCCAAGCATGTCTGAAAGTTTCAAGTTGTTTCACGTCTATCAGTTTTTACCAAAGAATGAATTTCTCCACATTTTCCTCATTCTTTGAAGTTGAAGGGCGCCCTACCTCTCTTTCGTTCATCTTCAATGCATTCTCGCCCACATTTAAAGCGGTTGTACCCCTCATAAACTTTTGTTCTTGATAACGATCTATCACTATATACTGTTTGAATCATCTCTAAAGTTTCGGTAGAAGATTTACCTAATTTGTAACACAATTTGATGTTACAACGTTGTTCCATTCAGAAGCAATTTTTTTTTGTACAATGCCTACTCAGTAAATCAAAAATTATTACGGCGTTTTGATATGCAAACAACTAAATAACCAGTTTAAACTGGCTTTAACAAGAGTTAACACAAGAAGCTCCAAACTTTCTGCCTACCTAGAAGCGCCAACGGTAGTCAAATTGGCTGCTCAATGAATTTAATGCATAGCTTAAATTGCAAATGTTTTATAGAACTTCAAAATACTTTTATTATTTTTAATTATATTAAGGACTTCTTTAATAAACAACGGTTTATTTAAAAAAATTATTTTTTATATAAATATTTTTTTATATAAATCACTTACCTTTAAACTTTTGCGAAAAGGAATAAAACACATTTTACTGCTTTTCCCATTTTTTACACAGAAAGCTTTTTCAACGCTGGAAGTGTATTTTCCACATACATAATATGAAAATTGTTTACACACATCACTTGTTTTATTGTTGTTACGATGTCCAATCTTGCACTGACGTCTTTTCTTTGAGACTCTAATTCTAGTGTTGAAAATTTCCCGGGGCAATCTTGAGCTTGTTTTACTCTTTAAATGAAGCTCTCTTAACTCTTCCGCTGATTGAAATAAGAATCTAGGCCTTGAATTATTTTTACCAATTAATTCTGTGTAAATAACATAGGCATTTGATCCTGCCAAATCCAGCACATTATAAAAAAACGCACTGGTCGTCTACGTGAAGCAGCCCGTGCGGAATATTTACGCGTCCTCTGGCCAACGATATCAACTCCACATTTGGTTTTGTTGTAGAACTCAACTGTCTCTGGATGTTTCTTCTTATTATGTGATTCTACATTTACATCTGGATTCATGCTACTTAGTAGCAAGACATTTTTATTATTTTTACCTTAATAAATCGTCATTGTAGTTTCTCTTCTTTAGTAAAACAGTTTCATAGAGCTGGGTTTTTTGATTTCCATACTTCATGTGGAATTTCTTTTCGATGTCTTCTTACTGTGCCTACAAAACTTGTATTTTTTCTTTTAAGTCTTTTAACCAACGATAGTGGGGGGAAATAGTTGTCCGCTGTCATATTTCTACCCGTATTCAGATAAGGGCTTATGCTTATACGATGCTTTACTACAGCGTTTCTCAATCTTTCAGGATTCGCGGCCCAATTTTCAATCATAATTTTCCTCGAGCATACAATAAAATGTAGACAATAATAATGTATTTTGAGTTTTTCGGTTCTAACACTACACTACGACCTTAATTTTAAACCTTACAAATTACAAAGAATACGGAAATTTATTGACATTTGGCAACACCGATCCTCAGCATTGACAAACCAGGAATCCGGTGCCTTTTTATTGCTTTTGCGTCTACCATGTCAGACTTTTTAGCGGTTTTGCGAGAAGTTCCGATTTGTCACGACCATTCTGGAATGTCGACAAGATGCCGTCTCGAGCATGCGCAGATGTGAGCAAATATTTTCTCATGGGGAGAAGGAGAATGTTCGATAACGCCAGTTTCAATTCCAGCCAGTCTCATTCGAGTCGATCCTTCTATCGCTATCGAATCTATCGTGAATGTGTTTACTGCAGAAAATTTATGCAGAATCATGGATAAATTTTTAAGCGAGCGTGAGCGAGCATTAGACGATAGTCAAGCATCAACAAGTTCGCAGACGAGCGTGGTTCCGAAAATAAAATCAAGAAAATATTCTCAAGAATACTTAAATTTTGGGTTTACCAGTACTGAAGTAAATGAAGAAGAAAGGCCCCCGAGTATCATTTGCTCAAAAATTTTGGCGGCAGACAGCATGAAACCTAATAAACATAAACGACATTTGGAAACGTTTCATAGTGAGTACGTAAACAAACCCAGAGAATTCTTCGAATTAAAATTAAAATAATATGAAAAGCAAAAATCATTTTTTTAAAAAAACTTTTCTGTGAATGAAAAAGCTTTAATTGTCTCTGACAAAGTTTCATATAAAATAGCCAGATGTAAAAAGCCTCACACCATTGGTGAAGAGCTTATTTTGCCAGCAGCAATTGAGATTGTAGAAACTATGTTTGCAGATAATTTTGCAAAACAATTGCAGTCCATACCTCTTTCAAATGATACTTTTGCCCGTCGATTTGGTGATATAGATGGAAATGTACAGTGTCAGCTTTTCTCGAAGTTGCGTGATAAATTGTTTTCAATACAGCTTGATGAGGCAACAGATATTAATAAACATGCTCATTTCATTGCCTATGTTCGATTTTGTGATGATATGTCAGTAGTAGAAGAATTATTTTTCTGCAAACGAATAGAACTCAAAGCAACAGCACTCGCATTATCTGCTATCTTAAATGATTTTATGAACAAGGAAAACTTATAATGTTAAAATTGCGTCGGAATATGCATTGATGGTGCTCGTTCAATGTCCGGAAGTTTCCAAAGTATACAAGCACTTGTAAAAGAAACATTGCCACAGTGCGTCTGGATACATTGTATGATCCACAGAGAACCTCTGGCTTCCAAAGAAATGAGTCATGGTCTGAATATTGAGTTAATTAACTACGGTTGTAACCGTTGTAAATTATATAAAAATGAGACCCCTGAAATGACGAATCTTTTCCGCACTTTGTAAAGACATGGGTGGAGTACATTCAGCGTTACTATTTTATTGCGAGGCAAGATGGTTATCACGTGGGGAATTTTTGCAACGTGTTTATGAATTAAGAGAAGAAATCGTCATTTTCCTAGAAGAGGAAAACAGACCGGAAGCCGAGAATTTTCGCGATGGTATATTCGTGATGAAATTGAGCTACTTGGTCAACATATTCGAGAAATTAAATAACTTGAATCTTTAACTCCAAGGATCAAATACACATATATTGGATACGAGTGATAAAATTAATGCGTTTTGTAGAAAACTGGAACTGTGGAGCAGAAATTTAAAGCAAAAAAACCTAACAATGTTTGCAAATATGGATGATTATGTTAAAACTTACAAGGCTGAAGAACAACATGTAAAAGTTGTTTTTGTAACCATTGAAAATCATTTAGCTATTCTGGCAAAGAATTTTAAAAAGTATTTTCTTGCTGACGAAAAACTGATAGCAAGTTACGAGTGGGTTAGGGATCCATTTCATAATATTCCCGAAGGTCTCTGAATTGCGGAGGAAGAAACCTTCATAGACTTCACGACAAGTGGTGAAACCAAAAGACAATTTAGTAATAAATCACTCTTTGAATTTTGGGCAGGAGTAGATGATGGTTTTTCTGCACTAAAAACAAGAACACTTCGCATTCTATTACCATTTTCAACATCCTACCTTTGTGAAACTGGATTTTCTGCGGTGGCTTCTTTGAAGACAAAATATAGATCTCAGCTAAATATAGAAAAAGAACTGAGAGTGTCTATTTCTAATATTAAGCCTGCCTTAGAAAACTTTGCTCTGCAAGACAGGCCCAAGGAAGCCACTAATAATTATTAAATTTGTTTTTAATTTAGTAAGATTTGATTAAGAAGGTTTTGATTTAGTAAATTGTTTTAATTTGATAAGTTAATTCTTAAATATTATGTCGAAATGTATTTTGTTTTGTATATATATGTGTGTGTGTTTTCCTTTCAGTCAGTTAATCAATTATATTAAATAATATTTTCTCTTGGATATGCTCGCACCCCCCTTTTAGTGTGCTTACTACATTTTAAGGAATGCTTTCAGCTTCATCCCTTGATTTATCTTATCAAAGATATGAAAAAGCATTGCACATAAACTTCGAGTTTACATCAACTAGCATCCAAAATTTTATACCAAATTTGTCGGGTTTATTCGGCATATACTGTATGAATTAACACCTGGCTTTGGATGGAAATAACTGTTCATCCACAACAAGATTTTCTCCAGGCTTATATGAACTAGCACAGTTCTCTATAAATTTATTCTAAACGTCATAACACAGAGCACACTTATCAGTTTCTAAACGCTAAGGCCTAGTTGATTTCAAATCAAACCCTAGGCTTTCTATTATATCTCGAAAACGATTGCGAGTCGCTGTTTCTCGAAAAAAAGGTCTCCATGTATTATTCCATACCCGAGGGATGCTCATCCATGCTTTCTGCAGAATCACTAGAACTACTTTTTGCTTAAAAATTTTATGGAACCTCGTAATCCATATCATCATCAATACTATGTTCTTCAACATAAGATTCATTTTCAGATACATCCTGTAAAAGTTGTACAATTTCCTCTGGACTAAGATAACGCAAGAGAAAGCAAGATGAATATATCCAATTTTACTAAAAGTCAATTTGACTGCTCTTGGAGCTTCTAGGTAAAACTACAAATAACTTTGTAAATTTTAATTTCATTCAATTAATATTTCAAACCAATAATTTTTGAGGTTTTTTAAGAAAATTCAAAAATTGTGAGTTCCAAAGATAACGGGTTTTATTAGGAATCCAAGCTGAAAAACGAAAACAGTAAAAATGACTGCTCTGGCGCTTCTAGTATTAAGATGCCACTCTTTCGAGCCAGGCGATTATTCTTCCACTTTTTTATTTTATCGTTTGGTCTCTTAATTTGTCCGGTTACTTTATGAGCGCAAATTGTATATATATATATATATATATATATATATATATATATATGTGTGTGTGTGTGTGTGTGTGTCTGTCTGCGTGTGTGTGTGTGTGTGTGTGTGTCTGTGTGTGTGTGTGTGTGTGTAAGTAAGTAATATCCAGAACGTAAATTATATTTAATTATATCAATTAGGGTAAAAATTTAGCGAATTAGTGTCGAACGGTAATTTAATATTAGAGATTCTAGCATTTTCCAATTAAAGAAGTAGATTGTTTTTCGCAGCGGAGAGTTCATACTCATCCATAATTAATTGCTCCCACGCGCTCTGATTGATGCAATTTCTAACAGTCAAAGGCGTGTGATGGCTGAGTCCCCACTGACGCCATATCATCAGGAGATATTTTTCTCACCCACGCTTCTGCATAACGCATGAAGAAAACAAACACTTAGATTAGGGAGGAGAGCCGTTACTGCTGACGGGCCTGTCTTAGGGCTGGGAGTTTGAGGGAAATGACGATTTAGATGGGTTGAGTGGGTTTAAAATTAAATATAATTTATAAAGTTTTTTTAATGTCTTAAGTTGTAGTTTTTTACCACAGGCCTACTTTGTTGACTGCATTTTGGGGAATTAATTTGATAATAGATACGTGGTCTAAGGTGTAAGAACCGCGAAATAAATAAATATATATATATATATATATACACAGTGGAATCTCGATCTATCCTTTTTCAAGGGACCGATTAAAATGAACAATAAATGCGGAAAAACTATAGATGCGGAAACATAACAAAGCAATATGATCGTTGGGACTGGATAAAATGAACGACACATACGGAAAAACGATGGATCCGAAAACGATCGATCGAGATTCCACTGTATATATATATATATATATATATATATATATATATATATATACACTGAAGTGCCACTGAATTAGGGGTACGTACCTAGTAACGAGTTGGGCCTCCTCGTTTCTTGATAACGGCTGCCACACGACGAGGCATAGATTCAACAAGTTTCTGGAAACGTTTCACGGGAAAGGATTGCCAAATATTGGCTAAAGCTGTCCATAATTCAGTAAGGTTCTTTGGTGCTGTGTGATGGCCTTTCACGCCTTGTTCCAAAACATCCCAAAGATGCTCAATAGGATTTAAGTCTGGGCTTCTAGGTGGCCAATTCATGACAGAGAAGTCAGAGGAATGCTCATCCAACCAGCCAGTAGCCAACCGGGACTTGTAAGAAGTACAGTTGTCTTGCTGGAAAATTCCATTACCGTATGGATAACAGAACAGCATAAAAGAATGGAGGTGATCACCCAGCAACTCTACGTACCGAATTGCATTGAGGGAGGTTGGTACACGCACCAGAGATCCGAAACTGTGCCAAAAAAAAACCACCCCAGACCACGATTGAGCCACCATGCCCTTGTACAGTTCCAGCCAGGCATTCAGGATCCATGGCTTCATGAGCCTGACGCCATATTCTCAGCCTCCCGTCGGCGTTAAGTAGTCGGAATCGAGACTCATCACTCCATGCTACTCGTTTCTAGTCCTCTACACTCCAGTCTCTGTGCTCTCTTGCCCAGGCAAGATGTGCAGCCCGATGGCGAGTATAGAGCAATGGTACTCTCGTAGGTCGACGGCTCCCGAAACCCATACGGTGAAGCGAGCGTTGCACAGTCCGTTTACTGACTGTACGACTGGCACCGTCATTAAACTGGATGGTAATTTGAGCTAATGTTCGGCTTCACTGGCTACGTACAACACGCCTGAGCCGTCTCTCACCACGCACTGTGAAGGCTAATTGTCCTTTGCAGTTTGCCCGATCGCTAGTTTTTTTTCCACCATCCATCCCACACAACACACCGATCTCTATTAGACGTCTATAATACCTCACCTCATAAAAACGCGTACCTCTATAAGACGTCGAAAAATATCTACATCACGTGGAATGGAGCTCTATAGGAGCTCCGAGGTGTGCTCTCTTTGAGATCCATAAGACGTCTACGATATCTAAGCGGCGCTCTATAGGACGTCTATAAGAGCGAAAATTTCGATGTGGAGGGTACGCGATTTAGATATTTTAGACCTCTAAAGGACGTACTATTCCCCTCCAAAATATTGTATTTTGGATCTTAATTTCTTAAAAATAAATTAAGCTTAATTTATTTCGAACAATTTGCATTCTAATAGGAAATTTTTATGCAAAAATAATTGCTACACAGATTCTAAAACTAAAAGTAAATTTATGGAAGTATAACAAAAGAGTATAAAAATAATAGTTGTAAATGTATTATTATTTATTAAGTAACAATAATTAATAATAATAATACATTAAGCTTAATTTATTTTGAACAATTTGCATTCTAATAGGACATTCTTATGCAAAAATAATTGCTACAGAGGTTCTAAAACTAAAAGTAAATTTATGGAAGTAGAGTATAAAAATAATAGTGTGTCTATTATTTTGATACTCTTTATTATACTTCCATAAATTTACTTTTAGTTTTAGAATCTCTGTAGCAATTATTTTTGCATAAGAATGTCCTATTAGAATGCAAATTGTTTAAAATAAATTAAGCTTAATGTATTATTACTTATTATTATTACTTAATAAATAATAATACATTTACAACTATTATTTTTATACACTTTTGTTATACTTCCATAAATTTACTTTTAGTTTTAGAATCTCTGTAGCAATTATTTTTGCATGAAAATGTCCTATTAGAATGCAAATTGTTCGAAATATATTAAGCTCAATTCATTTTTCTAAATTTATTAAGAAATTTAGGTCCAAAATGCAATGTAAATATTAATATTTACCACTACTTTTGATGTTATTACGATGACAATTGTCATACATTATAACTGCCAAAAATAGTGATATATATTACTTAAATAATAACAGTATTACTAATGTTTAATGTAAAAATATTTAAAAATAATTATAATATTAAATATTATAATAATAAAACTAATATTTTTACATTAAAACTTGGTATTAATGCATTCTGAAATTTAAGAAAAAAAGAAAATTAACCAAAATGCTAATTTTTCAATTGAAAAACTAAACTATTATAAGTGCATATATAATTTTTTTAATGCAATTTTTCTAATTAATAAATATACATTTCACAATTAAAACATAAATTGAACACTGAATTACCTTTTAAATTTGCTTGAAAACAAGTTTCTTCCTTTTTAATAGCTATTGTGATTAAGACTTATTTATTCGTCATAGGTTTTTGACAGTTTAAACCAGTTTTTGATGCTTGTAATGTCAAAAACCCAATCCTGCAACAGTATACTGGTTGAATATATAGATATCTCATATCTCTTTCTTTTTTCAGCCATCATTACTTATAAAAGTAACTTAGTAGGACATAATAAATTAAGTTTCAAAAAGTATATCTATGAAAATCATAATTTATTTTTATAAAAACTTTTCTGCTTCAGTTGGATTTTCATTAAAAATATCTTCTTCAATAATTAATCCAGAATTGTTTGTGTTCACATTCTTTAACATAAATATATTTTTAATACTGCAACAAAGAAAGAAAGAAAAAATGTTTAATAAAAGGCTTTATTGAATACAAAATCATAAAATTTCCCCAACACAATTTTCTTTTTGTTTTGAACTCCTAGCATTTGCATGCCTTAACCAGTCTTTGACGACGGTTTCAATTTTTGAGTCAGTCACCTGCTTGTACAATGGATTTCTAGCTGCACCTAGAAGTACAATAAATAAATTTTTAATTCGTTAGAAAATATCACTAGGTTTACCTTAATATCATTCACATTTTGTGAGATGGGTTTTAACTTAATGCATACTCGTAATATGCACACATTTAATATAACTAAAATATTACATACACACACACACACATATATATATATATAATATTAATCTAAAAATGAAACATAATTTTAGGTATAAATAAATATAGCAAACTCAAAGGATGAAAACGATTTAAATTCTAAATAGACATATTAATGAAATAATAAAGAAAAAATTTGAATAATGGCTTACTAAATATAAGATGAGAAATTTTTAAGTTGCAGAAAGCTTTTTCTTTTGTGCCACTAGTCAGAGTAATATGCCACTAGTCTGAGTAATTACTTCATACTAAAAAAAAATAATTTAAACTTAGAATATAAATATGAATTCATAAAACATACACAATATATTTACTAGAATACATTTCATAACATTCAAAATCTTGACTATTAAAATGAACAATTGATGTTAATTCTATACCATAAACTTTTTCTATGAACTCGAATGGGAAAATATTGCTGATCTACAATTTCACTGTTATTTCAGTAAATTTCTCTTCAGGCAATCTTTTAATTTTGTGAGTGTATATTCCATATTAAGTCTGCTCTAAAATATTTATCTTACTAAAGAGTAATAATAAAATTATATACTATCCAACAGTTCTTTGGTGTCATTATTGTGTAGCTCCTGCTCAAGGAGCTACACAATATAGTACAGTTAATATAGTAGTACAGTTATTACAGTTATTATAGTAGTACAGTTATTATAGTTTTCCTGTGGTTCAACAGTTACTGTTGGGAAAAAATGCAACATAGAACGACATTTCACAACAGTTCATAAAAAATATGATACTGAATATCCTCCTAACAGCAATTTAAGAAAATGGAAATTGAAAGAAATGAAAACCGCATTAATTGCCCAACAATCTTTGTTTACCAGGCCCGTGAATAAATCAAAAGCTGCTACTATTGCATCGTTTAAGATTGCACATATACTTGCAATGCACAAAAGACCTTTAATGGATGGTAACATAATTAAAGAATTAATGCTTGCTGCATCAGAGATATTATTTCAAGAATTTAAAAATAAGAATGAAATTATGTTAGCTATCCAGGAAGTTCAATTATCCAGAAATTCAGTAACTCGTAGAATAGAAGAAATATCTGTGAATATCAGAGAACAATTAAAAGAGGATTTACAAAAATGTGTTTTTCTAAGTTTACAGTGTGATGAATCAACAGATATCTGTAATGTAGCACAAATAAATATTTTTATAAGGATGGTTTTCAAAGATTGCTCAGCAAAGGAAGATATACCGTCAGTTTTGCCATTAAAAGGGAATACACGTGGGTACGATATATACCAAGCTATTAAAAATCATATTACAAAAATTATTCTTCCGCTTCAATTAATACTTTAATGTTACATTGTGAAATAAGGTGGCTTAGTAACGGAAAAGTCTTGGAACAATTTTTAGAGCTTCTTCCAGAGATAAAACAGTTTGTAGAGTCTAAATCAAAGCAAACAAATCATGAATAATGCATTAATATAATTGAAAATATAATGATAATAAGTAAACTAAAATATAAATTATACAACATGGACCTGCCACTAACAACACAATATATTTACTAGAATATATTTTGTAACATTCAAACACTTGTCTATTTAAATGAACAATTAATGTTACTTCTATACCATAAAATTTTTCTATGAACTCTAATAGGAGGAAAATATTACTGATATACAATTTCACTGATCAAATACTCTATTTCTCAATTCAAATACTCTATTTACTAGCTGTGGTAAAGATTTATCAGCTTTTCTTAACAATTTCTTAATTTAACATATTTTGTTATATAGTGTTTCGGGTATGGTAAAATAAGAGGAATTTATATTTTGAGAAAACTGCAAAAATAACTTTTACCTTACTTTTTTTGCATTATAAACAACAAATTGTGCATTAAAATGCTCCCGTTTTGTAAAATTCCCCTTCTTTACTTTCCAAAGCAGTAATTTTTTGTCTTTCTAGCTGCTCTCAGGAATTTCCTGCGTGTCTTTGATTTCATTTGACTCTGAAGTATTGAGTTATGAATTCTAAGACTATCCAAAATTTTATAGGTTTTCAAATTATATTATTTATGCTATTCTTTCGGGTTATTCGTGCTTGAAGCACAGTGAAAAAGTGCAGCTATGACATTTTGTTGCATTCCAAAGCTTTGTAAGCTGTTTTAGTCAGTGTATGTAAATTCAACGTTGAACATAATTTATATGCTACAGCAAAACCTTTACCAATCTGGTGCATGCCATACACTAGTCTGGTATTTATTTCAGAATTTACATTTTTTTTTTGAAGATGCCAAACCTTTATGGAAGTCTCAGTTTTTACACTGAATATAAAAATGAGAGCACAGCCTATATCTTGATTCCTCACATAATGTTTGTTTATCTGAAAAACAGCTTGGACAGCAGAGTTATATTTAAAAGAATTCCATTATCCAAAATTCTAAAACCACTCATTGAACCACAGTTTTCATTTGTTGATATAGAACTAGCCGTCTGTAGCTTTGAAAAACTGGCAGAAAAACTTTGGTAATCACCAACATATGCAGAATTATGCATTTCACTTTCAACAGGACTATTATTTATTTGTAAATTTATTACCATAAAACTTACGTTTGCGTTTTCTAGAAGTACTTTTTGGCATTTTCGTTGAAAAAAAACTAAAAATATCGAAAAAAATAAATGGATTTAGTGACTTTTAAATGATTATCAAAAGGCAAACTCGTACGTAAACAATGATTTGGAATGCACAGTTTAATGCCAATTTCTAAAACAAAATTCCGTAAATAACGTTGGCAGATGTAATTCGTAATATTATTAAGATGCTTAAAAAACTATTTTTGTGTTTTTATGTGCGTATATAATCAGTTTTCCTAACAAAATCATGAAAAACAGCAATGTAAACAAACATTTTTGCTTACTTCTGGTTTGCAGAAACGTACTTTCAGTTGTAAATTTTCACAGCCAAGCAATTTTAAAATACCTAAAACTTGGGTTCTAGACAAGCTAGAAACAATATTCAAACAGATTTTGAAAGTAAAAGATCATTCATAAAATAGCAAAAATAAAAAAATCAATATTTTGACAGAAATTGACGTTTCAAAGGTGTCATTATACCTTAAGCATAAATTATTTAAGAATTAACACTTACCTTAAAACAAATAAAGGAAGTCGATATAAACTTGTTGAGCAAGGATATCCGCAATATTCCGATGTGATTATAGATCCAAATGAAGCATTCAGGTGCACTCGGTAACAAAGAACACAGCAGCGGTGTAGTTTGTTCATCATGGCGCTTTGTGACGGTGCTGGTCTAAAAGAGCTCCATAAGATGTCTATATCAGTATCTTTTATAGACGTCGACAATAGAGACTTCATCTATTAGAGATCGAAACTTAGATGACTTATAGATGTATATAATACGTCTTAGATCTCTAATAGACGTCGAAGTGAAGTACGACTATTAGACATCTATTTTTTCATCTTATAGAGCTCTATATTACGTCCTGGATGTCATGGATGAATTTCGAGCTCTAATAGATGACCATTAGCTCTGTGTGGTTGTGTGGGATGTATTCTTGGTATACTCTTGACACTGTCGACCTTGAAAATTTTAGCTGTCTGGCGATTTCTTAAATTGAATGGCCCATGCGTCTCGCACCTACGATTATAAATCTGGCAGTTTACTCATACTGGCAATTCCAACAACTAATTTAGAACAACCACAGTACGCGCTATATATGCAGTTACCACAGCGCCCTCACTTGCGCATACATGATGCGCAGCGCTACACAATTTGCATAGGCTTTGCTATCCCTAATTCAGTGGCACTTCAGTGTATATATATATATAAGAAGAATATTGATGCTACAAGAAATATCTTTAACGAGAAAAATTTGCCAGTTCGACGTTACCAATTAACGCCGAGGACCGAGGTACCACTGTTATACAAATAACAAAAAATAAAAGGCATTTATAACCCATTGTTCACGAAAATTATTTGTTCTTTTTAGGTTAGTTGGTTATGTTTGCACCCATGAATCTCTCAGAGTACTTAGAAATGCATCCATACGTTTTTTTTTTTGTATGAAAACTTCCCAAATCCTTCATTCTTGCAAAATTAACAAGAAGCCTGGAAAGATTTTTTCCTATCGTGATTGCATGCATTGCCTTTTTAAGTTAAAGACATGTATATACATTTAATGTTTTTTCCTTCATACTTCTGAAAAGACTGATAGTGATTTTACTTTTTAAGATTAAATATCACGTTCATGGCATCCTCCGTTAAACTTCATGCATCAGCAATTCTTAAAAAGTGTTGTTAAAATTTTCATTGCAAATGTTATAATATGATAAACTGGATATGTCCCTTAATACAGTAATAGCATAAAAAAAATGCTCCAAACCCCTTTTTCACTGTGCAATTGTTCTCGACAGTAAAATTCAGTGAACCGATGATTTAATGACATTATTTCCATTTTTAAATTTGTTCCGTGTAATTACGCTAAAATAGTTAAAGCGTTAAATTTTTTTTCAAGTTTTATAGTGTGATACAAATTACTTACACACACAAATATATATATATATATATATATATATATATATATATATATATATATATTGTGTCTGTGAGTGTTAATATTATGCTTAAAAAATAATCTTAGAAATAATTATGCAATATGCTTTCTTCAGACATTAAATATTTAATTTTGTGTGTGTCTGCCTATTGTTCGATGTCACTGATAGTTTTTGTTAGGTTTATAAAATTTGAAATAGTATAAAAATGTATTTATTTATGAAACTTTAGAAATTACCCGCCTTGTATTGTTTAGTCCTTTGATCCCTGTACTTTATAGAAAACAGCATCAAATTTTCTCTACTTTCCATTTTATGAAGATACAGAAAAATTATTTTGAAAAATACATCATCGCCGTTATGCATTAAGAATGGAATATTAATATCGCACCGAGTTTCTCCCTAAGTGGCTATACATTACACCTTGAATTTTTATTCAATATCACGATCTATCACTGAAGCTCTTTGCTCTCCTTTGGAATTACTATTAGCATACTCGTAGCACCACCGTAAGAAAGAAGCGCATTATCAGAGTGTATTTAGATCATGGAGCAGAAGATATCCACTAACTGAGATTAATGTGATGCCCTTTGAAAGAAACAAGAAAGACAGAATTACTGAAGTATCATTTTTGCTGACACTTTGTATGTTTAAATGGATCCTAGTCGTGATGTTAGGCAATGAAATATTATACAGAAAACCAATTTTCTCTGTTTCTTTTCAGATGTTTTCCGGTGATAAATGTTTTAGAGTACTTGGTAGGAAGAAATTCGTTTATAATAGGAAACTCAAATAACATATTATTTTTTTAAAAATTCAAGAGATTATCTGTTTAAAAAATATGTTTCGGAAATTAAATTAAATGGATACTATGCTTATAAAATTTATGCATCAAAGTATATGAAACTATTGAAAGAAATTTCCAGAGAGTAATATTTGTATGTTAATATCAGATGGCTATTGTGTAAATACCTTAATCGTTTATTTTATTTTACTATTAAGCCAGTTATCTTTGAATTTCTCACGATTAATTTAGTAATATAAGTACAGGTACAGTAATATAATTACATGGCACTTCTATAGCACTGATTCACTCTAACACGGTTCGAGATTTAGGAACACCCCCGAATAACAACGGTACTTCTATAGCACGGATTCACTCTAACACGATTCGATAATTGGGAACATCGCCATATAACACGGTGCTTTTATAGCACGATTCACTGAAACACGGTTCGAGAGTTAGGTAATACCCTCGTGCAAGATGAAATGTAATAAAAACTATTGAAAGCGAAGTTTATATAATTTGAAACTAGGGAAATCCCCGTACAGCAGCTCAATAAACGTGATAAAACTTTTAAGTGCGAAAGATACCTCATTTGACATTTTTCATTCGAGCAATACTATCAAATATTCTTGCATAATTTCCGTGGAAGATAAAAATTATGAAGAAGGTTTGGTAGAAATGATATTTGAATTCCTTGATAACTCAGATGATGGAAATTAAATTAAATTTTTAGGTGAAGACAAAAAAAAAAAAAAGGTTTACTCTACAAAGCATAAAGAAAGGCCTAGCCAAACAGTTAGAGTCATATTTCTTAAATGAAGATCCTTCAAATAAAAGGATCACAAAGTTTGAAAAAGAACTTCATAAGTGCTTAGCACCATATAAGAAAATTTATAAAGATATATTAACTAAAAGATAGCAATCTAAAATAAAAAATTTTTTGCAAATGGTGAAGCATGGATCAGAAGATAATGCAGAAAAATGCTCAGAGGATAAGGATATCTTGCCAAAAAGAAAACGTGTTTAGTGATGTTTAGTGTTTAGTGATGACGAAGAAAACATTGTTTAATTCATATTAATATTTATTACTTCTTAAGAAAATTTTAATAAATATATTTATCTTAATTATGAAAATATAATAGCATGGTTTTTTAAATTTTTTTAACCTAACCCCCCCTCCTTTTCGTACTAGTTATTTGTTTCGTTTAACACGGATTCGTATAACACGGCAATTTTTTGGAACATAACTCCCGTGTTATACGGGGGTTACCTGTAGTTAAGGCTGCGTTACAGTAACTCTATTGGATTCGTTCACCTTCATGTTAACCTATGGAAAACATTTGTCCAGGAATTGCTGACTTGGATTTAAAGATTTTATTTATTTTTTAATTGTGCTCCCTGATAGTGAATGAAATTTTACACCTTTCGGCATTTTTCGCTTTTAAAAAATGCAAATATTTTTAAATTAAAATTATTCAGGGAAAAAATATGGTATAGTGTGTTTTAAACGTTCCTTAATTCCTATGGTTTGATGAAATTTATAAAATGAATCTTGTTGCAAGGTGCAGTAAAGTTCTGGCTATCTGAAAATGCCATTTTTATTGGATTATCATCATTTATGTAGCTGTAAATAATAGGCGCATTTTCATTGAGGTTAACGTTGAGGTGCGCGAATCCACTAGGATTAGTACATACCAGCCTGAACAGAAAAAAAGATATGAAAAGTATTTAGAAATTTCAAGGCGGATTAGAGTCTTCATAGGACTGTATAGAGAAAATAGTTCACTTCTACCCAGACTTGGGTGTATATAATTTGAAGTGGCACTCTACATGAATTTCATACAAACACAGTTTATACATGAAACAATGTTTATTGAATTCGTTGCACATATAGAATTTGCTTTTACAGCAATAAGCATACGTACTACTTGTACGGAATATATATATATATTAACATTCAATAGAAATACACATTTCAAATACTCACAAACCAGCAGAGAGTCAAACCAGCAGTACTGTCACGTAAACTTTGGGTCCCCTCAGCACTAGCGCAGGATAACACCTGTAGCTACTTACCCCGTAGCTCCCTCTCGCTTATCTATCAACCTTAACAACCTTTTTCAACCCTAACAATCTTTTTTATTAATGACGCTGCATGGTATTTATACTAAGCGCGTATGCCGAAATTAGCATATCTCAAGCAGCTTCTTTAATTCATTCACTCAAAAGTTCGATTCTTGTGAATCGAATCTTGTGTATACCTTACAACTGTTCTATCACGCGAAAACTTTTTATAAATATAGATCCTCTTTGTGTGTCACGCAAACATTTTTAAATAAAAAAAATCGAAATTCATATTGAAATACAATCGAATAATATTGAAATTCATATTGTTTCAGAGTTATTCATATGTTTTATATGAATAAATCAGTAACATGTCCGATTTTAGTGAAATGTATTTATTTTTTCGGTTAGTTTTTTTTTGTTGTAGATGTTTATATTCTGAAATGATGTTTATATTCTGATGACTATATTCTGAAAAATACGAATCGGCATCGGGACATTGATAGTATAAAATAATCAATTAATATTAGTTATAGATTCGGCAGATATATAAGTAATAACAAATACCTTTAATTTTGAATGTTATAGATTTTTTTATTTCAAATCATTCAAGTTTTTTATATGTACAGTGGTCTTCATATGAACATTTATTTCAGGGAGGAAATCTTGAAATACATATAGTAAATAAAAAATAAATTTTTGCACCTTTGAAACTTTCGTAAGTAGTTTAGCATATTATACTAACTATTTTTCTTACTATTTAGGAATCAGAATTTAGCATTTATACGTTGCATTGAGAAAGGGACAATAATTTAATTTATGCAATATAAAAATGAAAATATATATCCCTCAGTTTGAATATAAAAAGAAATCTACTGTCATTTAAATGTACAAACTTGTTAAGTAATTTTAATCCTATTATAATTTATTCGTTAAGTCAATACAAAAGATGTCTGCGTATTAAATTTCTGCAATATGCTGTGAAAAAAATTATCTATAAATGATTACACTATTATGCTTGTTGAAAATTAGTGTTAGAGTTTTAAGATGAATACGAGGAAAGAGAAAGAAAACTGTTCGTCTGAATTTAAAAGACACAACATATTAACAGAAGAACATTGTAATGATGAATTTCGTTATAGTTTATATTTTTAATACTACTCACTCTAAATTAAAATTAATTTTAATGTATAATTTAAAATTCAATAATTCTTATAATTCCCTTCATAATTTCAGTCCTCAGTGTTAATTCTTCTTCCCATCGGCTTCTTCCCATCGGCATCTTAACTATACTGTTTTAATATTTACATGTGCTCCCGATGCGTGGGTGGTCTACAGGATTCTGTGCCATTTTCTTTCTCGACATCTGTAACTTTTAACAGCTATACGCTTTGATGTAATCCTCTTAAAAATTAGTCTCGCTCCAATTATTCAGCAAGTCCTTTTTCCGTATAATAAGAAAGTGCTATTCTATGTCTTTGTGTAGGGTCTCCGTTATTGTTCTGGGATGACTTATTTTGTTTTCTTTAACAAGTCATAAAAAGTCAGACCTTTGCTTTTTAAAACTTCCCCCTTATTTGCTCTTTTTGCTTAAGTTCGAAATTTCGTGGGAATTTTTTTTTCCTTCAGCCACTTCGCGTGGGGGGACTGTTGGCCAATCACAGTTCGTGACGTCAGAACGCTCGCTGACCAATGATATCATTCAAACTTTCCCACTCTCCTTCTTGGTGAACGTTACGGGTTGTTTTTTTTGGCGAGAAATCGCTATTTACCTCTCAATGCACGGCTGTAACCTCTCCGTGTTAATGGCAAACTTTCCCGGTTTCGCCGGACGTAAAATCGCATGTTCGCTCGTTTGCCGTCTTTTTTATTGTTCTTCCGTGCCTTGGTGGTTGTTCAAGTCTTACAACCCTTGATTTCTCCTCAGAAAAACCTGGCTGGTCATGAAAAAGAAAAAAATTGATAACACTTGAGCATTTTTTCTCAGAGCGGTAGCTGTTCTCTTTTTTTTTTGGTAGCAAGCCCCCCCCCCCCCCTCAGAAAAAGGCCATGCCTGATTCTGTGGGGGAGCTATTTTTCGGAACTTATATTTTTGAGCTTATGTTCTTTATTTTATTTTAGTGCCTACTGCATACCTGAATGGTTATGCTGATAATAGCTCTAGATCTTATGTACATATATTTTTATCAATCCAGAATTAATTTTGGTAATGGAGCTCAACTTTGCTATTTTTTCAATAAAATTTAACTTACTATCCGAGAAGCATGATTTAGTTGATTTTT